>OX352240.1:5320775-6551389 GCA_947086465.1 Eupithecia exiguata
TTTGATTTGTTAGATAGTCTCCGTCCTGAAAGACAGAATAAATAATTAATGATTAAAAAACACATACATTTTTCGTATGAAACTGCATCTCTGATAAAAAGGCGGAACAAAGTTTTCCGGGCCGCTTGTTGAAACATAATTAAAAGATAAACAAAATAATTTAAGTAAGTACCTACATGAATTTTTGGTGTACTAAAATCATAAAGCATTTGTCAAGTAAACACGAACCGCCTCCAACTACATTTATAGACCATTTAAAAAAAATAAAAACCACAGCTTGATTCATGCAAATAAGCCATTAACGCGAAAACTTTAACCCACACAAGCCCAAACCGGGGAGGGTACAGTTGACCAATAGCATGCATTTAACCCTTCTCAGGATTAGAGAGCATTGTTTCAAATCGCGGAGTTTCCCTTTTATGTTTGAATTCGGAACGGGCGCCATTTTGTTCATTTAAAATGGACGGTGGTAACAATGGTGACCTATTGTTCAGTGCTAGACGGACTCGAGAGCTGCAATACGAAAGCGTGCTTTTGTTTCGGAGGTCTTCTAAGTTTTTTTGGTTGTATAGTACATTTTATGGCCACTTGTAGGTATGTGACAGGGAACATGCAAATTTTTCGGTGCCATAGTGATTGATATTTTACGAGTTCTCAAACTTTTGTTTCACATAGTTTAAGTACCCAGGGGTATTTTTTCATGTGGTCTTTGTTGTTTGATCTAGTTTTTAATGTGTTTTTCGGTTATAATTATAAGTATCAGGGACCAATGACTAAGCGCGCACACCAATCCCTATCATAATAATTTAAATAATAAAACAACGTACGTAAATCCAAAAACCAGTATATCAAGTTCCATTGTCACCTTTGTAAGCAGGATTTTGGGGTCACAAAACTAGATCGGTCTATTGAATGGTTCGGCCAACAGCGGTGTGTCACAAAAACGTATAGCCCGTTTTGGGGTAATATTGTCCATTCGGTAATAAAGTTTTGTCAACAGTGGGCGCGATGGACCGATGGGTTATAGAGGGTTAATATTGACAAATTATCATGATGTGTTGACAAATGTGTTGAGTTTTTAATAGTTTCAAGGGATTTTGTAATTTATGGATGTTGAGGTGGGCTTTACGTTTGCAAGTTTGAAGTTCGTAGAGTATTTTGTTTATTGTATTCTATTAGTAATCCTGGCTTTACATTCGTACCTTCCACTATTTTAAAGTCCAACCAAGTATGCAACCTATTGCATTGAAATGTTTGGTATCGTTTTATGTTATGACTTTGACGATTTAGAGCGAAAATTAGTGATAGTAACAGCATAGTTCTATGAAATCGTACATAAATAATGATGTAAATAATTCACGGTGAAATTTAATAAACTCTGAGAAACAATCAAATATGGGCTGGCCAATCGTTATTTATTGCGAAATATCAAAGGTCCAATTACATTGGTTCTTCTCGAATTTTAGTAGGTAGCCGTTATCTTTAGGACAGACCTTTTTCCACTCAAAGGGACGACAAAGTGATCAATCTCCAACTACCGTTCACCAAATTAAATTGCATGGTAATTTATCTGATTTGTTAGACCTTAGTCCGTTTGAGGCTCGCACCAATGCCTGCACCTGCTACTGATTCGTCTAAGGAGTAGTGTAGTAGTTAGTTGAGTTACCTCTAGATTGTTTGCAACAGTTTTCAGATAGCCGGACTGTTTTCTTGTGTATTTTATAATGTAGTTGTTATACTTTTATCATAATTTTTGTAAATAGTTGTAATACACTTACACACATGCTTACACTTGTAATTTTCTGTTTGTAAATTAAGTATAATAGAGAGTAGGATTTCATATATTAATTTTGGATGGATTTGGTGACATAAGGTTTAGTTATAGTTTGACGGAAACCAGCCCGATTTTAGACCAGCTTTTCAGCTAGTCTAAAATCGGACTGGTTCAGACTGGTTTCGGACCCGTTTTTCACCAGCCACACTGTATTAAAAGACATAGGCTACCTTAAATACCAGTTAGGTACATATTCATTATAAATAAAGAATAATCTTGAAGGGTACGAAAAATGTATGCCAGTAATTTGCAAAGATGCGGAACAAGTATGAAGGAATAAAAAAAAGCAATTATTTATTTTACTGACTATTCTGTAACGTAAACAGTAGTGCAGGAGTTGGCATTAACATACAAACGACCATTCGCCTTGCTATTGGCCAACGGACGCTGTTACTTAGATACGAGCTTAGCTTACAGTTGGTTCAAGAGCCCGTGGTAATATTTTCATAGTCAGAAATTTTCATATGTCATTTATAAATTTTAAAAAAAAAACGTAACTATTGAATAAAAAGGGGCCTAAAAGGACGGGTGAACTGATTTTAAATGTCTTTAAGGCCAAACTATACTGTAATTAAAAGTATAAAATCATTTATTTGTGTACTTAGTGCACACTTCGCCCGCGTAGAATTTAAATGAACCAGAACCCTTTTTCTAGAAATTAATAAATCCCAAAAATTTACGATCTCGACGGGATTTCTAGATTACCCAGAGTACTATAATAAATAAAAACCTTAGAATCAGAATCCTTATTGTTTGATTTATTCTTTTCTTTTCTTTCCGGACTGAGAAAAATCCAACAAATCAAAGATCATAATATGAATCGGTCCAGCCGTGTAACTAACCCGACTTTTGTTTTGACCCGTGGAATGGTGTAACTAACTAACCCGACATCTAAATTACTTGTAATGCCTTTGTAATAGTTTAGTTTCACAGGTTTTTTTTACAAAATTATTACAGACGCATAAAAAAATTGATTTTTATAGGTTTAGCAAGGCAATAGTTTCACTTATATCGTCTCCGTATACTTATTTAAAAAACCTTTTGATACAATAAATCGACCCCCTATCTCCGGTACTATCCCGTAGGATTTGAGTTAAAACATTTGGCAAAGACGTCGCTCTTGTAATCTAAATTTGTACTTAATGCACCACAGGCTGTTTCTAGATAGTGCTTTTGAATATTTGGATTAACAAGAGGCATGGCCTTGTTGGCCTAGTGAATACTATGCTTCGAGTTTTTAATTGAAAGTAGAAGGTTCAAATGAAAAAAATGAAGTAAAGTTTTTTTTATAACAAGGTACAGATTTTCTGGAGTCTCAATACAAGCTAAAGTCTGTGTAGCAAAGACCAGTAAATCAAGTTAGTATCAAAAGAAGTTATTTTCCTACAGTTTATGTACCTAGGTAGCAAAGTGAAAGTAATATTTTGTTAAGAAACAAAACGAGGTAAAGGGTATCTGTCGACAAGCAAAAGACCACACAAGAATAAAATATAATAATTTAATAGAATCATCCATTAAAACAATTAAATAATATATTTTTATCTCGTAACATATTTTTAACACTCATTTTGTTAAGTTTAGATTATGATAAAAAAAAGATGAAATATATTTCGACGCCTGATTTCTGTACAAAAAGAGGCTCGCTCGCTTTTCGGTGGGAAGGTAATAGGTAAACCTCGCTACGAACCTGGCTACTACCAAGCCTACTCCTGGTGGTAGGCCAGGACGAAACCTTTAATAAAACCAAAATAGTGCTCTCTTAGTAGGAACCTTTTTACAGAACAAAATTGATTTACAACTAGGGTAGCATAAACATGAAGGAACTATGTACATTACATTTGATTTCAGCAAATCTCTAATCAACTCTATGTACCTCCATTACTACTTCTGCTTTCCTGGTACTTTGGGAACTCTGCAAACATTCTGAAAAGTGAAGAATCTTATTCTGTGCAAAAAAACAACATACGGTACATACCAACATAACTAGCCCAGACGGGTAGTTCTAGAGACAACGACAAAGTTATAATTGGCAGTACAGCAACACCTTAATTAGCGCTGGCAACACCAAGTGGCTTCAAGTTGCCACTTTTTGCCGATTGTAAGTTTTTATTGCATTCCCCTCAATTCTAGGATCACACCAATGCCAATTACGGGCCTATGCCTCTGATGTTACTAGTTATACCTTACAGTGGATTATGAACCTACAGCGTCAGACTAAGAATTGGTTTTAAAATGAATATTTTATTTACCTACCTACACGATGAAATTGATGACACAAACTCATGTTTTCGAGCGTAATTATATTATATTCACTTGAAATCATGGATGCGTGAAATTTACTAACGCCATCTAGATTTGTTTAACGACGTGATGGACCTTTTAAATAACATTGATTCGTTCAATGCCGTTCAAAAGAGACTGATGAATATTAGACCAGACATTTTTTTTACAGAAAAGTAAAAAAAAAAAAACATCTCCCAAAGAAATTGTTTTTAATGTGCATACATGAAATTACAATCAGAGTTGTGTATATGACAAAAAAGACAAAAAATTATATGCAAAAAAATCAAAAACAACTTCACTTTTTTTAATTAGTAGTAAAAAAAATACTTGTCAAAGTAATTCTTCTTAGTCTTACTAAATAAAATAAAATTATTGACGTCAGAAGTCAATAATTTTATTTTATTTCGTAAGATTACGAAAAGTCAGAAATCCAAGTGAAAGTTTCAGAAGTTAACTAATTTGCTGTCTATGCCACTAGGTGCGCTAGTGTCGCATTGTTCAACAGCGTTTTGATGGGTTAAAGAGGAACTAATTACCACTCTGGTGGCTGCGAGGATAACGGGAATTGTTGTTTTTGTTTTTGATCTGCTTCGATGTTTTTAATTATAAGATTTAGTTGACCTATTTGCCTATTTTCACAAGGTATCACGTATCTGTATATTAAAAAATTGCTTGTATTTTTATTTATATATTTCTCTGTCTACGAAACATCTCGCTCAACTAACTTATATGTTCAAATATATATTTACTCTATTACTACTATAGGTACTACAAAAGTTTGCTCTATTCTCAACTCTAAACATTAGAAGGAGATATACCTTATCTGAAAGACATATTAAGAAGAATAAGTTTGTATATGATAGGGTTGTCAAATACCTACAATATGTACCAAGTAGGTACATACATATCTTTATTTTCCTTATTCAAACATGTACATATTTTCCGTGCACGTTCCATGTTTGAATATTTAACAACAGTCATCGGAAAGTGTTCCATTCTGTTCGGTTGAACGCTCGTCGTCGATAAAACCACGTATGGTTTTAAGAACAGCACTTAAAGGGAATGATGAGATGCAAGAATGAACCATAGAATTTAAAAAAAAAAAATACATATTACTTATTTTTTATACCGAAGCTCTACCTTTGCTTAGCTCGGCTTTGTTTATTAGGTTTCTTTATTTTGTTAGAAAATAGCAAACAATATCAAAGAAAAATGATTAAAAATAATTAACTAAAGAATATGAATAAATAAATAGACGAGTTCATAGTATTACAAAACATATAGTACAGAAATACTGCAGGTTTATAAAACATGAATGTCATTATCTAGTAGACAGGTATAGTCTACTTGTGGTTCTCACTGTGGTGCACCGATAACCAATACCCAAAATAATCCAATATCCGATATCTTTGATACCTAATCCAAGAATGAAATTCAATTAACATTTTAATACATCTCCCTCCATAATTATTGGGACTGACATAAGTCAATCAGATACTTCACTAATAGCAAGTTTCGTAAAACAGTAAATAAAATCTGTAAGTTTAACTAGTCTAAACTAGTAAGAAAAAAGTGAACATGTTTCTTAATTTAAAGGCTGTTCCAGTATTTATTTCTTGCCTCCTCAATGTTGAACACCATCCAAAGTCGAAGGCACGGCTCGCTCGCCGTCATTAAAAGCTTTTTAATTCTTGATACTGCTTACATTCACTCGTACGTGGACCTGAAACAATCGTAAAGAGTATTTTAGTACTTCTTACAACTTACATTTTTAGGTAAAGTATAGGTATCTTACAATGTTGGTAATAAAAAAATCTTCTAAGGCGAACTTAACACACACAGATTATAACAAATATAATTAGTAACTTTGTAATACGAAGCAGTTTTTTTTCAAAAGTAGATTGCATTGCAATGGCACAAAGAAGATCTGGAAAACCATAACATGAAATAAAAATTGCTCTACCGTTTAGATATCAGTTATTTTAGGTAGGTCCAAAAATAGATAACAATAGAAAAATGAAAGCCCTTCTTAGACAATATTTTAAAATGAGAACGGCTATCTATAAACTTTATTTTGACTGTACTGAAACCTTATTATGTAGTTTTATAAAAAGAACATCGCAAGAGAAACTTAAAATGTAGTCAGTATTTTAAAATGACAACTATTTAAAATTAGAACGCCTTTTAACTTTATAACCAAAGAGGTACTACGCTTCTACGCTCCGTTTTTCCTTTGAAAAACCATAATGTAAAGGCTTTGTTGCTGCTCGCATTGACATGAGCCTTTCAATGCACTCGAATCAGCTCATTATAGACTTCCTTGCATCATTTCCTTCAGACTCGATGTTTTATCAAGTCTAGTTTATTTCTATATGGAGTTGTTTACGTCAAAGCATTATGTAAGAAAAGAATGAAGGGAAAATCTGAAAACGTTAATGAAAATGTTTAGTTTTTTATCAACAGATAAATAATTTTTTAAGGCGGTCAGTTCTGTATTTGTTACCCTTTGTTACTGAAATTTATTTACTTCCATGACCATGTTAGGTATATGATATAGGTATGTATATAAATGTAAACCAAATTTAATGGCCAAGTTTCTTGTATTGAAAATGCAATCCAGGCAAAACTGGTCATTAACAAAGAAATCAAATAAAACATCTTTAAAAATGAAGTACTTGAATTGACTGAAAGTCAAGTAATTTATGATGTTTGTTGAGTTTTATACTGTTATGTACTTCGAGTTATTGTTCTCGAAACTTATTGAACTCGAAAAAATATCAATGACTTTTTCAAATTAATTGGTAGGTACTATACGAAATAGTACAAAGTAAACCAAGTTTTTGTACCTACTTTTGCACTCTGAGCAACTCGTAGGTATAGTTTTTGGACAAATGTACGATTTTTTTTAATAACCGCACGTTCTTCTCTTTTCACATCGATAAATTTCATGAAAAAAACATCAAATTACACACACAAAACGTCACTGTCGTCACATCTCTAACTCGAACGAAAAGCACAAAGCGCGCCCGCGTTCCACGACACTTTGTGACGAGTCAGGTTTTAATTAGCGTATTTTTCTTTGTAGCGTCAGAATAAGCGTATTTTTCTTTGTGCGTCAGACGCGAAGTCGCGTAAATTAGCCGCAGATGTGAAGTGCAACCGTACAATAGTTGTGTGGGCAATCTCAGAGTGGATGCCCTTTGACTGTGACTTTTGTTGATGCTTGGTTGTTTAGTAGGTGAAACTCGAGGAATACTTTTTGCTGGAAAATGACTTGTGGGTTAGGTAACTTTGAATGAGACTTTAAGGGACAAATGTCATTTTACTGTTGGACTTCTTAGTTCATCATTTGAGGATATAAGCAATATATCTATTTGGCATTGAATACACACATTCGATGCATAGTCAAATGATGATAAAGAAGATGAAAAATTCTGCAGATATTGTACAGAAACAAACCGAAGCAGTGAAAAAAAGAATCAGAATAGCCATTGCATCACGAATGGATTAAAATTCTATTTTTGAATGAGATTTTATAAAAAGTAAAAACAAAACAGTTTGTTTAATTTTATCTCAGACTTCCGCATTGGACTCCTTGCAAATACCTATATCGCCTACGCTTGCTACGCTAATCGCTACGTCGCGTCGGTGCTACGGGCTACGGAAATCGTAGGCAAAGCTACGACAAGAACCGTAAGCATTGCTACGAACCTACGTAGGTGCTACGGGCTATGAAAACCGTAGGCAATGCTACAAATCCTACGCGAGCAATAGGTATTATAAGGAATGATAAATACTTTTGATTATTTCACTTATTTTCAAGGCAACGTTCGAAAGCACTTCGAAATGATAAGGTTGCTCGTTGTAGTTATGTCTCAAATTATGTCTTATGTAATGTCTCTTTTAATTTTATTTGTTGGTGTACATTAAATTATTATGATATATCCAATTGACTGGTCTAACGCGCAACTGCGCAAGTGTCGTGCGTTAGCGCTTAGGGGTACCTAGGTGATATTCTTAGTAAGTAAGAGAAACCTAGAAACAGAGCTTGATTCTCAGATCAGATACCCGATCTGAAAAATATGTGCGTAGATAAAATCCGTCGACGAACTTGCACTAAGCACTTGAGAGGTTCTTAAGCAATGTTCAAAAAACTCTTCAAAGCTTAAAGTGTCGAAGCGATACGGCCACAAAGGAGTCACAACAAACAACGTAAATTACCTATCTCTGTCGTTATAACGAACATTAAACGCACAAAGCTCTATACATCTTTATGAAACTATGAAATCGTAATGACCATACGTCACGCAGTAAATACCTAACAAAACAATGGAAGCCTGCGACAGAAATTAATATATCATTATGTCAGACCCATGTAGGCTACCCCCACTTGTATACACCCCTCTTATTCCATCTAGGGGTGTGATTGTATGTTTTGTCCTGTTCTTGGGCGGAAAACTTTGGTATGAATGTGCGAATCTCGCGTGATTGGGATTTGTTAATCTACCCGCAATGCTGGAATGTCTGGAGTTAAAATTCTATCCTCTGATTCTTAAACTTCAATCTTCTTAAATAACTTTTTAAGTACAAGTAGGTACTACACACTGATTCTTTAATTGTTAATTATGTATTTTTGTATATGTATAACAATTAGATAAGTCAGGTTACTACTAAAATATAATCGGACAATTAGGCAGCTTTGTTGGTTAACTTTGATATTTAAAGTATAAAAATTGCGACTTAAACGTCAAAACAACTGTTTGAAATTTAACCATCGGTTGGTCAACTCGGATCTTATTATTGTAAGTCCCTGTACACAAAATTTCAAAACCCTTTTATTTTATTTAGCATAAGGATTTTGCTTTTGTTAGATCTTAATATTTCGTGCTCATAAGTGATACAAGACTATCGGTTTTCAGTGAGTCATTAGCGAATATTATATATTGTTGCCGTAGGTACGAAAACACTATGAGTTACCTTATTTGATTAAAGTACCCAAAATACTTATTTTCTATTCAAACTGCGTGAAAACATAGAACATGTTATTATTAGGTACATAATTCATAATTTAATTACCGTAAGAGGAGGTGATTTGGGATAAATTTGCGAGAAAAAATATTGTAATTTTTCTTTGTAATTTCGATTTAGTTAAGGTTATCACACATTTTGTATTCGTAATTGACACGTCCCGTTTAGATCTAAAAAATCGTTTACCTAAAAAACCTATATCTTTCATAGATATTTTTTTTTTTGCGGTTTCATAAATGTCTCTGCAATAAGACTATTTGAAAATTGTGGGGTAGGCGTACCCCACAATTTTCAAATAGTCTTATTGCAGAGATATTTATGGACTTTAGAGGAAAACAATAGTACCTACTTAAATAAATTGTAAAAACAAAAAATACCGTAGGTACCGTAAGTATGGCGATACTTATGTCACCTACGGTATTTTTTGTTTTTACAATTTATTTACTATTGTTTTCCTCTAAAGTTCTCGCAGTAAATAAATTAGTAAAAAAATTATTATTTAAAAATAAGAAAAAAAAACTATGATAAAAAAGAAAAGAAAATTTTATTGATCAGGTAAACAGCAGTCTGATAATGTTCGTTTGAGTGAAAAAAATTTAGTCGTCATTATCAATATAGATCTTAATTGAAACACTTTTCAAAAACGGGTGAAGTACCCTATTAAGTAGGTAGTTATTATTAACGGTCCCTTGTAGTGATAGAATATTATTAAGATAGGAAGGTGATGGAAATACTCGCTTATATTTCGGCAACGTAACGTCAACACTTTAGCATTGTCACTCAACATGTCTATGACGCTGGGTACTGACTGGTGTCACGGGGCGTAGTTTACCATCCGCAGCAAGCATGATACGTTATGATACGTGTGCTAAAATCCATCTCATTACTCGTTGCAAATGCCTTCTTTCCCCGTACTGACTGCACGAACGCTTGCTTTGTAACACAATACATAACGCCTTGTAACACGGGTCAGTACCCAAGTATAGATTCTTAGAAAATTGATATAGGTTGTAGTTCGTCTCTATTAAGATTGTGTTTCGTCAGCTTGTGTCTAGACCATTGCTCGTTGCAAGCGCCTTCTTTTCCCGACTGACTGCACGAACGCTCGCTGTGTAACACAATACATAACGCCTTGTAACACGGGTCCGTACCCAACTATAGATCCTTTAAAAAATTGATATAAGTTGTAATTCGTCTCTATTAAGATTGTGTTTCGTCAGCTTGTGTCTCGACTCGACTAGATCTAGACACGAATCGTTCATCACGTGGATGGAGCATAAAAATAAAACGAATTAAGCAGAAGACACCATAAAACATAGCCCTTTCGGTCTCATGTTTCATATAACAAAACACTAACAAGCCATTAGTAAAACTTACATAATAATCAAAGGGCTGATAGACTAGGGACGGGGTGAGCCTTCGGTCGGTATTAGGAGGCCGAAAAATTACTAAAGATCATGATTTCGAATAGAAAATATTAGTTCCTCATTATGAGGCTTAGTTCAAGTTAAATGCTAAACACCAAAATGCCAAATTTTATAATCGCTGCAAAAATAGGAACAACAATGTCGACGATGAATATTTTATGTGACTTTTTTTTCAGTCTAATTCAAAGCCACACTTCAACTTCTTTTTTATATTTTTAACCCCATTCAGTTACTAATATCTTTGTTCATTTTAAGTTCCTGTAAGATTTACCAAATGTGTTCTAGTATAGTTAATTAACATGCCAATGTTAGTAATTTTAATCTTTAAATTTTAAGATCAATTAAAATAAATTTACTGAATGTTGATTGAATTTCGTGTAAACAGGTTCAATTCAACAAAAACTAAGAGAATCGAACAAAGAGTCTTTGCTCGAAAACATAAAATGATATACCTACTTAGTGAGTTTTTGTCATACATAACAACTCGAATCGAAAAGAGAATTTCAATGAGGGCTTTTCAATGCAATCTTTAAAAAAACAATCAGGCTTTTTATTTTGACACTAGATGGCGCTGCACAAAAGTCAAGTGTCATAAAATAAACAACGAAAAAAAAATCTTTTCCCACCGTTTCCATTCGATTTTAGACACACGATGGCGCTGTATGAACAGCGCCATCTATCTAAGCTCTATCATCTATCCTTAGTCGCATTGAAAAGCCCTCATTATACCTTTCGTAGTCCGAACCCACCCCTTCCCTAGCAGAGATAATTAGCGTCTCTAATCCGCACCCTTAGCACATGGCGTGATACGCTGCAAGTCATCGCACTGATGGGGGTGAGATGAATCATTTATTCTTCATGCTGATGACTCGAGTTTGTGATGAAACTTGATGACATATACGTAGGTCCCTAATTTATTCAAACATCGATTCTCCTGTATTAATATACGCAATTAATTGGACATCACTAAAATGTCGCCATCGCTTTCTTTGATATAAAAACAAATAGGTTACCGATATTTTATTATTATGTTTTAAGTCGTAGGTGTACTTTGTTTGTTCAATATCTTACAATGGTAAGAGAGAGTGTGGTCGAAAATGTATTACAATGGACTAAAATACACCATTTCACTCTAGTCTGAAATTTTTAGTTTAGGTATGTAATTGCAACAACAGAATTAACTTTCATCATCATCATCAGCCTATATCAGTCCACTGCTGGACATAGGCCTCCCCTATTGAGCGCCATAGCGCCCTGTCTTCAGCTTGCCGCATCCAGCATCTGGCTAGCAGTCTTTCGCAAATCGTCATACCACCTGGTCGGAGGGCGTCCTACACTACCTTTGCCGAGTCGCGGTCTCCACTCAAGAACACGTTTGCCCCAGCGGTTGTCGGTTCTTCTCGCGATATGGCCAGCCCACTGCCACTTCAGCTTGCTAATCCTAACTTTGTGTGTATTGAATTATTGTACGCGATAACCATGAGCCACATAAGTATCTACTTCAACGTTATGTCCAGTCAAGAAAATTTCGTTACATAAATTGGTAAGCAGTGCTTTAAAGACTATGTTAGGTTTGTCTAAGCACTGGTTCTCATCTATTTTACTTGAACTTATGTACCTACTGTAGTTTGCATACAATCCTTTATTAGTTACTAACTAGCCTTACAGGTTGTTAATGTTATAATTAATACAAATAAAAATAAATAACCTGCCAATGGCCAATTCATGTGGCCACAGGGTGTGCATTTTATTACAGTAAAACTACAGTTTTATCAAACTTTACTTACTTTTACTGATGTCTACCAGCTTTTACTATATTGTTTTAGTTCTAGCTAGCCTCAGTAACGGACAGTAACGGACAATCACCTAAGTTATTGTCCGTTACTGTTTTACCGACTTTATACTTATTTTTTGCTTCTAAATTTTCATGTTTCTGTGATAAATGTTAATAACCAGCTATTTGTTCATAAATAATCCAAAATTATTCACAAGAGTGCCATACCGAAGGTTACTTTAGGCACTAAACTATACTTCCAGTTACTCATAATCACTAATCTAAACGCTCTCAGTCCGCCCATACAAACTTTAATTACACATAATCACCATAAACAAACAAACTAAAGCGAAATATTTCACTAGATATCCGACATTTCTTATCCAACCCACTTAAAACCTTCGAAGGGCAATGGGCCCTCCGAGTGTCATTCATCAGCCAACTTTGTATGTTCGGTCCTCTTATTATTTCCCACCCTAGACTATAAAATTGGACCAAACGTGACAGAGAAATAACGAACAATTTGACTCTTAGCTTACTCTCGCTAAAGTCTAAATTTGTTTGTAGGTATGGATGAAAGTACAGTCGTTTTAAGACATTAATTATCGCCTCGGTCCCGTTTTAGGGTAAACCCTTTAGGAAATTTTCGTCCCTTACTGGACACCCTCGGCCAAGCCGCGCAGTCATTAGGACGCTATATAAATAGGTATGCTGAAAGGTTCGCTTTAATTACGGACTGGATGTTTGTATGTTAATCGCCTTTTGAATTTTGTCTTGAATCTACATACCTTTGGATTTTTAATACAATACCTTGAAAATAGTAAAAATTTGAACAACTCTATGCTAACGTTTTGTACTATAGTGCGTAAGCCTCGTACTCTGATAACACGCACTCGATTAATAAAAAAAAATGTGTTCGAGTCCTGCCGTAATCTAAATTTTTTGGGAACTTATTAAATTTTTTAGAGATAACTCTATACTTGATACGCACTCAGGGTAGAGGTCTGCTTTCTCTGCTTGCTCTTGGACCAATCGTCCCCGATAGAAAATACTTAAGTTTTAAAAAAACTGTAATGAGTTACTGATATAGGTTACTATTAAATATTTTATCTTATCTCATTAAGATAATGCTGAAATAAGAACTTTTAAGCTTTAACATGCCTTTTCTAGGTTTTTTTTCTATGAATATATTATGTTAAATTATTCTGAACTAACTTTAAAACTTTTTTATTTCTTAAGAAATATGAAATCGAATGGTCAACGATTATAATGCAGACAAATCCAAGAGTTGTATATTTTCCTCAATTTTCACCGATTTCATTTAACTCCCTAAGTTAGTAGGTAGTCTTTAACTCTTGCAATATGGAGGCACTTCAGATATTCATACAAACTCCCATCAAAGAAGATCTATTATAGTACCTACGCATAATTTCCCCTCCCCTCCCCAAATTCGTATTACAATGTTATAGGTATGTAAATTCCATCACTCCATCAAAACGAGATATCTACCTGAATTAACGTACACTCAAGTGCACTCAAACATGACTATGTAGTGTACTTCAGTATGCAAAATTAGTTCGCCAATACAAACCCCTGCTAAAGCTGTATTAGCTTATCTTTCCGCTTGGCACGCTATAAATTGGTCAAAATCTCGTTGGCTGCTCGACTTTGCCACGTATGTGTAGGGTAGCTGTAAACACAAATTAATGTAGACAGTATTAAAAAGACAAAATAAATTAACTCAAATAGTACTATAATAATTCTATCGAAAGCATAATTATAATAATATCTACCTACCTGTATTTCTGTTGCCACTATAACAACAAATACTAAATAACAGAATAAAATAAATATTTAAGGGGGCTCCCATACAACAAACGTGATTTTTTGCCGTTTTTATAGATAATGGTACGGAACCCTTCGTGAGCGAGTTCGACTCGCACTTGGCCGGTTTTATTTTGTTCGATTTTTCGTAATTTCTGTACACGTAGGTAATTTTGGTTCAACGTAGGGATATTAATGACACTCACGGTAGGGCTTGTCTACCAGTTTAAAGTCGCCCAGCGAGCTATGGAGAGAGCTATGCTCGGAGTTTCGATGGATAGGATTCGCAACGAATACATCCGACAAAACTAACTTACCTAGTGTAGTTTAATTCTGACATAAATTTATTCGGGCTGCTTAAAATGGATCTCAAACAACATAATTTGTTTTTTTTTGTTTTTTTTTTTCCATCAAATGAGATTATGGCCTATATTATGGCGTTATCAATATTATTATGTGGTAATAATAATATTAATAACGATAGTCTGTAGGTACTTATGTATGCATACAAGAGTGTTGAGTTCCCTGTCCCATAAATACTTTTTTATTACAACTTCGAACACAAGACTCATGGTCACCCTACCACTAAACAGCAACACACCCGTTCATGTTAAGCCAGCAGAAAGATAATAATCGTAACTAACAATATGCCGAACAAGATTACACCTATTTGTTTATGTATGTGACTGTACTGATTTATCACTTTTGACGTCGAGTGTACTCCAAGGGTAGTCATTATTATTGTTAGATAACTATTGAATTATCGAGACGTGTTTGAAACGTTCCATTTATGTAATAGATTTGATACAGCTCCTTTAACCACTTGAACGTCCGGGCGACTAGAGTAGCCTAAAAAAATGTTGCGTTGAACGTTAGGGCGACTAAGCGCGCTTAGTCGCCCTAACGTGCGGACACGGAACTGCGATAATCGCATAAAAACGGAACGTATCAATCACGTTTCGATACTATGCAGTAATCAAACTCAAGGCTCTTATTTATAATTTTTGACGTCGACTGTACTCCAAGGGTAATCAATTTTGTTGTTAAATAACTATTGAATTATTTATCTTAGATAGTTTGATTTGATTGAGTACTTTGATAAACAGAAAGTTCGTTTTGATATTATTATTCTTAAGGTTTCTTGGTTATTGGAATTACTAAGGTATATTAATGTTGCAATTTACTTTGTGAATTGTTTGAAGAGTTAGCCCTTAGAATAATACCTGCTTATATAGTTATTCATTAGGGGAGGCCTATGTCCAGCTGTGGACTGATATAGGCTGATGATGATGATGATGATATAGTTATTCTATAATAGATATAGAATAAGACTTGTTTTATTTTGGGAAAATCGGTAATAAGACTAAACATATAAAATTAATTTGATTAATTTTATATTTTAGCCTTCTTAAAAACCAGTGCTGGGTTCCACTTACCTATGTAAGTACATGTACCTACCCAGTAAAATATTTTTGATTTATATACGGTTCTTTACCGTAATCTCACTAATCTCACTAATATTTTAAATGTGAAAGTTTGAATGGATGGATGTTTGTTACTCAATCACGCCAGAACGGCTGAACGGATCTGGATGAAATTTGGCACAGAGATAGATTATAGTCAGGAATAGAAAATAGGCATACTTTTATCCCGGAATTCCCACGGAAACGGGAACTACGCGGGTAAAACCGCGAGGCGCTGCTAGTGCTAAAATAAAACTAACTCAAAATGTAGGACAGGCCTATTCAAAACCCTAACAATGTCTGTACAGCCATGAAAAGTTGCAAACATCCCCAAGTGTGCCATGAAGCCAAATGAACCTTACAGATTTTGGACAACAGAAACACCATTTATTATCAAAAAGTATAAACTAACAAACTTAAGATAAGGCCCACCCCATCCTTACAAAGTAATCTTTACCCTGCCCCCTGAGGAACTTGCGAGCAAGTTGGAATAACTTTAGAAGACCAAGGGCTGTTTAGAAAGGACCCCAAGTTTCACCCGACTCTGAAATATTAATTTAGTTTCGTAGAATTGTGTATGAGAGGTGTGCTTTCTTGATATTTGCTAATGGCCCGGAGTGGGACGCATTATTGGGAACTTTGTATCGGGATGAAATTGTTGGTATCGATGAGGCGATTTCAAAAAAATAATTAAACCTATTTATCTCAGAACTCCTCCGACTCAAACCGACATAAAACGAAGTCTTACCAAGAAGGCCTTTTACTCCATAGATGATTATATCAATAATAAAAATAATAAAATAAAATAATATTCCTTTATTTCGGACTACACTGATCCATAATTTGTTAGTAAGTTTGTATGCTAAAATTACCTTATATTAGTGTTAGTATTCTTTAGGTACTAAAATTAAATTAAATGAAACAAGATTAAAATAAAATAAAATCAATGATATTAATGATTGGCCTGATGTCGCCCAGTTCCGCGCCGACAATAGTATTATGGGAGAACAATCTTAAGCTTACTAGTGGTTTATTTTTCGCCTCTTCCACTAGTGGACAAAAAATTTAAGCGAATAAAATCAATAACATTTTGTTGGTTATACACAAGAAAATACAGTGGTATAAGAGAATCTCACTAATATTATAAACGTGAAAGTTTAGATGGATGGATACAAACATCCATCCATCTGGATGGATGTTTGTTCCTTTATCACGCCAGAACGGCTGAACGGATCTGAATGAAATTTGGCACAGAGATAGATTATAGTCTGGAATAGGACATAGGCTACTTTTTATCCCGGAATTCCCACGGGAACGGGAACTACGCGGGTGAAACCACGAGGCGCTGCTAGTTAATCATAAAATAATGTGAGACCAAAAGGCAGCCACTCAGCGTGTGCTGCAGGAGCTCGGGGAGCACTGCAGCGCTGGTCTTCCGTAGCACCTTAGCGTAGAGCGCGTCACTGGCTATGGACACACTCTTTACAATATAATGTAGGTTGGTTATTACTTATTATTAATTTGAGTATATTACACTATGTTTCGTTAGAAATCGGAATTAAACGACTATATTATTATCTTTACTAGGTACTCGTAGAAAAGCAAATGATCCGAAAAAACCTAGTCTCCCCCAAGTATGATAGTTCACTACAAACACTAAGCGAACGCCATTGCGTAGGTACCAACTACCCCACGCACACATACACAAACACTCGGCAAATTTTCAACATGGCTCGCAAAGTTAAGGGGTGGACACACTACTACACTCGTGTCCTTCCTTTTGATTGCAATTAATTCGGGAGAGGGGGGTGGGGTGACTCCGTCCAGCCAATGCGCAGGGTCGAACTTAGTTGCCAACTTCGGTTTGGTGGTCGTTAGTGTTTTGAAGTTTTGTTTCGAATGTTCTGTAGTTTGAACAAAGGAGTGAAAGATGATATGATCGTGCTTGTAACGTTTTGTTGGAAAGGGAAAGTTTTTCGTATTATATCATCATCTTTTGCGACTCAAAATACCAATGTGGTCTTTGCTAATCTCATAATTTTTTTTCTGTTCCCTTATTAACATATTCTACTGTTTAAATCTAAATAATAATATAATTCACTGTATGAATCAGAAAAAATCTAAAAATATTTTATAAGCTTTGGCAAAAAGCAATTGAAAAATGTTAGTTTTAGTTCATTATAATAACAAATGAATATGGCGTCCACTAAGTCCAGCGTCTTCGTCAAACCACGCGCAAAATCGGAAAATGTATTTTTGAAATACATACATTTAAGGCACTTATCAATTGAAAAAAAAAGGTTTATTTCTGTGGATTATCAGCACTATAGAATCTAATTGAGACACTTTTAATTTATATATTTATTTATAATGGTACAATAGATACAATAAAGTTATTCTCTAGGCCGCAGTGAATGCCAAAACCAACCCTATGAGTTGGTTACGAGCTAAGGTTAGGCATCTGTAAATATAGACAGAAAAAAGTATCAAAAATATTGACAAGCAACGGGTTATCCGAACAATCCAAAGTTCGTCTCTGGATAGCCGCTGTTACGCCGTGAAAAATATGCAGACATTTTTAATCCTGGCTGGAACCTGTTGTAGAATTTTCACTAGCTAGTAAAATACATAGTTATCATAATTTTTGTAGTATCTGAGATATAGGAAAATTTTAGTTAATAAATTTGTTATACTGACAATTTACATAGGTACTTAAAAGTACGTACCTTGTTTTTCTGTGTGAAGCTTAAAATTTTACATGTGCAACTTTTTTCCAAAAAATTACGAGCGCACAACTGATAATGTTTAATATTCTGTAAATACTTTATTCGCTTAAAATGTGATTCATCTCAACCCTTCCATTGAAGTTTACACTAATATTTTGACCTGTAAATTAACCTTTACCTTCACTGCAGCATCCCTACACGACCTTTGATGCACCTGACCACAGAGACCGGATCAAACTGGTTTCAGGTTCATCTCAATGAGATGTCATGACCTCATCTCGTTACAGTTGGGGTACATACATAATCGTTGAAGGGTCAACGTACTTACCTGATTGAAAGGATATGATATATTATCAATTTTTATTTATGGTAAATTAATTAATAATCTTTATTTATTAACTCGTATCATGTCACGACCTGCTACGCGAAATAAGCGTCCAGCATCTCACTCTCTTTAGTGAGATGGTGGTTAAACGCTTGACCATATCCAATAAAAAGGTACAAAAGCAAGATCCTCTTGATGTTTTTTTTATCGCGCTTCTTGTTTCAAATTTATTTCAATAGATACGAGTAGATTGATTTACGTCTACAACAACAGTTTTTCGTTAGATAACTTATAAGTTATAATTCATTGTATGGCATACGTTGGTTTGGCTGCATACCCTAAGGCTGCTTCCAAGTTCCAACTGTCTGGGATATTAATGGTTCGGACTATTGTGATCAATGTGTTATATGATTTAAACTCTCTCTCTCTCTAAATCTAAACTCTTATATCATATCCTTTCAATCAGGTAATTACGTTTTTAATTATAAAAACAAAAGAATACGATTTTTGTTTGTAGAATCAAAATCAGTCTATACCTAATCGACAGAGAAGTTGGTTTACAAAGGTATAAAATAGCACACATGCTTTCAACCGACGAACATAGAACTTTTTTAACATAGAACCTTTTTTGAAGTCAATAAAAAAATCCTGATAGTTTAAAACTATTTTTGATATTCAAATATTGAATTTGGAAGAGCTCTACTCCAGTCAATCCTTCGTTCACAAAGCTAGCTCAAAATGCACATTGACCGTTATGTACGAGACCCCAACCACAACGGGCCACCATGAATACCCTACCCTTCAGGACCATGCAGCAATTATTCAAACAGAATAGTTTAACAGAAAGGATTGTGAGCCTACACCGAAACATCCTATAACAAAGCATGAGCGTACCAAAAAGACCCGTAATGCTACGAAAATTTGACGAAATTTGGCGTGAATTTCGCTCGGTGGTTGCTGATTGGAGTTTTGCGTGAAATTTCGGTATATTTAGAATATTTATACATTTGTAGGTGAGGATGAGGCCTCGGTAGGTAATAGGTACAGTGATTTAGTGCGAGTGTCGGTGATTTTAATGTAATTAGTCTGGACGAATGTTCCCGCCGCTTCCGGGAATTTGCGAAAACGCTACGAATCGGTGGAGGAGAAGGAAGACTTTTGTTATGAAATTTTGGAGCAGAATGGGAATGTGCAATTCGTTGAATAGATGAAGACCTGATGTTTATTTCTGTTCGAAATATAACGGGAAAGCCTAAAATACAAATTCGTACTCATCTATAAAATAAATAATGCTTGGACATCCAGCCCCAAGCTAAGCAGAGCTTGTGTTATTTACTCTACTCTACTTCACGTACCTTGCTAAAAAGCTGCTAGAATAAGCCAGTTTTCGAATAAAATAGAGTGTATCCTCCCAGTATGTTTGCAAACTTACACAATAACATTGTTTAATTATTCATTTTAGTGTTAGTGCCTATTAAAACGAGTCGCGTAAAATATCAAGTGCAGACCCACATTCTGTAAATATCTTCATTTGGAAGGATGGAGATGGCTTTTGAAAGACGCAGAAACTATTAAGACTGTGAGGCGAATTGGAATTTAGAAACTTAGTGTATTGAGTAGATAAAAACAAATTTATTTTAAATCATAATATAACAATTACAACTAGTTTAAACACTTATATCAATCGATACTTAAAGATCTCAGCCGTCACCAGAAGGCAGTGTGCCCAGATTAAATATGCAATGTATTAGAAACAATCTCTATTAATGAGTAAAAACAAGGTACCTATTCCCAGGAGCAAAACCTATAGGTTCGGCAATTAAACGGCAATTCAAAGACTTAAAGAAACTCATCATCTCATTTAAGTCGTTTAAATGAGAATTGATGGTGCAATAGAATTATAATCTATCTACATATATCATTTTTAAAGATAATCAAAAAAATTTAGTTAACAACAAGCAAAACATTCCTGTTCCTGTAATTATGCATACGATACAAAGCGTCACCAGGGCCAGAAACATCCCCCATTTACGTTTAAAATGATAAGGTGTTACCAAAAAAAAATGTATAGTAGGTATCATTTTTCATGAGACGTTGGGAATGAGCCCCTCTCTCGTGAGACGTTAGGAATAACTAGGTTTGTAATAATAAGTATAACATTTATTCATTACCCTTATCACAAGGCAACTGAGTGAATTTTAGGTTCAGTAAGGCGGTTTGTTTACAAACATTATACAATGAGTTTGGCTAAGGTATAAGAAAGCCTACTCCATACTTCAAAGCCCAGCTTTTGCTTGTACGAGTGAAATTGTGAAAACGGGCAATGACCATGCGGAATAGTGAACATCAAAATTCCAAGCGAATTGTACCATTAGAAGGTTTGCTACATTACACTGACTCACGGAGGAAGGAATTCTTATTGGTCAATGTTTTTAATTAGAAATGTTGCTTTGTGCTTTCTTATTAGATCTAGCTATTAAAAAGATATATTTTCTTGAAAAAAAAAATCAAATGTGGTATATTTGCTCCAACTCGAAAAATAACAACTAACTATCGTAAAGGTTATTTCGTCGCGTCTTAATTAAGTCTACGTACCGAAGCGACAGAAAACAAAAATGTATTGGTCATTTCACGTATTGGTTATTTTGCGATTGGTCATTTTGCGTATTCATGATGTTTTTTTTTATTGGTCACTATGCGTATTAGTCAATGTGAGGAGAATTAGTTCAGGGTGAGTGCGGGCTCGGAGGGACGCGGAACGCGCGCGCCTATAACCGCAAATGTCTTATCGTACAAACATTTATCTCGAGGCGGGAATCGAACCCGCAACCTTCTGCGTTGCAAGTGGACCTTCGCCCATCGCGCCACAGTGGTCGTCTAGTCAAGATTGCATAACAATTACGAAAACTTTTTAATTTCAGCAGTGTAAGCTTAACCCTTAACACCAACAGAAACTCTAAAAACAGTTTCACATACCGCGTCATGTACCAGAAATTATGAGCGAGAATGACCAGGCGGAATGTCAACCGCCAAAATTCCCGGGGGTTCTCCCACCCCACAACCCGGGAGAAAGGTATTACGAATTAGAAATGCAATCGTAGTGGGATGTTTTCGTCGAGGTTGTCGTAGTTTAGGGTTAAAATTTTATTCTGCTTGTACAGAAATTGTTTTTTCTGTTTTATAAATAATATTTGTGGAACATAAAAGATGATATAATTATCATCTTCATAGAAATTACTCTAACTCCTTGTAGTTGTGTGTTAGATTAAGCTATATTCAAACTTTTTTGAGGTACCTACACTAATGACAATTGTATATTTTTCTATTTTTCAATTCAATTTTTTTTTAGACGTAATCCCTACTTTTTGATAATTATTATTATAAATTTGAAAGTAATTATGTCGGTCTGTCTGTTATCTTTTCATGACGAAACGGCTCAACAGATCTCAATAAAATTTGGCAGGTAGAAAGGTGGTCCCGGAGAAGGAAAGACCTATACTTTTTATCCTGGAAAAATGCGTACGAAGTCGCATACGAAAGCTTGTATAAGATAAGTTTTCAAACACAATTATCTAAGAACGTACCTTCGTTTACAGAAATATCTATTCCGCCTTTGTACCTAGTTCGGCTATGTACTATCTGTGTACTAATAGTACATAACAACCAGCACATAAACACACATAGATTAATTAACAAAAAGGGCTGGTACACACGCCGCGTTCAGATTGCGGCGGGCGGACCGCCATGATTAACGACCGACCGTTCCTGTATCGCATGATTAATACGTCGCATTGTGCGTGCTGTTTGTATGTATACAGCCTTATAAACTAGTGTTAAGGCCGTGATTCCATCCGTCAATATTTTTCCTTCAATTGCAAGGAACAACCGGTTTTTACATTGGATACTTAAAAATACCGCAGAAATAGCTTATTTGGTACTGACCGTTCATAAAACGCGTGATTAAATTTGCATTGTGCATCCTGTTTGTATGTAGAGCTTTATAATAATTGATTGTCTATGTCTGTCTCTCCGTCGATACTTTTCCTTCAAACTCCATGATCGACCGTTTTGATTAGAATTTAGTGTTTTACGCGTAGTTTTTTTTTCTTCAAGCTGTGGAAATGAATTACCTGTAAAGCCAGATTAATATCTGTAAGTGAATACAAAGCCTTATAATGAAAACAAAAGTATTATATTTATAGGACTAAAGGATAACAAAGTGTACTCAATCTTATTAACATAAGGGATAAGATAATAGTTCAGGCTTGAAAAACAGGTTTATACCTAGTAGTATAAACCTGTTTTCAGGCAAAGAAAGTGCTGACAATTAACTTAATCAAAAAAATGTAATGTATACTTTAACATTACTTATTAACTAACGACGACGCTAAGCTAATTTCCATACAAATGTTATAAAATCTAAAGTAACTCTGTCTGTCTGTCTGTTACCTTTTCACGTCTAAACGGCTGACCGAATCTGAGTGAAATTTGGCAAGAAGGTAATTAGTATCCCGAGGACGGACACAGAATACTTCAAAAGCGCGAGCGAAGCCACTGGCAGTTGCTAGTATAGATATAACAGTGCTGGTCTTAAGGCGAATATGAAGGCAAAAACACGAAAATTAGGTGTTTTTGAACACGGTTTCTGACAAAAATACTGATTGTGGAGTTTTGAAATTTATATATCCTGTAACACATATCTTGAAGAAGGGCTTGGCGGTCCCAAATGTTTGCTGTTAATTATAGTTTAGTTGTTATAGTGTTAGTTATAGTGTGTGTTTAGTTGCTTCGAACTCACTTTTTATCGGTGTCTCAAATTCGATCAGTACCAAATTCAGTATAGTGATTCACATAGTTCATACCTATTTCGTGGCGGTCCATTATCGTCGAAAAGCAGTCAAAATAACGATATTAAACGTAAAAACGTATTTTTGCCTACAAAATCTGTAATACAAACCTGACCAGTTACTCGTCACCTAACCGCAGAGGATCGTATTATTTGGTTGATTAGGGCACTACATGGTATGCTGAATCGAAAACAAGCACTCATTGCTGCATATAGGCGCGCGGACATGCCCAAGGTCATTTGCCTTACTATTCGCCTTAAATGAGATTATGTGTTAACAAAAGGATATTATCACCCCCTTATACTCAAGCGCATCTCAGATTTAAGCATGTCTCAAGTGACGAATTTTTACACATCAAATAGATAGATAAAAAATCGCTATAGGGCATCTAAGCAATAAATAATCGTAACTTTATTTAATATACAGGGTTATTGGTAAATTAGTAATAATACGTGAACTGCAGTTCCTGCCCATCATCACAAACACGATCGTGAAGGCGCCAAGTCTAAAATCTAAAAAAAAAAAAATATAAGTCACCTTTGATACTAAATGAAAAAACATCTTTGTCTGGAACCCAACGAGTTACTTAGGACCGATCTTTCACTCTCATATCTTCTGTTAATTCAGGGCAGAGCTGTTTTAAGTTGAGTTTCAAATAAAACCTCTCTAACGAACGGTTAGTGAATTGCGCGGGGTACCTACCCATTACCAATACAAAAATTAAGAATTAAGACCTGGCGTCTTCACGAACGTGTTTGTGATGATGGGCTGAACCTGCAGTTCACGTATTATCAATAATTTACCAATAACCCTGTAGAGTACTTGGCTACCTTAATCGATTCTGGTTACCTATTTTAGTTGAGGTATTGTAAAAAAATTATTGTTAAAAATGTATTGACCATACCAAAATGACATTTTCGGTAATCACCCACCCCGATTTTTTTTGTTTAATTTTTTTTTATCGGCTCGAAACTATATTATCAATACTCGAAGTAGCAAAAAACTATAAGCATCAAATCTTCGAGTTACTAGTTTTTCTTCTTTAAGGCATGTTCACAAACACATAATATTATTTCTATGTGCCACAAAAGCCGACAAAGGTCCATCAGTCAACTTTGTAAGGGAATAAAATCATGTAGACTCAACACCTCCATCATGTGAGTTTCATTAATCATTTCCGTCCTACTATTTGTATCGCGTCTGTGGAAACATGCCTTTATTATGTGGCCAAATAAAATAATACTTTAGAGTAAAAAAGAATGAAGGAATACCAGTGCTATCGTTTTGGTAGGTAGGTATCAGTACCTATCTAGGTCTTACTCAGGTAGAAGAACAGCTTGAAAAGATTGCTTACAGGTGTTAAAGCCTTGGGGCCTTACTGTTGCATTTTAATATTAAGATTTTTTTCCAGTTGAATTTCTTTTTTTTTTTGGGTAGTATTATTTTTGTCAGAACCTGCCTTGATTAATAACTTTAAAAAAAAAGATGCTAAAATAAGCAACGAAAAAATATTCGTGGTCCTTAACCTGTGCGCAGCTGCTATGGCTTTCCAGGCCCCTGCATTTATATCTAAGTTCTCCTGTTATAGTTTTAACAATAGTCGTGTGACGCCATTAGTCTCGTCCAAGGTGTCCATCCATTAGCAACTCCCATCTCTTTCATTATATACCTCTCCTATTCACACCACCCACACCCTATGGGGGTCGAAAAAGGGCTATTATTATTTGCATTAGGTGTCTACGGTATGAATTTTAGAACCCTCTTATTATTTCGGGGTGTGATTTAGCGAGTGAGATTTCTTGTTTCATTACCAAAAAGTAGGGCCATTTTAGGGTTAAAAATTCGGCCATTGAAAATGTAAAATCTTTTTTGGAAAAATTAGGATTTTTTTCCAAATATGCTAACAGAGCAACCAAAAACTAAAATTTGTGGTTTTATGTAAAAAAATTACAAAGTCGTTAGTTTTATAGTGCTTACCCCATACTTAGTGAACATTCTAAAAATTTAATAAATATTCATAAAATTGGTTTAATTAATAACCCTTGATTTCGACGGTTACGTGGCCTTTTGGCGCAATAAGTGGGTACCTATTCCTTACGTTAAGAACGTTCCCGTACTTAGTGGAAGGTTGTGGGTTCAAATCCCACCGCACGTCGGGGTCGTAAAATAATTTAACAAAACCAAAACTCCTTTACTTCGCCAAAATCCTTTGGTAAAAAAACCGGTACCAACTTCTTGCAGAGGCAAGAAATTGCAATTTTTACCGCGAAAAAACATAAATATAAAAGGTGTGAAAACACAAAACAACATAAAATCCAGGGGCTAAGTCCAAGAAGGTCTTTTGAAAGTAGTTTGCTCATTATTCCTGCGCCCTCGTGTGTAAGGAATCCCACTTTCAAGATATCTGTTCGCAGAGAAAATTCTGGAAACTTTGGTAGTTCCATTATTATGTTAGTTGACAAATTTGTAGTGGGTTTTCGTTTTGTATAAGAATTGAGTCTTAAAGTTTTCGTTATTTTTTTTAGGTAAAGTACAGCCAACTGGAGTCAATACAGTGCAAAGTTATAAATTGTATCCTGACTCTGTGTTCTTCACACACTTGTTGGAGAACAAGGTTCTTTATGGCCAAAGTTACTCATAAAAAAATAGATTTTTTAATTTATACAACTGTACAGGACAGACCACTTTTTACTCAACTTAATTTGTACACTAAAATAGAACTTAAGGCAACATACATATTTAAAGTAACAATTTAAAATACTAAGTATGATTCAACCTTAAAAGGAAGGACAGAAGAATCAGAAATAGAAAAATATTTATCAAAATACAAATTAATCTTTCAAACTGTCCTAATGAAAAATAAAAGAAGAGAAAGATTTGATTTTTTAAGCTATGAAATATTTAATTAAATAAATAATAATTATGTTAATTAAACGCTTAAAATATTTGTGATCCCACATCTTTTACCACAGATGATGTTTTTGGTAATTCTGAGTTAGAATATCTTCGTAATTTTCCAATTAGAAAAACAAAATACGAATCTATTTACTGTTGTTACGTCCCGTAAGATCATCATCATCATTGAGTCCCACAAAAGAGGTTTCTCATCTTTTTGTTTTGATTGATCTACATTTTGTTCATCATATTAATTTCCGGCTTCCAAAATAGATTAACATCTAAAGTCGTTCAAGAGGGTGTAAAGGAAGTTATTGTAGAAAGTTCAGCCTTCGTTACCTGTTTGTTCGATTCAATGTATGTGGGCGGCAACATTAAGAATTCAATTCATCTTATTTTTATCACCCTATAGATCGAAACCCAAAAGACCTCTATTATCTAACTACATACCTAGTTCCTAGATAGTAAATAATTAAAAGGCTCTAAATGTTATGATAAAATTCACCTAACCTTTGCTCTAGAATAATACCATCATAAAAGAAAGTTCATACAGCATAATTCAAAATTCAATAACTTTATTTCTTTAGGCTTACAAAATAAGCACTTAGACAAGTCAAATTTTATACATAAACAGTTTTATAGATTATCAAATAAGAAACAAAATGACATTGATTTTGTTCGCTTCAATTTCAATTAATCTAGTCCCAGGCTTACCTAAACTTGTGCTATGAGTACTAGATAACTCAAAATATGCTTAAAACTAGACCTACATTCAATAGTTAGGTAACACCTGGAACAAATATCTACAGATCGTACAAACGTTTGTCCCGAGACGGGAATAGAACCCGCAACCTCCGTCGCAAAAGGGACCTTCGCCTGCTACGCCACATAGTTTTCAAAGGTCTTCAAAACGGTTTAAGAAGGCTTTCATTACATAGTGTCAAAGCTGTCCAAATCACAAACTCGAATGGCCCTAATTGGAGTGAAGCTGGAGTCCACAGAATGCTGACCAAACTTAGTTCCGTCGCACTAACATCATAACACACTCAATCCGATTTCATAACACACTCAATCAACCTGATTGATCAATCAATCGAGAGCGGATATGGCCGTCGCCGCAGCCGCCCATTTTAACTGGAAGTTAATCGGGTTTTTAGAGGAAATTGGACAGTCGAAGCATTGAGTAGGGAGCTTTCTAGAGAGAGATTTCTTAAGTCAATTTCTGTTTAGACGTTATTATGTTATTGATGTAGGTACAATGCAACTGAAAAGTGGATCATCATCATCATCAGCCTATATTAGTCCACAGCTGGACATAGGCCTCCCATAATGAGCGCCATAGCGCCCTGTCTTCAGCTTGCCGCATCAATTATCTGCCAGCAGTCTTTCGCAAATCGTGATCCCACCTGGTCAGAGGGCGTCCTACACTACGTTTGCTGAGTCGCAGTTTACACGATATATTTTTTTGATGCGGCCCCGACACAAAAAGGGTTGTTATAAGTTTGACGGGTGGATCTATGTGTCTGTGTGAGTTCTATCTATCTGTGAGTTGTTGCGGCATCATAACTCTCAAACGAATGATTTTTATTGTTTATTTTGTCAAAGCAGACTTGATCGAGTATTCTAAGCATGGAAAGTCTGCCAAGACTGTATCAAAATTTACAATTTTTATTTTTTTATTAAATACCTCTATCTACCCGTGCGAAGCCGGGGTGGGCCGCTAGTATTTAATAAATCAATGAATAATCGCAGTGCTACATGAGTAACGCCGCGGACACAAGCTAGTTTCGTTATACAAGGATTTTCAGTTAAAGTAACCCACTTGCAGAAATAACTAGGTAGTTCGGCTAAAAAACCATCAACGAACTTAACGCTACAAAACAACTTTGTTTTAAACTTCAAAGCATTTTAAAAGTGCAGCTCGGCTTTCACTCTTTGCAAGAAGTTTGCATTTTTCCCTCGCCTGTCACTTTCACTAAGAACTTTCAGGAAGTTGAAGCTCGCTGCAATATTATTTTTTAAATGCGAGAGTTGATGAGGTGAAAAATTGTGATTCAAACTAAAAAGGACTCTATTTTTCATTTTAAAACTTCAGTAATATTTACTATATTACTGTATTTTTTTGTAATTTGTAGCTATAAAATTACTTGTCTTGTCCCTAACCTAATTTTTGATAAGAAGTTATACAGACGGTTTTTCATCCGCTTGTCACATCGTGTATTTGTCAACAATTTGTCATTTGCTAACAAATTCTCTACCCGGCTCACGTCAACGATAGGTTTAAACTATTGTCAAAAATAATAAGCCGATGAAAAACCGGCTGTAAGTGTTTTATCAAACGAGCTCTATAAAAATACAATTTACGATATTATTATCACAACCTAACATTTGATTAGAGAATGGTAAGATTACAAACATGATTACTATTTGTTCTTGCCTAGTTAGAAAATACAATTGTATGAGAAAGCTCCAAAAAGAAACTGAATTAGATTGCACTATAAAGCACATTGCATGCAGCGTTAATAACACACTAGCGCCACTATGGTGGAAATGCGCAACCAAGTTTTTCTCCGACATTTACGCACGCTACTCGACGATAGATGGCGTTATGCGCAGTCCCTTTTAATCTTATTGGAAGCAACTTGTATTACGAATCATTTTGAAGGTTTTCCAATCATACTTTCTAGAAGTGTTTTGTTTGTTATTTTATCACTAGATAGAAGAATCCGCACAATAAATTTTCTCAGATAATAATGACCGCTCCTTAAATCACCTGTTGGGTTCATCGTTTTTCATTTTATAATTTTTATTTTGTAAAATTTTAATCTGTTCTACTTGGTAAATTGTTATACAGTACCAGTTCAAATGGGCAAAAAATAACTACTAAAAGGAAGCCAAAACAAAGAACATTGGCAACAAAAAAGCCACACGTCATGTAAGTAAATGAGCTTGCAAATGTCTGGAAGTAGGCGACAGGGTGCGATATGTATTTCGGACCGCGACGGCCGGACCCGCGTCAGCTTGTCACGGGCCAACGGGTGGATAAATCCATAGGCGGTAGCGATTTATTTTTCTTTACTTACTATTTACTATAAATATCTACAGTTCTGTGTACTATTATATTTAAACATAAGTAAAAGTATGAGAACTTTACTAATTTTAAGAACATTGTACCTACTACCATACTTTCGCTAATAAAATGATTTGATTGATTGATTGATTGAAAGACGAAAACAACCAGTGTTAAACGACCATTGCTTTTTGGTTATAGTTAAAACCGCCATTCAAGAGAATAGAATCAATCTCAATTTTTACTGTACATAATTCGTGTCATTCCTTACCGATTTAAATTTTTAGTGCAGATTTTCATTCGTCTTAAATTCTGTATCGGAATAATTTATAGCGCTCTCTCAGTATCATGGTTCATTGTGTACCCGGTCTCCCGCGAAACAAATCTAGCCTACTGCCTACACATACCAAATCAATGCTCTCACAAAAGAAAACACAGAACTAATAACTATAGGTAAAATTCAGTCACTAATGGCATTTTTTATTTATCTTATGAATTTTCTTAAGTAGACCAGTGATATTATAAGAGACTTTCAGTAGTTCCTATGATAAGTTTTAAACACATCCGTAAAGTATTCCGTATCATGATACATTTAGGCTCTTCGTACCTATAAAATATAGTATAACTTAAATGCTAAATTTTCACTAAATTTATTATGTAACTCTTAAGCTTAAGTTTAAATATAGTTGTTTGTTGTGCTTGTAATAAATAAATTAATAGTTCTAGCGCCGCTATGGGCATATATGTGTGCAATGCAAGGGTTAAAAGTTTGAACGTTTCAACACTTAACCCTTGCACCACACACGGCAACGTAGCCAAAGTTAACGTCTCCACATGGGGGTATTTCTTCAAGTCGAGACGTTGGGGTAGCGTGTAAACACTGCCAATGTCATGTTTAGAAAAACGGGCAACGCAATTTCAACTTTCTTTTGCTTAATTTGTTTCTATGTTTGTTGAAAATGCCATTGGGCCGAATTTTTTGGCAGTTTTGTAGAAGAAGTGTTGTATTTAGGTACCAAAGTTTAAAAAGTATGTGACCAAGCACTTTTTGTTGGTACTGAATACGTACTTAAGTATCGTAGTTATAGAAACATGTTAAAGTCCTGAATTCTTAAAATCTTTTGAACAATATACTTGTCTAAGTTTCTTAAACAATTAGTACTACTACTTGTAACGTTACGAACCTAATAAATTTATTTAAAAAAAACAATATATTTTTATTGGAGTCGAAACCCTAGGTCCGTGGGGTACCGAGGCTCTCCGGGTTTTCAAAAAATTATCTGAGCGTCTGGTCGAAGCGACGCGTGACCCGAGAGCTGGTGAGTATCTGGCGCAGCGCATCAGTATTGCTATACAGCGCGGGGCAATGCAGCTAGCGTCTTGGGCACGCTTCCGACTGGTATTGATATGGATCAGTTGTGCTACTTGTAGATTGTTTGCAACAGTCTGCAGTTAGCTCAATTGTTTCAATTGTAAATACTAGTTTTAATTTAATTCTATTATTTGAATGAAATAAATGAAAATTTATTTTGAAAAACGTAATTTACCTAATCAATTTATAACAAGGCAGATCTTATAAAGGAAACCAATTTTAAATATCCACGTAATTTAAGTATATTAGTTTTCTAGTAGGTATGCAAAACACAAACTTTTTTTGGGGCTAGATAATGTCTGTGTGACTTTTCCATCATTATTTATTAATTTATTAGTTCCTATACCTTACTCCTAAAATATTCAGCGCGAAACTATAACAGTTTCGGTATGAAAAACCCATCAAAACACCCCGTTCAAAACCGAAAGTCATCCAATCCCTATCGCAAAACCCACTGAATTGCAAATACATTTTATCATAACTGAGCCAATACTGAAATCAAAACTACACAATACTAGCCATGGGTCGATCCTCGACCGTCCTCCCTTACTGCCCACAGTTATCACTACACAGAACTTTCAACCTTATAGAGTCGTTCAGAGAGATGTTTTTGGGTTGTGTTATTATGGTTGTTGTATTGTTTTTTGTTAGGGTAGGGTGTTGGGAGGGTGTAGTGGTCGCGTAGGGGGAACTGCCCGCAAAGGGTCGGCTGGTATGTGCTTCGTTTGAATGGGCTAGTGGCTGTGGCGAGTTTTTTGCAGTTGGTTAGTACAAGTTTGTTGAAGTACCTACTAGGGCAAGTGAACTGTTAGTAGGTACGTGCCTATTTATATTATTACATTTGGTGGTTTTGCTTTCACTTTAATTTTCTTTATTGTCTATTCGTGTGTTATAAATTTATAAGTTTTTACTTGCTCAATAAGTGTAGGTGCCTAAAATACGGAATTACCTAAGTCACTTTTATTTTGTGTTCACCTAATGAAAAGACTGGGTATCCATATCTATCTAAGTAATCAATATGAACCAATATTCATTAACTGTCAATCTACACGAGTTGTAGTGAGTTTTTTAATTTCCTGTGAATTTTAGTCTTATTATTTTATGCGAAATTGATTATTCATTATAATCTATGGATTAATATGAGTCACGCATGGCTGGCATTGGTTAAAACAAGAAGGTAGGTAGATTATCTAGCCTTTCTACTAAGTGCACAACCTAAGAGTTTTTAAAATATAGTATTTAGTTATGCTCTGTACCTATTAGTTACCTAGTTATTACCTATTAATTTTAACCGAATGCAAATTCGTATGTAACTAAAACTAAAATGTTATTAAGTTGAAAACAAAACATACAAATTCCTAATGTTATCGGAATGCTGGCATTTATTTTGGTCACCGAATTAGCATTGCCATTGAGCGTGGCAATGCTACCAGCGTTTTGGGCACTCTGCCTTGTGGTGACGGCATAGATTGTTAGGAAAAAGTTTTTTATCTTTTTCTTTAAAATCTATAAACAATAATTAAACGTAAACACTAGTTGTAATTGTTTTATTCAGTTATTGCAATTTTCTTAATAAATGTCTTTGATTGAATAGATATTTTTAGTTACCTGCTTAACAATAAACAAAGGCATAACAAAGAGAGTAAACAAAGCATAAAGGGTATATCCGGTGTGCATACATTAGGCACAGATATCGTTAAGCTTTTCGGTAGGATTAAATTAGTTAAGTTAGGTAGGCCTGCCCAGGCCCCAACTCTTGGGTCAGATCAAAACGTATTAACATTTATTCCGTTTAAATTAGGATTGTATTTTGCGTGACCGATAAATTAAGACAGCTCTTTGAGTCTTAAAAATCAATAAGAATACCTAATTGTATTTTTTTCTGTATTTTAAGTATGTTTTTTTCAGTTTAAAATATGCATAAAGGATAACGACACTTGAATACTTACGTCCAACATTTCAATTTATATATAACTTATTTTTTATCGGGAATAGACGTTCGTTTGACCACATTGTCACCTGATGGTAAGTGAAGTGGCTGATGATTATGAGAATCTACTATTGGTTATTCTGTGTTATCTTATAATATAACTAACTAGGAAATAAAGTGGATAAATTTAGCGTCATTAAAATTTTACGTAATTTAAATTTTATGTGGAAAATAACATGTGGTTTGTTTTGTTTTCATTTGTGTATTCAAATAAATTCTCAGACCAAACCAGTGACCGTCTAATAAAAACCACATGTTTGGTGGAACCTTCTTATAAAGGTGCTTTTCAACTGCGGCCCCATAAAATATACAAACAAGTTTACTCTACATTTTAATAACTTCAATAATCAAATATTAATTACGTGTTCCATGTTTCTATGTATATAAATAAAATAAATTAATAATGCTGGACAATCCACACAGCAACATCTAGCCCCAAGCTAAGCAGAGCTTGTGGTATGGGTACTAGAAGACGATCAACTTAACAAAATACATCACATAGTTTATTTTAGTATGCATAGTAATACCCAGAACACTCGGAGCAAATTATTGCAGATCGTACAAACATTTTTGTCCCAAGGCGGGAATCAAAACCACAACCTCCTGCGTCGCAGGCGGACCTTCGTCCGCTGCACCACATCGGTCGTTAACTACTTATAGTCGTCAACTAGGTACTAGCTTTTGCATATTTTCCATTATTTTTTGTAAAGTTATTAATTATTTGCCAATTTATCTTTGTTTATTGCACTATACGTTCTAGTTGCTGACCAAAAAATACTGACAGCTTCACTAAAACGAGAAAAAGAAATAAAGTTGACTGTGAACAATGACTTAAAAATAGGTAGTACTTACATTCCTTGGGTCAACAATCACGAATAACAATGACTCATTGAAAGATCTCTACAACAAAATGGTTTACCATAGTATTTTATTTTGTAAAAGCGAAACTATTTGACTTAAATGTTTCGTGAACCGCAGTAGGTTGGCAGTCTTGTTCTGTAGAACTATATTGTTCCGAACTACCGGATAGTGGATTGGAAACAGACGCGGCATTTTTTATTGCATAAGGAGGAGTGATGTACCAATATTGTTTTTTGTATGGACATTGCTTGGGTTAGACAAAAGCACAATTTTTCGTATTTTTTTCTAGTTTTTTTTAGCTAAAGTTTCGGGTGATTATTTATTCACAAATTGTTTTGATCTGTGGATATGAGTAAAAGTGTACCAACAAAATTTACATATGCGTACATATATTCACCACTTTTATTACTAAAGAAAATACAATAATAATTACAACTAATATTTACACTTAAATCTATTTTCTAAAAATCTAAGCCGTCACCAGAAGGCAAAGTGCCCAGAATGCTGGCAGCATTGCCACGTTGAATGGCAATGCTAATTCGTTGACCGAAATAAAAGCCAGCATTCCGATCACCTGTGGACTCTTGTTATTGTAAATTATATAAATTAAGTGTACCTATGTTTTTTTTTAAATTCTTGATTTTAAATTAACATCTAAATTTAACTAAAAGTGTTGGGGACAGTTCCGATTAGCATTAATGTGGATCAGTTGAGCTATCTCTCGTTTGTTGGCAGCAGTCTGCAGATAGCTCAACTATTTCAAATTATATAAACTTTTACATACTTGTTATTAACAACGAAAATTACAATCATATTTATACATAACGCCTATAAAAATTATGTATAAAAATGAACCCCTTTTTCTCCTGGTTACGCTATATCTTAAGAACGGCTTTACCGATTTCATTTATCTTTTTTTTTAAAATGTTTTCTAATACTTCGTAGAAGGTTTAAAAAAAATAAGAAAATTGCGAAGAAACTTACCGACTACCGTTATTAAAAACTTTTTTAATGTAACCTTAGCCCCAGCGTTTTAAACTCTTTGCTAAGCACGTTTGAAAATAACTGTCAGTTGTCAGTTTTGATTGAATGACAAGACAACGTCGTCTGTCGGGTCAGCTAGTAATAGAAACCAGTTAGAACTAGTATTAACAATTGAAATAATTGAGCTAACTGTTGCAAACAATCTACAGGTAGCTAGTAAATACGGTTATAGATTAAAAGAACCTAGGTCGTTGCAAAGATGCAATTTCCTTCATTTTTCTCTTTCCAACGCGGTCTATTTTACTACTCTAAACGAATACTGATTGTAATATACGATTTATGCATATTCTTTGTTTATGAATTACATACATTTAATGTATATTGTGCGATATTAAATGTGCAATGTGTCTTTTTTATTTATTTCAGGTATAAAGGAGTGAATCAATAATATCTACTGATAAAACCAAATATAAGGTCAGCTCTGGCACACGTAAACCATGCAGGTAATATCGACGTCGTATGAGAATTCCGCACATAGTACACCGTCGCAAGGAAATATGCTGATATGAATATTTTGCAGGAATATCTACCTACTTACATACGACATACCTACCTACTTAAATATTTTGTATATTGAATTTTTCAAATACTTCGATTTAGAATCCAGGATTTTTTTATGTCAACAGAGACATTTATTATTGAAAGCTTAACAAAAACTGATAACATTAACAGAAAACAACAAGGTAACAGCTAGGTTATCACTAAAAACTAAAATACAAGCTTCAACTATGCATAAACTCTCATGTGCAGCGAAAAATGTTTAAATTCGAATTCGAAAACGAACGAGAGATCAATTTAACGATGAGTGAAAGATTTCAAAACCAAAAATTGTTTCGAGCTTTTTTGCTTTGCTACCATGATATGATTGTTTGTTAGGTACCTCTTTACGCAATAACGACTGAACCAATCGGGCAGAAATTTTAGATAGATGTAGCTCTATGCCTGGAATCAAACTTAAGCATACTTTTTATTCCCATAAAACAGTTCTCATCATGGGATAGAAATAACCTTAACACGTTTCCGTAGAAACAATGCGTGCGAAGCCGGGAGCAGAAACTAGTTTAATATAGACCGCGGCTTTACTGCTTCTTAGAACCATGTATATGTACTTAGAAGCAACATCGCTCATAAAGGTAACGTAGTGTCCTTGTGTCCTTGTGAACTTACATTTTAGTAACTTACACAATAACTTACATTTATTTGTAGAATCGCACCAGCAAAAACCCTCCATCCTATAATTGACATTTCAAAGCCATTTAACCTAGACTCGTTTGGACGACTATGGTAGACCCTGATTGGGGCTTATTCGAGTCTACCATACTCAAAAAAAAACAAGCTACGATCAGGCTTCAAACAAGTCTAGGGCTTAAATACCCTTCAAAGCTTGTTCGATGGCCTACGCCACATAATGGCAAATTACGAGGGCTACCCAAAGGGCTTTCAAATGTCAATTAAAGGATGGGTGGTTTTTGCGTAATCGCACAGCAGGATGAATTTCTGGATATGACCTACTCTACCCATCTTAAACTAAAAAAAAATATTTTACCACGTCATTGTATAAAATAAACTTTTAAACATAGATACCTCAGGATCCGAAGCGCTCAAGACGAAGCAAAGATCATCATCATCATCAGCCTATGTATCTCATCTCATCAGCTCATTAGGGGAGGCCTATGTCCAGCGGTGGACTAACATAGGCTGATGATAGGAAGCAAGGTATTATCAAGTGATTATCTGGATCACCATTATGGTTATATCTGAAACAAAAAACGAACAGTCAATGGATTACCACTCGAAATCCATCGCTGCACCTCAGTTTGTAAGTAATTTAATATTACTATTATTAGTACAATCCTTTAGTTCCTACAATATCTACTAATAAAATGTATGAATGATGCCATGCATTTTCACGCAGCGTCATTTTTTATACCCACTTTGTTCTAGAATTCATGATATTATATGACAAAAAGACATTAGAAAACTTAAAAAAAACCGATAACAGTAGCAGAAAATAACAATGTATGTATTCATTAAAAAACACAAACTTCATCACGCGCAGAGAAAACTGTTTAAATTCGAGTTCGAAAACAGAATGAAAGCATCAAACGGTGAATGAAAACCTTCAAATCCAGAAGTTGTTTTGAGCTTCTGCGATTTACTTCGGTGATACCAATGTTGCTAAATATGTTCCACAGCTCTCCACACACCTTTGTTTACAAAAAATATAAAGGATTCTAGAACCGACTTTAACCGCTAGTTAGATGATGCTGAGTGAAATGTCCAGCAGCTAGATTCTAGGCCATAAAATAAACAGAGTTTCCATACCGATGACTGATATACAAGTCAAGTACAGTCATCTAAATCCAGCACAGCGTATTCAAAACGAATAACAATATTTCCGTTGTACAAATACAGTTTTGGCGTCGGACACCGCAATTTATAAGCAGAGCGGGTAGAAGAAAGGGTTCCGTAGGTTCTGTTATTGTATCGGAAGGTGGCCGGGCTTAGCGGGCGGACTCTAGGGTGACTTACGAATGTATAGACTGGGCAGAAATAGAACAAAGCTAATTCGTTTCAGTGTTATTTAGCTCACACCGAGACTAGATGCGACGCTGCGCGCACTTTGATTCAAAGTTTAACTTTATTTACTACGCGAAAAGGTACAAATTTTATTTAACATATTACAAAAACTCCCCGCGGCGGCGTCGCGTTTTGCCGCGTTTGCGCTAATTTGTATCTTATTGCGTAGTAAAAAGTTATATTTTGAATCAAACTGTCCGGGACGACTAAAGAATTGCATACAAAGTTTCAGTTTACGGCCTACAACTCGTTTTGCTACGCCATCGTAGTACGCTACGGTGTAAGCAAGAAACGTATAACAATTGGAAATAATATAAAAAGTAAAATTGCTAACAAACTACAACCAATTCCCGGTTTCTTGTAGTCCAGTAAAAAGGTCCGGTTATTTAATTAAAAAATAAAATTTTAATTAAATTAACTTATTATGGTAGATTATACAGATTTTACAAACAAGATCAGGCTCGACATGACTCGAACACCATCTGGATTATTATATTATCTATTAACATATATTCCATAGTTTTGATACCTACTTATGTCAGACATTTATATCAGATAAGTACACAAAACTAACATGACGGACATAACTTTATGTAATAAAATGCCACTTCCACCACATTCCTATACCTGCAAAGGGACATTTGCAAATACAACAAGCTGGAAGTGTTAGTGCGTGCGTACAGCTGTCCCTTACACACACATGCGCAAAGGGACAAAGGTCACCGGCCATAGCCTTCTTATATTTGTTTAAGACGTGTATTGTACCCGAATACCCCTATTTTACTGCACATTTGGATATTGGATAACAGGGACAGTTGCCTTCCGGTAACGCTCTTTGTTTGGAATAGGGTGGTTATACCTACGCTAAGGTAGAAAGTAAGTATGGCTTTGTTATAAAGAGAATTAAAATTAAGAGATATTTAAAATGGTGATGATGTAACATACGTTTTATTATCCATTGTATCGATTCCTCAAGGATTGAACTAAAAAAAATCATCAAAATCTATTAAGAATTGGCGCAGATATCACCAGAATTGTAGTAGCAAGTCATGATTTTTCAAAAGTATAATTATGTAGTTTTTTAAGCTTGACCGGGTAACTACTTGTCCTTCGGGATCAAACTCTTTATGGGATCAATTTGGGGTCATTTTGTCTCAAATCTCAAAACTCGGTACATAATTGACAGAGAATTTGACGACTGACATAAAAAAACATACAGTCAAACATAGAACCTCCTCCTAAAGTCGGTAAAAATACATAGACCCCCTGCATACACAGTATAGTTGTACAAACCATCCAGTAGACAAATTCTATACTTCCGTGAAGAATCCGCGCATCTGAGGAGGTTGATTTGTGTTTTCTTTTCAGGCCATAATAAAAAAAAACTGAATTTCTTAAAATTAATAAATCCCAAAAATTTACGATCTCGACGGGATTCGAACCCGCACCTTCCCCTTCAGCGCAGGGTTGCTCTTTTTCCAACTAAGCTACGTGATCTTATCTCTTATCTTTTTGGGATTTATTAATTTCTTAGAAATTACCCAGAGTACTATAATAAATAAAAACCTTAAAAAACTGAATTATTACATATCAGTATCCTAAATAACATAGAACAAGCCTATCCCCAACAAGCCAGGTAAATAGTGATACGTAATACAGCCTCCAGAGGCTCTCAAACGTTCAATCAAAATGATAGGTAATTCAGTTACGCAACCACTGGACTCCCTCCTGTCTAGGACTGTTGCAGAGAAAAGTGTTTTTTTGGCAAAATGGGACCAGTTTTGGAGTCTTTAGCAGTGATTGCGGTAAGGACGTGTGCTTTAACTTGAATACGTAATCTGAAACCACAGCAAACTACTACAATACAATACAAAAATTCTTTATTGTACACGATAAAATAACATAACAAAGAGACGTCACATAAGATAAGTACAATGGGCGGCCTTATCGCTTAGAAGCGATCTCTTCCAGGCAACCTTGGGATGGAAAGAATTGTGCATTTAAGAAAGGCAGGGGGTGTAGGTACCTAAGATTATCTAAAATACGTATGTATTTAATACTAAAAAGACCTAACTTAGATAAATAACATAATATACTAACTACATAAATAAAAAATAAATAGTCAAAGTAAAGTACCATTATTCACTTTTCTGATTCTGAACTACTAGACTTTAATTAGATTTTCACAATTAATGAATGCAATGTAAAGGCAATGTATGTAGTAGAATGTAAGTAGATTAAAATTATGTTCTAACCCTTTTCTGAGGTCTGGTGGATATGCGAAAAAGATTATTAATTTATCATGAAATTATCAAAAGTAGAATTAATCTAGATTAATAGAATTTTTTATGTGTTATATGTTCAATATATCCATAAATCTCGGGCGCATCTAACATCCCTAACGCTCTAAAAAAAGCTCCCTAACACTTCTACACTCGTCTGTACCCACCAGCGCCGACCACCCCGTCCCTAATTAATCCTGTATCGCGCGGAATCTCCAGAGTTTTGCTCCGGATGACCTCGCCTTAACTCGTTTATCTCAACTCTGTTTACTTTAACTGACAGATCAAAGTAGTTGACGGTAATTTGTCAATGACTGTACCAGAGGGTACATTTGCTGAATCCCTCTGTAGCCTAAAGACATAAGTTAGTAAATAAGTGCAAATAATTACTACTTACCTGATGGTAAGAAGTGGCACAGAAGCAGATCATAATCTTTACTGCTCTAACTTACACAGAGCATAAAAAATATTTTTGGCTGTAAGTATGTCAAATCAAATCATACTTATTAATTCCTGACTTTATATAATATACTAAAGTTTAGCTACTTAGGGCATATTGATTTTTATCAATTCTTTTCATCACGGTGGTCCGGGCAAGGAAAAGTAAAACTACGCAAAAAAAAAAAAGTTTTTTCTTTCAACTCAATTGCCTTTATTAGAAGTCGGGTACTAAATACATAAAATTTACAAAATGGAAAAATTAGACCTGCGTCTCCCTGTCGTGGCTCGTGTCGTCCTCTTTTGTTAAAAACAAATGACATTCTAGTCGAGTTTGTGCTGCGAAGGTTTACTTCGGAGGTTTTATTTGGAAGCCTCGCGTCGCATCTCGTCTACACACGGTAAGACAAGATAGCGTGCTAATTCATTAGAATTAGCATACTAATAACATACCAATGTTACAAGGTATGAAGAAGCTAAGTTGCTGACTGTAGTTATGCACCTTAGTTGTTAGCTGTAATTACGCAATTTGTCTTTACTTTATACCTACTTGTTTAAAAATGAGTACCTTTATTAGTATACGAAAGTAAATATCATACAACTGGTCACTTCTTTCAAAGAAAACATTCAAACATCTATACGCAATAATCTACTTATACAAAATGAAAAGGTTAGCAAAAAGAAAAAAAGTTCAATCAAAAGTTTGAAATATTAAGGCCCAGTGAACTATCGGCGGACAGAACACTATCAATAAACTACGAGCCGATGGGCATAGGGCGGTGATCGATGGTACTTCTAATTTAAACTCAAAGCCCTAAGGCCGTATCGATTACAAACTTCGGGAGTTTGCTTTTTGCAAAATTTCACGTCTCTAGGGAAATGTTGCTATTGAATTTTAATGCGTGGGAATAGTTAGTGAGAAATATGACAAGCTTTTAACTAATTCTAGGTCTTAAAATTTCCTGAAAGCTTTTAATAACTGACTGAAATAAATAGACGGATGGATACTTAACCTGCTTACGCTACCTAGTAGGTAGCACGTACTAAGGTCTGTGTTCACCAAAAGATAATTGAAGAATTGGGCAGCTTCATCGGTTAACTTTGACGTTTAATGTTTGAAAACTTGTGTCAAAAACGTCAAAACAACTGTTTAAAATTTAACCATGTATTGGTGAACTCGGGTCTTAGTATCAAAAAATAATCAACGAACAAACAACAGTTTATTGCCAAAACTTATAAAACAAGTGAACCGCTACTATGATTTTTAGATAGAAATATTGAATTATATTTTACTAGCTACTGCCCGCAAAAAGTAATCTATGTCCGTCCCTAGGATACCCTGCCAGGATTCGTTCAGCCGATTATGCGTGAACAGACCGATAGTCAGACAGACCAACTTTCGAATTTATAATATTAGTATAGATTGATAAAATTTAACATCGACTCACATAATTATAGTGCTAGATTTATCAGTCGATGTAAATTTTTTATCAAATTTTATCTGCTAACCTGCTCACTACGTAGTTACTAAATTGTAATAAAACAGTCCATAGAGTCCACTAAACCTCTGACAATTTCCTATTTTGCATTATAATCCGGGTTCATTACCCATAATGGATAATCTTTACGGAAATATTACAAAATTCTATACCAAGTGGAATATCTCTACCAGCAAGAATCGCACTATGAAAAGTCATGTTTTTATTTATTCTGGTAAACTTTTCTAAATTTTAATCATGAACTAGAGACTCTACTAATTTTTGTGTTGTTTACAAATATACTGAAGTTGAACCATAATTAAATACATAATGTAGCATGTTATTTGCCAATGGTTGGTCGTTGACATCTTAAAAGTAACTGAGTAACTATTATCTAGATACAAAAAGACAGAGAAGGCTGCCCGGAAGAATTAAATAGGCTTGACTACATTAAAAATAAATTTCAAATTGTTTTCATCCTAGTCAGTGACAACGTAACAAAGCGTAATCAGGTGTTTTTTAATAAAAATAAGCCTTATTTATTTAAAAATTGGGATTAAAATTACAAATTTTTTGATACATGATCACGTGACCGAAAACGCTATGTGTTTAGTTGGATCGCAAGTGACGTCACACATTCCTCAGATTACAGTGTCAATGAGTTCTTCTTGTTAGGTGTGCTATGGCGGGGTGACGTCATAGCTTGAAACACGGTAGCCATGACAGAGATTATCCTTTTGGCGCGGCATTATTTTATACAAACTTTAAAATTAGTGTAATACGACTGGCCTTGAAGAAATTTTAATTACATTTTTATCAGACAATACGTTAGAATTATTTCCCAATAGTAGTCAAGTAGCCTATTAAGCCAGCCTATAAGTCCTCAGCATTGGGTGACTTACGAAATGGCTATGATGAAAAATGGTTCTGTTCCTCTTCACAGTGCGAGTGGAAGGTTGTATTTAAAGATATCCATTACCGTAGAACTTACAGTTGGTTAGGCAAGGGTCATCCCACCGGGCCCTTACTACGGATTAGGAAGTATTAATTGCTTATCTACGAACTATGTTTCTAAGTTACTTTGATGAAAGAGGCTTTTAGGTTTCGGCATGGATATTGGTCCCTGAGTTAGAACTGCACCTTATCAGCACACACACGTCCAGTGCTGGACATGCCGGCCTCATACAAGGGATGTTTTGCAATAATCACCACTCTTTGCTAGTAGATTAGTGATCGTCGCATAGGTTTTAAAAATACATAGAAGAACCCCGTGAACACGATCGCTGTAACGCTATAGAAACATAAGGGAAGAAACAAAAGGTAAGGTAAGGTGATAAATACCCGCGGTAAAGAATCCTAATATCACCAAATCCCGAAAGTTTAAAATGCATTTAATAGAAGAAAACTGTTGCCTTTCCTCTGGCAGGTTCCATAGTAGAACACTTAGTTAAAATTTGATTAACTCTTCGATATTTGACGTCGAAACATTCATTCAATTTTGGATTGTAAGAAATTTAACTATCTTTTTTTGCCAGCAAGCATATAAAACAAACTTGCATACATAAAATTAAAGAGCACTTAACGTTACCTCGGCATACATTATTGAGGGATCTAAAAACAACATTTTTACGTCCCGCCGTCCGACGCGCATATTTTATTGCTGACTGTACGGATGACCCTTGGATCGTGATAGAGTTACAAAAATGCAGAAGAAACTGCTGAAAGTTTAAAAAAAACAAAGGAATTCAATAAGCAAATAAGGGAATTCATCTTAGTACCCAATCACACACAAGCACAGAGACGACGACGGGCAGAAGCCGGTGGCGATCTATTGTGTCGGAGGCTAAGATCCACTTTGAGGTTGATGCGCCAGGATGGTCAGTTTGAGTGTGTTTGCGTGTGTGTGTGTGTGTGTGTTTGTGTACCTTATACCCAATCAATAGGTTTGCCCAAGTTGACGCGCATTGTGCATCATATCACAAATACCTCTTATACAAGTAAACGAAAACTTTTTCAAGTACGTACTTATGGATTTGAAACGAACTCCACACCGATTGTCATTTAATGTTTGAATTTTCTGAGTTGTTTCATAATTATTTCGCTGTCTGCGTGTTCATTATCTGAAACAAAATAAGAAATCATGGTTATTGAACACACCCAAAAATAAGGTCAAATCTTATTTAGAAATTAAACAAAGTATGTATATTATGTATTCCGAAACTTTACGTGCACTTTTATTTATTTTGCTTTCTTGACCTGTCATTAGGTTAATTTATTTTATACCTGTGACCAGTCTATAGATCTCTAGGTCTATGTGTACCTGGCCTGGCCTGCGGATCCCACGAGGCCTCAGGGTCTGATGGACGGACTCCGGCAAGGGTTAACCTAAGTCAATATAAATATTTGAACAGCTCCAACTTTGCCTCTACCTGTAGTTTAAATGTCCTTATGTTTTAGTGCTTTTTGAATTGGTAATGTGCCTTAAATCACCAAATGGAAAAGCAAAAGGTATTTGGATGGAAACGAATGCAGTAGCCGAATAGCTAGAAACTTTAGTCAAAATAATGTTCAGTTTGGAGATTCTGAAATTTGAAATAAAAATAACTAATTCTGTCCATATAAAGTTCAAAATGAAAGTACAATTATCATAAACATGACTGTGTCAATCCTTGCCCATTTCAGGACGTCGAGAGTACGTCTGCCGTGTATTTACACGGATTTGATTTCCAAAACACTTTTCTTATCTTCTCTTCATGTTTGTTTATTTTAAATATTATTATTGCAAAGTCATATCAAAATACCAATTCTAAACCAGCAAAACAAATAATATCTTAGAATAAACAGGGAGGGGTTCAACTGACAAATGCGGGGTACTACGTGAGAATTACCCGGAGTTTTATCCAGGGTTCGAACCCGAGGCGTCCCCTGGGCTACCACCGTCCGAAAACTTTACCTCTGACCCTGTTAAATAGAGGACATAGAGATGATAACACCGCTGAATACATTGATAAAATGTATTCAAGAGTAAAGCGTTAAGATAAAACGTTTTCCATTATTCTGCTGTTTTTTTTATCGTGTTGAAGCTTAGGAGATCATTAACATTGATTTGAGCAGATTTCAAACAAAAAATCTAGTGCGACCGATACCAACCAATCAAAATTGTTGCTTGATTTACCAATTTGATCAAGCTGGACTAGCTTGATCAAATCCCCTTTCTTGTTGGCCTAGAGCTTTATACTTATTGGTAAGATGAATGGATGGATGGATGTTTGTTACTTCTTTTCTTTTGAACTATTGAACGGACTGCGTAGAAATCTATAATAATATTATAAATTCAAAAGTAACTATGTCTGTCTGTCTATTACTTTTCCACGCCTAAACGGCTGAATGGAAGTTGATGAAATTTGGCATAGAGGTAAATGTTATCCCGGAGACGAACATAGGCTACTCAAAAAGCGCGTGCGAAGCCACGGGCAGCAGTTACTTTTTTATAAGGCTGCATAGATACGTAGGTCTAGACACATAGGGCTACATTTTATCTTATATTATCAGTTTTCATTTTCTTTTCATTATTAGTGTGATATTCTTTATTAACAAAGAAAATTACAATCAAATGAAAGAATTAAATTAAAACTAGTATTTACAATTGAAACAATTGAGCTAACTGCAGACTGTTGCAAACAATCTACAGGTAGCTCAACTGATCCATATCAATGCCAAGTCAGTTTTCATGGGATAGAATCCATACTAATATTATAAATTCGAAAGTAACTTTGTCTGTCTGTATTACCTTTTTACGCCTAAACGACTGAACGGATCTTAATGAAATTCGGCAATTTATTTATTTATTTATTAAAGGAACACCAACAGTATACATATTTGCTTAGTTTAATAAATGTTTATATAAAGACAAGTTCTAATATATATACTTATAAAAGGTGGACACAACATTCAATATACTTATGTAGGTATGAAGGTAAATGGTCAACGACCTGTGTTGTCAAACTATCTGGCACCTAGTACAGCAGCTCTAGCAACTTCACATGGTCATGCTCCAGCAGGGGACAGTAGTACCTCGAGTTTTCTTATCTACTTGCTTCTTCAAACGAGTCTCCTGAGCCCAGCCGCGCCTTTACGGCCTGTCAATGACTAGTAAAATTTAGAACCGGCCTGCCATTGATATAAATGTTTTTGTTTTCCCAAAACGCCTCGTATTGTAATTTAGTGATGTGGGCAAATGAGATGGTTGGAAGGTATTGGTTTGGGGGTGTGCCCAATGGGTGTGTGCCCAATGGGTGTGTGGAGCAGGTAGATTGTTTTTTTTTTGTCATAACATTAAGGCCCGTATTATGAAAGCTTCCCCAAGCATTACTTAAGCAGTCATTACGTGATCTCTACTCAAGCGTTAATTACTCAAGTAATGCTTGGTAACCGTTCAATAATATGTCTAAGCAGTTACTCGAAGGCGTGGACGGAGGAAATCCGCTCTTGACGGCTACTTGAGTGAGTGTAGATTTTGACATGAGCTCCCAAGTATTGTTTGAAAATTAGTATTCACTCAAAACTAGACATAAGCATCACTCAAGCAGAGCTCGATGACTGAGCATGCTTTCATAATACGGGCCTTAGTTTACTAGCAGGCACTATCGACTTAAAATAAGTGCATACTAAGATATTATGATTCATTACGGATGTAAGCGGGTTAACTACGAAACTTATTTGTGATGGAAAAACACCACAAATAAGGTTCGTAGTTAACCCGCTTACATCCGTAATGAATTCGTCAAACTACGATAGTTTTTATAGTAAAAAAGATATTATGATTGACCGAGGAAACAATATTTTAATCGATGTTTAAATACTGACAAAGAATAACGCCGATTTCTTTTTTTATTTTTGTAAAAGTAGCTACTAAAGTAGGTACTTAAATAGTGCTACATTTTTCTTGTACATAGCAGAACTTATCTTTTTATGAATAAATAAATAAAAATAAAAAAACTTAGATGCAATTTTATATGAAAAGCTGTTGCTCATGGCTTCGCACGCGCTTTTAGAGTAGACTATATCCGTCTCCGGGATACCATTTACATCCCTGGAAAATTTCATTAAGTTCTGTTCAGCCGTTTAGGCGTGAAATGGTAACAGACAGACAAACAAATTTGTAATATTAGCTTTGATATATACAACGTTGTTGTAATGCAATCATTCGATTGCAAAAAACTTAGATATTCGTCATTCAATGTCATATTACATTTCAAACAGATTCTTTCGCGTTAGCGTGCCTTTCCCAACTCACCCCTGCCAATTTCAACCCATCGATTTTAAAGTTTTATGGGTTTGGGATATTCTAATGTGTTATGTGTGTGTTATACCTAGTTGGATGTTGATCTCCTCCATAAAACAAATTCGTATGAACTTAGTATAGTTTCAAAATTAACTCGTCATTTATAACAAAATTCATTTCAAAACCATAAATCGAACGGTTATTTTGCACCTGGCGAAACAGCCAATACCCGCCACGCAACCCATTCCTAATTCAAATCCCCTAACTGACCAATGCCTGACCGGTTCGAAACTCCCTACGGCGCGTGCCCTGTCCAGTTTGTCCACTAAATAAAAGTAGGGTGGCAACCCCCTATCTGGCACGCGTGACATCGGTCGATAAGCGCAAGTTTGTTTCACTTTCATAGCGTATAAATTGACGATGGACCTCGGATGTTGGTGTGGCTTTCAAAGGATCGAGTAAACATTTGCCTTTTGTCCATCCGAGACAGGTACTCGTGTGACAAAAGAAGTTTGACACGGGCCATATATTCGGCCACTTAGTGGCCAGAAGCTGACAAGGGGTTTTACAGATTTTTCTCCCTAAACACGTTTGTTTTTTGTTGATATTTGAAACGTGTCGACCTGTTTTTGGATGATAGTGGTTTGTAAATAATGGGATGAATGGGATTGTGAGAGATTTATTGTCGGTTTCGGTGTTTATTTTTCTGCATCAATAGATATAGTTGCAGTTGTTAGTTGCAATAAAGATTATTTTTTGATGTGTGCTTATTTGAGATGTGCTACGAGCAAAATTAATTTTAGGTACTCCCTGACTCAAAACTATAAATAATTAAATACTATTTAGAACATTTGACACACGAGTGATACATTCGTTAATTCTTTGCTGAAATAATGCTACAAGCACGAATTTTGTGTAGCCACAGGAGAGTTGGCTGGACCCAATATAACTCGAGAACTCAAAACAATCGTGTCAGAATAGCTGGACCAAAGCAGAAGTGCGAGAGGGCCACATTCCTCATAATCCCGCCCTAATGCCCTGTCCTCTGCAAGGGACATTTCCATTTATTATTGAGCACTTAATTTATGTGTTTTGTTATGGACCGACTACTGGCAATTCACCCTAAACTGAAACGCCATTTTCGCCAAAAAACATGAACCACCTTAGAACCCTATGTCTTTGGCATACGGTTCAAAATTGATAAGAAAACAATTGAAGATTTGCACTTTTGAAAAATGAATTGATATATTGCTTCTCTGGTCATTTTCGAAATAGGAATCGGTCGACTATTTTGAACTCTGTTGTAATAAGCACAGATTCATTTATCGAATTCTAATTTTAAAACTCTTTGTAATTAGAAGTGACATATTAAAATGAGAACTGGAAGAACGTTTGCTAAATTAACTTTTATTTCTTGCGACTAGAGTTTGAATTTTAATAGAGGAGAGGTTTTATGGTGTTGTTTACGATTGAGTTATAATTATAATAGATAACGTGCGCGGCAATCCGTACGTTTCAAGCCAGGTTTTAGTATGAAGGGGTGAAATGACATTTAGGATTATTGTAAATCCAGGGGGGAATGGGTTTGGATCGTAATTTTTCAACTTGAGTAGGTACCTACCACTTTAAGACAAGGCTATTCGTCAAATGTGTGACTTTACAATCCAAGTATCTCAAATTACCTGCCTACTAAAGCTCGACGATAAAATTTAGGCCTATCTATTTACCTAGGTAGGTAAATACTACTAAGCTGTAAAATATTCAGAGGTAAAGAGGCACTTTGGAAATATTTACAAAAACAGGAGCTAATAAAATAAGAACTAAATGATTCAGCTCAAAGTGGTGTAATATATGATATTCGTGCGCAAAGAGCTCTCGACAGCGCACATAAAGCCTACGAAAGCGTAAAAAATCAAGAAAATTTTCATGTGAACCGAAACACATGTAGAATAAACAGCCGAAGTAGATACTTACAAAAATATGAAATTCACCACAACATTTGCTGGGGACGCGTAAGTCTTGTACGGTGAGCAAAATAAGCACCTTTTGCTACAAACTTTTCATAACATTGTCATTTTAACCAATTTATATAGTTTCAAGAACAAAAAAATTGAGTATTTTTTGTATTAAGTAAGTACTTATTTGATGATCTTGTACAATATATTGTACAAGATCATCAATTATTTTTATATTGTGTATTTTTTAGTGTTAGATAATTAATTTTCAACACACTTGCTCGTAAAGTGAGCCTTATTACATCGTTCTTAGGGCCATAAACCGAACTATAACACACACGTGCATAATAATATTACACACTAGTCCGTAATAGAATTATCCTCAGCAGCAGCTCCTGAGTATTATAAACAACACCACCAAAGGTATTTTAAAGTTTTTTTTAATCGGTTTAGAGAAGCTAAATAATAGTTAAATAAGCAACAGTTAATTATAACTAGCCCTTTCTTGTTCTTCTGTGAATATGTCTTTCAAATTGTAGTGTTTGCGTATTTTATGATTTGGTGCAGCTTGGTGAAAAGATAAAAGCTTTTTCTGCGAACGGTACCTGTTCACTCGTCCATAATGCGAGTTGATAGGTAGATGTATTAAAAAATAGTATACATTAGACTGAAATACGACATAATAACGTACGTGTGGTCTGTTATATTTTATTAGACGTTACAACTGAGAGATTGGTATACTTTGTCGTTAAAACGATTTGTATCTTCTTTTTATTCTGGTTTTTAGTCCTAATATTGTTTTCTAGAGACAATTTTAGCCTTATTTTTAAAAGGCTGACAAAAATAATTAAGTTGGTACTAACTAGGTTAGTACCAACTTAATTATTTTTGTCCTTTCCTTCTCACTAAGCTTAAAGTCAAACTTCGAGTCTACCTATGAGAAGAGCTTAAAATATAAAAGTGAACTAAATCGAAGAAGGGTTAATTAGGCTTTCTACCAATGTTATGGTCATCTTATTTAAAAAAATTAAGGATTAAAATAATGATCACTGTTGGGCAACGGGTTATCTAATTAATAAAAACCTGGGTCCTCTATTGGGATAGTCTTTCCACTCATTGGAACTTAATGATATCATTTCATTTATTTGTTAAAAAAATATATATAGTTATCAGTGTACTTAAACATTAGTTGTAATTATTTTATTCTGTTATTGTAATATACCTTATATTGATTTTCTCAAACAATTTACATTGTGTCGGAAATTACAAAGGTGCACATTTTAATAATAGGTAAATTTTGATACTAGAGCGTAAATTAATACAAAAAAAATATACTAAACAGATAATAATTATGTACAACATTAAATGAATTTTATGCACAGGCAAATGAAAAAATAATATAATTATGAACATTCAAGACATATCCAGAATGTCAATATTACTCAAATGTTTATTTAAAAAAAATAGTCATAAAAATTCTTTCAGATATCTAGTGCTTTGTTTGGGGCTAGAAAATGCAGTGTAAATTATCCAGTATTATTTGATTATTCCATTATTACCTAAATTACAAAAAGAATGTCAACTTTTGTATTTAATTGTCCACAATGTCCCCATAAATCGGCTCCCTGAATCGGGGATTCCTTCCAAAGTTCCAGGACAAAGGCACAAGGTAAGGTACTAAAGTACATTTTATAGCGAGATCCGTCAGCTAAGACCATCAGTCGTGGGCATCCATTAGTCACCTATTGACATACCGACAGACAGATCGGTACGTGCCGCTTGTCCTCTAGACCTAACTATGACTTCTCGAACGTAACTCGATGTTTCAGTACGAGTAACATTGTCGTTCTAGGCAATGTTTTGTCGGTTTTATAGAGCTCCTTGCATAACGGCCGGTTATATGAACGCGAGATGTCCAAGATTCAAAATTAGGGATTTTCTTTGTGTTCCTTAACTCGTCCGCTTTTTTTGTTTTTCTACGTGTTGTGGGGAAAATTCTAAGAAATTATATTAATCCAAAAGTTTACCCCCAGGACTTGAACCCGTATGAAGTTCCAGTTTGTACGAGAAATGCGCTATCCATACCACGTGAATGATAGGTTCACTTATAAGTTAGACTTAAAAACTCTTTAAACAATGGCTTTGCATATTATTAGGGATTAATAACGTTTTCTAGATCTACCGAACAAAATGTAACGCCTCATTCCTAGTTTTAAGTTTTATGTGCAAATACGTTTCAACTTTGAAATTCTTGATGTAAAAACCTTTAGCTATCGAAAACCAGTAGTAGAAGACTAACTCGAGCAGTCGGTAAGATAAATGTGGTTTAGAATTTCAGTAGACCGAACTGATAGCCAAGAGCATTTTTTTAACATACCAAAAAACTTTAGAAGTAGCAAATTGACCTTTGCTTGCTATACTTACGTCACGAGGAGAAAATCATTAAAGTTCGATGCCACTTTTGCCAATCACCATTAGAAAATTTATGAGTTTTTCATCTATCTATGCCGAGATTGGTAAACTTTTTTGCATCTCTAAAAAGGTATGCATTTCATGCTTGCAGCAGTTTCTTTAAAGTTTTGCACAAAGACGAAAAGGCACCTTTAGGCAAAACAAATTTAGGTAAAAACCCTATTTGTCCTTCTTAAAGTAAGCAAACCCAAGACCGAGTGACAAATACCATCATAAGTCGAGAACCAAAAAACTGGACCCCTATAACTGGCTGTAATATATCCCGTGCTGAAAACGTCTTCAGTTAACCCAATACACTCCGTCCTAAATAAACTTTAGGTGAACTTAAACTGGGCCCTTTTAGCCGCAGTCGAATAAATAACATCTAATGGGGAACATTCATCAGCGTTTCCACATTTTTAGGTGGAACTCACTCCCCTTGTCTGTTTTGGTCGTCCTGTATGGACAAATCCGGCAACATTTCTCCTAAAACTCAACCGTATAGGGCAAGCTTAGAGGTGGTTTTACTGTGGGGTTGCCATGTTACAAATTACGTTTGTTAGATAGGGAGATTAGCGTTGGTGAGTGCACAGATACAGGGAGGTGGGTGGTACGGTCCACCCAACACCCCTTTTTGTTATTTTTTGTTGCATTTTTTGCGTGGGCTTGTGCGAGGTCCGACTGCTAAGGTAACGGCTTTCTAGTTCAAATTAAAATATGAGTATCGTTACAGTTTTTCAGTAGATACAGATTAGTTTAGTTATTTTTATGCTATTTATTTGTTAATTTAGTGACTTTCAAATGTCTTACAGACAGTTTTGAAAGAAAATAATGCTGTTATGCGTAATGTTGCTTTTATAATTATACTTAGGTACTTGTTAAGTTATAAATGTAAGCTCACTGTGTGAAGAGAACAATAGAACCTCTATTTAATATTTATTTATTTATATAATTCATCAGCAGGCTTAGTGCAATGGCGTTCATAGATAAGTGGGGTTACTGTGGGACACCCGTCCGGACATTAACATTTAACATTCGTAATAACATTAGTTTTAGATTATATAATATATAAAACAACTTCTTCATTTTACCGAAAGATAATAATTTTTCAATATGTCTGTAAAAAAATGACTTCATACTTATAGGTTATCTATCGATGAACATTATCTCAGATATCATCATCAAGTTTTGCAGATGGATTTTTAGATGTCATTTTAAATTTTATGACTTCAAAACTGGACTTAGAAGTAAACGCAATTTATATTTATCTTGGTAACACCCGTTTGTACAGGTTTCTAATGTCAAAGTTTTGTACCACAATCAGCCCAACCCAAATCTGTCTGCTTGATTTAGGTAAGACCGTCTTCAAATACAAACATTTAAAAGCAAAATAATAACTTTCTTTCTGTGACCCTCCTCAGTGCTATCATTGGACACATAGAGGATGACAGCGGTCTGACCAAGGAGGTTCGTACTTTTGGAACCTTCCCTTATCTGCTTACAACCTTTTTGATGCTTATTTATACTTATGAATTTGCGCACTGGCCAAAAACATCTTTAGATTCACTTTTTAGGGGACTTTTAGTTGAGTATATCATATTTTTTTTTGGTATGGGTTCAAAAATTTTCTCCGTCATTTTTTACTGTAAAAAGTAACTATGCATCTATTGGCTAGGTTTTAAAATAGGGTGCATTCCTATCAACTACATTAGGAGTAGGTAATTATTCGTGCCAGCTTCTAGTAGATTTCTTTTACTTGAAAAACCTTTAGGTACCTATGTCATTCCAGGTCATTAAGGATACAGATTTTATGTGATCATGCAGGAAAAATGTCAGCTCCATCCGTTCAATAGTTTTAGTATAAAGAACTAGTAACAAACATCCATTCATCCAAACTTACGCAATTTTAATATTTATGTTGGTGGTATCAGACGAATGTGAACTTTAAAGTTGGAGTTGTTAAGTCCAAACAAAACCCATTCAAAAGAAGTTACACACTAGCCAACAATTATTTGAGGCGGAACGGCAGTACGAATTTGTACTGAAACCGACCGGTAACGAGTTACGGCGTATTTTAGCAAGTTTCCGATCGCAAGTGTAGCCAGGTTTTAAAAACTTATGGGACAAAAAAACACAAGTGTTCAATATTTTTTAACCACTGTTCCTTTTAGTCTTTCAAAATTAATTCGATAGAACCAGACACTTAGTTAACTTAAACCAACTTTTAAAATTTGGAGGAGATTTTCACATAGTACGCCTAGGTCCGACAAGAAAATCACACCAGAATTAACAAAAAACATTGATTTGTTGCGGCTTGCTCAGCTCGCTTATAATGTTCAGCAATCCTTTGATAGTATCCATCCAGGCTGACCCCTTTCCCTTTTCAATAACTTCCTGTGGTTACGCATTGCGGCTCTATAAGCTTTATTTTTAATTGGCCAGCGATTGTTTGAGGCATGGACAGCCCCGATCTAAATAATAATATAATTTCAAAGAAAATATTGTTTACCAACATTGAAACCCATGGTCACTCTACCCAACCAGCTGCCAAAGGCTAGAGGAAGCGGTAACTGAATGGAACTAAATTCCAGACGTTTCGAATGGTTGCTACTATTCGCTGGACTAGCAGGAATGTAGGTACTTGTAGTTCGGACTAGAAATCAAAGATCAATTCCAATACATCTTGTAGTTGGGTCTTAAATCAAATTGTAAATAGTTCGTAGCCGGAATGAGGCTTGTAATGGAAGTAAGTTTTACGCTACATGCATATTTTAATTATGAAATATTACGCCTAGTGTACCAAAGCAAGGAGAGGAGGTGTGTTAAAACCAATAATGTAATAATAGTCTCGAATACAATATATTTACATGTACGTTTGACCAGCGCTTTGACAAGATTTTCTGTACAAAAACAATTTTTTTAATGTATTTTGTAATTCTCCCGTATTTATTTAACAACCAAATAAACGCATACTTAGCTTTACCTACTCTACTTTTTTACGTGATCCGCGATGGTCATTTTGACTTTGACACCATTCTATTGGAATTTTTACAAAACTCTGCTCCACTTTGGTAGAAGCTTGCCTCCTTGTTATGGAACTCAAAAGTGTCAAAGAAGTAGTTATGAACGGGTGCCATTTTTAATATTTTGGTTGAAAGTAAGCTATGTTTTTGATAATCTTAACTAACACTTGTTTAGGGTGTTCTAGTTGTTTTATGTAGGTATAATAAAAAACATCTATCTATGTATTGTATTATGTATATCAGTTATCTAGTACCCATAACGCGAGCTCTGCTTAGCTTGGGGCTAGATAATGCTGTGTGAATTGTCCAGCAATATTTATTTATTTAATATTTCTTTACAGGTTTTAGTACCTAGTTACAAAGTCGCAAAACTTCTCCAAAGAGTTTCGTCTCAAAACCTGACAATATCATAAACTACACTATAAAAAGCGAAAGTAAAACCAGAAATAAGAAACCGCCTTTTGTTTTCATTGTCGGCGTACCTATAACGAGAGACGCGAAGCAACGTAACAAAAACAAAAGAAAATGGCTCTATTATGTGAAAACAACCCAGATACTTCTACGGTTATATTCACCCGTGGGCTGAATTTATACGATATACTCTGCATTCAGTCAACCACAATACAAAGACCCCTCATATGCCATACAAAAAATACAGCTCTACGTCTATAAAGAACGGTGAAAGAGCCATGGAGTCTCAGGTTACAGTGGTGTTACGAACATATTTCGAATATCTAAAAGTATAAATTTCTCCGGTAAGCTATCGACTTACTTTTTATATTCGAAAGGAATCGTGGTGTTGAAATGGGCTACTGTTTTGAAGACAAACATTGGTTATGGCGTGTTGAAAAACTGAGGTAGCTTTCGGGAAATCTCTGTTACGTGTGGTGAGCCTAATCTTGTTCGAATAAAATATCAACTCCATAAGGGAGCTTCTGATAAAAATACAAGGTAGGCTTTCTGGCCTTAAAGGTTTTTAGAGAAAGTAGGTACGCGGCTATGGCTGATAAAGAAAAAGATACGTAGATTTAAAAAAAACACAGCCGAATTGATTGCCTACTCCTTTTTTGATGTCGGTTAATAATGACATACATAATGCATGTATAGACGTTTTAACAGAAATTTTGATACAATATACGTAAAAAAACCAACGTAATTGCTAATTTGTCCCCTTACATGTTCTTTTAAAGGCACTTAATTGGACAAAAAAAAATAATGATGCAATGCCAATAGTATGTATTACTAGCGACCCGCCCCGGCCTCGCACGGGTGCAATGCTGATGTATTATACACATAAACATTCCTCTTGAATTACTCCATCTATTAAAAAAATTCAAACTTCATCAAAATCCGTTGCGTACTTTTAAAGATCTAAGCATACATAGGGACAGACTGCGCGGAAGCGACTTTGTTTTATACTATGTTATTTATGATAAAACACTGTTTTTACCGGATTGATCGCGTATATTTTATATTTCCGGTAAAAACAGTGTTTTATTATGAGTTCTCGCGAAAATAACCTTAGAATAATATTATCTTATTTATGGACAACATTTATACAAAACTAGTACCAGAAACTTCCAAAATTATAATGGCTATGGTTCAACGTTAAAAAGGTAAAACACAAGCATTTCCCAAAGTAGAAAACCAAAGAGAGCAATAGCCAACCCATCTTTAGCTATACAGTACACAAAGTTTCAAAGAGTAACCTCAACAAAAGCAGTTCCCTAATGCCTGCGTCCTCGAAAGCCTTAATCTTTTTGTACCTCTAATTAAATTAACAAAACCCAGGAGCCCGGAAACTGGACACCCACACAAATGCATCTACCCCACGGTCCGTTCACAGACGCACCCAGACATAGGCGAACTGTGTCGAGTGAAAGGAAAGTGTGGATGTGTGGGTGGAATGGCCGTGCGTGTGTATGTGTGTGTTTTAGTTAAGGGTCGTCATTTCTCTTGGACCCTCCCCCGTAGTGTCCGCAGAAAGGTGAGTTAAGATAGAATTTTATAGAGCGGGTTGATACCGCTTCGAGTTTTTCTCGAGGAAAGATATGCCTGTTTTTAGTGCAAACTCGTTTTTTTTTTGTGTACACAAAAATTTGCTCTAACTACTTGAGAATGAAGTAAAGGAAGATGATTATTAAAAAAAGTGGGTTAATTCCGGCTGTTGATGACGTGCTGATAATGATGAATGAGTTTTTTTTTAAATTCTGTTATTCTTTATGGTATACCTACAATAATAGGTACATAGCATGAACTTATCTAGGGTACCTAAGTACCAACATATTTATTTTTATTTTACGAATTACCTATAGGAAAACTTACAGCTATGATTTGACAATGAGGTCTTTGCTTAAGATAACGTGCATGATACATGCATGTTATCAAAAATCATGCTGATTCATCATCGAATTTATAAATTTTAACTAGCATCACCACCGCAACATTTAACCTAAAAAATACCAACTTATTTTTTATTTGCGGTATCAACAGCTCCATTCAATCACAACAGACAAACAGACAGCCCCAGCATCCTCCCTCGGACTTTAATATTGATCAGTGTCCGGCCGCGGTCAGGTAGTCTCGGCCACTGGCGCATGCGCACTGACACGTGAAGATAGCTTACATATAAATTGTATGTAGAAATTAATATGGTGGTGTTTAGAATCACACTAATATTATAAATGCGAAAGTTTGGATGGATGGATGTTTGTTTGTTACTTCTTTACGCCAAAAGTACTGAACGGATTGGACTGAAATTTATTCGTTTGTAGTAAAATGGTACAATAGCACTACTTTTTAAAAATTGATAAAAATCGGTCTAGCAAATAGTATGACGAAAACCAAATAGACCAAAATAAACTAGCCCAATACAAAAGATACAAAACAATACAATACAAAAACACTTTATTGTACACCAGAAAAAGAACATTACAAAAAGACATTACATGAGACAAGTACAAAAAAAATTTGTAAAAGATTTACCTATTGAATAATCAATAAATGTAGACTAGCAACACCGACCATAGCAACAACACAAATAATCCACCAAAGCAACAATAAACAAAATTACAACAAAAATATTACTAAAATGATCCCCGATTTAATATAACACAAGTTCCTAAACTCCGTATCATGTAAAAGAACACATTCAATATTGGGATGGTATCCCTTTGGCTGTAACAAGGTTTTATTAGATCCCACTAAAGGGCAGCCCCACACAAAGGTACTACTGAAACCCTTTTTCTACCTTACTTCAAATATATTAACTGTCCCGCTACCTGAACCTTGAGATAAGGACACTGGATGTGCCCAATTTTCTTTCATAATTTCATTTTCTTCGCAAATCGATCAGCCAACTGAATGCCTTATGAGAGAGGAACTTCAATATCTTATTATGAGGGACACTCTAGATAAAAATGTTTAGAACTTGACGCGATTGTCTTTTATTTTTTCATATCACAATAATCCACGCTGGCGTGATAAATCTAGGTCTCCAGTGTACAGAAAACAAAAGGGGATCGCGGCAGTTTTAAAAAAATATCTTTGACGCTGTTTAATCTATAACATTCACTAAGCGACTCGCTCATAGGAACTATTTCATCCGTTTTTTCGTGAAAAACCAGCCGAGACTAACGGGATATCACGGCTAATAAGAAAAATGGCTGATGGGAACTGGCAGAAAAAGAACCAATGAGTCATATCCTCCATTTCAGCGAAAATTGTACGAGCAAGGTCCTCACTGAATGTCATAGTACGAGTACATTGACCAGTTGGCCCAAATTGCTGCATCCTGTCTTTTTGGCGTCGCGTCGTCGTCGTTTTTCCATCTCATTTTTGACCGTACCACTATCCTTCGCTTTTGGTTTACTGATAGATTTTTTAAATTTAAGATACCTACTGTTTAGATCTGAATTTTGGGCAACGAATTGGAAGGACCGCTGCATGCACAGTTCGTTCAAACTGTGCATATAACGGAAATGCGAATGTTAAGATGGCTACAGCCATCTCAACATTCGCATCGCTACTTACAAGTAGCAAGGATGGATAAAATAAGGAACGAGTACCTACATCAGAGGAAGTTTAAAAATTGCACCAGTGATGGAAAAGATTGGGAGTAACCGATTATAAGATGTATATTTGCGGTGAAAAACTCTTTCCTCCGCATGTCATGTGACAAGTAGAGCGTTAGCTTTGAAATTGGAGGGATGTATTGTTCCATATTTGGTTACTTACTATTAAGTACTACCAACTGATAGAAATTTATATGATTTGAATTATTACCCTATGACTAAATTAAATAAAAAGGACCAATCCAAAATCATTTTCAACTGAAATATAGATGACTTTTCCAGTTTTTCCGACGCCGTAGTAAAATGTCTGGCTATTTATAACAGCACTTTTGTCAGGGGAAATCATGCTCTATATTCATAGCTATAAGGCTAATACGGCGTTGCTAAGCTATGGTAACGATGGTGACCGATCATCGTCCCTAAGAACCTTCTAGGACAAAAAATTTCGATCTTATTGCCGGGGCTATAGAGTTCAAAATTTACATAAATTAAACTTATAATTTCGCCCTGAGGCCATCTCTTTGCTGTTTGAATATTTATTGTACTGTGATGCTCATATTGAGTTTATTATTTGTTTTGTACTATTAAGTTAATAATAAAAATAGTACTCGAACAATAAACATGTGTCAATATTAATAAAATCGTAGTTACATATACAACTGCGAGGTCCTTAGTCTAGATAGGTCAAAACGTGGATGCTACGTTCATCGGAATAACTTGATCTAGGGTAAATTCTGAATTGACGCCCCCGCAGGGATTCGCGATGCAAAAATAATATAACCGGCCAAGTGCGAGTCGGACTCGCGCACGAAGGGTTCCATTATCTACAAAAACGGCACAAAATCATGTTTGTTGTATGGGAGCCCCCTTAAATATTTATTTTATTCTATTTTTTAGTAGAAAATTTCAATTGTCTTACTATCACGGTTCATGAGATACAGCCTGGTGACAGACGGACAGCGAAGTCTTAGTAATAGGGTCCCGTTTTTACCCTTTGGGTACGAAACCCTAAAAATAAACTTAACCCATTCTCTACAATGCCTCTGCGATGTAAAATGATGCGAAAAATTGAAGCGAACTAAATCATTAACATTTTGTTTCTCATTTGATAATAATTACTATTTATAAAGCTGTTTATGTATAAAATTTGAATTGTCTAGGTGCTTATTTTGAAAGCCTAAAGAAATAAATTTATTGACTTTTGAATGTAAACCGCAGTCGAGGCTGGAGGAAGGAGGAAGTCGCCCGTGTGCGTCGACTAGACCTAGAAAACAGAGGATGTATTGGCTAACCTGGCTATGCCTTAAGAAAAGCTGGTTCATCACGATAAGAACGGTATAGCCACATACGCAAGATAAGGTTTAAATAGCGTACTGTCTGTGAATGACAGTGTTAATGTCACGTAATGTATTGTAATATGTATATCAGTCATTTAGTACCCATAACAAGCTCTGCTTTGCTTCGGGCTAGATAATGCGGTGTGAATTGTCCAGAAATATTTATAATTATGAAATACTGGTTGCTACTCGCGGCTTCGCACGGGTTCTCTAAGGTTTTTTAGGTTTTTGGTGTTAGGCCGCTCATTGTACTTGTCTCATGTAATGTCTTTTTGTATTGTTCTTTTTCTGGTGTACAATAGTGTTTTTTTTTTGTTATTTTTATCCCATGGGAACTGATTTATACACCATAACATCAAAGTGATTTTTCTAAGACTTTATTATTACATAAAGATGGTATTTAGACCATGACCAAACACTGGTCCCATTGGAGGATGCTAGAAACAGTTACCCTACACAATTTCTCAGCATGTTTTGTACAAAACAACTAGAAAGGTCAACATAACCTGGACACGTCCGAATGTAACTTCGCACCATTTGCCTTTATCGGCTATTTGGCCAGTTACTGCCGTCTCAAATCTGTTCTCCCTAATTGATTCCACCCTCTTTCCTAATAAATTGCTTTATTCCATCTTCTAAAAGGGTTGCCAATTATTGCAAAAGACGTATGTCGTCATTTGTCACGATTAATATTGCCGATTTAGATTTCCTGCAAAGTGTTTGTACAAAGCTTACATTGACTTCATAAATTATCTACAGTGTGATTTAAAAATTAAAGTTCTTAGGCCTGCATCGTCTTTCACCATCATCATCATCATCAGTAACTTGCGGATAACGGGGTTGGTTCACTTCTAGAAATAAGTTTATTCAAGTTTATATTGTTAATATTTAAGTGTTTCTTGATGTTTTTTCTTTTTTTTTTTCTTAGGGATAACTTGTTAGTTAAAAAAAAAAGATTAAAAAAAAACATCATCAGCCTATGTAATTCCACTGCACTGGGCTCACCTAATGAGCGCCATATTGTTACCCTGTCTTCAGCTTGACGCATCCAACATCTGCCTGCAGACTTTTGCAGGTCGTCATCCCACCGGGCAGGAGGGCGTCCTACACTTCGTTTGCCGAGTCATGGTCTACACACAGAAACACGTTTATCTCAGCGGCTGTCAGTTCTTCGATATATCCGGTCCACTGCCACTTTAGCCAACTTCTTATTCACCGTCACCAGCTACTTCATGTTATTTATTAAGCAGAAGAGATCTATACGAAACCTTAAGTGCGTTGTAAGTAACCAGCTTTTGTAACCCACCACGAACACGTGTTTATTTTATTTTCGAAATTTTATATGATTAATTGTTCTTACCGTTCACCGGGCTAATAACCGAGCCTAGAGATCGCTATCACGAATCGATACTATCGTGATTCACGATAGTATCGAGACGTCAAATTTTCTATGGGTCCATGGTCTATGGTTTTGGTGGTCCAGCGCCTCTATCATGCGACATGGAACTACGCAAATCCAATACAAAAATGAGAAACTGATGACTTCCCTCTTTATTATGTTACTAGCAGCGCCTTGCGGTTTCACCCGCGTAGTTCCCGTTCCCGTTTCCGTGGGAATTCCGGGATAAAAAGTAGCTTATGTTCTATTCCAGACTATAATCTATCTCTGTGCCAAATTTCATCCAGATCCGTTCAGCCGTTCTGGCGTGATAAAGGAACAAACATCCATCCATCTATCCATCCATCTAAACTTTCATGTTTATAATATTAGTGAGATGAGATTACTTATTACAGAGTCCAAATCAAAAGCCATTCGTATCATAACTGTTTTAACTATCGTTTCAAAAACTAGTAAAAGCATTCCGAAATATGGCCCTGTTAGTGTTAACTTATTTTTAAATTATGCACATAAATTTTACTCATTTTTGTATCGATTTATTTGACGCAGGAGGTTGCGGGTTCGATTCCCGCCTTGGGACAAATATTTGTACGATCTGCAGGTATTTGTTCCAGGTGTTCTGGTTGTTTCTACGTATAATAAAACATATATATCTATGTAATGTATTGTGCCTATTAATGTCTATCAGTTACCTAGTAGGTACCCATAAGACAAGCTCTACTTAGCTTGGGGCTATAGATAATGCTGTTTGAATTGTCCAGCATTATTTATTTGATTTATTCAATGCAGCCAGCGTCTTGGGCATGCTTCCGACTGGTATTTGAGTTACCTGTAGATTGTTTGCAACAGTCTGCAGTTAGCTCAATTTTTTCAATCGTTAATACTAGTTTTGTTTTAATTCGATTATTTAATTGTAATTTTCTTCGTTAATAAAGAAATCTATTTTAAAAAAGGTGCGAGTTAAAAAGTAATCCATTTTATTTATTCGTCGTTCTTATGAAATCGTACACCAGATTATACAATTTCTTATCCTTGGCTTTGTGGCCGTGCTCCTCGCTACGCTACGTCGTAGAGATGCTACGACGTTGGCTTGTGTCACTTTAGCTTAGTGTTATTTATTTTATATAAGAATCAAATAAACATCCAATTTTGGCATTTATGATATATATTTTTATTTCCTATTAGTGTGATTGTCTTGAATTACTAGCTAACTTACCGCGTGCGATTGTATTCCCATGGACATAACTCAAATTAACTATGAAAAAAAAGAGTTTATAAAAAATCACATAAATAAAATAGTAGGTACGTAAAATAATATTGAAGATGTTTTCAATGTTAAACTTTAGTGAATTTTAAGTTGTTGCGTGCTACTCTCTCTCTCTCAAATATTTTTGCATACCGACTACCGGTCAAGCATGAATTGTCATGCATGCATGTCAATCATTCGTAAATTGTATATACCTGTAACATTACTTTACACATAATTTGACAAATTAAAAAAATTTTATCTTCAAGAAAGTGGCTCAAAGATATAGGTAAGGTACCTTCTTCAAACACGCATGTCTAATTTCAAACCACCTACGTCATAATTTTGAATTTGCAGCATCTGACCAAGCGAAACACCAACTATGAATACTCCTTTGTATTCCATGACAGAAAGGGGGTTGAATCTAGGGGGTAGGGGGGTACTGACCGCGACATTTGTAGCCGTCGCCCGCTGTCTGGCGATGTGGTGTGTGAGTGTGTGAATACCTACGTGAGTGTGTGTGTTTAATTCAGGGTGCTATTAAAGGTGGGATGAAAGTAATTGTTTTGTTTGGTTGCAAAACTTGCAAGTAATGGTAGAGCCATGATTTAGTCGTGATGTTAGTCTTTTACATCAGACATAGATAATAGGTATCATTTTCATCCCCCCATCTCGGAAAGAGTATTTTTGCTTGCTGAGGTAGGATGAAAAGTTACGTGTTGCACTCAAGTGCAAAGATATTTTACCTCGTGCTCTTTTGATTCCCTCGCTAACGCTTAAGATTCTAATTTTTGAATGACTACTCGCTGCGCTCGTGATTCAATTTTAGAATCCATCGCTTGCTCGGTCATCAAAATTGAGCAGTTAAAAAGTAACTTTGCACTCTTGTACAACAAATAAATATTATTGCCCACTTCATTTACACACAAGAAAAATTATTAATATAAAAATAAAATACTTAATCATCTATTACACAATAAAGACATCATGTGGAATTTAGATTTGTCTCTCACGATGCTTAAGTTGGCAAGATACAATGTAGTAACAGCATAACAGGCTAAAGGTTTCTTAGTCGCTTCTTTACTTTAGTCTACATACCGAAGCGACAGAAATCAAAAGTACCACTTTATTTCCGTTTCAGTGTTTTATTTTAAGAATTTGACCTTTTCTAAGTGTACATTTTAGTATTTATGGAAATATAGAATTTTTGATTTAGATTTTGAGTATTACGTTTACGTTACAAGTACCTATTACGTTTATTACTATAAGCAAGGTTGATTAAAATATTCTTCGACAATAATACTAGTTTCTTGGCCTTGTAGGCAGGCTCACCTTATTTTTATAACCTATAAAACGTAAAACAAAAGAGGAGCAAGTTCTATGTTCGGCTGTAGGTTTTTTTATTCTTTTTGTGCGTTCGTCGATTCCTCCGTTAATATAAACCAATTTGGAAAATCCTTCTCTCTATACAATTTCTTTCGCTATTGTATAGAGAGAGAATAATCCCGAAATGGTCTCATCCCATAAAATAATATTTCCGAGCGATAAGTATATAATAAATAATGCTGGACAATTCACACATCATTATCTAGCCCCAAGCTAAGCAGAGCTTGTGTTATAGGTACTAGGTAACTGAAATATAATGTAACTGATATATGTCTATTTTCTATTTTGGACTATTTTGCCCGAAAAATTAAAAAAATCTGTGTAAATATCTAACGAATTAATGAAATCGGTTTTCAAAACATTCAAACGAATGTCTTAGAAGCATAGTAGAATTGAAAATCTAGCGCTGAGGTAAGCGCTAGATCTTCAATATCCTTTAAAATTTTGCAGTTTTGGCTCATGATTGCAGCTAGATCTAACTGCATTAGATTTACCTACCCAAAGATAATTTACTTTTAGACGTACCTATACCTACCCTACGTACAAAAACGCAAACCTTAAATATTCGTCTTAACCTCAATTCAACGATAACTCTCGCTAAGCTACGCTCCAAATAATTTGCAAAAAGCCTCATCCCGTCCAAGCATGTTAACCCCTCCGGTCCCCACTCGGACCGGGAGGCGGGGACTGACCGCCACCCCACCCCACCGCCTATTTACTGCGGATTTTATTCGCACGACATGGCCGCTTGCTATTTCAATAAAATTGTTTAATTTTATTACGTACATGTTTAGCTTTAGTACTGGCTAATTAATTTGAATGAATGGGTTTAGCAATGGGAGATGTTTCGTAAAACATAATTGAATCAAGGAATATTAGTAGTAGTAAAATAAGATTAATAAATTTAAAAAATAATGAGTGGAATAAGGGTCTGTAAAAATCTATAAAATTTAGACATTGTTAAAATATCAAGGAAAAGTGAATAGAAATAAACATGAGTCTGTCCTCTCACCCTAACAAGGTAATTTATTTCAGAAAACCATCTTTCGAAGCAACTTCTAACAAACTAACTTCGTAAACATTCCCATGTCGAGAATAATTGGACCTATCCGAGCAGCTCGAGCTCCAAGAAAAAATAGCGAACAATCTCCTCAAAAATATGTTACGTCTCCGTCGAAACATTGTCCTTTGAAAAAAGAATATCGCATAACGAAGTTGAGTTCCGACTTTATACCAAATATCACGCATGACGCGACTCCCCCCCTCCCGCTGGGGGAGGGCAATAAAAAATAATATATTGGAATATGTTGGAAATAACAGCGTATCATCTTTTCCATGGATACCGTACGAGGACATTCGTACACTGACGAGTCCGGCCTTTTTATTGTCTCGAGGAACTGCTGACGTAACGGTTTCATGTTTGTTATTTCGTCTCACATGAATAAAATTATGTTACGGCTTTATTACGACGGGGAGTCATAAGGAAAATTGTAGGTTTTTGCGATCATCACTAAAAGTAAACGTCCTATCCGTATAACGGCATAAAAACGTTGACGTGAGTATGATCATAAAAAATCTGATCACTTACCTAAATAAGATATCACAAAACTTAAACACAACATTTCTTTTGCACAACACCTATGATTTCACTATTCACGTTGCGCACACGCACTCCAGATAAAGTTTGAAAAAGGAATGAATCAGGAAGCAAGGTAGGACCCACGGGGTCAGGTAGCGAGCTTAAGAATTACCGGCGCGTTAAAGGGTTAACGCACAAAAGGTGTAATTATTATTACAGGGTTAAGGAGCGAACAAAAGAAGCGTCTGAGACGGGGTTTGGGTTACTTTGAGGTTGCACGCGTGTTGTGTTAGGTGAGTTCGAATAATCAATTACATTTTTAATCAATTAAAAATAACGGGTCCCTTAAGGGTTATAACGATTTGGTTTACTTTCTTAGTAATTATAAAATTACATTATTTATACATAAGAAAATATTCAACATGATTTGATTATGAGTTATTAGAATGGTACTTACGATATTTTACTACTCACATTTCTTTAAGTACCTCAGTGAACGCTATATGCACTATTTTTTAATAACTTCATAACCCACCATCAGTTAAAATGTCACACTTTTTTGTTTTAGCACACTTTTCATATCTGAAGATTATTTAAAAAAATAACGATTTTCGCAAGCCTTGCAAACATTTGGAATACCTGACTGCACTTTCACGTGTGAACTTTTGTACTGTCATCTTCATAAAGCAAAACAACCCTTCACGTTGCAAAATGTACCTGAAAGTTGCGACCCAATAATTCATTACCAAACAATGGCAACACTAACTTTTTAATAATAGTAATAACCCTTTCGAAGTGCCGTTGTCAGTGCGACCCTTGCGAATTTTTTGACACAAATAAAACACCCGTTCCAAACACAAATATTAAAAAAATCCGTACGCTTTTTAAACTTTGTGTCTGGCCATAAATCAGTTCGATTGGAACAAAACGAAGCAGTTATACGTTCGATATTTGAATTGAAGCGTAAACGATAGCTCATCTTTCAAAATGATTTCTCTACAATCATCATCATCATCAGCCTATATGAGTCCACTACTGGACATAGGCCTTTTTACAATATTAACCCAAAACTTTAAAATAATCCATACCAATAAGTACCTTTATACACCGAAAACTTATAATTTAAGTAATTATAAAACTTGATTCCTTTATAAATTGAGATTTTCATAGATCTGCTAGTTTTTTTAATCGAACAACAATAAAGTACCGACAAGAGCTCTTCACTGGAGATCTAAGATTAAATTGAAAGCTAATTTTGTACTTGACATGTGCCGGTATTTGTAAAGCCAAATTATTCGCTTAATTTACTTTTGTTATGCAGATTGTTGATTGTAGATAAGAAAAGAGGTGCTTCAGCTATTTATTTTATTTGAACATAGATTTATCAGGTCATTTTGGCCCCCTTCGAGATATAGAGGAAGATATCTTTGAAGTGACTAATTGCTGCACAATTAGTTTTCTACGTATATCTACTTGGGTATTGGGTCTTTGATATTGACAAACGCTTCTTTCAGTTAATTGTTTTGGTTTTGAGACAAACAATTTTAGTATGTTTATAGTTTCTATAAACAAGTTTGCTCTAAAGATAAATACAGCACGAATATATTTAACTCTGTGCATCAAATTTCTGACGACGAGAAGCATCTGCTCACCACATTCATTTCAACGCAATGCAGTTAAGTATTATGCGCCCCTTATGCAAAAATTGAATAGCGGATCTATCCATTGTAATATCAGGTATACGCAAAATTGCAACATTCAAATTAAAACTCGTCTGTGATCTATGCAAGGGTTAAGTCGGCCATTGTTGGTTGGAAAGGGGTTATATCTATGTATGGTCTCTTCTAACGGTATTCGTAATTCAAATTTAAAGTCGCTCTGACAACCACTAAGGGCTATATTTTAATTTTAGTTGCGCAAAAGCCTACCATGTCAAAGTATAATTATGGCTTCTTAGAAAGAAATCTTTTTAGTAAAACTATATTTTTAACTAACAAATTTTTGTCGAATTCAGATTTTTTAATACAGTGGTATTTATTTTGGGGTCATGAGAGCTAAAATCACATTACGAAAAATTTCACACAACTCGACTTTTGACACCATCAACATTGTGATATGGTCGATTGGGCAAAAAATACCCCAATCAGGGAAACAGGGTTAAATCGCCGTGTTTTGGGGTAAATTCGAGTGATATATTATTGTATACAAAACTAATTATATTTGTATGGATTGTGCCTTTTATGGGTGGAGTGTTTTTTTTAGTTTAGTGACAGGGTGTTCGTATTTGGAACGTTTATTGACAGCGCTAATGACGTTTATTTATTGCCACGTTCTGTGGGAAATTTTAACTGATTTTATGCGAGATTTGTAAGTTTAAGCGTAAATAATTATTTACTAATCATAGCGACACAAAAAAGGAGAAATAAATCAATAAAAAATAAAGTCTAATCTTCACATCAAACTGTTTAGTTTATTATAAACAGAGCGATCAATATTGATCAGAAATCTAATACAAATATCGGCAAAAGTTGTTTGCGTTGAAACTAAAGTACTCCATTGAAACTTAACTACAGTAGTAGTATACTTAGAAACAATTCATTTGATATCAACAGTCTACGGAGGCCTCCGATTCTGTGTGTACTAAAATAAAAAATACAACAAATACAAAATGACTCTACGTTCACTACAACACTTCAAATCCTTTCGTACAGTGAACATACAAAAAATGTTACAACCATTTTATTGTATAAGTATTTCGGTAGCTTACATTTACCATCGTATTATTTCTAAGAGATATATTAAAGCTGGCTGTAGCTCAGACGTATCTATGAAGATACAAGGGACATTAAATCTTAAGCAAACTTTAAGATTAATTGGGTACTGTACTGACTCATTTTGCACCACATTTCGTATGCAACGTGTCTAAACGGTGAATTATGAACACTATACATAGTAAATATTTTTAAACTTACACGATCTGAACACATATTTATAAATACTATTTAACGGGTATTTATCGCGTTTAATTACCTTAATTTTCCGACGTTTCGACAGGTTTACACACTGCCGTGGTCACGGGATGACTGAATAAGGTAATTAAACGCGATAAATACCCGTTAAATAGTATTTATAAATACTATACATAGTGTTTCTAACTCTTGTTTCTTTTGACTTATTAATTGGCTACTCAATATGTAGCCAAGTTGCGGGATCACCACGGCTAATAATAGAGATAAAAGAATTCACTAAGGACCATTAGTTAACCATAATAATATGTAAAATAAAAATCAATAATAGACGTAAATACATAGGTACTAGAACTAGCTTACGGTTCATACTTTGTTCAAAATACCATCTATAGATATTATTACAACTCTGTATTCATTTTTTGCAGTGCACCCAAAACTATTGTATCGTTTCGCAAAGTCAACGAGCACATTTTTTTTATTTTTGAAATCCTATTTTTCGGATTTAAAGGGATTTAGACACTTTGTTGTGGCAACAATGACGATTGTGGAGAATGATATTTATTTTGATTTAGGGCACTGTTAGTTCTTTAAATTCCCACGTTTTTAAATAAAAACGTATATTGATTTGCAGCTTCAGTCTTAGCCTTAGTAAAAAAACTCATCCCAAAAATCGACTTCCAGGAATTTAAAAGTGCAATTGTGAATAAAAAAAATGTTACCCACTATATAAACGGGCCCAATTTATCCTTTCCTTATCAAACATAACAACGCTGCCAATGTAGCGTAGCATTGGCCACTAAAAAGGTTAAAACAAAAACTTTCAAGAAAAGAACAAGCAAACAACACCAAAAATGCAGTCACCATAAAATTCAAAGCAATCCCAAGGATCAATCCGACAATCCTAATCATGTGTCCCCCAATCTTGCCCTTCCTTGGCTTATCGACATTCGGACACCATAACAGGGTCCCGTAAACTCATACATATTTCAGGGGGCACGAACCCCGCTTTGGTCAACTGTCAGTAATGATTTGCTGCGTTTTCCCTATCTTACGCCCACAACTATCGACCCCCAGGTTAACTTGGACTGTACTTGCTCACATGTAGTGAGCCAGTTCTGGTCAGGTTATGCTGGATTTGCAAGTAAGGGAGTAAGAAAAAGTTAGATTATCTTCTATTTTTCGGACGCGCGGCTACCGGGGTGGGTATCGCTGGAAAATATGGCTTCCTATTCGTATTTCGTTTGGTTTTTGGGACGTTTGATTTGTTTTAGGTGGGAAAGAAACGATATAAGTACCTACATAACATCTAAATTAAACACAGATAGGTTTTGAAAAGTGTAAGGTAATGCTAACTATTTTCTAGGGTAAAAGCATAAATCTATTTTTAGGTATGCTACTAGAAATAAATAAGAACACAGAAATTTACAGTAAAAGACTGTTTTCTCACATTAGTCCTGAGGCAGGAATCGAACCCCTCCTGCGTCGGAGGCGAACTTCGCCTACCGCGCCACAGAGGTCGTCAATAAGTATGAAACTTATAACATACTCACCTATTTTCAAATTCAGCGACACATTCAGTGCTTATTCTCCAATGGAGTGTCGCCGACAGTGGGTTTGTACAAACAAACATTAACTTAACTAGAGTTGTCACTATGTTTCGGTATTCGGCATTGTCATACTCGTATATGAATCAAAACAAGAAAAGACCGAAAGTTGTCGCGTAAAAACTGTTTGAAACGGTCGCTATTGCAACTATCAGAACAGTTGTTAGCATAGTAATGATGATAATAATATCTGAAAGATATTAATAGCTTCTTTAATTTTTGAGTCAGGTAGGAATAAATATTAAAGCAATAACCTTTGCTGATAGGTATTGTTTCGAGATCAGTCATATTCGGTCTGGACGAAATTTTGCTTATCGGTGTGTATTTTGCGCGAAGGCGCTCGAGCAGGAACAAGTACCAAGTACCAACCTATGTAAGTTTAAACTATAAGAAATTTGACTAAAAGAATTATTAATTTTATAAGTATATTTATTACTATTGTAACTGAACTAGTTACCAATATTAACCAAAATTTTATAAACTACAAAACAAGAACTTTTACTATTACGCATTACGGATTAGCAAATCCGTGTACATATTGGGGGAAGGCGCTCGAGCAGTAACAAGAAATTTAAAGGTATAAGAAATGTTTATTTCTAGCATTAACAATTTTCTTAGCTTCTATTGTAACTGAACTCGTTACCTAATGTAACCAAAACCATAAGAACTACAAAAGTTCTTCCAAACTAACTTTTATTATATCTTTCACAAAAAATTATTTGCGCACAACACGCAATTTTCTTTTAAACTGTAAAAATTCGTTTCTGCTTTCTCTATTCACCGAAAATACTGCCCAAAAGTAGCAACTCTAGTTTATTTGGCCAAGCAACGTGACACCGCCACTGGTCTACGGATTCGGCAACGCAAATAACATTTGTGCTGCAAACATCTTGCTACGGCTATCGCATTACTTACCCTACTTCTGATACTGGTCTTTGGATTTGACTTTTGTGAAATTGTTATGTCGCTAGTATATTATGAACTTTGACTTGGAACCTTACGGTAGTAGGTAGTTTAATAGTTTGTTGTGAGTAATCAATACATTTAACATTACAGCAACCTACAGATAAGTTGTGACATTACGTAAATAGGTAAAAAAAAGACAAAAAATTAAAAAAAAACATAATAAAAACATAAATAGGTACTACTGACAAAAAAATTGGAACTAGCAAGGCAATAAAATAAAATCACATGAAATTACAATTTAAACAAAAATTATACCTAAAAATCAGGGGTCAAAGGTTAAAGGCATACTTTCTCATAAATATAAGAGATGTCGATGAAAGGGCAAAAACAAGACCAATTAGTCGTATAAAATACAAAAATATCACAAAAGTTCTCTGAAATAAGACTCCTCTTTACCATTTACGAGGTAATAATTTGGTATCAAAATTATTTGCCGAATCAAAGTTTGCTGAACCTTCACAAATAACTTAACATTATTGTTACTTTGTTAATAGTATTTAGGTACCATATGGCAGATAAATATGGTTGTGTTTGCTTTCCCTCAAAGTAGAGCTTATCTATCTCTATTAGGCATTGATTGACTAGGAGAAGATGTGACTAGTAGTAGGTAAATATTAACATTGCGTTTTTGGTGCTCGAAGGTTGTCCAATTGTATCGAGATATGAAAGAGATACGATATAATAAAAATTCAACGAACAAAGATATACATAATAAGTATAAGGTAAGATTTTAAAATCTAAAGAAATCAATAACACAATCATTAACCTGACTTCAACTCAAACCTACGTTGTTTGTTTCTTTTCTGACAATTCAATTATATCATTGGTTAAATTGTAACACGAAAGTGTTACAAAGTAACACGAAAATGTTACAGTAACATTTTCGTGTAAAAATGCGGCTGTGTGTGTGTTCTTTTCGTTACAGGTATGTGAATAATTTGCAAAATGCGAGCTTAGATATATTGTTTTAGCTTTATTCCCTTACATCAAAGAGCAAAGAGCATCGTGGATTTTTTTTGCATGATACGTTCTAATCAATTTTCGTGAAAAAATTGTGAAAAGGAACTCTTCAAGCGACGAATCCTCCAATTCAATTTAAATTACTCGCATTGTTTGAGTAAAGCACTATACAAGCCTCGGTCCGCAATGACTGCCTTGCTGGCCACGATAAGCTGACCTCAAGCTAAGCTTGCTATGGTCTCGGCTTTCAAGCTTGGTCATCATTGCAACCCTTGCTGTCCCCGCTATAAAGGTTCATTTCAGCTTGGCCATCAAGGGCTGCAATGCTGACCGCGCTGTGATGACCTGGACCTGCGCTACGCTTTGCTTTCAGCCATCTTCAACCGCGGCCAGCAACCCACCCATTACAGACCTCGGACGTAATGTACTACATGTTTATCTTATTTAATTACCTTTATATTTTCACTTCTACGTCGAATAAATACTGATGATGTTAAAGATCAAATACTTTGACTGTTAAAAAAACTTTAGCACCGAAACTTCCCTGAGTTGGTATTATATAAACTTTCCATCGTAAATTCCCAGATAAAATCAATAATACCCAATTGACCCTTTCTTATAAGGAAGCTGATTAACCCTTCAAACCCAAGACAAACACAGTTGCAGTGTCAATTTTACCCTTCAAAAACTGCAAGTCCGTGAGAATTCGGAAGATCCCCTAACACCTGGTGATAAACCGTAACCTAACTGCTCTTGCGCAAACCCTTTGACGCTGGGTCGAAGATATCCAATTTTTTACATCAGGTCTGTACAAGGGTTAGGAAGCAGGTGTTGCCAGATGCTTCCTGATTCGCGTGAAATTATCTTTCTTTAATAGGAGCCATATTTGTGATCACACGTTGTCTGATGAAGTGTAAAAATTAATGGTTCCTTTTCAATTTTGGAAGGCGATTAGGTTCTTAATTTATTACGATGCAGCTTTCTTTTCAATGAAGAGGATGTGATAATATTTGAAGATGTTTCTCGCTGTCTTCTCTGACATTTAATAGGTATTTATAATAATTGACTTACCGACCTGGTAATACATACATATAAAACAAAAGCATTACCTAACCTGAGTAGTAGAAAATTAACCATCGAAGAACGTATGTTTTCACGCGTGGTTTTAGAACAATTATTAACCGGCAAAAGACAATTAATTATATGAGATTGCCTTACATATTTCTAAGGAATTTTTTTAATAGATACCTTCGTCGGATTGATAAATTTGATAGCAAACAATAAATTATTTGCGACCCAGACAAAATGAGGATCGAACATAATAATCGAACTTTAAGGTTATAACTTTTCAATGGTAGAGAAGGAGATAAAGTTGGTCATCATTTTTATTTTATATCTTAAATATTTTAGTAGATAACTTAGTATTTTTCATGAAGAGTCCATAGTAAAAAATCTGCGAATGAAGTATCTATACCTACCTCCAAACGTACTTTGATTATTAAGTATTTTAAGTAACGTTTGTCAAGGTAGTGCAAGTTTTTTATGTTCAATTGGTAAATTAAACAATTATCAAATGCAGCTAGCGTCTTGGGCACGCTTCCGACTGGTATTGATATGGATCAGTTGAGCTACTTGTAGATTGTTTGCAACAGTTTGCAGTTAGCTCAATTGTTTCAATACTAGTTTTAATTTAATTCTATTAATTGATTGTAATTTTCTTTGTTAATAAAGATTTATTCCAATTGAAAATATTCTGTCAATAAAAAAACGCAAACGGGTCTTTAATAAACATTAAAGACCCGTTCGCGTTTTATTATTGTAGGTAATAATGAGATTATTAAAAAAACTACTTACAAGCCACCCACAATCCACGTCGCTCAGTTTCAACAGCCCTTCATAAATTAATACACATTGAGACCGCATGGGTTAGCCGTCCAAATGTCAAAGACGCCGGATATAAACTTACCGCCTTTTCTTTACGCTCTTAAAAAGTAAAAAAATATACAAAAGCATCGACAAAAAGGGTTAGTACTACAAAAAATGCCTTGGCAATGTTACGCCAATTTTGCTCTCAAGGAAATTAGATATCCTCTTACAATAGAGACGGTCTTTTAACCCTTTGTCGATGTGTGGGAATCGCAAAAAGGTAAGAGATAGCGGCAAATATGTTTTTTAACACTTGCCCCTGTTCCGTTATATTTCTGCTACTTTTTATTTGGCTTCAAACTTGTATCGTATACATAATTATAATTCCTCGTATGATTTCGTGCTTTAATTATTTATTAAGTAGATACATATGTACTTTTAAAAACATCTTCGACTCGGTGACTATACTCATCATATTTAGTTAAAACCTACCAATACCTAGTCCACTGCTGGACATATGAGCGCTATGGCAGATGCTGGATGCGGCAAGCTGAAGACAGGGCGTATTCAGCTTGCCAGCATCTGCCAGCAGTCTTTCGCAAATCGTTATCCCACCTGGAGGGCGCCCTACACTACGTTTACCGAGTCGTGGTCTCCACTCAAGAACACGTTTACCCCAGCGGTTGTCGTTCTTCTCGAGATAGGGGCAGCCCACTGCCACTTCAGCTTGCTAGTCCTTTGAGCTATGTCGATAACCTTGGTTCTCTGTCGGATGTATTCATTGTGAATCCTATCTTTCAGAGAAACTCCGAGCATAGCTCTCTCCATAGCTCGCTGGACTTTAAACTGGTGGACAAGCCCAACCGAGAGAAGACTCGACTTAGTTTCTCAAACGCTGCCCAACCTAGCTGGAACTGCAGAATCTGCCCAAAGTAAGTGTACTCGGAAACAATATCGAGAAGGTGCGGAATGCTGCTCAGGTATAAGTAACTAGCTGCTGCCCGCGGCTTTGCCCGCCCTTTTCAAGTACTATATCCGTCCCGGGATACTTTTTACCTACCTGCCAAATTTCATCAAGATCCGTTCAGCCATTTAGGCGTGAAGACAGACATAGTTAATTTCGAATTTATATTATTAGTATTGATTAAAATACTTTTAAGATAGGTCTCTGACCTGCCTTCTCACGTTCCCAAATGGATAAACCAAAATAAAAAGAACTATAGCTTCATCAGACCTGGCACGATCCTGCATAAGGTATCTTCGCCATTGGTGGAATGCAATGCCGTCCGCAGCGTCAAGAGCCGTTTTATTTTACAAAAACAAACACACGCTGGAACAGTCCGGATCCGGACGGACATCAGTCATCCTTGTTGAGAGGCATCCTGAGGGAAATTATAGCATTCGCGACCGCTGCTGCTCTGCCGGAACTTTGAAATAGGAAACTGGTAACCAGCGCTTATACGTAGGCGCTTATACGGTTTTCTGTAAAAACGGTCATAAAACAAATTGAAAGGACACGCCGCTGCTCTACACGCTGTTGAAGAAGGAATCATGGGCACTCTATTTGAGAAAAGTTGAACAGTTATTACGCGCCGAGGCATTGGACACTCTCGGCGCATAATAACTGTGCCCGAAGTTCGGCCACCGATCTTGCGCTGAGATGCCATTACAAAATACTTTTGGAAAAGACGGATCTTAAAACGCGCAAATTGCGTCTGTGCTTGAAATTTCTCGTTACTAATTTTTTCATAAGACTACGATGAAGTAGATGATGTTATTAATTTTTAATCCTGACAATTTAGGATATTATTTCAAAGTCGATATAATTAAAAGCAGATCAGCGTGCCGGAAACCGGCTTTCGATGTAAGTTTTGCCGAACATTTTCTGTTGCTTCATCTTGTTTGGCTTGCGGGTGGAACTGTAGCTGGTTTTGTTGTTTCTGTTTAAAATAACTGTAAATATTGCTTTGTAACCAAGAAAAGACTATTTGAATAACTTTGAACGATAAAACTTTTGGGAGAGATCGCTTTTGAACGATTATAAAAGTCAAAACAGCACTAATACGTCAACTGTTGAACGTGCCTCTCCAAAAAGGAGGGTTTTCCACCGTCCACCACGTTCACTATTTTTTATTATAGTGAATTTTTCTTGCAAGAATAATTCCAGTCGCAACTATTACCCCAGAATTTGAACCCGCTACCTTTCGGTTCGGTACTATCAGCTGTTAAACACGCGCCTACTACACCGACGAGGCGCAACAAAATAGTGAGTGTTTAGTTATGGGAACTCGAGTAATTTATTTTATCGACTTTAGAAATGACATACGAGATAAGGAGGGTTTTATATAGGTAACGTTTTTTAGAACAAGCCTTGAAAATCCAATAACCGCCATGAAAGACATTTTCTTCATAATTTCGCATGAAGATAAAAATTGAACGCGATACAGTACAAAGCCTTTGACGTTGATATGGCTTTAATCTGCCTGTAACGAATATTGGATCGGTGTCTAACTAACGAGGACGTTGATTCGAAAATGTCGGTTAGCATTATCATTATCTACATCCTATGCTAGTCCACTGCTGGGCATAAGAAAGTAAGGAGCCATTATCAATTTTAGAGGGCTAGCTGACCTTGTTTTTTTGTTTTTTTTTGTAGAAAAGAAGGTAGGTACTACCTGCATTTGTGAACAACAACGGGCAGAAGCTGTCGTAAAATGGGTTTTATTTGGTGTTTTCTGAATATATTTTTTCATGAAGTCTACAAAAGTTATATAATTCGGTCCATTTCCCGATATATTTTCGCAACTTCTCGTCATAATACACACGCAGAACTACAAGTCACCGTTCAGGCGACAACCCTACATACCACCTTTGTACCGAAACCCCGTAAAAAACCAAACTATTCCACTGACACGATGTACATTGACGTTTTAGTATCTGACATTTGAGTCCAGCTTGCAAATAACCAGCAATGAATAGGTTGCTTTCCAATAGAGCTTACGATTTTTAACCCTAAAAACTCAGGGTTATGGGTTTCCTTTGTAGCCAGCTTCGATAAACCATTAATCAGTCTGTGCTAGCACCATCAATATAACATTATAGTGATCCGAGTATTCAATTCTATATTCTGTATCGATTATGTAGCGATCATTCGATTAGGCGAATTGTTGAAGGCAGTTCATCATACAAAAATGCCAATGTCATTTTGCTAACGATCAATAAATAATATGTATTTGGGAAAAATCGAGGAAAAATATAAAGCCTACTTTTAAGATAGGTAGATCTTATGTAGAAAAATTATGTAGTTTTTAAGTTCTGATTTTGGAGACTTACTAACAATCTATCTGCTTTGTTTCTTTTTGATGCGGCAAGCTGAAGACAGGGCGCTATGGCGCTCATTAGGGGAGGCGTATGTCCAGCTGTGGACTAATATAGGCTGATGATGATGATGAATTGTTTTCGAACCTTGTTTTGCAGAAATAGTGAAGCATCGTTAAAAGCCACATTGCCCAGTTGAGCAATTTCAGTTGCGCTATAGAGAACTCACGGTAAAATAAAAGTACATACCTATTTGTGCTATTAACCCCTTACATTTCTGAGTTCCTGTAGATCTCAGTTGGGGTTCATCACTTTCCTGCGATGCCGAATTACTGCACAGTAGGTGATTGCTGGAACTGTAATTTATATATTATAACTAAAAATTGAAAAATAAATACTTTCTAGGGTTAAATTGCTGTGGTTAAAGAAAACTCCGGGTTACTGTAGAAATGCAGATGACGTTGTTTTCGAAACTTCTTTAAATATTGTGAAACAAAATGAAAACTAATTTAGGTAAGTACCTAGGTTTATTGAGTCGAAACCAATAAAGGTGATCTAAATAATTTGCTAATCATAAAAAAAAATGTATGATGAGCAAATTATATAGGTACCTACCTAAGCATTAGCTGCCCGCGGCTTCGTGTACGCTTTTTAAGTAACCTATGCCAGTCCCCGGGATATTATGTGCCTCGCTACTAAATTTAATTAGGATCCGTTCAGCCGTTTAGGCGTGAAAAGGTTACAGACAGTCAGACTGTTACTTTCGAAATTATAATAATAGTATAGATTTATAAACCCAATAGGTATTATAAAGTTACTCTGTGCCATTACGAACTCAACTATAAGAAATCGCAAAAGCTTAATTTTCCTTAAGAGTGCACAAGTGTGTCCTTGAGAGTGTGAGTGTGTCTTTAAAAGTACTTAAAGAAATCATAGATAAATAAATCCTTCTATTAAAAGGAGAAAAGGGAGGTTTTTCCCAGTGGTGGGACAGCAATGTATATAATTAGAAGTGCTTCGGAACAAAAAGTTAATTGATATCATTCGCTAATAATAGATATCTATCATCTAAACCAATTTACATAAAAAAGTCTAACACGCAAGCTGTCGTATCTAAAATCAATGGTTTTTTTATTATTAATGGTTAACCCTTTTGTTCGTTACGGGCCCAATCGATTTCCGATCCCTGCAGTTCAATACAATGCGCTTTAAAATTTAAAATCCGATATCTGTATAGGGCTTTTTTATGCAACTACGATGCATTTTTAACCCTTCACCGTATGTCTGTATCAGTGGTGCTCAAAGTGGTAGTTTGTAGGGCATCTTCATGATAAGGTTCCAGATGTTTTTTGTTGAATTAATTAATTTGTTTTGCAGAACGTACGGTACGAGTTTGTTTTTATGTAGGTACTTAGTTTCGACTGATATAAGTAGAGTGATAGTTTTTTTATAAATTTTTATGACTATGTTCAAAAAGGAGATGGTATCGATCGAAAAATTAACTTAAAAATGTGAAGTTTCGTTTGACTCAGTTTTAACAAAAATGGAAACTTTGTGTTAAAAAATCAGTCCTTTTTGAGTGTAGAACATTAGATCTTATAGAAAGGAGGCGTTCACATTACAAAAAAATTGAGGCGATATTAAATTACTAAGTTATTACCACTTCCAAAAAAACGATTGAATTGCAAATTGATTGTATGGTAGCCCAGTGAAATAAACTTTGAGAACCATCGCAGCAGGATTGTGTAACGCGGTGTCTGTACGTGACAATTTAAACAAATTCTGGGCCATTTGGCTTCTGGGGTGGCGCGGCTTTTTAAGGACTTATTTTGAATAAAAAATGTGCTATTGAACATCAGATGCGGGACGAGTGTGTGGTCTTCTGCGGGGCAAAGCTGCATTGATGAACTCTGATGGTGAAATGAAATGAGGTCGAGTATTTACCATTCTTTAAAAGAGGTAGAAATGAAGAACACAAACTAAAAATTGTAAAGTGGGAAACCATAATAATTTTTATTATTATTTTTATAACCGTAAAATACCTAACCTACTGCTTTATAAATGTAGAATTTGTATAGGTCTGATAAAACTTTAATACGATGGATTTCTAAATTTCCTTTGTTAAGGCGCATACTCCAGTCAAACTAGCGCCGCCACCTACTTTATCTTATTATTCCGTTAAACAAAGGATATTTCAAAAATCCATCGCTCAGTTTGTGGTATCTATTATAAACTTTTTTTTGATGTATCTGTTAGTTTTATTCCATTTAGTTTAGGCAGTGAATCGAAAATAGATTTTGGTGGCCACCAAGGGCAACTTCGATTCACTGCCTAAACTAAATGGAATAAAACTATAACAGACGCATTAAAAAAAAGTTAATAATAGATATCACAAACTGAGCGATGGATTTTTGAAATTTCCTTTGTTTAACGGAATACTAAGATAAAGTAGGTGGCGGCGCTAGTTTCGCTGGGGTATGCGCCTTAAACGGAATAATAAAATAAAGTAGGTGGCATGGCGCGGCGGGCGCTAGTTTGGGTCAGGTATGGCCTTAAGGGTAAAAATAGGTAACAGATAGACAGAGTTAATTTCGATTTTATGTATAATATTAGTATGGATGGATATTCTTCCAGCACTAAGGACATCTCTTTTAAATATTAATTAATTTTATTTACATTTCAAGTTTCAATTATTCATTTATAACGTGTGTCATATCGAAGATTCAAGATTTCTGGATAATCTGTGATAATATAATTACTTAACTTATTATTAATAAGGTGATATCGTGTTTATATTGACCGTGTAACATGCCCGAAATATTAACATGTATCATATCGCGGATTTAAATTAATTAAATACCATCAGTATTATCATGATATCGTTATTATATTGTCCGTGAATAGGCTAGCTGAATCTATCTTCCCCATAAGTCAACAAAGCATCGATACCTGAATAATTTATAATTTTGCAGTAACACTGTTTTCGCCATATAGGATTGTCAACGGCGACTGGATCCCATCCTGCAAAGCTCTTTCTTCTAATAATCCACCGCTGCAGGAGATCGAGTTAAGGGATTCACATACGGAAGGTGGTAGAGGTTCCAGGGCAGTTATGTAGGGCTGGTTTCGGCATTTTTATGTATCTTGATTGTAGACGTACAAATACTTAACTTAAATAACTATGTAACAAAAAGTAAGCTGTTCTTGACCCTAGGTCCGTGGGGTACAGAGGCTCTCCGGGTTTTCAAAAAATTATCTGAGCGTCTGGTCGAAGCGATGCGTGACCCGAGAGCTGGTGAGTATCTGGCGCATCGGCATTGATATACAGCGGGGCAATGCAGCTAGCGTCTTGGGCACGCTTCCGACTTGTATTGATAAGGATCAGTTGAGCTACTTGTAGATTGTTTACAACAGTCTGCAGTTAGCTCAATCGTTTCATTTGTAAATGCTAGTTTTAATTTAATTCTATTATTTGATTGTAATTTTCTTTGTTAATAAATATGCCTTACAAAGCTGTGCTTATTAGGTAGGTACTAGTATATCCGAATAGGTATTTACAGCTTACTTTTTGTTACCGTTATTTTTTAAAGTTATTTAAGTTTAAAAATTTATAAGTCCTTAATCAATGAGCGAACTGTTGTTTCCACATAGGTACAAATCTTTTCGTACACAGTTTCGGTGAATATAATCTAGTGAACCTTTTCCGAGTGAATATAAGTCCAACTATTGCGGTGAAGGTACCTTATGTCACTTGTACCATTACGACCACTGGCAATGGTACAAGAAACGTAGGATCCTAGGATCTTTGGATACAAGCGACACTAGCGCCACTCCATAGTTTTAAAAAAGTTGAGCTTGGGTGACGATTGATATTATTATGAATTGTCACCCAAACTTTAACTTTATTAAAACTACAGTCTCTCAGTCAAATTTATTCAATTCAAATTATTTTAGAAATATAGCTTCGTCATAACTACTGAAAATGCCCAAGACCGAAGTCTCAGCCTTATGGAAGCTCCTAAACCGAGCCCTTTGGGAGGATTTAGAAAGTCATATTTGACAAAGACCCCGATTTCGTGGTGTTGAAGCAAAATTCTTAGGGAACATGTGAATTGATATCGAAAATGCAATTCACAAAAAGCGTGTAAAGATCGAGCGACTGTCGAAAGTAAAGGTACCTTCGACAACAAATTTATTCCATTCTAATACATCAATTTAGTGCCCAAATTCACGGTTCATTTTCTCCATCAATTCAACTGCAGATTTTCCAAAATGGCTGCAGGGTCAAGCACCATTCGCCAATGGTAACAATCCATCACGATCCACCCACACCGTGTTGTTACCCAGATACCATTTATTAGGGAGAGGCGCACCAATTTATAAAGAGGGTCACTCATAATTGAATGTAAAAAATAGTTCTTTTGGCGCCCAAACGTGGGGCAATAATGGTGTTGGCGTCCAACGTGGGGCAGAGCTGGGGTGCGACGGCCATATAATTTTAATATTAAATGTGCAGCATACGGTGGGTTCTAATATTGCCATTCGTTACGTATCCTTAGAATACATTATTGATGCAGTTGTAGTGTTGAAAGGCGTTATTTTCCATGTGCATTGAATGTAGTAGGTACCTACCTAAGGTAGTACCTTTGTACTTACTTGGGAAGTATTATCTGAAAACCTCTGTGGCGGACGACCTCTGTGGCGCAGTGGGTGTATGTGCACCTGCGACACAAGAGATTGCGGGTTCGATTCCCGCCTTGGGACAAAGGTTTGTACCAAGACGGGTAATCGGATATTGAGGTAATGTTATGCAATTTATGATATTTGGCAATTTACTTTTTGAACGGGACCCCTTCGGGAACCCGTTCAAAAAGCAAATTACCAAATAGAAAACAATAGCAAAGTTAATTCATTTTTTTTTGGAATATCATAAATTGCCTAACATTATCTCAATATCCGATTCACAGATTTTTTCAATTGGATTTGTAGATTGCATCATTGACGCGGGCGTGTAAATATTCCTGTGACTGCCGTGGTTCTTGTAGGTATCTTAAGATTTTATAGACTTTCCCGTTCAAAAAGCAAAGTACAGAATTTATTGCGAAGATTCTAAATTGACGAAACTTGGAGAGACAAGCACGTCTAGAATGTCTCTTTACTCCTACACTACAATATGAAATCTCAAATCTCATAAATAACATCCTCGGAGAGCACCAAATATGTATCTAATATACCGTTCCCATCACATATTGCCTTCATATTATGCACGCTTGAAGTATTTCACTGAATGCGACCCACTCGGTCCAGTCTAGTCGGGTTGTACCTTTGAAAATCCCATATCTCCCTACAAGAATCACACGGGCGCCCGCACCCGCCTACATAACAGTCTGTATAGTTTGAACGAATCACTGGAAGTGACTTAATTACCTGTATTCAAGTAAAGTAGAGTAAAAAAAGTTAAATCATTTATTTGACACAAACAAACATACAATAATATAAGTGAATCCCAATCTAGTTTTAACTGTATTTCAGTAGTTAGCACTGAAACAAGTACTTTTAATGTTAGAGTAATATAAACTAAAGGGGAATCTTATTTAGTAGTTTCTGATCATCATTCGAGCCTAATAATGGCTGCTAAATAATAATAAATTCTTTATTTCTAGACAAGGGACCATAGAGGTAAAATACAATTCTGCTTAGATTATTAAAATTAATAACTCAAGACAATTATGACAAATATATACTATTGTAACGAAAAGACCAGAAAGCAAAATCCGCCATCAGATTAAATTATTTTATGAAATGCTCATAAAAAAATTATCCAAAAAATGATTAGGTAGTAAATTTGTCTGTGAGACCGATTGTTTTGAAAAAATTGAATATTTTTTTCCTTGCCTTGATTTTCCAGTCGCTGCCGCATTGCACTTAGTATACTAACCTCACCGTAAGTATATGTTCCTAGTGTCATAAGACTGAAACTGACTGACGTTGCTTAGTTGGTTAGAGCGCACCTGTACTGAAGGTGAGGCGCGGTGAATCCTGCCGAAATCAAACTTTTGGGACATTATTAAATTTTCGAAGAAAAGTACCTCCCTACTGTATTAAACTAGAATAATCATAAAGAGATTCACTGCCGACAAATTCCATGCCACTTCTAGTGAAAGCCATACTTCTGCGCTCCAAGACCGTCCACACTGCTTTTTATACATTTTCTGATACATTTCTTTGCCAATGCATCTTCGGAGGTGATATTATTTGTGATAGTGTCGCTGACGCGTTATGAATATAGAGGGCGCTTTAATAAAGTAGTTCCTGGCTTCCTGCTTTGTTTGTGTTTTTGTTCTTTGATTTTGGAATGCATTTTGAGTGGGTAATTTGTGGGGACCTAGTTGCGCCCTATAGGTTAGTTTCACACTCTCTGAATCGCAGAAATGAAGAGAATAGAGTCCCGAGTCCATTTGACGTCATTATCGAGTGATCGTGTCGTCTCATATTTGTGTCAGATTTGCGTAGTTGCCATGCCTGACATCACGATCAGTTTCCGTGATTCCCATTTGTTTTGTGGACAGAACTAATAGAAAAAAAATACCAGTAGCTCTGTCAACAGAACTACTCAACAGAACAAGTGAGAATTGTATTCCCATTTGTTTTGTGGACAGAAATAATGGGAAAAAAACCCCAGTAATAATAATAAGAACAGGTGGGAGTAAACGGCCCGCACGATATAGGCGCTTTACTAAAACCTTCAACTTCTTCTTTATGGCACCGCTTGCTTTTCGCCGCGACTCTGCCAGTGTCTGTGTCAGAGTGTCATAAACTTCAAAAACAGATTAAGATCGGTTTGCCGAAATAAAATCGTTTAATTTTTTATCAAATGATTTTGATAAAACTTACGGACAGGACAACATAAGCAAAAGGACAACACGTCATTTAAAGCACAATGAATAAATCAAAATATTTTATTCTAAAATTGTACATTACTATTATTATTAATTTTTAAGACCCTAAGGATAGTACAATCGTACTGTAGGGTAATGGTCTCCCTTTCTACCTTATTAATGAAATTACACAATGTCTGACTTTATTTTTTGTTAATTTAATAATGGTCAAATGAGACGTCACGATCACGTGATAGAACCGTCCAATGGACTTGGGACTCTGATGTACCTCTGTCTGTCTCTTGCAATAACCTTGAGAGATACTAGAATGTATGTAGGTATGTAAGCATCATTTCATTGTGTGATCGCGGCACGTACAACTGATACACCTAAAAGCTTATATTCTTTACGATCAAATCGGCTATCATTGTTGAACGCCATTGGAATGTTACGTGACCTAGCACTGATATTGTACTAAAGCTCAATGTAACACGTATCTATAAGTCGGATTGGGAAATATTTTTATGATTATTGGGTTTTGGTCTTAAGTATTTCAAAGGAACAGCAATCGTGATCAACTTACATGCGAAATAAACCAGCAAGATTTTTTGGATCCTCCTAAAACATACCTACACAATTTTTTTGTGTTTTCAAGGTATCCCACATTGCACTGATTGAACGGCTCTATAATTTTTCAGGTGATAGTAGGTATTCAAAGCAGGTAATGTGGTAAGTTGGAAGCCTCGAGATGGAAAAACAACTGATAGGGTATACATCAAAATATCTTCCAGGGATACGCGATGCTCAATTCATAAAACACAGGTCACCGAAGCCAAAACCCCACCGAGTTACCGTAAAAAGAGGTATATTATTTTATTATCAGAAGCCAGCCAGAGACAGTAATAGCACCGTATATAGATTCGATTTTCTACGTGAATTCGTTTGACGGCCTTCATAATGCTACATATAAAACTGGGGACTTACGGACCCCGAAACCAATTTCGGGTTATGACCCGACGACTCTGTGATAATATTCTCGGGTTATTAGGTACGGATAGGAGTTTTTACTATGGCTATTTTTTCCGCTGACGTCGGATTATTGGGAACCAGTTTACGAGAGTCTTCGGTGAGCTTACGTTTGTTTATGATGTCATCGGAGGTGGTTCGCTGAGGTGATCTCTCGCTGGGCCTACTCTGCTGAGGTCATTGGATTTACGGAGCTTAGTAAACTCTTTGGGGCTTGTTTCGCGTTAAAACTAGGTGAAGCATCAAGAGTCAAATAGTCAAATAATTTTCGGGTAAAAGAGTTTCGGATCAAGAGCTAATAAGGTTGGGCGCTTAGTTTAACTGGGATTCGTACTAAACTGATATTACCGATCGCAAAATACCTTCATAAGTTCTTCCTCTATCAATTTCTAATTAATACCCCAAAGTCTGATCTACTTAGGTAAAACATGGCGCTTGGAAAAAAATATTCAAATTGATTGTACAAAAATTAATTAATTACAATTCATTATTTCCTTTATATTATAATACAAAATCTGCCTAGTGTTAGATGTTATTATTTTAATGTACCTACGAATAAACATATAGTGCCTTTGTCCTAAACCTCGCTAACGAAACCCCTGTTTATTGTAAATATACCATTATTTTTCGAATTATTTCTGTCTGAGTCCGCAAGATACTCGTATAAGAGCCCCAGTAAAAGGGGTTCAGAATCAAGAAATATCATAATAGGGCGCGGAGAGGATTTGCTGGAGTTTCGCCTCTATTTTTATTTCCAAGGAGCCTGAAGGTGGGCTGGATGCGGATGGCAAAGCGAAGTAACTTCAAAACGGAATCTTTTTGATCTATCTTTTAGAAATTCAACTCCCTTAGACAAGTAAGTTTGTAAACCATATGTGTACATAATAAAGGCTTCCAACCATCGATCAAAAATGTCCGGCTTTGCCGGCCCCCCTTAGATTCACAATGCGCACGCCACAACCTTCAGTAGCAAAAGAGAGACCATTTGACATGTTAGGGAAGCTTTTCAACTAGTGTCATTTTAGCGTTCAGACAAAAAGCATGGGTACAAAAAATGCAAGAATCACTCGTCCAAAGTGCTGAAAAAGGATGGAATTTCTTATTTTCAGTAAGTTTATATATACTTTTTACCCGTATATTGAGATGTGAGTCATATACTTGTGAAATCAGCATAAAATATTGTTGTTTGGTTTGCCTATGTTAAAATATTAATTTTGTTCTAAATTGATAAATGGAGAGGCTATTTCTTCTAAATTTTTTTTTTCATTTATAGTATGTATTAATATATTTTTCATAAAAATAAGTTTAATATTACTAGTTGATGATTTTTAAAATAATTAGTTGGCCCGCCCTAAATTTTCATTTGCGTAGACTCTCTAATAAAAGAAAGACTAGGTTCTTACCTACCTACCAGAAGTATGAATTTATAAAACGTTTATTTTTTTCCCGTAAAAAAAACTCGTGCAAAGCCGCAGACAGGAACCAGTTCTTTTTAATCTAGAGTGCCTGCCTGAAATTGTATTGTAAGTTTAAATTATTGTATGTCTGAAATGACCCTTTTGTATAAATACCTACTGTTGAGACACCAATTTATAGTTTCATCAATAAATGATTCGTTATCTTTACCTGAATTCTGTTAATTAATCATTATAGAAAATAAACTGAGTAGGTAGGTATATAATTCTCAGGTAGGTACCTACCTACTTACAAAATAAAATAAAATGAATTCGACTCCACCAATCTCTTGTTCCGTATGGAAAAAACTTGTCAGGCTCTGCGCAAACTGTCTGCGTCAAAACAAAACGAACCCAATTTTGAGTGACATTTTTGTAAGGCTCTAGGTATCTACGGGGGAGGCCGCGAACTCCTTATTTTTGATCGAAGCTTCCAACGCATAAAATTATCAGAGCGTCTGGTCGAAGCGACGCATGACCAGAGCTGATGAGTACCTATCTGGCGCAGTGCATCAGCATTGCCATACAGCGGGGCAATGCAGCTAGCGTCTTCGCCTCCGACTGTTATTCATTTGGATCAGTTGAGCTACCTGTAGATTATTTGCGACAGTCTGCAGTTAGCTCTACAGACTTATAAAAGGTATAAAGTTTTATAGACCACTTGACTATATACATAATTAAAATAATTACATAGGTTAAGATAGTTACCTATATTTTGATTGTGTGAATAGTGATGTGTTTTTCAATTATCTAAATACGTATTGCGAATTTTTAGAGCTGGTTGGGCCCTTTACAAAGGCCGTTTCACTACGAGAGTGTCTGACTAACATTTTGTTTTTCACTAAATATAATTCAATCAAAACATATTTCAGGTTTTTTTTTAGTTTTAGTAGTACAAAAGATAAAACTACGATTTCAGAAACGAAATTTGGTAAGTTACCCCTCTTCGCCCGGAGCAATGGAAAGAGGGCATTATTACCGATAAGTATATGGGACGGTGAGCCCGCGTGTGGATTTTGAATAATATATTATTTTCTTATGTAAAATGCCCGATTACTCCATCTTGGAGATTCGCACGGCACATACGAAAGCTCTTTTATAGCATTTTATATGTTTTTGTTCTTAAGTTTTTTGTGTGGAGGCAATATTAAAAAAGTTTGCCTTGGACGTCAAGTTGCAGACTACCTTCCATGAAGTTTTTTTTCTGTATTGCTCATAGGGTGAAGCTGAAGTCTACCTTTCGTCTAAGAAAATTAAGAATGTGGCTTATTGAAATGGTCCTGTATGATATCAATGAATTTTATAACCTGCCCATGTTATAGCGATTACATTATTTTTATATATAACTTGTTAATATGTAATAATGATATATTATGAATAAAATCTGTACATTTAACGGTGTTATTTATTACCCGTGATCAAGTGACTGTCTTCCGTACAAGTTAATACTGTTATTACGGTAACACCTAAGAAGTCTTGCTATTTCTATACTTTTTACAAAAAATTAAGTAGTATAGGCTCTTAACGCTTACCATTAGGCTCCTAATGGTAAGCGTTAAGGGCCTATACTACTTCTAGACTTCTTAGGATTTCGCGTTCTTAGAAGCGGGACAGGACAGAGCAACGCAAGCCTAATAATCAAGTTTTTGCTTATTATCTAATTAATCAGGAAATTATTTGAGAAGAACGCAACATACAAAATGTTCCTTATACTTATTTCAATTACCATGCGAAATTAGCAGCAGTCGCAGTTACCTAGCTTTGCGATTTTTTTTCTATCAAGAAAATTTTATGTACCTAATCGTGTTTTCGAAACGGATAGAGTAAGCCCTAAATTTTACCGTATTATATAAATTTCAAAGTAAAATAAATAGAAGTTTGGAAGATATAGACATCCGGCGGAGTTGATTTGAGGCCTTTAAGAAAAGCAGTACCTATCAGCTCCCTTATTAACTCCTTTTGAAGTGATTTATTGCGAGCATTTCATAGGTTACCTTCACTTATAACAGGCCATCAAAACAAAACACCATCAGGCGAACATATTGCATCCATTTCTATGATGCGTTGAGTGGTACAACGGAGATTGGTAGCCGGTGGTTGGCACTATGTAACATCGTTGAATCAGTGTTTACATCGCCGTTACAAATGTGTTACGTCAGAGCGCTATCTCTGGTGGTTTCAGGGCTGTCAATAACGCACGCAACATAACGCAGCACAAAAATGTACATTCATATATGGGATTTAACTCGTAATGTTAAGATGTATTTTATATTGACGGCATCAGATGACAGACAGCTCGCTGATCACTCGTTTGAAGCTTGTGGGAGGCCATTTTGTCACTGTAAAATGAATCTGAAGAAAATTAGTTTAAGCCTTTGATTGCACATTTTTGTGGTGGTTAGTAGCGGTAGGTATTTTAATATATATTACTTACTCCTGTGGCTCAGCGATCCAAAGTGGATCTGGGCCTCCGACACAAGACTTCTCCAGGCATCTCGGTTCTGAGCTGTCTCTCGCCAGCTATGGGCGTCGAGTTCGCGGAGATCGGCTACGACTTCCGTCGATCCAGCGATACCTAAAGCGGCCGACTGGTCTACGCCCCGAAGGTTTTCCCTCATACAATTATTTACCTTCCTCGAATTAAATAGGTAGATAGATCCTAGAACTTGAATAAAATACGAATTTTATTCAAGTTCCAGGATCTAGTATAATAAGTTCCCTATTCAAGTGACAGAGACTACTCTGTCACTTGAAAAGGGAACTTATTATTCATTATTCAAGTAGCTCAGGTGGCACGTGTAGCTTGTTATTGTCATCGTCCCTTAATTTAATTTTAATCTTTTATTCAGTGAACTTAAGTCACATAAAGACATGTCAGACAGCATCCCTTGCTCACGTGGGAACATTCCTGTTTCAAAACTGGTTCTAAATACATGGTCCACTTTTGGTCTGTTTGAGCATTCATCACCATTTGACCTTCCATTCACAGCATCCATCAAACGATGGCTTAGGACAGGTTGGAACGTGTCCCCTCGATCCAGTTTTGATCTTATATTCAAACCTGTTTGACCTTCAACCTTTTAATCAGCATCCCTCAAATTCTCCCGGTCGCGAACCGGTTTCACTTACCGACAATGGTCTAAGTTGTTACAGTTTTGATCTGGTCAGTCTGACCTTTCACCTTACAGTATCCGAGCTGGTGTTTATTTGTTGGCACGTGAACAGGTTACGTCCTCTTGATCTATATTTGATCTTGTTATCTGACCCCAGCATCCTCTTGCTGACCAGCCACAGGAATTACTTAGGACCGGTTTTGGTGACTTTAAAATATAGTTACAATACAATACAATACAAAATTCTTTATTGTACACCACAAAATAAAACTAAAAGAAACAGATAAAAACATTAAACATAATAGTACAATGGGCGGCCTTATCGCTTAGCAGCGATAAGGCCGCCCAGTTCCTACTAACCTAAGTTTGATCAGGGTACCTATTTCCCAAATTCTTTCATCCCATTCTGCATTATTATGTATCTTTGCCTTCAAAATTTTGATGATTTTATCACGAAGTTTTGAAGGCAAAGATACATATAGGTATTATTGATAAGTGACTCACTTTTTGGACATTTATGATTAGTTTTCGATGGGTACCAACAGCTGGGAATGAGAACGGGTGATTTTAAAAGGTTGGCATATCAAGGCCGCCCGCTACAGTACAGTACAAAAATATAATGCATCATCGTCAATATAAAATGCATCTTAATATTACGAATTAAAAGCCATATTTTGAATACATATTTTTGTGCTGTGCGGTAGCGGTGATGGATTAATGTGCGCAGAAATAAATAAAACCGGTCAAGTGCGAGTCGGACTCGCGCACGAAGGGTTCCGTACCATTATCTATAAAAACGGCAAAAAAATCACGTTTGTTGTATGGGAGCCCCCAAAAATATTTATTTTATTCTGTTTTTTAGTTAATATTTATTTTATTTGTTGTTATAGCGGCAACAGAAATACATCATCTGTGAAAATTTCAACCGTCTAACTATCACGATTCGTGAGATACAGCCTGGTGACAGACGGACAGACGGTCAGACGGACAGACGGACAGCGAAGTCTTAGTAATAGGGTCCCGTTTTTACCCTTTGGGTACGGAACCCTAAAAAGGTACTATACTATACCTACTAAAGGAACCGCCACCGAGATATCTTTTAAAATCGGACTAAAGGCGCTGCTGTTTTCAGTGCTTACGAAAAATACAGCCATAGAGTGTTCGTTACCTGAATCAGGGTTATGATAAAAAATATTTTATTGAAGCATCCTAGAACCCAGCTGATATTCCCTATTTATTGGATCTAGAAAGTGACACCCCTGGGTGTAACAGTAAACGTGCAATATGTATATTTCAGGCAGTGACCAAACACCGCGCCACCGCGTCCGGACTCACGGAAATGGAAAGCACAGGGAGCTGTATAGAGTCGCTCGAGTTGTTAAATTATTGCGAAGTTTATTTGTATATAGTTGTGTTGTACGATGCACGCTTTTTTAGGCTGCAAAATCGAACTTCGGGTTTTGGCGATGAAAATCATTTTATACCTAGGTTACGGATTTTTTACAGACGTTAATAAACAAGTGGAAGTGGTTTTATTACTCTGTATTTTAGGTATAACCTCGACACTTGTTCACTTTGCTTCAAACTGGTGATTCATAATCTAAAATTGTTCTTAACAGTTTCATCTCAACAGCGGTGGTACACCACACAATCCACTTTCATTGCTTTTGCAACACATTAAACGACAACCCCTAAAAATTTTCACATTGGACACTAAGGCCCAAAAATATTATTTGAAAAGAATCTCTACTCCATCTCCTGTGCCAATAGACAATGTCCTCTACATTTGGTAGCTGATACTAAGCACGTGGGATCAGGGCATCCCGTCAAGGCCCGGCCCAAATGGTCTCTCATTTACTCTCTTGTCACTAAATTGGGCGCTAAATAAAGTGTCTAGATTTAACTTGATGGGTGCTTACGGGAGTTATTACGGCAGGTAAAATAACCCAAAACGACACGTGTAGTGTGAACTTTGGTGAATAGCTACTCCAAATAATTTCGTTGGTTTTAGATAAGATAAATTATTACCTACGGTTGTATTAACACAATGCCGAAACCAAACAGGTAGGTATCATGACAATATTTTCAGGAACTCACCAAATTCTTACTTTAACAAAATGAAAGCCCACCCACCTTCGGGTGTAAAGTTATTCAGACTGATTTAAGTTAAAATTAGATGACAAAAAAATCGTTTTAATCTGCCATGGCAAAGCATGAACGAAAGCGCATACCGTTCCATTTACTGCTACTAAACTTCAATAAAATAAACAAGTATGGTTATCTACGAAAACTTTTTAATAATATCCCAAAAATTCGAAAATTCGAAAATCGAACATTTTTGGGATATTATTAAAAAGTTTTCATAGAAAATTTACCCAGTGCGAGTAACGCACTATAAAGCAAAAAGCTAGGTATGGTTATGTTTAGTATATTTATATTAGGTTATACATAAAATGGTTATAATTTATCAAGCAAGAGAAGTTGCAGACAGCGGCTAGTAACGAAAACAATCGTGCAAGCGATCCGGGTTTTCAAATTAATGGGTAAATCGCCGTAAGCCGACCGGGCGATATTTCAGTCCCTCACTAACCCCAACCTTCGTAGGCTATCGTTTACATACCCTATAAAATGTCTACGTTTTGCTGCTTCGTGTACTAATTTATTGGTAAATGCTTTGATTTGGCCTCAAGGACTGAAGGTGAAAACACTCCAAAATTTTGCGTCTCCAAAACCTCTGCATGTGTGTGATCTGTGTTTACCAGAGTTCTTAGCGATTTGTCGACCGATTTGTTTTTTTTATTATACACTATCGGTCCGCCCCGGCTTCGCACGATTATATTCTAAAGCCCATGTTACTCAATGATAATGTAGCTTTCTAACGGCAAAAGAATTTTTGAAATCGGTCCAGTAGTTTTCAATTTTATTCGTTATTTACAATAATACAAATCTGCCCCCTTTATAATAATAGTGTAGATATGAAATAAGTTCCCAAAATTTTCGATTTCGGCGGGACTCGAACCCGCGCCCCACCCTCAGTACGGGTGTGCTCTAGCCAACTAAGCCACGAAACCCTAGTCGGTTCAACCGAAAATCTTTGGGACCTCTTACGGACTGTAGCGCCGGTAGCGGGGTTCGAGTCCCGCCGAAATCGAAAATTTTTGGGAACTTATTTCATTTCTTAGAAGAACATATATATAGAAATACCCTGAGTGCGGGTAAGCACTATAACAAAAAAACATAAGTGTAGATATATGCAGGGTCCAGCTTTTTGCCTTCATGGTAGGTTATCTAGAACAAGAATGTGGTAGTACAATGGAGAGCGAAATACTGTTTTTTTTTTAAATTATGTAGTTCTACATTTTTGCGACTGCTACTTGCTACATTTAATCCTGGATCAACGTGAGTAATTCCGCGAGCAGAAGCTAGGTCATCATCACTTACACTTACGGTATTACACTGTAATTGTAAGTTTATTTATTTAGAAGACAGTTTAACATCATAACATAAATGACGCGATGAGGCCAATAAATTATTATACAGTTTGTAGTAACTTTAATAGTTTATTGACTTCGACCTCCAGGTAGGGACTTGTGTGTTAAGTCAATGAATGACTCGCATTCATTGTATTTATGTAGCAACATACTGAAAACGCGCAGATAAAAGGTCAATGACCGCCGAATATATGTTCCAAGTGTAGAGGAGTGAGTCATACTAGCATGGTCGCTCAAACAAATGAGTTATCCCTGACTCGTCCCACTTTGCGCCGAATCCAGTGGGACGAGTCAGGAAACTCAAATTCTATGCTCAAAACGTTCCTGATTCGTCCCATTTTGAGATTTCTAACAGAATGTGTGGTCGCTCTATTGCTCAAAATTATATGAAAACAAAAACGTATCACACTTTCATATCATAACTACATGGCAGTGGCTACAGGCCTTCTATATTTATCGATGTTTTCATAATTCAGTGAGGGGACACGATACAGTTTTTATTTGCCTCGCCCTAGTTTAAGATTCATGATCTTGAGATATCGGCATGTGTATCCCAATTTATTGGCACTGTCAGTTTGGGAATAAATAAATAATAAGATCGGGTTTTTGGTCACGAGTGAGGGGTAACAGGTTTGGGAGAAAAATATAGCTATATGTAGGTACTTATATTTCAACAGCATGGCAGTAGAAAAAACTAAAGTACCTATAGTAATTTTTTTAGGCGGGATTTTCTTATGTTTTTTTACGCATTTCTTTTCTTTTCTATTCTGGACAGAATATTTATATCGTCAGTATTAAACTGACGATATAAATATTCTGTCCAGATAACCTAAGTGACGAATTTGCGACGCTGACGAATTAGCGATTTTCAGGAAATGGACTAATAAACAAAAGTGACTAGTTGACGATAGTGACAAATTAAAGAAAGTGTCGAGTACCTAGTGTTCTAACTCAATTATCCACGCTGACTTCATAAATTCAAACCCCTAAGTATACGAAAAAAAGGGATTCCATCAGCTTTAAAAAAATTCTACTTGCCCTTTAACATTATCAAAAAGGTAGGGTGTTCGTTTAAATGTAAGTTAAAAATATTTAAAAAAAGAAGTTAAAAATCACATTTACACAAAACTCAATCAAAAGTGAGTTAGGTACCTCAATGGCTAGGATACATATTTTTTAATTTTATTCGTTACATACAAAGATACAAATCTTTCCTCTTTTGTTAGTGTAGATTGGACTAATATAGGTTTATGATGATGATAACAATTACCACGATCGCCACACTTGTCAGGTGGACTGGGCAAGTCTCGACAAAGATAGCGATCGCATGGCGACCGACATCGGTCGCAAAGTCTTACCGGTCATATATAAACGATTTTTTATTGTTTCCACACGAATCAAGATTCAAAAGAATCTACAACTATTCAGTAACGTAAATACAATAGATGTTAACTTAGAAAAGTTCGAAGTCTTAAAATAAAAATAAATCTACCATTGTTATTATCGACATCGTATCGTTAACAACCACGAATGTGATTGCGAGCAAAAATTACAGCTGACCGATAAGTTTGTAGCGATCGGTCGGTAGTTCATCACTTTATTATTTTCTAACCTCCTTTAAGTATCATAAAAAGTAAATTTTGATAAAAAAATATAGGTATCATGGAAGTAACAACACACGTAATCACTAGCTGTGCAGCTAAAATATCGAATGGTTTTCCACAAGGTCCTGCCGCCCGTTCCCCTCGCGCCCCCCGAATAGCGATCGGTACTTTACGATCGTTATGTCGAGACTGCATCCTCTGGTAACCGCAGGTGCTAAAATACGCAGAAGGAAACTACTGCCCTTCCTCTGGTAGGATCCCTCGTCGGCTCTTACGAAATCCACAGGCTGGAAGAGTCGATTTATACGCCGGCCATCTAGACTAGGCCTCTATCTTAAAACAAAAGGTACGTAAAACTAGGGTCATCCATGCACAGCTAGGTTCAACTTATCTCATAAAACATTAAAATCACATAACAGTTAAACATAGTCTTGGGACAAAATCTGTTATATCACTTTAAACATCCATCCCGTACCCAAAACTTTAGGGACGGCCGCTTGGGTCGACCTCAAGGCTAGCTATATACTGGTGTATACTTATCTGATAACAGTGAAAACATTATGTAATATACCTATACTTCACGTCAAGTACCTATTGAAAACCGGCCAAGTGGGAGACAAACTCGCGCACGAAGGGTTCCGTACCATTATTTTAAAAAAATCACGTTTGTTGTATGGGTTAAACATTAATTTTATTTTAATTTAGTTATTTATTTTTAAAGTGAATATGTAACATAATATTCTGTGAATATTTCAAGCGTCTACCTGTTGCCGTTATCAATATCGAGCAAATACGAGCAAAAAAATCACGATAGTTGTATGGGATGAACCTTAAATATTAATTTTATTCTGTTTTTTAGTATTTATTGTTATAGCGGCAACAGAAATATATCATCTTTGAAAATTTCAAGTGTCTAAATATCACGGATCATGAGATACAGCCTGACGACAGACGGACAGCAGTCTTAGTAATAGGGTCTGTTTTTAACCCTTTGGGTACGGAGCCCTAAAAAACTAAATAACACACGAAAAATAAGTGCTTTTGTATCATTAGCATAGCTTACCTAATAGCGTATCTTCTTGGAGATCGCGATATTGCTGAATCGGTTGAATTCATGTTGAAATTCAAAAATCAATAACTTTATTTCTTTAGGCTTACAAAATAAGCACTTAGACAAGTCAAATTTTATACATAAACAGCTTAATAAATAGTAATTATTATCGAATAAGAAACAAAATGTTATTGATTTTGTTCGCTTCAATTTTTTGTCCACTAAAAAGTTGCCTTAGTTGTTCCTCTGAATCCTCTGACAACCTACTATTTAGCATGCAGTCTTGGTTGTACATCTTTAAGTTTGTATTTTCTAATCTAACACGAGTTATTGTAACACCCACTTTACAAATTATAACAGTTACTACAGTTTACGTTTCGTTTCGAAAAACCAGTTCGTCAAACGTCAACTGGTTTTTCAACTACATAGTTGACCAAAGAGAATAAAACCACTACGTTATAAATAGTTAACTGTTTATAAAAAACACGGTTTGGTTCCGTTAACGCAAAAAAGTCAACTGTGAACTGACAACCTACCCACTAGTATTAATTAGTACGTACGCGTACGCAGGCATAGTTCTTACATTTAACCTCATTATATATATATTTTTGGATTTATTTATTAGCAACTACCACAGAGTGGTATAAATGCTTTAAAAACAGTTTTAGGGACATAGGGAGGCCTATACCCAAGAGTTTAGTGCATGTAGACGATAACTCATCTGAAAACATGGTTCCGATGCCGTCGATAACCCGGAACGCTTCGTAAGCGACTTCTAATTTTTCCAGTAGCGACATCTATCGAAGAACTGTGCGAAACAGTTTCACTTCCTATGCTACGGCGGCGATCATACCACAATGGTATGGCTTCGGGCACAGGAGTGAAACTTTTTCATGCTTGGACGACGGAAACAATTAGGGAGTAAAAAAATGTATCGAATTACTAATAACAATATGTTTTAACACTTTTTAATTTTGTTTATTTGGTTGGTAGACCAACTAAACAAAATAAAAATAATATAATACTTGCTCCTGCCTAGAGCTTCGGTAGGTTGTTTTCGGAGTTTCTTTCCTAATATCTGTGTGTTAATTTGCAAGGTCACATTCTCACAGATAGGATCCGGGGCTGAATTCTGCTAACCAATCGTTTGACTATGACAATGGTCAAACGATTGGTCACAGAATCGTCCATAGATGAAAGTAACTCTAGATACCTCACCATCATCATCATCAGCTGGTTCGGTGCCACGAGAACTTCACTTTGCTCCTGACCGCCGAACAGTGAACATCAACGGACTAATACCTAGTCCCGGGTTAACTCTTATTACACAGTAAAACTTATATATGTTGTAATTATAAATTTCAATCCCTTCTTTATAGGTTAGCACAACACTAGAGATTTGTCACCTCCCTATAGGTATATAGTCTGTGCCCTATACTTCTCTCAATAAATCAAGTTCTAATCAGTTTGTTTGCTTTTATTTGAATAAATTCATCAGGTTATGGGCCCAGTCACACCTGATTCTTCCAAAATAACCAGTGCAAAATTAAATTCAGTGAAAGCAAAAGAAAAGGACACTATCGAACTCACAAAAGTGCTGTATAACCTAAAAATAAAAAAAAACTGATGACGTGGTTGTCGTGCTCCGAAATCTGATCTTCATCAGCTAAAATGACTACAAATAACGTGTTGATAGAAAAGCTGACCGGAAGAAATAATTATCCTACCTGGAAATTTGCAGTGCAAACTTACCTCGAGCACGAAGAATTGTGGACATGCATTGTACCGGAGTCGGGTCAAACATTTGATAAGAAACGGGATACCAGAGCAAAGTCAAAGATAATCTTATTAATCGATCCCATCAACTATGTCCACATACAAGAGGCTAAATCGGCAAAAGAGGTGTGGGATAATTTAGCCAAAGCATTCGATGACAAAGGACTAACTCGCCGAGTTGGATTGTTGAGAGAACTGATCACCACAACACTAGAAGGATGCCAAAACATAGAAGAATATGTTAATAACATCATGTCAACTGCTCACAAACTAAGAAATATTGGTTTTGTTGTAAATGATGAGTGGTTGGGAACCCTTCTACTGGCCGGACTACCAGATATGTATCAACCAATGATTATGGCATTGGAAAGCTCCGGTTCGGCAATATCAGCTGATTCTGTTAAAACTAAGCTTCTGCAAGATGTTAGAAAACCAGAAACTGCTGCGCTGTATGTTAATAAAAATAATAATAAACAGTGTGCCAAACAAGCATTTGAAAAAGTGAACAAATCTAACAAAGGTCCGAGGTGTTACACATGTCATAAATATGGGCACATTAGTAAGAACTGTAGAAACAAGAAAAAGGAACAGAAATCAACTGAGAACTCTGGTTATGTAGCTGTATTTTCTGCATCAACGAGTAACAACAATGGTTGGTATGTGGACTCGGGAGCATCAATGCATTTAACAATGTACCGTGACTGGCTCTATGATGAAATACCACCTCCGGTTAATACAATTAGAGTAGCTGATGACAAGAAATTAAATGTGAAAGCTTGTGGAAAAGTGAATCTACATGTCTTGAATAAAAATGGTAAATCCGAAACGATTGCAGTACACAATGTTCTCTATGTTCCTGAACTTGCCACAAACCTTCTTTCAGTAAGTCAAATAATTAAGAATGGCTGTCAAGTGCAATTTGACAAAGAAGGTTGTAAGATATTTAACATGAATAATCAACATGTGGCAGATGCGAAACTAATAAATAATATGTACCGGCTTAACACACACAGTGTTCCAGCATACATGTCTACGACAGAAAGAAAAGATTGCTACCTATGGCATCAACGTATGGCTCATTTGAATTTTGAAGACCTAAACAAATTATCTGAGAGCACAGGGGCAAAAGTGGAAAATAAAGACAAAGTTGTATGTATATCTTGTCTGGAGGGAAAGCAGTCAAGAAATCCATTTCCTTCAGAAGGTTCCAGAGCAAAAGCCTTGCTAGAACTTATACACTCAGATGTCTGTGGCCCCATGGAAGTTCAGTCCCTTGGAGGTGCACGGTATTTTGTTACTTTCATTGATGACTTTTCCAGGAAAGTATTTGTTTATGTAATAAAGAACAAATCAGATGTTTTTGATAAATTCAAAGAATTTAAAGCCAATGTTGAAAAGCAATGTGATTTATCAATAAAGACTTTACGCTCAGATAATGGTGGAGAATATTTAAGTAATGAATTCAAATCTCACTTAACAAAATGTGGAATTGTTCATCAAACGTCCACACCTTACACACCCCAACAGAATGGGTTAGCCGAAAGGATGAATCGTACAATATTAGAACGAGCCCGTTGTATGCTAATAAATGCTAAATTACAAAAGCGTTATTGGGCAGAAGCTGTCTCCACAGCAGCATATATCACTAACCGCTGTCCAACTAGAACCCTGGCATTTATAACCCCTGAAGAAATTTGGACCGGACAAAAGCCAAATATTAACCATTTGAGAATCTTTGGGTGTGAAGCAATGGTTCATGTACCAAAAGAAAAAGTAAAGAAATGGGACTCAAAAGCAACTAAGATGATATTTATGGGTTACAGTGAACACACCAAAGGCTACAGGCTCTTTGATCCCAAAACAAAGAAAGTGATGATTAGTAGAGATGTAATATTTTTGGAAAATTCAGTTATGAGAAATTATGCTAACTTACCACTATCAGAGTATACTTCAGATCCTGTTATAAATCAAAATGAAACTAGCCAAGAAACTTTAGAAACATCAGGACAAAGTGAAAATAGTGATGAGTCATTTCACTCTGATGAGGGATCTTTATATGAACCAGAGGAAACATTGAACTTAAAAGAAATTCATCCAAATGTAACAACAAGATCAAGAAGTAGAATGAATAAAGAAGCTAATACATATATATGCACAGATGACATTTCAGATAAGCAAGACGCCCCTCAGACATACAGTGAAGCAATATCTTCAGATAATGTAGATGCAAAGAAATGGAAGCAGTCAATCAAAGATGAGTTATTGGCTCATGAACAAAACAAGACTTGGCAATTAGTGGAAAAACCACCTGGTGTGCGGATAATTGGCTGTAAATGGGTCTTCAGAATAAAAGATCTGCCATCTGGCCCGCTATACAAATCAAGATTATGTGCCAAAGGCTGTGCACAAAGATATGGTGTAGACTACACCGAAACTTTTTCGCCTACAGTTAGATATGATTCTGTTAGGGTTTTGCTTTCAGAAGCTGCTCAACATAACCTTGAAATGGTTCAGTTTGATGTGAAAACTGCATTCCTATATGGAGACATAAAAGAAGACATATATATGGTACCACCGGAAGGTTTGGAAGCTTCATCAAATCTGGTATGTAAACTCAATCGTTCACTTTATGGTCTCAAACAAGCACCTCGATGCTGGAATCACAAATTTGACAGTTTACTAAATAAATATGGTTTTAAAAGAAGCCATGCAGATAAATGTGTTTATATCAGTAATGTAAACAATAACAAAGTATACCTGCTACTGTATGTAGATGATGGGCTCCTATTGTCAAGCTCAAGAGATTCTTTGAATATTGTCATGGCTGAATTATGTAAGAATTTTGAGATTAAACAATATGAACCAAAGAACTTTGTTGGACTACAGATAGAGAAGTCCAAAGAATCAATTTTTATTCACCAGGCAAACTATATTGAAAGACTATTGTGTAAATTTAATATGCAGAATGCTAATGCAAACCTGATTCCAGTGGACCCTCATACTACTCTGGAGAAGAGTACAGCACCAGACAAGAACATCCCATACAGAGAAGCTGTTGGCAGTTTGATGCACCTGGCTATAGTAAGCAGACCTGATATTATGTATGGAGTCAGTCTGGTGAGTAGATATCTCAATAGCTATGATCATACACACTGGAATGTTGTCAAGAAAATTATGAAATATTTAAAAGAAACCAAGAATTATGGTTTGTGCTACACATCGTCACATGCTAACAAAGTACAGGCATATAGTGATGCAGACTATGCTAAAGATACATGCACACGGCGGTCCCTGACCGGATATATTTTTATGAAAAATGGTGCTGCAATAACATGGGCAACACAACATCAACAGAGTGTTGCTCTATCTACTACAGAAGCCGAGTTCATGGCGGCATGTGCTACCACAAAAGAGGTTATGTGGTTAAAACAATTATTAATGGACATAAGTTCATTTCAACAAGATTCGGTGACTTTACATATAGACAATCAAAGTGCAATATGTTTGATTAAAAACGTGGACTATCATAAACGCTGCAAACATATAGATGTAAAATATAACTTCATAAAAGAGAAATTTGCAGAGAAAGTTATAGCTTTAGAATATGTATGTACCAAAGAGCAATTTGCTGATATATTTACAAAGGCCTTACCTAGAGATCAATTTCAGTATTTAAGAAATAAGATTGGAGTAGTTAAATTTCAATAATTACCTTCCTACAAACTTTGTGAAATGTGTAATTAATTGTTTTAGTAAGTTATTGTCTGGTAAGAGCAAGTACTCATATTAGAAAATAAGAGTAATTTCTTCATATTGTGTGGTATGTAAACCTACAGGTTGTGTCTATTCTTAAATTGTTAAAGTTCTCAGCTTTCTCTTTATATTTGAAAGAAGGGTTTCAATTTGGTAAGAGTGTTGTAATTATAAATTTCAATCCCTTCTTTATAGGTTAGCACAACACTAGAGATTTGTCACCTCCCTATAGGTATATAGTCTGTGCCCTATACTTCTCTCAATAAATCAAGTTCTAATCAGTTTGTTTGCTTTTATTTGAATAAATTCATCAATATAGATATCGTATTACCTCTACAATTAAATATGGTGACTTTCCTATGTTTTGTGCGATTACACGATCTAACCTTCATGTTTCTTTTAATTAACTATTTATAAAACTGTTTAGGTATGTATAAAATTTGACTTGTCTAAGTGCTTATTTTGTAAGCCTAAAGAAATAAAGTTATTGAATTTTGAGTGGTAAACAACCAACAAACATACCGGTAATCACATAAGCTGTTTTTCCTCCAAAGCCTCGTTAAGGGTGTAGTAACTCTTTTTCATTAGTATTTCTTTAAGTATTCACTTAAAAAGAACCAAATTATGGTCTTTTATTTCTTCACTAAGTTTATTAAATATTTTTATGCCAATACACAAATAACTTTTGGAGACTTTGGATAACCTACATCCAGCATCTGCCAGCAGTCTTTCGCAAATCGTCATCCCATCTGGTCGGAGGGCGTCCTACACTACGTTTGCCGAGTCGCGGTCTCCACTCAAGAACACGTTTACCCTAGCGGTTGTCGGTTCTTCTCGAGATATGGCCAGCCCACTGCCACTTCATGTGACAAATAAACAATTTACTTACTTTACTTCTGTTTGCTAATCCGTTGAGCTATATCGATAATCTTGGTTCTCTGTTGTCTTCAGAGAAACTCCGAACATAGCTCTCTCCATAGCTCGCAGGGTGACTTTAAACTGGTGGACCAGCCCCACTTCGTTTTCAAGCATTGCGGTATGGATGACGAGAAGACTCGACGTAGTTTCCCAAACGTTGCCCAACCTAGATGGATCCTTCTCCTGGCTTCCTTCTCGAAATTGTTTTTACCCAACTGCAGAATCTGCTCAAAGTAAGTGAACTTACTCGGAAACCATTTCGAGAAAGTGGCCAGGTACGACGACCGGTCTCGGATCAATGTGGTCATTAATCATGACCTTGGTTTTATCCAAGTTCATGCCAAGACCGATGCGTCGCGAGACTGAAGCTAGACCGTCCAGCAGCGTCCGGTTCAGCTCCTCCAGCGACTCTGCCATTAACACTATGTCGTCAGCGAATCGCAGGTGTGAGATATAATCCCCGTGATGTGAGCTGAGCCTAAACTTGGTCTGGATGGCCTGAACACATCTTTAAAAATACAATACAATACAATACAAAACACTTTATTGTACACCAGAAAAAGAACATTACAAAAAGACATTACATATCACAAGTACAATGGGCGGCCTTATCGCTTAGAAGCGATCTCTTCCAGGCAACCTTTGGATGGAAAGAATTTTGTGAATTTAAGAAAGGCAGGGGGTGTACTAAAGATAAAAATATTGAATGGCAAAAATATACAGCAGAAAAACCGCCTTGTACCCCGCCCTCACATACACATACAAAAACTTATAATGTGTCTGTGAACGGGGCCCCTTTTTCGTCCAATGGTCAAGCGGTCAGGGGTAAAGCGAGATGCAAATACAATCAGATCGAAGTTAGAGCAAGAAACAAAATGAGGGTGGCTAACCCTTTCGCAATAGTTCGGGGTTAGTTTTGCGAATGTACTATTACTATAACAGTTTGTAAGAATTCAGAGAATTCATTTTGTTTGTATGTTTCCTCAGGTTTCGAAAAATTACAATAACTATTGGTTCGTAGCTCTTTCGTAGACCTTTCGTAGCATACTCGTAGCACTCGTAGCGTTAGGAGTATTTATATTTAATTTAAATGAATGTAATGTTAGATTTAATACTTACAATGCATAGATAGATAGATAAATACTTTATTGTACCACACAAACACAGAAAACAGTACAGAAATTAATGCTACGAGTATACAAAGTACAAAGGCACCCTTCTCGCTACGAGCGATCTATTCCAGACAACCTTGAGATGGACTGGACATATAAGAACAACAAAGACTATTATGTATTTGAAACGAATTTACATGTGATTGCGATTTATTATTTTACTATGTTACTTATTAGTACTATATTAGTACTTTTGTAAAATTTTAAATCGAAACCCGAATCTAATCAGAATCCTGCAAATAGATTTTCGTGTGTTTTGTCATGGTTCATTATAGTCAAAATAAATTATTAGTTTTATCATAACAATAATAAAACTAATTTATTGATTGCATACCTACGTAACTAGTTTATTACCTATACTTGGAAGCAAGTCAATCGCAAATCAAAGAAACTAATAAGAAAATAGGAACATAGTAACCGGCCAAGTGTAAGTCTCGCACTGAGGTAAATAGACGTAACCAAGTGTGCCTTGTGCTCCTACGGCGAATAAATATATGAATATGTAAACACATAAACATTAAAATTGATTGTCTGTCAAGGTGCGAACGCACTTAGTGTAACTGCACTGTAGCGGATCTACGCGGCACAACAATCTTATAGGTAGATAGAATGCAATTGAATGCACTACGCGTCAGTGGAACAGCGCGGTTTGTTTGGTGAGTTTGTCAAATTAAACGCGCAGTGCCTCGCCGCGCTGTTCCACTGACACGGAGTGCGTTTGCACCTTAAAGGGACCTAAATTTAATATTAATGTCAATATAATAAAAATGAAATACAAGTCAAGGAATGTCATAATAATGAAGCTATATTGTGGTCATTTGTGGTGTGGTACAGATGGTACGTAATTTTCATATACCTAACTTATTAGTTAGGTAGGGTAGGTGTATAACCCACTACTTACTTGCACTAAGTCGGTACAATACCGAGATTTCATTGTGGTTATAATGAACAGAACACTGCAAATTTCTATGTATTTTTCAGAGCAGAGTTGTGGGATTACAGAGAATTACTATTGATTTGGAAGCTCACCCGCTCGACCGCCTTTCAAATGAGCAGACCCTTGTTATATCGCTAGAGATGATACAACTGTTTTGAGGCTTAATTATTTTACTGTGGAATTTTAGACATATAAATATTATATCGAAGAATGATTAAGGAAGTAAAACGATGCTATGATGATGATAGAGTTCTGGCCGAGATATACGTAATTTACTCTTGAATGCTTTTGGAAAAATCTTTCTAGCAAATCTTAGTTTTACAAATTTATAATATTTAGAATAGAGCCTTCGTCCTTACGAAAGGCTAGACAAAAACAGAAAAAAAATCGAAAAAAAACAGGAAATAACAGTGGTACACAAGGGTACCACTGTTATTTCCTGTTTTTTTTTTCATTCATATTATTTCAACTCATACAATTTCGCATGTATATTCAAGACCTGGATAAACATAGGCTACTTTTTCTCCCGGAAAACGCGTGCGAAGCTATATGTCTATTTCGAGTAAAATTTTCCATAAATTTGAAATAAATAAATAAATGTTGAAAATGGTTCCTCCATTTTCATTCAGTGACAGTGACGCCTATCGCTCAGCAAATCCGTTGTCTTGTCTATTAATATATTATGTAGTGTATAAGGTATTGTACTTTTGACCTCCGATATAAACTATATTAATCACATTCATAGAAGCGAAAGTTTGTATGTTTAGTGTTTGTTTACACTTCACGCCAAAACGACTATAAACCTAGAGGGATTAGGCTGATATTTTTCATAGAGGTAGTTTGAGACCTGGATTAACATAGCCTTTCTATCCCGAAAAAAAGCGTCCAAAGCCGCGGGCAGAATCTAATATCATAATATAATAATAATAATAATTCGTTTATTTTCTCTTCACAAAAAGTCATCTTATCGTTTAATTGTTAGCTAGATGTCGTGATGAAAGTACGGTACCTGTTTGTGAGAAACTGGTGCCAGTGATAGGTTTTAAAACCTGTGTCACCAGTGCCCCTCCACAGAGTTCGTTAAATTAGATTTAAATTTTTACAATGCTTTGTGCTTGATTGTGGAAATTTGAAGAAAAAATAATTATACTTAGTAACTAGTACATGAGAAAAGAACAGAAAAAAAACTAATACTAATATTAAAGGGTTTGAGGGCTACAGACACCTTCTTTGTGCTTGTGTGAGCAGAGTGTAATTAACAGTTGAAATTTTGAAATCAACACACAACTCTATAACCTTCTACTGCCAAACTTCGCAAAACCCAACCTGAATTTATTAAGCTGGACCCTAGCAAGGTTGCCGTATGCAGATAAGGGATTTATTTAGCGGAAAGGTCCGTCCCGGGTTAACGCTAAAACGCCTTTCGGGTCCCGATGACCAGGATTGGGACGATTTATCGCAGGATTTCGGCTTTCTCCTTGATTTATTCACAGGGACCAACGGAACGTTGATAATGTTGCTAGATGATAGGTATTTTGCAGGGATTGTGTTTCGTCAGGGATCTTGGATGAGGGATTGAAAAGGTTTCTGAAGGTAGCTTGGTAGGTATGTGCCTAAATATTTGACATATATTGAGCTTCCAGAAATTATGCCTTATACCAAGTTTCTAGCTAAAAGCCGAGATGACTTATCATATCACCGTAATTTCTTTTAAAAAGAAATTGATTGATAACGACCCGCAAATCAAAGTTTATTTAAATAGGGACTAAATAAATTAGTAAGGAGGCCATAAATAGGTTTTCAATGGACATGAATAGAAAGAGGAAACCCTTTTCTTTGTCAAATTGTAGGAGACAATTGACTTTCTATCTACCTACTACCTAATCCTTTTATGACTTGGACTTCAAAATACGCCCATCCCGTCTTAGTTTGGACATCGAGCCATGCTGTTCAAAACATGTTTTTTGTAATTTTAGCGATAGTATTAAAAACAACCAAAATGCTTTTATATTCCAGAAAGTTCCGTGCGTTTTTCCAATAGTTTTTCCGACTCTCAGCTAGCGGCACATATTGCAGAGTAACGAGTCGGTCCTGGTCGGTAAATGGGACCAATTACGCTTGGCCCGTACGTGCCGCGGGTCCAAATAGACTCACGATGTTGTGCGAGGGGTTAAAGTGGATAAGCAAAACAGGCTAGATGGTATTTGGTGCCTACCTACAACAAAGATCTTAATAGCCTGCGTTTGACAATAACAAGTTAACACAAAACAGAAGCGTAGTAAATACTCTACGAAAGTATTATTTTATTAGACCCGCGGCTTCGCACGTGCTTTTCAAGCAGCTTATATCCGTCCCCGGAATATCATTTGACTCCTTGGCAAATTTCATAGTGATCCTTTCAGTCGTTTAGGAAGGTGAAAGGTAACAGACAGACAGACCTACTTTCGAATTTATATTATTAGTATGGATGGTTTTTTTTATTATTGTAAATTGTAACCTATTCTCTGCTACAGCGTAGGTCTATACTACGGAGGGTCTACGACGTAGGCGTTGCTACAACAACGGGAAGCTATAAAAATGTATGAAAAATCGAACAAATGTCCTGCATTAGTATTTCTGTTTCTTTGTTACGTTTTCATTCCATTACTTTGCATCATTTCATTGCTGGGTTTGAGAAAATATGTAGAAAAAGATACTATCATGTGTGGTATGAAAAAGCTAGGCATGAAAAGTAGATCATACCAACAGATAAACTCTCAAACCATAACAGAACGAAATAAATGAATACCTGCAGCAACATTTTAGCGCTCCGAATACTTATTAGTGAGTTAGTAAATAGTACCTGTAGGACTCTATTTCCAATAAGACTGCATGGAGTGCCATCTGTTGGACAGATTTTTTTGTCTCAATAAATCTTGTAAGAATGTCGCTACTCGCCGCTAGATGTCGGTACATTTTCCACATCACAAAACACGCAATGTAAAATCAGAGTTTTGTTTAGAGTTAAATGATAGAAGAAAATCAAATACCTACTGGCATATCCACACTTTCCTTACACGAAAACAGCTCGGACGGTCCTAACCCAAAAGTTCTACTTTAAAGTACACATGTAGCAAGACCAAAACATGTGCGTTTTACGACCAAGGGTCCACACTATTGGCTGTACTATCATCTATTCTGTTCCGCACAGAATAGAAAATAGTCGGTATGAATGCCCTCTCCTTATCCCTTCGGTCCGGTATTGCCAATAACGGCAATATGGTGATTTAATGTGGCTGTTTTCAATGTTTTTTGTCTGCTTGTGTGGAGGAAAGTTTTAGAAGGGGGTGTAGATTGGCTTTAAGAAATGTACGAGTTTTCTTATTAGTATCTATGCTTGGTCAATGTCAGTTTACAAACAATACAAAAATGCCTTCGATCAAAAATTTCCGGCTTTGCCGGCCCCCAGGCCGCGAACTCCTTTTGTTTGATCGAAGAAAAATGCTTTATTAATTACCTATCAGAAAAAGAACATTCCTCACCTCAACAGCCTATAATGGTCCACTGCTGGGCGCAGGCCCTTCTAATCGCCTTATGAGCTTTTATCTCATGGGGGGGGGGGTAATGCAAATACTCCCCATGCTGGGCATGCCGGTTGGGCGGATGAAAAACCGGCTGATAGGTAGCTTCTTAGTTTTATTGTTACGATAGATACCTAATAACTCCTACTTTGTCACAACCCGTATTGAAATTTAAAATAACTTTCTCACTTCAACAGTTCACCACTATCGTAATTAAAAGACCATGAAAAGGCTGTAAAAAATCCAAGCGTCAAGATAACAGTAATACATCACCGTCGTTACGTCCTTACGTTACGTATACGTCCGTAGCAGCCTCTGTCCGTCCTGTGATTGATGCACTCATATTTCAACGGTGTTTTTAGGTTTGCGAGGAAAGGTAGAACGGATCCTTGTAGATTTGATTTATGAAAAACGTGGCTTTTGTTGGGTAGGTAAGGTTTGTGATCTACAAATAATTGTTACGGGTCGAATTGCAAGTAAGGTGTCTCACTAAGGTGTCTCGTGCGTGATACACCGTCGGTCACATCGTCACTTTCCTTCAGGTGATATTATGGTCAAACGAAGGTCTATAGACTTCAAAAGTGAAAAGGAATAGGTACAAAATAGTGCTGTACGACTGGTAGTTATAAAAATAAAGAGTTACATTTCTTAAGATAGCTGTTGCTATTTACTTGTGTTGACTGTACAATTTGATCCAAATAGGCGCGGTAGTGTCGTTCATTTGGCAACGACACTACTGGTAGTGCGGCTGGTAGTGTCGTTGCCAGAAAATCGAAATATCCATACGTCCACGGCTGGACTTGCCACCCCCGAACAAGGGAGACTTTCACATAATCCGATTGGCGCACTGGAAAGCACAAAACTGTGCATTCAAATGTGCTTTTACTCGTGAAGTTGAGATTCATTTTATATTGACGGCATCAGATGACGGGTATTTAGCGAAAAAAAATTACAAAGCGAGTACTTACATACCAGAGATTTCTTAGTTTTCAATTAATTACTTAGTTTATTGGATACCTAGTAGTTCCATGTCCGCACGGCACGCAGTACCAATTCCCAGACAAAAAACCTACTCCTAACACAATGCCTGCTTGAGTTGGGGCTAAAAAAACATGTCTAAAAATATTGAGCATTTTTTTTTGTGGAGTGAAAAATTAAAGGCCTCTCCACACTCGCGCACGTATCAAGCGCGAAGCCGCGAACCATCCGCGATTCATGAGTGTGGGTTCGATTAGCATATTCATCGCGACATCGCGTTGCTTTCGCGCCTCGTTCCCATATTTTGTCCGTTTTTGGTCCCGCGACAGAGTTCTCAAGGCGCATATACGCGCGAGTGTGGAGAGGCCTATAGAAATAAAAACACAACATAAAATAAGTGATAAAAGTCAAATCGTCGGTCATACAGTATAATTTATTATTAAATAGTAGGTAGGTAAGTTATGTTTCTTGCTCTGACTGAGATGATACAAAAATGAATGTTTATTGTGTTTAATAATGACATGTCATCGTGTCACGCATCAATTAAGACACATAGTATAAAATAATGCACGTAAATAATATCCAATTGATCAAAAACTAATTACATTAAGAATAAATATAAATAAATAAAATAAAGAATGTATGTAAATTATTTAGTGCGCGTGTTTCTTAATTACGTATTTGTACAAAATCTAGGCTACTTACATTAAAATCACATAATATACATAATACACTTTTTCAATTTTTTTGTCGTTGCTTACATTAGCTAGGATGGTTTAAGTTAAGGTGAGTAAAGACTGCGTTACGGGGCGCTATGTTACACAGCTAGCGTTCGCGCCGTCAGTACGAGGTATTAAAGAGCTCACAACGAGCAAGGAGACGGATTTAAGCTAGCTGCCAATGGGATATACGCCCATAACACCGATCAGTACCCCGCTTTATAATATCAATCGGTATTATTAATCAGTAAAATAAATACATCTAGTGAGCGCCATCTAGCTCGAAGTATCGCAAACCTTTTGGACGCAGTATAATACTGACTTTATATTTGAACACATAAGGTTCACGTTATTAAAAGGAACATTGTGTCAACCAAATCTTTAGATACATTTATTTATAGCTATGCGGTTTCGCTTACGCGGTACCTAGATAAAACATAGCTAATGTCCCTCCGGGATATGTAGCTTTATGTTAGTGAAAGAACGTTCAAAACTGGACCAGTAGTTAGTTTGAGATTGTTCCCTACTCAACAACAAGCGACGATGTAGCTGGCGTCCGAGCACATCGGCAGAATCGCGCGGGAAAGAGATGAAATCGCAGTTAAATCTATGCATCAGAACAAGCAGTTTCGCTTCTGTTCCGCTTGTCGTACAACGGACAAGTCATGGCGAAACTACCGCAGTACTGCTGCTATGGTATCGCGGCGGAGGTGTGCTACGGGCCTTTACGTATTCACTGCCGGCGAATACGTAAAGGCCCTCTGCGGCGAGACCTGCAGGGACACGCCGCGGCAGGCGGTTCGCGGAGAGGGGCATGGGGCGTCAAATTTACCTCAATTGTAATGTAAATAGAATTATGGATTAGTTGAGCTACCTGTAGATAATTTACAACAGTCTGCAGTTAGCTATTTTGGTTCAATTATACCTAAATACTGGTTATAATTTAATTCTATTATTTCACTGTAATTTTCAGTTTAAATAGTGATATTCAATATCTAGTCAAATAGTTTGCAGTCTATTAGCACAGCAGACTATAGTGGGCTGATCATGATGATGAATATTTTCTGTGACGCATAATTTGACACACATAACACATAATTTCACTGTACACTTCAATCTTTGGTTATAATTTGCACTATAGTATTTATGATTTTGTTTCCTTTCTCGTGGTGAAGGAGATTCAGGCTAGGATCGTTGATTTTCTCTTCCAGCAAGTTTATCAGTTCCACTCGTATTATTTTCAGCATTTCTGCAACCTGTGAAGGAGAAAATAGACTTTAAATAAGTAAATAATAAGAACCAAAATTGTCGGGAGTTGAAAGTAATTGATAATAGAAATAAATGGTAAGCTTATGCTACATAACATTGTATTGTTGTGGATATTTCAGAGCCATTACATCACTTAGGCCCAGACTCCACCAAAGCGTAGATGAGCGGATATGTCCGTAGCGGATTCGAATAGACGTTTTTCAGTTAGCGTGTCTCCACCGAAGCTGAGCGGAGACAGATGTGTGAATTACGACGTTCTTTTGGTTGTTCAAACCCATCTCTTCTACGCTCAGCTGTCGCTCCATTGTCCGACACGGCGGGAATTGAACGCGCAACCGTGTGCTTCTCAGCGGGCTTTTACACAGCAGCGACACATAAACTTTTTTGTGCGAGTCAAAAGCAAAACCCCTGACATAAAACTTGAGAAGCTATTTGTAAAGGTAAGTGAATCAATTTGTTCTTACCTCGTGTTTCTCCACTTGGAACATGATCCATCCGTCTTCTAAAGATACTATGAACGTTCCGTTGTGTAGTTCCACTGCTAAACTGCAGCCTGGATGAAAAGGACAAAACACTACATATTTATAAGGTAAGAAACATTTTTTCCATTTACTGTCAATTGGTTTTTAATAGATATAAATAGGATTGGATTGATCGGTGTTAAATAATCTTGTATTAAAACAAAATTTATTTAATACCGATGTGGCGCGGCGGGCAGAAAAGGTCAAAAAATCTCAGCCCGATCTGTTCAGTAGTTTTGTTTTGAAGAAGTAACAAACATCCACCCATGCAAACTTTTGCATTTATAATATTAATGTGATAAAACTAAAACTCACCAGAAAACAGGACCAAAGGTAGCTGCGGTACCATAGAACACTCTCGTATAAAAACTCTGGACGTTTTCACCTTCTCCTGGTACACAAGATAGGGGCTCGGGTAGTACCCCACTTGTGAGTTGACAGACGATGGGTGCAAGGCTACGTAACCGTCGGATTTGGTCTTGAATTTGAGTTCCTCGGGTGTTGGTTGGCGGGGTATAGCGCCTCCTGCTTGCATGTGGAAGGATTTCTCTGGGGTTAGAACCTGTGAAGGATAAAAGGCTTTAAATTTTGGTTCATAAGGTATTTTATACAATAAACGAGTGTTATACGATCACTTCGATAACGTTAATTTGGTCTGTACATAAACTAAAGTAAACTAATTTATGAGCACTAAAACTGACGCTGTTCTTTTTATTTCGATCGTTAGGAAAGGGACGGCAGTTCTTTTAGTGCTGTCAAATAAGTGCAGTGCAGTTTAGCTTTTTTACCAACCGAATCGACTCTATTATGTGAGAGGCTGGAGCTTGTTATGAAACCTATAGCAAGCTCCAGCCTATCACAATACAAGTTCAATATCGTTCTACGCACTGTGCTTATAATAACTAAATTTTAAGTAACACATTGTGAAGAGGAAATAAATAATTTATTATTATGCATGTTTTGGTAAAATGATACACAAAATCCGACGACTGATCATCGAGTCAATTTCATTTGTTTATTTGATGATTATTTGATATTAGTTACCTTGACGACGTTAGGATATAGCGCCGCACATAATATGGCGGCCAGCAGTCGATCATTATTCCCGTTGACGTTGAGCTGAAAATAGCAATTAAATATTTAACACCATTACTTTTAGTCTTAGTATTGGTCTTACTATTAGTCTAGTGATCATATTGTTATAATTTATTTTTTCGACAAACAAAGTCGAGATTTTTTTAAATATTTTTGTCGTTTTTTGTGATCTAAGCTGAACCCCTCCTGAAAGTTAGTTCCTTCATTTTTGTTATACCCTGTACATTATTTCAACTCACTTCTTCCCCCGTCAAACTAAGCACGGAGTCCTTCCTCATCTTGCGTCGTAAGGCCGGCATGTCAGGCACGAAGCCGATTGACGCTAGCAACCCCAACAGCTGGTGTTTGATGTCGGCTAACATGAGCAATGTCTTGTGAGACAGGAAGTTCTCACTGGCGAATGCTAGGGCCGCGTGTGAGCTTCGGGACATCGCTAGCTGCCATTTCTGAAAATATTTTTTAACTACATTAGCCCAATTTTTCCAACGAAATCCATTTTTTTAAAGCAGAAATATGATTTATTTTGTATTCAGTAGATGTCTGTTCCTCAAAATCAGTTACTCCTATATTATTTTTGGATAGAAAGGGTAGATTATTGTTAAGTACTTACTCTGTAAGCCCTCAATGTCGTCAGTTGATCGCTGTTTGAGCACGCGAATTCTCTTCTTTTGGCGTCAGCTTCTGACTGGAAAGAAAATAATAAATTTTTAATATTTAAAAAGTTAAATCAAATTTTGTATCATCTAGGACCATTAGGACTAAAGTGCTTGCAAAGACAAATCCAACGAACCCAAATTCAACCGGGTTACGTCTTTCGTTTAATGTTAACTATTACTATTTCTTTTTGTATGCTACGTCACACAACAAAGAATAAAACTTAGATACAAAAACATTTTTATTTAATCTACCCACCTACCTAACTTTCTATTCCAATAAAACAAATCGAATTGGCAGGACCACTACCAAAATCTAAAAATGAACCTCCTGTATCTAATGCCGGGTACAGACCAAGCGAACAAAGGCGAGCGAAGGCTAACCACCGAACGCGATTGAACCAGTGTGGACGTCATGGCGAAAGCAAGCGAGCCCAAATGAGGGCCTTCGTTCGCCTTCGGCTGTCCTCCGCCGACTGTTTCACATGTGTTCGTGTGGTATGGATACAACAGCGAAAGCGAGTGAACGTTCGTCATCGATCTTCGAATCCCAATCGTTAGCCTTCGCTCGCTTTTGTTCGCTTGGTCTGTACCCGGCATGAGAATCGCCCAAACCCACTGGCTCCTCAAGAAGCCGGCTGTCACGAGCTAAAAAACGCGTGGGTTCTAGAGGTATTTTCTGTTTCAAATCACGGGTTCAGAGAGGTTAAGAATTTCTATGGCTACATTCTGTTTCGGGTATAATGATGATCATACCCGCTCGATGGTACCGTAACATTGCATTGTCACCGAACATACAGAAGTAGCTCAATCGTTTGAGGATAACTAATCTAAAATTCAATTCCAAGATTTGTCCCAAACATAGGGCAAGTTAAATAAATGCTTGTAAAAATCTTCTGTGGCGTAGCGGGCGAAGGTTTGCCTACGACGCAGCAGGTTACGGGTTCGATTCCCGCTTCGGGAGAAATGTTTGTACGATCTTCAGATATTTGTTATGAATTTTTGTACTGAATTTTTTCTTTGCTTGAAAAAATATATACATATCTATGTATGGTATCTTTGCTTGATAAAAAATATATACATATCTATGTATTATAGTACAATGAATGAATATCAGATAACGAGTACCCATAACACAAGCTCTGCTTAGCTTGATGCTAGATGATGCTGTGTGAATTGTCCAGCATTCTTTACTTATGTACGTACGTACATACAGTCTAAAATAAACAGGGTTTCTACTCATCTTGCCAATTTGTTTGGCAGAATTAATAGATGCTGGGGTCACATTGTCAGAGATAACGCTCTACGAAGCCGAAATTAGCTGATTGTCGCTTATTTATTTATCGCCGGGTACTGTAAATACATTTTTACTTTTAATTGTGAACGTTTCGATGCTCACCCCTTTCGATTCTCTCCACTCCGTCTAACATTGTCAAATATTCGCACTTTTTAAGTTACGAATACTAAAAGATACTCACTTTCTTCCCAAAAGGCGCGACAAAAGGACTCTTATGACTGAGACAAGCGGCTACCGTCAACGCAGAGTCCACACAGCAGAAGATAGCTCCGAACAGCATCAGCTTCCCTATTCGCACATCTACAGGCAAGGCGGCCAGGTGCTTGCCTAACGCTGTGAGCGCGTGTCGCTTGTCTAGGGCGCCGACGTCTTGTAGGCGGGTTAGAGCGCCGTCTATGTTGGATTTTAGAGGCGGTTCTATGGTTTTACCTGAAAATTAAAAGCAGCTGGTTAGAATAGGAAATGCATACTCAGCACACTTACGTTCCCTGCAGACGGTGCCTTACTTAAACAAGAGGATTTTGCCATAATCGATAATAACAGCTGGAGATTTATGACTATGATACTGTCATTAGAAACTTTTTTAGTCTTTTAATGCATCACGTTCAAGTTTAAAGAGAAGATTATCGCAGATGAGAGGCGCACACCTACTACGCATCACAAAAGTTGCATTCAAATATAGTCTTTATCTCGTATAATTTTATGTTTTTTGCACTGACGGCATGAGATGAAAGACAGCTCGTGGACCACTAGTTTGAAGCTAGTGGGAAGCCATTTTGTCACTTTAAAATGTGTCTAAAGACAACAAGTTAAAGTCCATAATTGAATGTACATTTTTTTGCTGCGTGGTAGCGGTGTTGAATAAAAATGTGCAGAGCTTAAAGCTACACATTGTTTGCTAGCGTTACGACGCGCCTGTGTAGCAGAAGACGTCTTTCGTGTTAATTTTTGATCACGACTAGATTATAAGGATGATTCAAAGTACTTACCAAGTACCTCATGCTCGCTCATATGCTGACACAGCGGCAGCATCTTGAGCTTCAACAGCAGCTGCTCTAGCGGCACCCTGTGTATCTCAGGCACCGGCTGCTCCAACAAGTGCAGGTGGTGTCGGTGGGACGTTAGATAGTAGGTACTTACCTAACACCTCATGCACGCTCATATGCTGAAACAGCGGCAGTATCTTGAGCTTCAACAGCAGCTGCTCTAGCGGCACCCTGTGTATCTCAGGCACCGGCTGCTCCAACAAGTGCTGGTTGTGTCGGTGGGACGTGTATAGATGGACACATACTCCTTTCATCACTCGACCGGCGCGGCCTTTGCGCTGTTTCGCATTCGCACGGGATACCCAGACTAGGTCTAGGGATTCCATGTTGCGGTTTGAGTCGAATCTAGAACGAAAAAGTGGGATTTATTATAAACTATTTTCTGCTCGCGCCTTCGCGCGCGTTGTGTAAGGGCGACCTATGAATCCATTTTGTGAAAAGGATAGCAGTCATCTATAGTAACCGACGTCTCAGCTATGTTCGTACAGATCACTATCAGCTATAGAGATGATTGGTTCAGTAAAGAAAACCTTACCTCTTTTCCTTCATCCTCCCGCAGTCAATAACAAACACGCAGTCGTCTATTGTAACCGACGTCTCAGCTATGTTCGTAGAGAGCACTATCTTTCGAGCGCCGGGCTGTGGTTTCTTGAAAACCAGTGCTTGTTCTTCGCTTGATAGTGTTGAGTGGAGAGGTACTAAGAGGTATTTTCCGGTTCTGAAAATATAATGTAAATTAGTGTAAATAGTAATCAAAACATTAAAGTGGTGGTGGAGATACGAAGGTAACACTGCGTACTACGTGAGCGATATTGAAGCGATAGAGAAGCGGTAATCTACTTTTTTTGAATTTGGAATTAGATAATGTACATGGGCGTCAAGTTCGCTCACGTAAGATGCGGCCTAAGACAAGTTAGCGTACAAAATCATTATTCATCGTTACCTTTTATGGGTATTATCTATGTTAAATGTGTTATTAAAAGTAAATCAGCCATCTACTTGTAGTAGTCATAACAAAAGCTCTGCTTAGCTTGGGGCTGGATGATACTGTGTGGATAGTCCAGCAATATTCGTTTATTATGTAGGTACTAGGGTACATTTTCTCTTAAAGTCTAAACCCCTAATTCATAATAATCTGCTAACTTAGAACATTGCTAATTCTTACTCTGTCTTCTTCTTTTGACTAAAGTCAGAGCGAGAAATAACACTTCTTAGCTGCTGTTTTAAGTTAGCAGACCATTATGAATAAGGGGGTAACAAAACAGTGGTATTTTAAACTTACTTTGGACTAAAGGTTTTACTTTCAGCTAGTTGATCGTGTAAATTCATAATCTCTGCTATGCCCGGCAGGAATATAAGTATAGCGCCCTCTCTTGGCCATTTATGGTCACCATGTACGATGTAATCTAGCACGTGTTCTATTAGGTCGAAGTTTATCTGAAAAAGTAAATGTATTTTAATTTGACGACATCTGTAGCGCAATGGCTGAAGGTCCGACGTAGACGCAGAAGGTTGCAATTCGATTACCGCTGCAGGACACATTTTATAAGACTGCAAGTTTTTTTCCGGGTCTGGGTGTTTTTATGTTGTAGTATGCACATACTAGCTTATGCCCGCGGCTTAGCACGCGTTCCGGAATAAAATAAACAGTATGCCTATAAGTTAATTCAAAGTCTAGATCTACATCGACGCAAAATTACAGCTCGATCTGTTCAGTAGTTTTGGCGTGAAGAGGTAACAAATACCTAAACGTCAAAAGTTAGAAAATGACCAGAATTATTTAAATGTGTTATTTTGTTAGCTAGGTGGCGCTCAAAAATTATCCTTTTCTACAAAAGCTCAAAAACTTGCCTTTTCAGTGTCCATAAGATACATATTCTTGCAGGTAATTTTACTACATTTAGGGTACCTCGCTATCATTTGACCGATCGTAAGATTTTCATCGCGTATCGACTCTTTCGGAGGCTCAGCCGATTCCGATCTTACGTCGCAAGTTTCTAGCTCCAACTCGAGATCTTGCTTCTTGTCTCCTGTAAATTGAAAGACATTTAAGGCTATTGCTATAGAATAGAAGCTTTAGGGTGTTTTTTCATCAGCCAGGCTAAAATACGCACCGCGACGACTGTTTGTCGTCCGTTTTGACGTGCATTTGTTTCCTCAACGTCAAGAGCCTATAATGGTCCACTGCTGGACGCAGGGCTCCCCGTGATAAGCGCTTTATCGGCTTTTATCTAATGTGGGTAATGCCCATAGTCCCCACGCTGGGCAGCGGGTTGGGGATCGCAGTTCAGTGGCAGATCTATTCTGCAAGAGGCGCTGCTGGCCCTCCGGTTGTATGTCTTTCAGTCACCTCTTACGACACCCACAGACAGAGTCGGGATGGTGCAAACTCTAAGCCCACACGGCGTTTGTTTCCTATTATCATAAAAAAGATAAAAAGTCGACTGATTTTGTTGCAGCGCGCATTTAAGAACAGAGCTAATTTAGGCAAAGAAGAATGAACTTGCTCGTTGCTCGATTTTTATAGCTAAACGCTGTATTTGATACATTTCTACATCTGTGATGTGAATAAAATATAATAGGTATTTATATATAGTTTACATATTATGTATAGGTAGGTAAGCTAATGATTAAAATAATTTATGTGATTTATTTAAATATGTTGTATTTTAGCCTTATAATAATTTTGATTTTATTTTTATTTCATATCTAATTTTAAGTGACTACTGTAATTGGTTAGTTTTAATCGTGTTAGTTACTCAATAAATAAATAAATAAATAAATTTCGCCGCTAAATCATAAGCAGCACAATATAAAGATACTACTAACCTTTTTTGACTTTTCTGGCAAACGGGCCGTTTTCTTCAAGCACATAATTAGTCCTTTCCATGATTTCCTCTAAGAAAAACTGTTCCACAGGGAATGTTCGACCTGAAACAGTATTATTGTTTTACCACAGGAAACTACCAGAGTTTATAGCCTTGCTTACTAGATGGCGCTACAAAATTTAATAAGTTAAATATGAATTAACTAAAAATTACCTGGTATCTCCAAAACTGGAATCTTATCAAAGTAATCCGAAAACAAATCTGCGTTCATCGTAGCACTCATGAGTACTATCCTCAAGTCCTTCCTTACTTTGATAAGGTCCCTTAAAATTAGCAACAGGAAATCACTTTCTTCTGATCTCTCATGAACTTCGTCCACAATGACATGAGTGACAGATTTCAGCTGAGGGTCGTATTCTAATCTTCGGAGTAGAATACCGGTTGTGCAGAATGTGAGTCGAGTTTTCGATGATATTTTGCTTTCTAGACGAATCTGAAAAGAAAGATTGAAATCGAAATTATAGATAGATAGAAAGATCTTTAAGAAATTAAATAAGTTCCCAAAAATTTCGGCGGGACTCGAACCCGCGCCCTACCCTCAGTACGGGTGTGCTCTAGCCAACTAAGCCACGAAACCCTTAGTTGGTTCAACCGAAAATCTTAGGGACCTCTTACGGACTATAGCGCCGGTGGTTGGGAACTTATTTCATTTCTTAGAGATAACCAAAGTGCGGGTAAGCACTATAACAAAAAACCTTAGAAAGATCTTTGTTTCACAATTTACATAAAGAAAAAACAGTTAGAATTTACTAGTCAAACTTGACAATTTGCACTATGGACAGCGGTGGATTTATCCAAAGCTTTGGTAACTTTGCAAAGTATCAAGTTTTTGTGAATGGAGTTAATTTATTCACAACAGGAACCCGACAGTTTTCTGATAATTTCCCACTAATTAAGAGGGCGCAATACGCGCCATTTTGTGAAAAGGATAGGCATAGAATTTCACGTTCATAGGAACGTATGCTCTTTTCATACGTTTTTGGAACGACATAAGTACAAAAAGTTTTTGCTTATTTTCAAGAAAACTAAAGAAATATGAAGAAACTGGTTAAAGGAACCAAATTATGTGCAAATCAGTGCAGTTTCATGATTATTTATCGTATTTTTTTTCTGAAAATACTGATCTATATCTGATCTGAGATCTAGGCCTATTATAGTGACAACCAAACCAACGTTAGGTTAGGTTCGCCTCTTTAAGTAGGTATACAGCTGTTTCAGCACTTATATTTAAAGTTTTATCTGAAACGAATGGTCAGAGTCTAATAATTAAAGCGGAATAAACGCCGCGAGCTCAGAGTCATAGCACTCATTCGTGACACTGGATCTCAAACCTTAAATAGATGTCCACAAAGCCCAAAACTCACTTGATATCCTACAACTTGACCCGTCTTCTCGACCCTTTCATCTGCCACTCGATCAGCCACCCCAATAGCTGATATCCTCCTTGGTTGTGTGCAAACAATTTCAGCATGATCGGCTCCCTCTTTTGAGAAGTTTTCTAACCAGTCATCCAGGATGTACTGTGGGACTTGCGTACTTTTACCGCAGCCTGTTTCACCGCTTATTACTACTACCTGTGTATAAGAAAACATAAATAAATTTCATGTTATTTTATATGAGAAAACTTTATCGAAAAACCTATAAGACATAGTTTGTTTAAAACGCATGCCCCTCTAAACGCGGCACAATTACGAGAAGTTATTTAGATTACGAGAAGAAGAAGGTGCATAGATTCAAAACAGCCTTTCTCATTGGTTGTTACAAACAGTATCACAATGAATGAACAGCCGGATTTGTTGTTCCATACAAAGCACCTGCTCCCCACCATACAGTGCCTAGCCCTGGACTGATCACACAGATAGTAGAGCTAAGTGCACGGGTGAGTCCATGTTTACTGCAGTGTCGCCGCACGCACTCGAGTAGAGTGTTATAGTGAATAAGACAAACCTGTGATTTCCGTAAAGCATTCAAAATATCGTTTTTCTTCTTCCACGCCGGCAATTTCTTTCTACTGGACATCATTTTAGAGTATCTACTGTTTTCTGGTTTCTCCAAATACCTTTTAGCAATCTCTTTATTTTCTTTTAAAACATCTTGGAAGTTTACATTCAATCTCTTATCTGGAGCCGAACCTTTTTTATAATGAGATGGTTTTTCCTTTTTACTTGCTTCTTCTATCAGTTGTGGGAATAAAGCTTCTGATGGTTCTAAATATGTTCTAGTATCAAATTGTATAAAATTTACAATGTCTTCTTCATTCTTTAGTAATTCTATCAGAGAATACATGCTTGGTATTCCATCTTGTGCTAGGGTTTTTGCTTCATCTAGTAATCTAGTAGCTACTTTTAAACTGGTTAGTTCTGGTATAACATTCTTCTGATCAACTTTTAAGAAGATGAGAGGAGGTTGGTATGGGTATACACTATCCTCTGGAAAGCGAACTTCGAGTTCAAATAAGATATTTTCCTTTTCTAAATTGTCTGCATTATCAGACTGCTTTTGCTCTGCATGGACCTCATGAAGAAATTTACATTTAGCACCAAATCGACACGAACCTTTTAGAAACAGTTTGCAGACTTCTTTAGGTTTTGTGCGCTGATTTCTTTGATTGTAGTTGATATTATCTTTCCGTTTTGCCTCTTCTTTGTTTTCATACATTTTGACTAAATAATTAAGATTAACTTTGACACACCACACATTATTCTCCTTGACTTGAAAGCTCTTTTCGTAGATAGATTCTAGGACTGCAATCTCATCGGTTCTCATTTCAAGCAATTCCGGTAGAGTAGGTACTTCTAGAGGTTTCTCTTGTGCGTCTACTCGGTAATATTTGTAAAATAATATCTCTAGAGCCTTTTCAACACTTTCTGCAGCCACATCTAATGCTTCGGCACAATGTGCTTTGTGGAAATTATATCTGAAATAAAAAAATAAAAAATACTTTGTGGTCTTCTTTTTTTATTACATCTTTGCAGTTATTGGGGGTTATGATGCCCTGCTTGATAAAAGGCAGATCTTGTAACATGCCTCCATTTTGAAATTAATTAGTTCTTCATTTATTACAATTCAACAGCGCTCAATATTAAAGAGAGCTAATATTTTTCGTCATTAATAAGTTAAGAAACATACTTCTCTAATTTAGCCAGCGCAAAAGCTCTGAGCCTTGCTTCCGATGTTTGGATTTCAGGTTTTGCTTGTATTGAGTAGTCGCAACCTCCTTGCACAACTAAATTTCCTCTTTCCATCCAGTATCTGTTGTGGAGTTTGGTACCTTTGTCCTAAAAGATGAACAATAGTTAGAATACTAATACATAGAAGCAGGTTCTTTTAGTATTTACTAATCTGATTCCATATCACATTCTAAGTAGGTAAGTTCTAAATTCTAATTAGATGTGTATGAGCGGACTGCATGGCAAATTACCTTAATCGGTAATTCGGACAGACGGTTTTGAAAAATACATGAAAAATGAGTCAGTACCTACTGCGTTAAATAAAATATATAGCATGTTTGTTTTTATGTGAATTTTCATTCTTACCTTGTAGCCACTGGCAGTGCCAAGTTTAAAGTCAGGGCCATGAATGAATCTAAGGGTATCCAAAACAAGTTTCTGTGAGTCCGAATTTAAACGGATAGTCTGCAATTCCACTCGCAGCGTTGCATGTTCTTCTTCCTTGGGTTCTTCTTTCTGTTTCCTGAAAAAATACCAAATATTTTAGGTATTTGCCGCATAACATTGTGCAATTCTAGAGCAATTGGTTATTTTATTACACGTTTTTTTACCTTATTCGTACGTCTGCTGGTTCCCTGAGGAAGAAATCCTCCGCCAATTGCCTGCTTTCGTTATCCATGCTTGACAAAGTTGAAATTCAGGAGAAAATTACAGAAGAAAACAGACGAAAATATTTCGAATTTGATTGAAGTGAAGCAAAAGTGAAGGACGTGGGGGGTTTGTTGAGTTGAATTGAAACACGAACGAAACCGAACGAAACACTCCACTTGACAATGACAATAGAACACAACCTTAACAAAAATGTTACCAGCTCGCTCGATACCAAAGATCTAGTTGTTTTCTTTTTTTCATTGCCCCACCAGCACCATACCAATAGGAAATAATTCTACTATCGCTCAAATTAAAATTTATAATTATGTATGTTAAACAAAAAATCTATGTACTTATATGATCTAAATTCTGAAGGAATCGTAATTTCTGCTGCAGCTGACAGTTATTATAACCCTTCAAAACAAAACAGTCTAAAATATGCAGAAACATTCTAGAATTATCGTAAATGTGGGAAAGTTGGAAGCATTATCATTGATGATTCTAATTTTATGTCAGTGGTCATGTTATGTTGGCTGTTAACGTCAGTTATGTCGCGGCGAATTTCTGAGCGGCGAATAGCGGCGGCGCCATAGAGAAAAGTTGAAATTGATTTGTCTACCCCTTTGCTTCAAACGAAAGCTGGCCGTACAAGTTCGATTTTTTGTGTGATGGATGGGTGTATTCGACAATCCTAAGGTGATTCGTGTATATAAAAATGTATGGAACGAATGCTTTCGGATAGTCGAATACACCTATCCATAGACAATTTCGCCCGACAATCCAATGAAAAAAGAGATCCCCTTTAGACTTTAGATCAATGCGACAATCAGACAAAAAATCAGACCTTTGCGGCCGGCCTAAAAAATTGAAGTTCCTTCAAAAGTAAGTTGCTAATTATTTAACCCGTTGTCAAAGGTAAATTGGCGGGCGTCGATGCCGCGGCATATTTCAAAAACGCAATTTAAGTTGCATTTTGGTTCAAACGCTTGTAAAATCCGTCTCATTTCATTATTTCAAACAATCACATGAGTCGGACATTATCAGAAAGAATGAAAGGCAAAATAGTTACACAGAGTAGAAAGAATAGGTCCTTCAACAGTTTTTCAAAACCACTGGGGTGTAGGCTTAGAGTATAGGTATACTCTAAGGGTGTAGGTACATCTGGGCGTTGCCTGTCATTAAACCTACCTACATATTTCGTGATCTTAATTATTAGGTAAGCTAAGCTTAAGGTTAATCTTTGCAATTAATGGGCCTCCCCATTGCATTGCCTCAATAAAACATTGCCTTGGCTTGTGTGGACAGGAAAGGAAAATAAAAAAAACCTTGTTACGTTTATACCTAACTATAGTTACAGCAACTACCTACTTAGTTGAAACTTTTGAAACTATCATGGTTATTACTATAGAAAACATTTGGAACGGGATATTTACCATGATTCAATTTTTGTGATAGGCCAAACGAAGCGCACTATTACTTGCAGAGTCAAGGAGCACATACGGGCGGTTAAGAATCTGGCAACTGAGAAGTCGGCTATAGCGGAGCATCTTCTCGAGTCTGGTCCAAACCACTGGATTGAGTTACACAATCCACAAGTAATTTCAACAGAGCGACATTACATACCAAGAATGGTACAGGAGGCCATTGAGATTACCAAACACAGAAACATCAACCGTGAAGAAGGTTTCCAACTATCCGGAACCTGGAACCCTGTGGTGAGATTGTGTAAAAACCGCAGTAGTGATGTACCAACCAGATCGCGTTCGGATACCGTCAGTGTTGTGTGTCGTGATCGAGTTGCGTTCGAAAGTGAAACCGGTGGTAGTGGTAATATTCGTAGCAAAAGACAAAGAATGAGGGTAGATCGGTATGTCTGCCAATAAAAACCAACTCACAGTGACTTTAGTTCTTCCGTGATCATGGCGCATGAAACTGTGCCGAAATATTGGAAAACTCAAAAATTGAATCATGGTAAATATCCCGTTCTAAATGTTTTCTATACCTACTTAGTTGCCAAAAATACTTACACAAATCACTTACTTAGACACCTAGGTACACTCTGGATAGGTACAAGGTATTACCTACCTATGCAATAAATAGCTAGGTACCTACTCATCACACCAGTCAGGTAGGAGTCATGAGGAGTCATAGGGTCATACCAACTCAGTTACCACGCGTAGGATAGGTAGATAGTAGGTACCTAATTTACCTACCTATTATTATTATTACCTATCTTTCTACGTAAAAAGTTCCTTAATGCGCAACTGGGTTACTTGCTCACATAAAAATTCAAACCACTTGGATTCCCCGTGACTCTAGAGCCGTTGGGTTTGGAAACTACGAGTTCTATAGGTACTACTTTAGTAAGTTAAGTATGTATGTATGTATACCTAGGTCAAATAAATGAGGATTTGTGTAAAGTCATCAGAACTTGAACTTTGACTATCGACCAAATTGCGATGGCTCTCTCTCTCTGGCTACAGAACACTGCAGTGCAGTGTAGTATAGGAAAAACCGTGCGATTTTACCTTATGCTTAGGTTGGAATGCGGCACATACAGGAATCTACCTGTTAGTGTAAAGTTTCCTTCGACTGACCACTAAAACCATAATTCCCCCGAGTCAGTAACCTTGAAATGCCGGTCAAACGGCGTCACTGTCACGTCGCAAACACGGGTAATCCTAGTAATTCCCGGCTTAGGAGATTGTATTGTGAAAGTACGTCACCATCTTACACACCGCGAGCGTGAGCGGGACTACGCCGACGGGACAACAATGGCGCGGGCTTGGCTTATCTCTCTCGCTATACAGTTTAACCATGTCTTCGCTTTCAGTGGCCTTAGAGTTCTGAAGAGAGCGTTCATCGTCGTCAGAGGCTACAGCCATATTCTAGCAAATTGTCTCCCATCAACACCCATTATGTCTACTGCAGAACATGACTCCGCCAAACAAGGAGGTTTTGCCATAATCACCAACCTTGGCAGACAGATTGGTGATCGTAATGGCAGAGGTGATAAAAATAGACATAGAGAAATGCTGCCCTACCTCTAGTAGGCTCTTTATGTCCATTCTTATGACATCTACTGGTTGAGTTGGAGCGGTCGATTAGTCGACATCTGATATTTGTTAGTATATTTTGTCACTATCGATTTTTGACGCACGTTTATCAAAGGTTATGGAAATTTGCAATGTTAAATACGAAATGTCTGTCAAAATCTTGAAGGAAGTGGCTGGTTTACGCCACGTTGTCGTCGGGTCGGTAGCGTAGACCATCTACGCGGTGGCGGCGGCGTAGCAACAGCGACGACCAGCTACGCGATGCCGCAGTAGGGTAGACAGCTATGAGGCGTAGGTATCAATAAAAGCTTATTTTTTTAAAATTACTAATCTGTTTTTTTATTAATTTATGATTAGTAGTATACCTAATATTTCATTACAAATTTGCGAAGTTAATTTGTAACTCGCCGTGAGCGAGTTACAGTGTAATTGCGTCTTATCTGTTAGCGAATAGGAGGAGGGTTGTAGTGGTTGTGTACCCAAGGTTTATTGGATGCAATTGTACTTACGAGATTATCACGAGGAAGTGGATCATCTTGTGTAGAGGTTTGCCGACTTGCCGTCATAAGAAAGGGATTATCCCGGTACTAAACTTAGTGACGTACTCGTAATTTGTCTCGTGAAAATTTGTAATATTCTCACCGTAACGCTGTCGTGGCCGTTAGCGTTTAGCGTTCAACAACATTTTAGTCCTTTTGAAAAAACAATGAAGTACCTACCTACCTAAATTTAGTTTTGCCTTTGCTTAGCGGTACAAAATAACATAAAGTAAAAAACTCACATCTGGACACATTCCGTGCAGTTGTATTCTTTCAAATACAATACCTAAATGCATAAAAATATTACCTTACCTTATATGCCAATAATAAGTATCTACTAATTAGTTTAGAGGTTTAAGTTAATTTAATTATCAGGGTTCCATAATTGCTTTAGTGAACATTAGCGACCAAACTCATTTTCAAAATGAGTTTCAAAAGAGAGAGAGAGAAAACTGAGACTGAGCAAAAAGTGTAAAATCGCAGGCACTTAGAGCGTCCATACCTCTACATACAAATTGTACAAACCATTGTGTTCATTGATTTGGTGATTCCCTAAGATAATCCAAAGCTTAAAAATATAAATTATATATTAGCCATACGAAAAAACCAACCTTAAAGCATTTTATCGCTTTTATGACATTATTTTTAATAAGACCGAATGTTATGTGCTAAATGCCCATTTGTAGGCTTAAAACGATGTCGTCATGTCTCATCTTCCTTAGTATTGTATGCTAACTGCCTACAGTGAGCCAACAAATGGTAAATTTTTAGATTTTACCTGGTTATGTTCTCGCATGCATCTAGCATCTATTATAATGCTAGCTAAATAAAGTGCGTTTTCTTTTTTCTTTCACTAGCCTTAGAGGATATGAGAGGATTGGCACGTCTACTATGCCTATCTCGGTTGTCCTATCGTCGACCCGTGGGTGGGAACACCCGCGGTACCGCTGGCAACATGTTGGTGGAAGCGTAAGCGAAGGAGCTACAAGCGAAGGACTAGCGGAAAAATTACCGGAGGCCAAGACACACGTTGAATCGCTGAGACTTAGGAGTAGGTAAGTAAGTTCTTTCTTTTAATTTGTTTATCTTTCTTTCAACTGATAGGTCGTTAAACAATTCCCATTTAGTTATTTAAATTTACAATGTTGAATTTGGAAAACTCCTACACCGGAGCTTGCTACGCTGCTGTAGACGTAAGAAGCTAAATTATGAGTAGGTAACAATAAAAGATGATAATCACAATAAGTACTTAACCCGCTGTCGGTCGCGCTTATTTTTACCGACTTCTAAAAGAGGAGGAATATTAATGTGAAATAATTTTTCTGAGGAATTATTGAAAAAAACTTTAAAAAACTGTTATAAACGGATTTGAAGTCAGTTCATACCCTGCCCCGGCTTCGCAAGGGTATATTCTATGCCTATGTTACTCAGTGAGAATGAAAAAAAAAATACTAGGTGCCATTTTTGTAAGCCTAAAGAAATAAAGTTATTGACTTTTGACTTTTTGTAGCTTTCTAACGGCAAAAGAATTTTTGAAATCGTGCCAGTTGTTTTTAAGTTTTTTCGTTACATAAAATACAAATCTTTCCTCTTTATAATTATTAGTGTAGTTACAAAACCAAAGGATTTTTTTAAATAGACGAAAAAATCCTTTGGTTTTGTGCAGTCTAGGTTTTAGGTATTTAGAGTTCTGAAATGAACTGTTAGACAATCTTGCCTGGTTGTGTCGTAAGTATAGCTGTAAAAACTGAAAATTAAAACATTGGTAGGTACACCTGCACTATCGCAGTTTTATATCCATCTCGTAAACGACTCATGGCGCCGTCTTCTACAATATACCGGCTGTTCTACAAAATAGATTATACAGGGAATGTCTCATATTTATTTACTTTAATTACGCGACGTTTCGTCAGGATGGAATACTGGATTTTGGCGAGAAATACCCGTGAATAGTTTAATTATGTAGAGGCAACAAGATGCTTGTCAGGGGAGGCCTATGTGCAGTTGTGGACTAGTATAAGCTGTTTCTGTAATGTGTTTTGAAAGTACGAGTTCGAATTAATACAGGGTGTTCCTGACTTCTTTATATAAAACTTCATTTGACTTTAAGATATTTTAGCAAAAAAAAATCCTAGATGCATTACACATTAAATACCTCTTAAAGATACATAGATACCTAGTTATAATAAAGTCGAAAAAAAGTTATTTGGTTAATCTGGTTTACAAACAGAAACGAAATACTTACGTGCCCAAATATAAGACGTTGTACTCGAAGACAGTACTATCAGAGCCAAATGATGTAACGCTATCTCCAGCCCATTATCAAAAGCGAAATCCACGCTAATCCCCCTCGTAAAATCTTTCCTCTCAACATTAGACTGCGTCAGTCTTTACACGTTAAACTGTTTTATCCTTACGAGTAGAGAATCGTCACTAATATTTAGTTCGCGGATAAAAAAGGACGAAGCGAGGGCAGCGCGCGCGCCGCCTATCATTCCATCGGATCGTCTCATAGAACCGAACGTGGGTTCAATTCAAACGTCATCTTCAATGAAGAGGATAACATGTGGTACAAAAATAAGAACCCATTTTGTCACCACTTCAGTTTGATCTTAACCCGATCGAAAGCCGTACTTGGGACTACGGCACAAAAATGGATATGGATTTCACTGTGATTTTGTGACACTTGTGTTAAAATTAAAGACTGTGTTTATTTATTAAAAAAATATTAAAATAATAATTAATCAAGATGATGTCCAAAAAGCAACTGGCGTGCATGCTGGCACTTCATATAATGTATTTACTGGTTGGTGCAAGCATATTCTACCATATCGAGAGTCCACTGGAGGTCCAGCAAAGAGCGGAAGATAAACTAGAAAGACTTGAAATCCAAAGTAAGTAATGTTTATAAACTGCACCTGACCTTAGAATCCTGCTCTTTTACAATTCAAATGCTAACTCGCGTGGTTGAAATAACGTTATTTTTCCTTTAAAAAAATTAAATGCAATAGAAACCTACAACATAAAAAAAAATTGCACTCCACGTTATAAAAATAGAAAAATACGACCAAAAAATAAAACAGAATAACAGTTTCCATCGACCCGGAGAAATTCTACATAGATGCTTCAGGATAGTTATGATAGAACTTTGAATTTATTTTATAATTTTTTCTTAGTTTTGTTATTTATAATAAGCAATTACCGTGATTATCAATGAGATTTAACTATAATATCTACCTTAATTGGTGACTAAAGCAGCAATGCCTTTCAGTTTGGATAAGGGCAAAAAAACCAGAGAGAAAAAAATCTTAAATAAAAAGTCATTAAATTGATAGAAATCGGGAGATCTATGCAAGCTGACAGACGAGAGGCCAAACATCGTAGAGAGATCTATAGCTGAACTACAGAAGCCTTATTCCTTTCGGAATTCTGAATGATTCTGAATTTTAATCGACTTGGTTCGTAAGAAATACAAAATCGAGATTTACTCAGAGGGACTACATTCCTATACAAAGCACTAATTTAGCATATATAGCACTTATCCTGATTAAGCTTTGTTTATTTGTTTTACGTAGCAAGTCTTGGTTTCTCCACACACAAGTAAACACACTAGAGGTTAACAAAAAGTTTAAAATATTGTCAAATTATGACAAGCGGATTAAAAACCGGCTGTGAAAAGCTCCTAGAAGTTCAAGCAAAACGCAGAGCAAGAATCTAGTTTACCCTAAGGAAGCAAAATAAATGATCACTGTAAAAATTTATAAATATTATGAAATTATAACCAGGTATCCAATACCTAGGTACTCCAGCAGGTAGGTAATAAATCTAATCATGAACACTGGAAGCCTATCGAATAGATAAGTGAATAAAATGCATTTTTCAATGTAGACACTCATTTATGCACTTGATATTTGCTATCGACCCACTCATACGTATGTAAACATGTAGATGTTTACCGCAGTTTACTGTAAGTAATCTAGGTCTATTGGGGATAGAATTATAACAACTTATTTAAAGATAAATATATAGATAATAGCCTATAATGTACTCCTGAACGCAGACCTCCCTCTGATAATATAGGAAGGCCTAAGGAATGAAAACGTATTTTTCTTTCGCTTTTTTTTCTGACGACGCGTCAACTTCAATTAAGTAACTTCACTCGAATATGCTTTGTGAGCAATTTTTATACACACAGTCTAACACCTGGTTGTTCGTATGCTGAATAAAAATTCAATGACAAAATCTCTTGTCAAATTCTTTCTCTTGCCGAAATAATTTGATCAATAATCAGCTATTCTTAGGCCCGTCAGTCATAGATCTATGCTTGAATCAGGTGTTTAGGCCATAGAAAAACGTTACTCAAACATGAAAAATGGTGACTGAGCAAGCTTTCATAATACGGGCTTTAAACTCTTTAGTAGTAGTTGGCAAAAGAAAGCAATTATTTTATAAGCTAAACAGCATTTCCGAAATGAGAAGAAACTTATTTTGGTTCTTATTTAGAACATGTAGGCACAGTGAAAGGACATTCAATTAGAGAATTATTAATTAGAGAGATCCGAATGAATTAGAGAGAATTTAGAGGATTTCTTATCCTGACTTGACTCTTTAAACAGAGGCCCCATTATTATCATCCCGACCCCCTTTTATTATCTGCGCATAAAATAGGTAACTCCTTTTTTATACGCAGATAATAAAAGGGGGGTAAGGATTAACGTCAATCCATACTAATATTCAATTCGAATGTTACTCGGTCTGTCTGTCTATATGTTCCCTTTTCACGCCTAAACGGCTGAACTTAATGAAATTTAGCAGGGAGGTAAATGGTATTCATCCCAATCCAATATTATCATCCCGACCCCCTTTTATTATCTACCTATAAAACAGGAGTTAGGTAAGGATTAACGACAATCCATACTAATATTCAATTCGAATGTTACTCGGTCTGTCTGTCTATATGTTCCCTTTTCACGCCTAAACGGCTGAACTTAATGAAATTTAGCAGGGAGGTAAATGGTATTCATATATATGAATACCATACCAGAGTCTATGATCGATCATATACATATGTATATGATCGATCATAGACTCTTTATGAAGAAACTCCCAATATTATCATCCCGACCCCCTTTTATTATCTACGTACAAAATAGGAGTTAGGTAAGGATTAACGTCAATCCATACTAATTTTAAATTCGAAAGTTACTGTCTGTCTGTGTGTTACCTTTTCACGCCTAAACGGCTGAACGGATCTTAATGAAATTTAGCAGGGAGGTAAATAGTATTCCGGGAACGGACATAGGATACTTGAAAAGTGTGAGCAAAGCCGCGGGCAGCAGTTAGTTGAATTATAAAAAAATAATTGACAGAAACCTTGAGGCCTGTAAACTCTGATGCATTATCCATCAACTTATGAATCAGGACCAATTCAATAACGTCGATTCAATCAATTCAATACAAATCAAAGCCTTGGATGTCATTTTGATAACTTATCACTAGATTTGGACGTTTTCAGTCCACAATTCTAATTGATATCATAATTGGCTACACATGAAAGATGTGACAGATTCCAAGGTTCGCTAATGTGCTAAATGCTTTTGAATTGGTGACGATTTCGTATTCGTGCAAAATGCGTCCTTTGTTATAGTTAAACCCTCTCCGATACCTCTGGGATATCATCAGCCTATGTTAGTCTACTGCTGGATATAGGCCTCCTCTAATCTGCAGGCAGATGCCGCAACCAGCATCTGCCTGCAGTTTCTCGCAGATCGTCATCCCACCTGGCTCGAGGGCGTTCTTTGGGACTTACACTTACTTAAATCATTCTCAAGTTAGAAACGTTTGAATTCCTTTAATTCTAAATTTCTAATTAAAGCAACCATGTGGCAAATGTTATTATGATTCATCGCTCATAGTTTTTCAGGTTTTGTTAATCCAAAGCAAGGCCCCACCTCGACGTCTGGTGTTAAAAAGGTCTTTCAGAATACCTTTTTATTAGGAAAACATCAATATCGATATAATCGTTTATGATTAGAATAAATTACGCCGTTGACGCTTTCTGAGAATTCAGTTTATAAATACAACAAAACAACAGTAAAACTTGCAGTAACTAGCACTTGCTGGTTTTTGTTATTACATTTTGGCTGCATCTCTAAGCATTAGAGTATCATTCTAATGCTTTGACGACCTCTGTGGCGCGGTGGGTGAAGGTCTGCCTGCGACGCAGGGGGTTGCGGGTTCGATTCCCGCCTCGGGACGAATGTGTGTACGATCTGCAGACATTTGTTCAGGGTGTTCTGGTCGTTTTCTATGTATAATAAAAAAAATATCTATCAATGTATTGTATTATGTATATCAGTTTACTAGTACCCATAACACAAGCTCTGCTTAACTTTGGGCTAGATAATGCTGTATGAATTGTCCAGCATTATTATTATTATTATTCCAATTGAATGTATGGACTCTGAAACAGTTAGAGTTTCCATACATTCAATAGTTGATTGATAGCCAGTTTACCTGTCGCTGAACTTAGAGTGTTCATGACGCTGGACAATTAGTTCTGTGTGTCATTCTATTGTTTACTCTCAATAAAAAAAACAGGAGTTTCAATGCGTCTGTCTCACTGGCAGTTAAGACCTTCGATTGCAACTTGTGGGAACTATTCTCAAACGATAAAAATATAAAACCTACAATAGTACCTTTCAAGTGCATCCGATAAATATTTCGCAAGCACGTGGCATTAATAACAAAGAAAATTACAATTAAATAATAGAAACTTAATAGAATTTGTATTTACAATTGAAAGAATCGACTTAACTGCAGACTGTTGCAAACAATCTACAGCTCAACTGATCGGACAGGTTAGAAAGTCTAAGATCTACATCAATACCAGTCGGAAGCGCCCCAAAGACTAATTTTTTTGAGAATTTTTGGGGGGTAGGGGGTTATAGGCTACATTTCTCCGGTAGAATCAATGTCATAAATGTACTATTTTTGGATATACGATTTTTAATTTTTTTCAAATAAAAAATCAAAAAATTATGTCCGTCGCAATAACGAACACCATGTATATTTCTAAAAGAGAAAATACTCACTATAAATATAAAACCGTAAATATTGGTTGTTATACTTTGTCGATGATATTTTGCATGGCAGCAAACATTATTTGAGGTTTGCAACTAAAGTGCACGCGAGTAGTTGCCAGGGGTTGCCCCCAGGGCGGCGTCTTGTCGCCCCTATTATGGAACATAGTTGTTGACGAGCTTGTCCGCAGGCTCAACGGCCAAGGGCTGGTCACGGTGGGATATGCGGATGACCTCGCAATCCTGGCGACCGGCTGTTTCGAGAATACACTATGTGACCTGATGAAACACGCCTTTAAAACCATTGAGACATGGTGCGATGACCACGAACTCTCAGTTAATCCAACAAAAACGGAACTAATAATGTTTACTAACAAGCGACATCTGGGAAACTTAAAACTCCCTAAACTGTTTAACACAGAGATAAAGCTGAAAACGGAAGTCAAGTATCTAGGGGTCATACTAGACAGCAAATTGCTGTGGAACAAACATCTTGACTACAAAATACAACGTGCCACCACCACTCTCTACCAATGTAGCAGAATGCTCGGGAAAACTTGGGGACTTTCACCGAAAATAACCATGTGGCTATACACTGCTATTATTAGACCAACACTAACATATGGAGCGATAGTTTGGTGGACCAGAACGGAACTAACCACCGTGATAGCAAAACTCCAGCGCTTCCAAAGAATGGCATGTACAGCAATAACAGGCTGCATGAGAACCACTCCTGGTGCTGCTCTGGATATAATTCTAGACTTAGCACCATTAGACCTGTACATACAGCAAGAAGCTACGATGTCGGCTCTAAGACTACATAACATGGGTCTCTGGGGAACCACAAGCAGTCCACACGCTCAGATCATGGACAGGGCCATAGCGTTCGAACCCCTCATAGCCGCCCCTTGTGACAGAATGCCCAGTAAATCAATAATAAACAAACACTACCAGATACAACTATACGAGGACCATAAAGATGAATCCGGAACCCACGAAGTCAGAATCTACACAGATGGCTCTAAAACCGATATAGGTACGGGTGCTGGTGTTCACTCATTGGACCTCAACATCAATATATCAACAACGCTAGGAAAACACAGCTCCATATTCCAATGCGAATGCGTAGCAATAACTCAGGCAGCAACAGCCGTGCAGAGGAGAGGAATTAATGACCAATGCGTACGTATTCTCTCCGACAGCGCTGCCATAATCAGAGCTCTGGAAGGAAACAGCTGCAACTCCAAGCTCGTGCACGAATGTCACTTGGCATTAGAAGGAATATCCAGCAAGAACAGGATAGTCCTTCAATGGATTAAAGGACATAGCGGATCTCTAGGCAATGATGCCGCTGATGAACTGGCACGGAGGGGATCGGAAACAATCACAGAAGGTCCATCGCCTTTCCTACCCCTGCCATTCTCACTACTCCGGACATGGATTAGGCTCAGAACTAGAGAACAGCATAACGAACGATGGACACGCCTGCCAGAATGCAGACAAGCCAGAGCGGCGCTTCCATCAACATCACCGAGGCTATCTAAACGCCTACTGAACCTAAACAGATCGGACCTGCGTATCCTGGTGGGAACACTAACAGGACACTGCCCACTAAACAAACACTTATTCACCATCGGAGCGACGGACAGCCCTCTCTGCAGAGGGTGCCTCAGTGACGACGAATCAGCTGCCCACGTAATCCTGGAATGCGAGGGAATAACAGCACAACGAACAGAAATCCTCAACTTGCCGAGGTCACTCTGCGAAGCCTGTGAAGACCCCAGGAAGATTCTGCGCTTCTGGACGGAGTTAGGCTGGCTATGCTAGCACAATGGACAACGCATAATGGACCAAATGGAGTCTGAATGCGGACACAGGAGTACTTCCACCTTAACCTTAACCTTAAGTGCACGCGAATGATATCGCGGACCCAGAACTGAAAAAATCTACAGATCGTACAAACTTTTGTCCCATGGCGGCGGTTATAATGCCGAATGGAAGGAACTGAATAATGTATGAAATTAGACTTTTGAGAATAATTAAACTCCACGTGTTTTATGAAACAGAAAGAGTTATAAATCTTTCATTGCTTTAATCATTTTAATTAAAAATATTCCGTCATTGTGGATAAATAGGTATGTTTTATTATTTTTGCTTTCTCGGAAACAAATGCACCAAAAGAACCTCAGAGTTTGGCGAGATTTATTAGGTAGACTAATCCCGCGGGATGAGTTCGATCGGCCTCAGTTGACCAAAGACCCAGATTATTAACCTTCCAATTATCATAATTCATTATTATTTTACAGTCTAACGAATAACACCTTATCGGTTTTCCAAAAATTATCTGAGCGTCTGGTCGAAGCGACGCGTGACCGTAAAAACATATGTTATAGGTATAAATATATATATAATATAATTTAAAATTATATATTATACAGGATTATTGGTAAAATTAGTGACAATACGTGAACGTGGGTTCCAGACAAAGATGTTTTTTCATTTAGTATCAGAGGTGACATATATTTTTTTTAGAATTTAGACTTGGCGCCTTTACGAACTTGTTTGTGATGATGGGCTGAACCTGCAGTTTACGTATTGTCACTAATTTACCAATAACCCTGTATGTAAATAAAAACTTAAAAAAAATAAAAAAAATAAATAGGGATCTATAATATTCATAAAATAATATTATAGGTCCCTATTAATTTTTTGTACCTAATTGTCTCTAATGATCTCATAGCCACCGTCACAAAATAATTCATGAACCCTACAAGCCGCCATTGATGCTACGTGCCGACAGTTTATATAGCGTCATTATATCCTCAACTTAGTTGGCTCAGACTCTAATGAACCCTGTGACTGTCGATGTGACGACTTATGACAATATAGCTTTGGTCTCTTGATCACCCGGCAGTACGTGGCGTACTGTCACGACGACTTGCAGCCGGCAAGAATGGATAACTCCCTATGCCCACTGATTCATATTTTCCCGGTCAACGCCTTCCAATGGGTTATGATATTGCTTTTTTTTTGCGTTACTTTGATGATTTAAGTACTTAAAAATTCACTTTTTACTTTCACTTTAACATTACCAAGGAGGTGTCTTCTAGACCTTCGAAAATCTATTGACTGGTAAAGACGGCACAGCTATAGAAATCTTTGACGGTTTTAGGTTGGGTTTCTTAGGTTTTATGTTAAAAGTAGACGCATGTGACACAGAATAAATAAATAATGCTGGACAATTCACACAGCATTATTTAGCCCCAAGCTAAGCAAAGGTTGTTTTATGGGTACCAGATAACTGATATCCATAATAATGTTACAACTTCGAAAGTAACTCTGTCTATCTGTCTGTCTGTTACCTTTTTACGCCTAAACGGCTGAACGGATTTTAATGAAATTTAGCAGGGAGGTTAATGGTATCCTGGGACATAAGCTACTTGAAAACCACGTGCAAAGCAGCAAATATATTATATTGTTGTTTTAAGATTAGCATCTGAATGATGGCGCTTCGATCGCTGAAGAAGTGGAGAAGATGTTACCTTCTTGTAACTTATGTTACCCACCTAAAGGTATACCTGCTTTTAATGCTTTAAGTAGGTAACTATACTTATTTATATATATTATATTAGGAATAATGTGCCAGGAAGATCCCGAACGTTTACAATGTGAGCATAAGCATCAAAACGGCATTAATGTCATAAATACGACGATGACCTCCGTTAGAATTTTATTTACCTCATTGTCTCGCATACACTCATTTGCCAACACATCTTCATTGTATCCTTACGACACGGAAGAATGGCTATTACAGAGGTCATGACATGTCCAAGACAAAATGACAGGTAGGTAAGTAAACCTGGACAGTTCAGAAACCGTTATCGATAATCCGCGTGCGATCTTAATTGGATGGAACAATTTTAAACCAAGCAAAAGCGGCACATTCATATTGACAATGTTCCTAGGTAAGTTAAATTTGAATGACGAAACTCTGGGTGGAGAGGTGAGCATAGTTTTTGATGATCTAAAAACCATCACAAATGAATTTCAAAAAATTGGTTTGGCATTTAATTTTTCAAAATACTGTGTGTATATTTCGGACTCTTGTGTAGACAAGAACATTATCATTGGTGAATTGAATAGTTTGGTCCCTTCGATCATAAATAAGGAGTTCGCGGCCTCCCCCGTAGATACCTAGAGCCTTACAAAAATGTCACTCAAAATTGGGTTCGTTTTGTTTTGACGCAGACAGTTTGCGCAGAGCCTGACAAGTTTTTTCCATACGGAACAAGAGATTGGTGGAGTCGAATTCATTTTATTTTATTTTGTAAGTAGGTAGGTACCTACCTGAGAATTATATACCTACCTACTCAGTTTATTTTCTATAAGGATTAATTAACAGAATTCAGGTAAAGATAACGAATCATTTATTGATGAAACTATAAATTGGTGTCTCAACAGTAGGTATTTATACAAAAGGGTCATTTCAGACATACAATAATTTAAACTTACAATACAATTTCAGGCAGGCACTCTAGATTAAAAAGAACTGGTTCCTGTCTGCGGCTTTGCACGAGTTTTTTTTACGGGAAAAAAATAAACGTTTTATAAATTCATACTTCTGGTAGGTAGGTAAGAACCTAGTCTTTCTTTTATTAGAGAGTCTACGCAAATGAAATTTTAGGGCGGGCCAACTAATTATTTTAAAAATCATCAACTAGTAATATTAAATTTATTTTTATGAAAAATATATTAATACATACTATAAATGAAAAAAAAAATTTAGAAGAAATAGCCTCTCCATTTATCAATTTAGAACAAAATTAATATTTTAACATAGGCAAACCAAACAACAATATTTTATGCTGATTTCACAAGTATATGACTCACATCTCAATATACGGGTAAAAGGTATATATAAACTTACTGAAAATAAGAAATTCCATCCTTTTTCAGCACTTTGGACGAGTGATTCTTGCATTTTTTGTACCCATGCTTTTTGTCTGAACGCTAAAATGACACTAGTTGAAAAGCTTTCCTAACATGTCAAAATGTCTCTCTTTTGCTACTGAAGGTTGTGGCGTGCGCATTGTGAATCTAAGGGGGGCCGGCAAAGCCGGACATTTTTGATCGATGTTTGGTCCCCAACATTTCAATTGTTGATCAATGTGCACTTCGACTGCTTGGGTCACCAATTCTTGATAAGTCTATGAGAAAATCGAAAATTTCAACAAAACTTCGGACAGACTAGACTAGGTACTCAAAATTCATAAGCTCACGCAAAAAATAAAGATAAAGGAAACAGAAGGCTTAGCACACACAATCAAATAATAGAAACAAATTAGAACTAGTATTTACAATTGGAACAATTGAGCTAACTGCAGACTGTTTCAAACAATCCACAGGTAGCTCAACTGATCCAACCCAGAATCTAGTCTCTAATCTCTGGTCGTCAATTAGTTTTGTCTCCCCAAGAGACATCATCACTTTTAGTAAAAACACGCAAGAATCATGGACCACAATACTCGACTTTGAAACTGACATGGTTTTTCATGGTGTAGGCTTTTCTTCTACATTTAGGTTGTGTGTGCGTATTCGAAGTCAGAGGGTCTTGTTTTTACCTTCTTTGATTGCGGCTTGTGAGAAGGTGGGTGCTACACACGAATTGCATTTTTTTATTTTTAACCTCTTCACCCTGGTTACTCACCAATTGCATACCATAGCGAGCCTGCGCGGGTCTTACGCGAGGTAAATTATAATTATAACTTACTTGAGTCACCACAATAACAGATAAAATAGTAATAAATAACTAATAAACTATAAAAATGTATCAAGAACTGCGCTTCTTTGTTAATAGAGTATTAAAAGATTCATGAACAATAAACAATATGCAAATGTATTCGCATATACCGAGGTCGATTCATCCTCATCATCCTCACCGGAGGGCGAGATGAAGTCAGAGCACAAACTTCATAATAATGAAATGGCTGACTTAGCTCTTCTCGTAATCTCAACATTTTTTACGGTAAAAGTATAAACGAGACAAGACTGTTTGTTTGGATCTTTTTTGTCGCAAAGAAATCTCATAAATGAATATCAAAACATGCTCCCTTGTACTGGACTGGCTCGTTTGTTCCATGAGTCGATAAAAAAAACTCGAAAAATAACAACTAACAGGCTAAAGGTTTCTTAGTCGCTTCTTTACTTTAGTCTACATACCGAAGCGATAGAAATCAAAAGTAGCACTTTATTTCCGTGTCAGTGTTTTATATTAACAATTTGACCTTTTCTAAGTGTACATTTTTGTATTTATGGAAATAAATAATTTTCGATTTTGATATATGTTTATCATATATGTTTCAGAGGTCTGAAACTGTTTGCCCCATGTCATTCGTTCTCAACTTGTAGGTATTATGTTTGGTCACAACCATGGACACTATAATGTATTATTCATTGAGTAATATAACTAATAAACTGCATAGTTATTTTATGCAGTGATTTTGTAGAATATGTTATGATATTGAAAAATGTAGTAAAGATTTAACATCTTTAAGAATTCTGATCATCTGATTTCTCGAAAGAACAGTAGGTAACATTGCAACTGAATTTGATATAAACTATCATAAACAAACCTTAAGCTCTTACTATTACGATTCCATTTTCAATGGTATGAAAGGACATATGAATGTTCGTTGATAGAAAATATTCTTGGAGAGTCGATAACAATAGGAGATCAATTATAGATAATGTGCTAGTAATTACAGTACTATTTGCTACCGTCTTGTCCATTTTATTTTATGTCTCTACCTAGCGCCAATTTACATCAAGGTACATAGTATAGGTCCCAATTATTTATCTACCCCTTGCTACATTCGTAACCTACACAAATGGGTGTAGTTAACTGAATTTTGGAAGCTCACACTTACAACTAATTTGGTTTTAAATTTGTTTGTGCATATTTCGTATAGTAAGCCTAAAGATACAGAGGTGATTTCCGACTTCTTCTGAATTATAAATGCAAAAAATTGGATGGATGTTTGTTACCTACCTCTTTACGCCACAACTACCTACTGAACGGATCGGGCTTGAATTTATCTCCGAGTCTGGAATATAGAAACAAGTCGTGCAAAGCCGCTGACAGAAATTAGTAATTAATGTATGTGTAGTTTTTTCTTTATCCACAGTTAAAAGGACCTCGAAAAGTTTCCGATTTCCTTTCTTTTCTACGTGCCTAACACAGATTTCAAAATATGCGAACTACTTGCAGGGTTATTAGACATTAGACCGGATCCTTTTAGGAGGTGATGAGGGAAGCCATTTGCTACTATTTTGACCCCATATTGTATAATGCAAATGTGAACCATTTTTGAGATATTCTCATATTTGTACTTTTTTGGAAAAACCCCGTTTTACGTCTTCAATAATTAATAAAATAAAAAGTGATCAACCAATTAAATTTTTTGGTTTAGGTAGCCTAAAGTCTAATTCTTTATATCCAATAACAAAATCGTAAGAATCAGTATCCATATGGAAGCTAAACGACGTGTTTATAAAAAAAAGTATTATTCTCACGATCACGTTTCGATATTATTGTCAATTGGACTTGGGGCTCTGTTGACAAAGTCTTCAATTCTATGTAGCTACAAATCTTTCCATCTGATCTTCAGGGTTTATTTACAGCACTTGTAGGTAAAAATCAACTGTTCGACGCGAGTGACGATGGCATGAAATCATTGATTTAATATCATTCTACTATCACAAGTATAAAGCTGAACTCTTGAGACGAACATGATAAGAAACGGTACTTAGAGGAGTTGCATTTCAAGGATGCATTTCAAAAGAATGTAAGTCAATGGCTTTTCATTGCTTGTATTAACTTTCTTAGATACAGAAGAGAGAGTAGGTCCTAATCTTTAATAAAAAAACTTAGTACCTAAGGCTCAAGTGGTATTGGTAAGAGGAAACCTTTATAAAGATACCTTCTATGGAGTCATCTTGCTGGCTATGCCATCCTTTGTGATGGATGTAATTTTTTAAAGCATGCTTATTTGCTTAAGACTAGCTTGATTATTTTAAGGACTTTGAGTCATTGGTTAGACTATGTCAGTCCCGTACAAAAAATCACTACTTAAAACTTTCAAACTAATAAAAGCATAAAGAAATTTATTGCCATACCACTCAGTGGAGAAATGAGAATGGAGGGTTGAAAGGGAGGCCCTTGCATTGCGGTAGGACAATAGAGGCTCTTAATATATAATTTAATTATAATATCACTCAGTGGTGCGGCTAAAATAATTAGTATAACACCAGTATCCGTTACAAACCACATAGTTCTGATCTCATGAACTCGCTTCGCTCACAATAAATATAGACAGGCCGTTAAACTTACAAAAAAAAAGAATAAGTTCTAGTGAATATAATTTTGAGATTGGGTGCATTCATATTAGCATTCGTCTGTTGTTTTGAGGAAGGCATAAGGAAAATTGTGACGGCGACGTGGAGACAATTGTCCCCGAGGCATGGACAGGTTAACTGAGTGATTGGTTGACTGATGTATGGGATTTTTTTCCTGTGTCATGCGTGTATCACGCATTTTTCTTGTATGACGGATGTGGTAGAGCTATTTGGTCAGAAGTCACGTAAATGGTATTTTTACTGGCACATTTGACCAACAAAATTTAATATGGAGCCGGTAAATTCCCCAAATTTCAACCTTGCTATGTCAGTTTAAACTTTACCAACAAATTTTATTTGTATTTCGTTTTTTAAGGTTCCGTAACTCAAAAGAAAAAAAGGAACCCTTATAGGCTCACTTTGTTGTCCATCTGTCAATCCTTTTTTCTTAGAAACGCGTGGAGGTGTCGAGTTGAAATTCACATTATATACTCAGGTTCTTAACCTATTGGAGCCACGCTATAAATCAAACATCTAAGTCAACGCAATCAAAAGTTTGCAACAACAACGCAATCAAGTTTGCAACAACAACGCAATCAAATTTTTTTGAATTTTCCAAGGTAATCACATGCACACAAAATCCTCCCTTGACCCAGAATCATGAAAATTGGCAAGAAAAAAATTGGCAAGGTCTAGTAGCACAAGTTAAGGATAAAATCAGAAAACCATTTTTTTTTGTTAAATCATAATAAAAAAAAACTCGCTACGGACCAAAAACCTATAGGGTACTTCCCGTCGACCTAGAATCATAATATTTGGCAAGAAGCAAGGTCTTATAGCACAAGTAAAGGAAAAAATCAAACTATAGGGTACCTACTTCCCGTTGAGCTAGATTCATGATATTTGGCAAGAAACATGGTCTTATAATTATATTATTGTAATGTTTAGTTACGGAACCCTCGATGCGCGAGTCCGACTCGCACTTGACGTTTTATTATTTATTATTTGTATGATCTTTTCTAGTTTTGTATCGAAGTGCCAGCATGTTAGGATCAAATAAACAACTTTTTTCATCGGAGACCAGTATCTATTTATTTATTTATCCATAAAAAGTACAACTATTATTACAGGGGCACCCAATTCAATAGTGTACATACTTAATTAGACTTAACATTTTAAATTCACAAAACATAAAATTTTACTACGCTTATTAACTTATTATCTTTTTCTAGTACGTAAGGTTCCGTAAGATTGATACATTCGGTTCGTGAGACGAGGGCGGCAGAAATATAATGACACCATATTATGGTGCCCTTATTAGACTATTCAGTTGCAGCCCGGGGTCGGTAATTTGGCCGTACTACACCTCCATGCCCGTAAGCCGTTTATCCTTTATCCATTTTAGCGACACAGGTTTGTCCTAGTGCGGGATCCTCTGCTAATGTATACTATTGCATGACTTATGTGGAAATAAATAAATTTTGTATTTTTTTTGTAACCTGCGCCTTGCCTCTCCCTGATCTGCCGTTTCATCCAATTTTAAGAGTGTGAGAATAGAGAGCACCAGGTATAACGAAGGCTAAACGGCGCTAGAGCCGTAAGAGGTCCCAAAGATTTTCGACGAAACCAACTAGGATTTCGTGGTTTAGTTAGTTGGTTAGAGCACACCCGTACTGAGGGTAGGGCGTAGGTTCGAGTACTGCTGAAATCGAAAATTTTTGGGAACTTATTTAATTTCTTGAGGTAGAGATATGTCTATCGAACACAACATCATGAAACCACCACACTGACCGCCGTGGCCGAAATTGGCCTAAGAGGACATACGATATGATATTATCATTCGATATCATACAACTATGATATCTATGGGTACATTTCCTTGAAGACTCTGTTTTGTAGCATAAATCAAAATATGAAAAACCTTCAGTGATCCAACGGAAATCCTGCAACATGCGAGGAAAATCACTTAAGTATGTAGTTCCACCCAACGCATTCGTGTGACACTCTTTTGCAAATAATGCCAGCCTCATGAGCATCGTGATCTGAAAATTAGCCTCTAATTAGGATTGTCGATGTCGTCAGTTAGCATTGGCGACAAATGGTCGATATGTAAATATGCCTTTTTGTATTGTTTGCCTCGTTTACATTTTATGAGTTGAATGGGATACCAAGGTAACCTTATAGCCACGTATTCTTGTAGGCTTTGGTCGACTTTTGGGTCAGTTCGCAACCTTGCAAACTGACAAAACTTCTGCCTAAGTATGTACTTTAAGAGTTCTGGAATTGGCCTTACTTGTGAGGTGATGGCTTGGTACCTACCTATAATCTGTTCCGTATCACTTTTGAGAGACTTCTTCGATTTTAGGCAGCTAATTCTCGTGAGAGTGAAAAGTATGATTATAAATCATACTTTTATAGTATGATGATAAATCATACTTGAAAAGTATGATTATAAATGATACTTTTTTCAACCTCTCTTTATCATATTAGCAAGTAAGCAATAGCATAATTTGTACCAATTGTACCTAAGTAATAAAATTTGTAAATAACACCACTAATTATCGTTGTACAAAATAAATCAACTGGAATATTTGCATGTAAGTCACATGGGAATAATATTTTTCCTACATATGGCATTCAGAATTGCACTAAAGGTTGAGTGTCATCCTACTGACAACTCGTATCTTCGATCAGCGTGTATTTTCTCATTAGAAATAAATCATTGACTTGTAAATAGCCCTTCTGTGCCAATGCAAAATGCAGTTAAGAACCGTTAGACAACGCACTGACACTATTAACTAATGATTCTATAGATTAACACATACACTGCCTATGACGCACATGCTTGAACTTCAGCGTGTTGTTGTGCATAGGGCAGGCGCCGAACGCTTTTGAAGGAGGTTTGAGTTGATGTCAGATACTTCCTAAAATACCTTATTTTTATGAGGATCCGTCCAGCCCCTGTCTTGTTAAAGTCACAGACATAATAGATATGAAATGAATTAAAATGAGTTGAATTGGTTGCCCTTCACTTTGTTGTTTTTTTTTTTTTTTTTTTTTTTTTTTTTCAAATTTTAGGAAAACTTACAGCTAGAAAAATTACAAAACTAAGAAACATAAATCTAAGTACATGACAATTACATGCACTTAAGCTGAGGGCTATTTATAAAGTTTCCACTTATATATATTTGTGATCGATGTTGCATAAAAATATAGATTCCGTTATTTGGCTGTCAATGTTGACATTACAAGGGCAAGGCAATGAAGTACACCTGTCTATACACTGTCTAAAACCTCAACCTTGACTCGGTACATATATAGTGATCTGTGCTTGACTCTCTCGTCCTTTGCTCTTGACAGTGGCCCAGCCTTGGGACTTGGGTATTCAATTAATGTTCGATCAGTTTACGACTCTTTGATAGATTCGTACAATGGCCGCACCCGCGATTCGTTCATTGAACGTATTCGACCCGCTAAGTGCTTCCGTAACCGCACTATTTATTGCAATTCAGAAGGATATCGTTGGTTGTACTCAAAATTCTATTTATTTATTTAATTATTGTAGGTAGAACATTGTTAAAAAAAAGTGCGAGTCAGACTCGCGCAACGAGGGTTCCGTATAATTGTTTAATTAAAAAACCGTGTTTCTAGCCAAATATGATGATGCATATGATATGATGCATAATTCTAGGTCAACGGGAAGTACCCTATAGGTTTTGGTCCATAGCGAGAATCAATCATTTTTTATTGTGAATTAATAACAAATTTACCGTTTTTCGGATTGTTTCCATTACTTGTGCTACAAAACTTTACTTTTTGGCAATTTTCATGATTGAGTAAACGGAAAGTACCCTACAGGTTTTGTGTGCATGTGATTCCCTTGGAAATTAAAAAAAAAATTGGGCATAATCGGCTGTAACTTTTGATTGCGTTGACTTAGAAGTTTAATTTATATTGCGGCTCCCAGAGGTTACGAATCTGAGAATAAGCAATCAATCAAAGTCAACTCGATACCTCGCGTACGCGTTTCTGAGAAAAGAGGGTTGACAGACAGACAGACAGACATCAAAGTGATCCTATAAAGGTTCCTTTTTTCCTTTTGAGGTACGGAACCCTAAAAAGGAGCGTCCGTTACTTGTGGCGTTTTCGGTGCCGCGGGAATGGCGGGTGTGGATTTTTTTCAAGTTAATAAAGAAAATCGAATGAGAAACGAAAGATAAAAAAATCCTATGCAAGGATCCCAGTTCTATGGCACTACCTATGAAAAATCTCTCTAAATCGGTCAAACTAAGAATATAATAAGGCATATAAGGTAAATGTAAGATTTACGTAAATCAATGGACGCTGTTCAAAATCAAAGTCAAAATCAAAAAATCTTTATTTCCATAAATACAAAAATGTTCACTTAGAAAAGGTCAAATTCTTAAAATAAAACACTGACACAGAAATAAAGCGGTACTTTGATTTCTGTCGCTTCGGTATGTAGACTAAAGTAAAGAAGCGACTAAGAAACCTTTAGCCTGTTAGTTGTTATTTTTCGAGTTGGAGCAAAACCCGTCCCAAGCTTTTTTATCTTCTAAATAATCTGATATTTTGTAGTAAGCTTTTTTGCACAGAAAGGTTTTGACAATTTGTTTGAACTTATTTATTGATAGATTTTGCAACTCACTAGAAGTTTTGTTGTAGAAGCGTATACACTGCCCTTTAAAAGATACAATTCTTATTATCTGGAGTGATAGAACTCAATTACACAAAGTACAGCATTTGGGTGCGTAAATGTGCTCATCATCATCATCAGCCTATATTAGTCCACAGCTGGACATAGGCTTCCCCTAATGAGCGCCATAGCGCCTTGAGTGCTCATGTAGAGCTTTAAATGGTGCTCGAACTTAATAAAAACTATAAGCTCGAAAACAGGCGCGGAAGGAAACATGAGGAGTTAAAATTTATAACTTGTGCGGAAGTCATGTTTTGGGCTAAATAGTTATCTTCAAATCAACAAAACTCGTCTTGTCGTTTGGATACTACAAAAAATATGGGGTACTAATTAGAAAGAACACTTTTTACGACACAATTTTACGCACGAATCAACACGGATTACAACTGTACGTACTGTTTTGTTTTTACAGTGCAATGAAAAAACTGGATCATCGCGTTTTACGCGATTAAGAAAAATGTCTGTTCGTTTGAACTTGTCGGTAATGTTTCGCATTGTCTTGAATTACGATTGTAAAAAGTTTGTTTTGTTTGCAATTTGCTGTGTTCATGGGTCGAATGCGGGTTCATTGCGGGGCAACAGCTTTTCATTAAGAAGACGATTTAAACGACATCTTTCTGAAGATCTTTTCTAACAGCATAAACGAACTCTATCGACAATTTTTTAAATTAAATTCTCCTTTATTTAATTTACATTGACATAGCTCAAAGGATTAGCAAGCTGAAGTGGCAGTGGGCTGGCCATATCGCGAGAAGAACCGACAACCGCTGGGGTAAACGTGTTCTTGAGTGGAGACCACGACTCGGCAAACGTAGTGTAGGACGCCCTCCGACCAGGTGGGATGACGATTTGCGAAAGACTGCTGGCAGATGCTGGATGCTGCAAGCTGAAGACAGGGCGCTATGGCGCTCATTAGGGGAGGCCTATGTCAGGCCTATGTCAGACTGATATAGGCTGATGATGATGATGTTATTTAATTTGAGTAGATTGTCACAGAGAAAGCCAAAATTATTATCGGCATTGTTTCTTTGTAGCCAGTAGATGTACCTACTGTCTTAACTCGGTGGTCACGATATGAAAACTGTTTAACTACTTTGTTTCAGGAAATTAGCTTCCAGTGAACAGGGTCGTTAAGTGAAACAAAACGATCTTAATGATGTTTGCTTTACATGCCTTTGTTTATTTAAAGTGTCTACTCTGTAAAACTATTACGACTTGTCGAGAACAAAACGACAGAGTATCAAGTTAATATTGCCGTAGTAGGGTTTACTTTTCTCTGCCAACGCTTTTTAAACGAATGTCTTCTTCTTCTTCTTTGTCCTTGCCTTCGTAATCGAATTTGAATTAGTTTTTTTTTGTTCGACGTCGATATAAACTGTGATATCGTATATGTAACCAGAATATTTGAACATAGTGAGATTATTTTGTATGATGTGATATGGCACATCAGCCGCGATCGTACAAAAATTGGTCCCAATGCGGGAATTGACACGGCCACCTTCTGCGTTGCAGGCAGAACTTCGCCCGCCGCGCCACAGAGGTCGTCAAAATAGTTAGATGATTTACTATTTCTACTTACATCTACTTACATATTTTTCATTTTAATTTCAGATCTTTTATACGAGAACTACATTCCCGATGACCCTGAGAAGCAAGACACCATCCTCAAGAAGCTATCAGACTACTGCGGGAAGTCCATGTTCAACTACACCACTGAGGATGCAGAGCCTCCGTTTAAATGGGATTTCTATCACTCCTTCTTCTTCTCTTACACTGTCGTCAGTACCATCGGTGAGCTTTCAAAACTGAGCCTTCTATTCAGGGGCCTACTTCTGCTAACCAATCGCTTTATTGTGGAAATGGCATCGTCTCAAAACCGCCAGGTAGAGTCCGTAGATGAAAGGAAACTCTAGATAGTGCGTGCAAGATTACAGAGAGAGATTACAGTGGGAGAGAGGGATTGATTGAATGGTTTCAACTTTGACACTTTTGATGCGCGTCCCTCTGTAGTTTTTTTTGATCTAAGGTAAAGTGCCAAAATGTGTCATTCTGTAGCCATTATCATAGTAAAGTCATTAGTTGAATTAGCTGAAGGCCCCAGGAGACAATTTAAAACTAACTTCACGAATCAAACACGCTTAGTTTATCTTTACCCTTTTCAATATTTCAGGTTACGGCAACTTGGCTCCCACCACGCACTTGTCCAGGATCCTCATGATATTCTACGGCCTCTTCGGCATCCCCATCAACGGTATTCTACTGGCGAACCTTGGTGAATACTTTGGAAGACAGGTGAGCTGTTATTAATTCTTCCCTAATAAGAAATTCAATAATATCCCAAAGTTTTCGATTTCGACGGGATTTGAACCCGCGACCTTTCCTCAGTACGGGAATGCTCTAACGTACTGAGCTACGAAATCAAGAAGCCGCCGAGTCGAAAATCTTTGCGATTTCCTACGGACTTAAGCGCGGTTAACTCCACATACGTTGCCACGTCGTGGCTCAATTCAAAGTTTTTGGTTATTATAGTGCGTAAGCCCTAAAAATCGGGGTATTCTTTAAGAATTAATTCTTAACTTGATATACTAACATTTAATTCTTAATTTGATATTACTTAAATCTATAATAATTCTTGTGATATACAACTGCAACGATACGCTATGTTGCGTTTTAAATGCTGACTTGCGAAAAAAGAGTCACGAAGTTCAATAATCAGAGGCATAGGCGAACCTAATAGACGAAGCACGTAATAACATAGGTAAATCCTAGCGTCTGTCAGCAAAGTAGACTAGACGGTCTAGAACTACGTCTATGCAAAATGTTAACCTGATTTGTTCAGTAGTTAAACATCCAATACGTGAGATATACTCAATCTCCTCTTTTTTGAAATCGAAAAAAAAACACGTCCTTTTAGAAATACCTACTTCAAAGAAAAATTTCTTTGATGGACTAAAAGGATGTGTTTTTTTTGGGCAATCCCAAGAGGCCTTCTTTTCATTTGTAGAAACAGGATTATCTGATCTTTGACGATTAACAAAATATTCTTCTCCCTTTTCCAGCTTATAACAGTCTACCGAAAGTACAAGCGACGCAACGAGAAGCGAGCTGACAAAGTAGACTACTTCTTCAACAACCTCGGAATGCTGGGTCAGATCTTCCTGTACCTGGTCCCTGGGTTCTTTCTGTTCATATTCCTGCCTGCTTGCCTGTTCGTGCTGTTTGAAGAATGGGATTATGTGGCCGCGATCTACTATGCGTTCGTCACGCTGACTACCATCGGATTTGGGGATTTGGTTGCTGGTAAGTTGAAGAAGCTTTTTTATCCACTACTTTCCGCATTTACTTAGTGCCAAGAGAAATACATGGTGCTGTGAAAATTACGGTTTATTTGATACAGTTGGCTGACAGTCGGACGACGGACAGAAAGACAGCGCGTTGTAATAAAAAAAATGTTGCACAATTCACACAGCATTATCTAGCCTGAACCTAAGCAGAGCTTGTGTTATGGGTACTAGATAACTGATATACATAATATAATACAATTTATAAATCGTTTTTTTTTATTATACATTGAAAAACAACCAGAACACGGAACAAATGTCTGCAGATCGTACTCACTTTTGTTCCAAGGCAGGAATCGAACCCGCAACCTCCGGACCATCGCTCACCACGCCGTAGACTTCATCAAATAATCGAATGAATAGTAATGCGTACGCGTTCTTTCAGTTCTTTCGTAAAAGCAGATCAAGATCAGGATCACAAACGACACACTGCTTATGATTGCTTTGTAGATACTCGTAAAATTAGTGTAGTTTTGACCTAAATTCTTATGAATATATTATTACACGCCGCTATGTGCACTAAAGATACCTACAGCAAGGTAAATACGGGTCGAATTTTTGTAGTAATAGAAACGTTAATACAGAAAAAGTTAGCAGTTTAGTTGTTTTCAAAATCAGCAAAGTCGACCTACTACAATACAAAGTACTACTGCAAAGTCGGCCGACTAAAGGCCGGTGGACTCTCGTTTATTTTGTTCTGTAGGACGGGATTATAACCGAGTTATTTTTCGCCCTCCAAGAGTGATGACTGGTTATTTGTGGTATCGTTAGGGCCCCGAATCCACAAAATTAATCGCTTCACCACACCAATTGTTTCGCCTCAAAATTGCAGATTTTAGCATTTTGCCTTTGATGAAAGAAACTACAGATGGAGGAATGCGTTTCAAAAGTATCAAGGTTGAAAACCTACCGCACGCACTATCTAGAGTTTCTTTTATCTATGGACGATACCATTGTCATAGTAAGAAGATTGGTTGGTAGAATTGAGCCCCAGGTGAAGGACTATGGTCAGCAGTGAACGTATACTACGTTAAAGCGCTGATAATGAGCATTTGTATGCTGGATGCAATCCACATTATCTAGCTCCAAAGTAATCAGAACATGTGTTATGGATACCAGATAACTGATACACTTATAACATGGATACATATTTTTACAATACATAGAAAACACCCAGATCACCCGGAACAAATATCTGCAGATCGTAGAAACATTTGTCCCGAAGCAAGAACCGAAACCACGACCTGTGTCGTAAGCGGTCCTTCACCCACCGCGCCACAGAGGTCGTCAATTAATAATGATGATGATTCTGTAATTATTTAATGTACATATTATTACATAGCATAAACTTATCTAACTGAGCTTAACCCTGAAAAAGAGTTAGTTGTTTGTTGTTAAGTTACTGTCAAGTGCTAGAAATGTATGACCTAACAAATAATTTAATATATTTTCTTAAATTTCCAGGCACAGTAAACAACGGCTTTAAATCTGGGTTTTTCTTCACCTACCAGATTTTCCTCATCATCTGGATCACGTTTGGACTCGGCTACATCGTGATGCTCCTAGGTAAACCTTCGTGTCTGTTAAATTTATTTATTATTATTGCTGGTTTGAGCTAAATGTTCGTAATAAAATAACAATATATTGTAATAAAATAACACTAACACCGTCGCTATTATACTTATGTAGTACTATAAAGTTATTCAGTGCCTATATTGTTATACCTAGTGAAGTAGGATCGATGGAACAGGTGTTTTTGGAATGGTCATTTTGCGAGACTGACCACACGTAAAGAAAGTTGAAAAGACAAAATGGATAAAACTTTTCTCAAGCGTTCATTTATTTTCAAAAAGTGTGGAACGCAACCAAAAAAACAGCCGTTTGGAGTGGCACATGAGTTTTGAGGCCTATACCCTGCAGTGGATTAAGTCGGGTTGTGCATGATGATGATACTACTGGCCGTTTTAACAACTTCATCAGTTGTAAAAGCGGCCAGTATTTTTGAACTTCTTCCTGTCTCTCTCTCTCTCGCCTGAATCGCGAGCAACGAAAGGCCTTGACTTGGTGATTCACTCACTCACATACCATTTTCCACGGCAGCCAGTCTCAACGAAGACGAACCACGTGCGCAGGACACTAATGCACATTAGTGTGTGCGCAAACACAAGTGCACTCTCTATTTACTCACTTTTACAATCTGTAGGAAGTCAGACACGACCGAGGAGAGGTTATCCAGAATTACTATTCAAATGGCAGCGACCAAAAATAAAATCGTACTAATATTATAAACTAGTTTCTGCCCGCGGCGTCGCATGCGTTGTTCCTATGGAAACGATAAAAGGTTATTTCTATACCATGCGAACTGTTTTGTGGAATAAAAAGTTTATTTATACCCGATTCCTATCCCATGGTAAGGTAATGGTTTTATAGGATAAAAAGTAGCCTGTCTGATTTCACTTTTTGAGCTACATCTATGCAAATAGAAAAAATTCAGCCCGATCCGATCAGTAGTTTTGACGTGAAGAAGTAACAAACATCCATTCAAACATCCACATTTAAAATTTGATTAAAAAAATGGATGGATGAATGTTACGTTTCGATAGAAACAACGCGTGCTAAGCAGCAGTTAGAAAATCTCACTAATATTATAAACGTGAAAGTTTAGATGGATGGATGGATAGATAGATGGATGGATGTTTGTTCCTTTATCACGCCAGAACGGCAAAACGGATCTGGATGAAATTTGGCACAGAGATAGATTATAGTCTGGAATAGGACATAGGCTACTTTTTATCCCGAAATTCCTACGGGAACGGGAACTACGCGGATGAAACCGCGAGGCGCTGCTACTAATGAATATTAAAAAAAAACTACATTTCAGGGTTCATCACAACTGGTATGAGGTCGGAGAGAATACACAAACTGGAGCAGAAATTCGCTAGTCAGTTTAAGAACACGCAGAATCGGATACTGCAAGGGTTCACCAAAGACATATCAGCTATTAGGAAGATCATCAATGAAGCTAATCTCATCAAAATCAAGGTGAGGTCATTGACCCTAATTTATATAATGGGACTGGATTCTTTTACTCTCCGCTAACGTGGTACCTGGACAAAATGTAGCCTCTGGCTATGAAGGTCTAAAACTGTGTCCGCACAGCACTTTGGACACTCATATATATTTTTGTCAAAGATTTTTCATCATGCACACAAATGTTGAATGTTTTTTTGTAAATTAATTATGTCTTTAGGTTAGTTACGTAGTTATTGTATACTCTTTGATGGTTCGTTTTGTCCTTTGGCGTTACGTCACTCCTCACCTGGGCTCTACCTGAAAAACAGCGTAGCATTGGGCTTAGCCAAATGCTACACATGCTGAGGTACCCTTTTTTACCCTATTTTTATTATTATTATTTTTTATTAGTTTTTCTTGTTCTTTGTATAGTTTTAACTTTAATAAAAGTACCTACCTAGTATGTAGGTAAGTCTATTTGTATTTTTGGGTAAAAATAAATATTTTTCTTCTTCTTCTAACTAAATTATGAGGGGCTCGGCGTAAAACTATTCCATCGTTGCCGTTTTAAGATTTCTTTAAAAAGAATTTAATATAAGTTACGAAACAAATTACAGAATATGATATGACCAATATCTGATCTACACGCTTAAATATTTAACTTTATATCAGCATTGTCATACAGCGGGACAATGCAGTCAGCGTCTTGGGCACGCTTGCAACTGGTATTGATATGGATCAGTTGAGCTACATGTAGATTATTTGCAACAGTCTGCAGTTGGCCCAATTGTTTCAATTGTAAATAATAGTTTTAATTTAGTTCAATTATTTGATTGTAATTGTCTTTGTAAATAAAGAGTCTGTTACTTAAAAGCCAGCAGTCCAGCTTTGGAACAGTATATGGTGTAGATGTTAAGATATATTTTTAAATCAAAGCAGTAGTGCCGGAATCTACTCATTAAAAATATACTAATGTTGGTTTTCATCTTTTTTCAGCCAATTTACGTCGAAGACTTCCCACATCTCGTTCGTAGCCAAAGTTGCCCAATCCTGACCTACGACGTCGAGCCACGCGGACCTATCTACAAACGCAAGCGCGCCAACTCAGAGAACATCCAACTCTCAGCAAAGGATATGCTGAGAATACAGTCCGATACAGACCTTTTAGGCATCGATAAAGAAAAAACATTCACTGCGTCAGCTATAGTTAAACCCGCTGAGTTACTAGCAAGAGTTGTCAATGTATTAGGTGGTCTCGACCAGCCAGCGCAGAGACCACAAGGTGTTCATCTCTTTAACGACGAACATATTTTGGCCAATGAGAAACCACCCATTTTCAGCATAGGGCAAGACATTATTCCTGGTTCGCCCAAGCGAGGCCGCGCAATGAGTGTTGCTGTACCAAACTACAGAGTTGAAACAGAACTCAAAAACGATCATGATTATACTTGGACAAATGGAGAGTCTGCAGATAAATTTAGAAAAGAAATTAATATCAGAAGCGGAAAGATATCTTTACCATCTAAAATAGAAGACAATACTCAACCGCAGCAACCAAATATCTTATCAAGATTTTTCTTCAGGAAACCTAGCACTAGTGACAACCCTGCTGAGTATCTAAAAAATACGATGAAAGGTAGGGTAAGTGGACAAACAGCTAATGACAATGTCACAGAAACTGCAAAACCTAGACGTGGAAGCATTTTTCCTACTTTTGGTTTCGGAACAGATGATAAAAATGACGCCGAAGCTTACAGGGAGAAAACAAAACGAGGAAGACGCAGCATTTTTCCAACCTTTGATTTTAATGAAAGAGAAGACGAAGAAGCAATGGCAAGAGCTTACATGGAAAAAACCAAAAGAGGTCGACATAGCATATTTCCTACATTTGACTTTTCAGAAGACGAAGACACAGCAGCTATCAAAGCATATCAACAAAAAAGTAAACGGCATAGTATATTCCCTACTTTTGACTTTTCTGAAGATGAAGAAGAAGAACAAGCTAAAGCGTATAGAGAAAAAACGAAATCTGGACGTAGAAGTATATTCCCCACTTTCGATTTTAGTGATATTGACGATGAAGGCGAGAAGTACAAGCAGAATACAAAACAAGGTAGACGTAGTATATTCCCTAGCTTTAATTTTGGTGGTCTACCTGAAGATGACGATGATACTGTTGATGAAGATGAAGTAAAAAAGTACCAGAATAGAACCAAAAAGGGACGCTTGAGTTTATTCCCAACTTTTGGTAAGTCAAAAAAGAATGATGACGATGAAGTTTTACCAGAAAGCTCAGATGAATTAGTGAACTACAAAAATAAAACTAAACGTCGTGGCAGTCTGTTTCCTTCCTTTGGTAAAGAAAGAAAAAACAGCTCTCCTAGCAATAGCACTGTAGGTGACCTAGAAGCAAGCATAAGGCAGTTTAACCAAACAAAACGAGGTAGAAGTAGCACATCTGAAATTGACAATTACAAAAACGCCACAGAAAACGGACGAGACAGCTTTTCTCGTGATCTGGAAAACTACAGAAACAGGACCAAACAAGGTCGACCTAGCCTTTTCGATCCTGACGTCAATATTTCCGCTCTACCTGAGTCAGAGCAAGTCGAGGTTCTGGAACATACAAGCGTAGCTGACCTCCTTAGAGCGTTAGCTGTTTTAGAAACTGCGACTGGGGGATCGAATGATACAAGTGAACCACCCGGTTTGATGGACTTGATTTCGCGTCCTAATCAAAGGCGTGGTTCAATCAGGCCTCAGGACTTTGTTCTACCTACACATGCTAAAGAAGAAGAAACGCCCGGTCCTAGGCGGAGAAGGGTTTCAGCTAGAGCAGCGGCACCACAATTTAGGCCTACTTTAGATACTGTTGTGGCGGGAGCTGAGTTGCAGATAACTGCTACTGCAGCGAGAGAGAATCGTATGACTATGTTGACACAACCTCCTCCGTACACGGAAACTGAGAACGAAGAAGTAACAAAGCCTAGACAAAGGAGATACTCGCCCGCTCCAGGCGACAATAAACCTAGTACGGGCCCTGTTCCTAGATACTATTCTAAAATGAGAAAAGATAGTGCAAATACTAATACTAATTCTAATACAGAAGAGGGGAGCTCTAGACGGAATAGTCTGACAGACGTTGTGATAGATAGTATGAAAGACAAGACGTAAGTGCCTTTTAGTGAATTTAGTTAGATGTAGTAGTTATTTAATTGTTAATTTATTTAGTTGGTTAATTTAGGTTTTAATAAACGCCGTCCAAAGCCTGACTGGATTTTTTTCTTTCAATTTTCTTACGGTACTGCATTAATATTTTATTCAATTTCCCTGTTTCGTATTCAGTTTTCAATTCATCAATAATTACGTTAATTGAATAGGTACAGTCACCACCTAAGGCATTTGATCTTCAAAATTATAATCGGGCAATTACATTTGAATTAACATTTTTGAAAGAAGCTTTCATACATTATACGTCAAAGATAACTGACGTTGCTGCTTATTTACAGATCCAAAACTCCAAAACCCCTTATACCTTCAGAGAAAACTACAGAAACCACAACATTTCTATAGCGCGACTACAAAAAACGAGCAGAATTTTTGATGAATATGAACGCAATTTTTAAGTCAACAAGTACTAGTTCAATATGCGAGTTGAGAGTGCGCTCAATTTCATTCCTACGTCAGTACCCTGATTTATTATTAGACATTATTTACGTAACCCTTTATTACGTTGTATTTGTTCAGCGCTTTCTGGAGCCTAGTGGAGCGGCATTAAGGGTGGTGTGTGTCCACGGAGCTTTGGAGTCTTTATCTGTTGAACTCTTGTAGGCGGTAACTATATTCTTTATTATCTAAGAAATTAATAAATCCCAAAAATTTACGATCCCGACGGGATTCGAACCCGCACCTTCCCCTTCAGCGCAGGGGTGCTCTTTTTCCAACTAAGCTACGTGATCTTATCTAGTCGGCCCGAAAATCTTTGGGAGTTCTTTCGGCACTTACGCCGTCAGCGCCACCTACAGAGGAAACAATGAAGTTATCCAATTCTGCTCAAAGAGCACCCCTGCGCTGAAGGGGAAGGTGCGGGTTCGAATCCCGTCGGGATCGTAAATTTTTGGGATTTATTAATTTCTTAGAAATTACCCAGAGTATAATAAATAAAAACCTTAGATTCTTTATTATCATTATACTTTTTCATTTCTTTAAAAAGAATTTAATATAAGTTACGAAACAAATTACAGAATATGATATGACCAATATCTGATCTACACGCTTAAATATTTAACTTTATATCAGCATTGTCATACAGCGGGACAATGCAGTCAGCGTCTTGGGCACGCTTGCAACTGGTATTGATATGGATCAGTTGAGCTACATGTAGATTATTTGCAACAGTCTGCAGTTGGCCCAATTGTTTCAATTGTAAATAATAGTTTTAATTTAGTTCAATTATTTGATTGTAATTGTCTTTGTAAATAAAGAGTCTGTTACTTAAAAGCCAGCAGTCCAGCTTTGGACCAGTATATGGTGTAGATGTTAAGATATATTTTTAAATCAAAGCAGTAGTGCCGGAATCTACTCATTAAAAATATACTAATGTTGGTTTTCATCTTTTTTCAGCCAATTTACGTCGAAGACTTCCCACATCTCGTTCGTAGCCAAAGTTGCCCAATCCTGACCTACGACGTCGAGCCACGCGGACCTATCTACAAACGCAAGCGCGCCAACTCAGAGAACATCCAACTCTCAGCAAAGGATATGCTGAGAATACAGTCCGATACAGACCTTTTAGGCATCGATAAAGAAAAAACATTCACTGCGTCAGCTATAGTTAAACCCGCTGAGTTACTAGCAAGAGTTGTCAATGTATTAGGTGGTCTCGACCAGCCAGCGCAGAGACCACAAGGTGTTCATCTCTTTAACGACGAACATATTTTGGCCAATGAGAAACCACCCATTTTCAGCATAGGGCAAGACATTATTCCTGGTTCGCCCAAGCGAGGCCGCGCAATGAGTGTTGCTGTACCAAACTACAGAGTTGAAACAGAACTCAAAAACGATCATGATTATACTTGGACAAATGGAGAGTCTGCAGATAAATTTAGAAAAGAAATTAATATCAGAAGCGGAAAGATATCTTTACCATCTAAAATAGAAGACAATACTCAACCGCAGCAACCAAATATCTTATCAAGATTTTTCTTCAGGAAACCTAGCACTAGTGACAACCCTGCTGAGTATCTAAAAAATACGATGAAAGGTAGGGTAAGTGGACAAACAGCTAATGACAATGTCACAGAAACTGCAAAACCTAGACGTGGAAGCATTTTTCCTACTTTTGGTTTCGGAACAGATGATAAAAATGACGCCGAAGCTTACAGGGAGAAAACAAAACGAGGAAGACGCAGCATTTTTCCAACCTTTGATTTTAATGAAAGAGAAGACGAAGAAGCAATGGCAAGAGCTTACATGGAAAAAACCAAAAGAGGTCGACATAGCATATTTCCTACATTTGACTTTTCAGAAGACGAAGACACAGCAGCTATCAAAGCATATCAACAAAAAAGTAAACGGCATAGTATATTCCCTACTTTTGACTTTTCTGAAGATGAAGAAGAAGAACAAGCTAAAGCGTATAGAGAAAAAACGAAATCTGGACGTAGAAGTATATTCCCCACTTTCGATTTTAGTGATATTGACGATGAAGGCGAGAAGTACAAGCAGAATACAAAACAAGGTAGACGTAGTATATTCCCTAGCTTTAATTTTGGTGGTCTACCTGAAGATGACGATGATACTGTTGATGAAGATGAAGTAAAAAAGTACCAGAATAGAACCAAAAAGGGACGCTTGAGTTTATTCCCAACTTTTGGTAAGTCAAAAAAGAATGATGACGATGAAGTTTTACCAGAAAGCTCAGATGAATTAGTGAACTACAAAAATAAAACTAAACGTCGTGGCAGTCTGTTTCCTTCCTTTGGTAAAGAAAGAAAAAACAGCTCTCCTAGCAATAGCACTGTAGGTGACCTAGAAGCAAGCATAAGGCAGTTTAACCAAACAAAACGAGGTAGAAGTAGCACATCTGAAATTGACAATTACAAAAACGCCACAGAAAACGGACGAGACAGCTTTTCACGTGATCTGGAAAACTACAGAAACAGGACCAAACAAGGTCGACCTAGCCTTTTCGATCCTGACGTCAATATTTCCGCTCTACCTGAGTCAGAGCAAGTCGAGGTTCTGGAACATACAAGCGTAGCTGACCTCCTTAGAGCGTTAGCTGTTTTAGAAACTGCGACTGGGGGATCGAATGATACAAGTGAACCACCCGGTTTGATGGACTTGATTTCGCGTCCTAATCAAAGGCGTGGTTCAATCAGGCCTCAGGACTTTGTTCTACCTACACATGCTAAAGAAGAAGAAACGCCCGGTCCTAGGCGGAGAAGGGTTTCAGCTAGAGCAGCGGCACCACAATTTAGGCCTACTTTAGATACTGTTGTGGCGGGAGCTGAGTTGCAGATAACTGCTACTGCAGCGAGAGAGAATCGTATGACTATGTTGACACAACCTCCTCCGTACACGGAAACTGAGAACGAAGAAGTAACAAAGCCTAGACAAAGGAGATACTCGCCCGCTCCAGGCGACAATAAACCTAGTACGGGCCCTGTTCCTAGATACTATTCTAAAATGAGAAAAGATAGTGCAAATACTAATACTAATTCTAATACAGAAGAGGGGAGCTCTAGACGGAATAGTCTGACAGACGTTGTGATAGATAGTATGAAAGACAAGACGTAAGTGCCTTTTAGTGAATTTAGTTAGATGTAGTAGTTATTTAATTGTTAATTTATTTAGTTGGTTAATTTAGGTTTTAATAAACGCCGTCCAAAGCCTGACTGGATTTTTTTCTTTCAATTTTCTTACGGTACTGCATTAATATTTTATTCAATTTCCCTGTTTCGTATTCAGTTTTCAATTCATCAATAATTACGTTAATTGAATAGGTACAGTCACCACCTAAGGCATTTGATCTTCAAAATTATAATCGGGCAATTACATTTGAATTAACATTTTTGAAAGAAGCTTTCATACATTATACGTCAAAGATAACTGACGTTGCTGCTTATTTACAGATCCAAAACTCCAAAACCCCTTATACCTTCAGAGAAAACTACAGAAACCACAACATTTCTATAGCGCGACTACAAAAAACGAGCAGAATTTTTGATGAATATGAACGCAATTTTTAAGTCAACAAGTACTAGTTCAATATGCGAGTTGAGAGTGCGCTCAATTTCATTCCTACGTCAGTACCCTGATTTATTATTAGACATTATTTACGTAACCCTTTATTACGTTGTATTTGTTCAGCGCTTTCTGGAGCCTAGTGGAGCGGCATTAAGGGTGGTGTGTGTCCACGGAGCTTTGGAGTCTTTATCTGTTGAACTCTTGTAGGCGGTAACTATATTCTTTATTATCATTATACTTTAATAATATACTTTTTAAATTATTATATTCAAATCCTGATACAGATGATAAACGAGCATAATGAAAACTACATTACATTATTATTATTTTTTATTATTCAGTACGGAGGTACTGAAGTTGTTACTGTTAAGTTGGAGAACTTATAGCCATATTTAAATTTATAATATTTTGCACTCTTTTAGGCCTAGTCTGTCTAGTCTTTACACTAATATAGTGTAGGTACTTATTTATAACAGCTTTAATACATAAGTCAGTCAATTAGTACCTACCTTCTCAATAGGTAGAGGACTGATCGTAAAAATTGAATTGCGTTACAATTATTAAAAGTCAGAAATATATATAATGGAATTCTATACATTAATCCAAATTACGTATAGGTACGTCAAATCTACATTATGTAGTATTCATTGTTCAGATAAAATTTACTTTGATCTGTAAATAATAAAATATGATTTCAAACAAACATGTAAAATTCTTACTGAAAAAAAATTAATTGTTTGACGGAAGAATCTATATCTATGAGTATTTAAAACTTAATAATACTATATACATCAATATACAAGTACAAAAGTACATCGTCATAGCTTCCGAAACATGCAGTGAGAACTGCAGAGCACGTCAGTGCGACATAATGTTCACATAGCTCACTCGATTTCAAATCAAGTGTCTAAACTATCCTGTCTATCTTTACTGTCTTTTATATTCCCATTGTCATCGTTTACCAATAACTCGAACATAGATATAATGTTATCAAGTCCGATCAAGTAGCCATCTTCGTGGTTGCCAACTTTCCATGTAGAGCTATGGTCGATATTGACGTGTTCAGGGACGGGAACAGTTTTAGCGAAGTCTATCATCCAAATGGAAGCTTTTCTCTTATCGTGGACAAAGAGGAGCGAGCTGCCGATGAGCTCGTGAGTTCTGAAGAAGTGAGACTCTTGAAGGGTTGCTCGTATGCTTTTTAGACGCTCTAGATATCTGACCTGGAAGTCAAAAAAAGTTGATTAGGGTTTGAACAGTCAAAACAAATGTAATCTAAGGTGGTTTTCAATGCAAAACTTGAGTCGGTTATAATTTACTGACCAAAATCTAACTTAATTTTTTATTCTTCTCTACTTATTTTTTATTTTTTTATGAAGTTGAAAACTGGAGTTGGTGTGACTATGTCAGTTCCGTATTTTAACAACGTTGGTTGGTATGACTATGTCAGTTCCGTATTTTAACAAACAAGCAATTCAATTATATCTCAAACTAACTTAAATAATATTAATGCAGCATCACTCAATGGTACGGATAAATATTTTGGATAACACCAGTGTCCATTAGGATAACATTGTACAAATCACTAAGCTCAGCTCTCATGGACTCACTCCGTTCACACTCCACTAGAACATGCTGCACATCTTCTAGTACACCACATGAGTCGCAACTGGGCGAATTCGTGATTTTCTATAAATATTTAAATTTATTGCGAGGGACATGCCCGGAGCTTAGTCTTTTAGCCATTACAATATGTTTTCTATTTAGTTTACAATTCATACCCCACCACACCATGGTACATAAATGAAGGCTGTTTTTGTAGAATAGAAAAAAAACATTGTTTTCTAAAATACGCTTTCGATTTGGCTCAAAGATGAGCGATAAGCTATGAATCCCTTTAAATACCTAAGCTACTTAAGTCAGTTTTATAGAGGCAATATAAAAAAAACTGCTTGTTAAACCTATACAATATAATTTACATTGTTTCTGAATAATTGATGCACTTACAGCGCTATTCGAGCAGTTGGTGGTAAAATCCTTAAAGGCCTCTACGATCTGATCCCTAGTCTTCGTGGTCTTGAAGTCTTTAGAACTAGTTCCATCAGCTTTCTTCACCCCATCTATCCTGAAGCCCAGGGTCGATGTGGAACTGATGGTTTCTCTCCAGATCATGTAGCGCGGCTTAGTGACTCCTTTACTTCTGTGTTCCTCTTCCGTTGGTGCTTTGGGGTCTATTTGAATCATCTTCTCGTACATGTCCTGGAATCAGAAGGAAGGTTTTAAATAAATACTTTTACCCCTATGGCTCAGCGACCACAATTATGTATGAATGAATGTATTTTTAGCATGTCTCCGATAAAAGATGTCTTCTTGTAAAATTTTAGTTAAACGCCTTATCTTGTTATTTATCGGTCACTTGGCTCCCACAGCAAAAGCTTTGCCTAATTTGGGGCTAACCGCTAATGCTGTTTTATTAATCCAGTATTCATTATTCATACTTCGTTCTTCATTCCACAATATCGCTTGGTATTCTTTGGGTTGTTTGCAAAGACTTTTCATAGCGTTTTATTAATTTCTTATGTCAAGAATATCAACCATGCAGAAAACTCTACATATCTACATATAATTATGATGAATAAATTAAACTATAAACTCTATAGGAGATTAAACCAAAATGTTCTAAGCCCGACTGATTAAATTAAGGCATTAACATTTGCATCATTAAAAACATTAATGAGCTAGCAAGGTTATTCCAACTTGATTTGTGTTTGTATCATCTTTAACGTTTAAGATTAGACCTTTGACGTAATAGGAGCCGATTTAAACCAGTTTATCTTTAAATATATATTCTTTGACTGTACTGAACTCAGCGATTACACTTGAGGTCATAATAAAAGAAAAAAATAATTTATTTTTAGATCTATAAATCTGGTGTTGTCAGTTCAAGAGCGATGTACGAGTAGATATACAGGTAGGTTTGTTGACGCCTAGCAGGATTCTAATTCAACTATTGGACGACTACTCCAATATTATTTTAAAGAAAAAATATTAGGCATGAATAACAGAAGTATTTTTTTCAAAGGCACGTGACCTAACCACGTGAGCTTACATTACACGTGATGGTCAATCAAGTTTTTGCTTAGCTACTGTGACAGTGACTGTACAAAAATAGGTTGAAAAATTATCTAACTCTGGTCGTGAAAAAACTGTTGAAAAACTATTCTAATTTGATAGCGTAATATGAAAAACGACACACTCCGATACCTACACGTGTTTGAGATTTAGTTACGAGCTGAGATACTTCATTCACAGGCAATATTAGCCTAATAATGAAGTAAGCTAGTATTTACAATCGAGCTAACTGCAAACTATTGCAAACAATCTACAGGTAGCTCAACTGATCCATATATCCAGCCAGCCAATCCATCCATCATCAATACCAGCCAATCCATCCATCGAGCGTCCCCAACAAGCTGGATGCATTGCGCTAGATACAGCTTTTTTTAGTCACGGTTTTCTGTCTGTATTTTTCTTCGTTAATAAACGGAGTTCGTTATATGTCAGGAAGCATAAATATGTTTTATAGTTTAGGTATGCAACCATCAAAATTCAGCAAATGAATATTTTTATATTTTAAATTAGGTATTTGAATACAATATCCAACTAAGCTCCTATCGGGCATATTTGCTACACATCGGCCCATCCCATAGCTAAAAAGGTATAACAAGGTCGTTTGTTGCCATGACAAATACGTATCAAGGTAGGCCAGGGGTATATTCTGGCTCCCCTACAACAGGAGTATTGTTGTAAAATAATTTAACTTACTTTTCGAAGCTTTGTCTTCTCCTTGGCCTTGGCCAGCTCCTCTTCAAGATAAGTTCTGACTCCGATCTTGCAGTCCATGACGCATGGGCTATCGAAATCGCTCAATAGGTCTTGGAGTTGTAGGTACACTGTAGATATGCTTGGTTAAGGAAATATTCGGACATGATAAATTATGGAAGGTATGAAACATTACAATTGGCAGTGAAATAATTCCAAAAATTTTGTAAAAATTCCATCAATCTAAATAAAAATGTTTTTCTACACTATTTTATTGTCAAAAGGAAAGATATGTTTGTTTGAATTGAATAGGCTCCAAAACTACCGGACCGATTTCAAAAATTCTTTCACCACTAGAATCCAACATTATCCCTGATGAACAATGAAAATATACGCACGGGTATAAATGAAAATATAGGCCACTAGTCGTGTATATACTTTTTTATCTGGATTCTGCTGATCCTTAAGAACATTACAGCCTGGATTTCAGGCCGTTGATAAAAACTGTATAACAATTACCTGTATTTTTGTTCCTATTATCATTTGTCTGTCTTGAATTGGATTTGGTATTCATAGTTTAAGTGTAAGTAAATCATGACAACAAAAAATTTAAGACCTGCAAGAACTACAGCTCAAAATTGTACATAAATTACCATAAATACATAACCATAGTAGAACAACCGATTGAAATTGGTTTTTTTGAAGATTTCATAAAAAAGGATACATTCTCCATCATCACAGGTAACTTGGCTCTTGTATTCAGGGACAAAGGGCCGCAGAATGTCTTTCATCAGGATCTGAAAAATAAAGAATACATTGATTGAAAACGTGTCGTAGGTACTCGTAAATAAGTTGAACCTTTTGCACCATTTTATCTGGGTTATTCATTTATTCATCATCAGCCTATATCAGTCCACTGCTGGACATAGGCCTCCCCCAATGAGCGCCATAGCGCCCTGTCTTCAGCTTGCCGCATCCAGCATCTACCAGCAGTCTTTCGCAAATCGTCATCCCACCTGGTCGGAGGGCGTCCTACACTACGTTTGCCATTCATTTATTGTTGACCCGAAATGAACTTGATTGACCTCATAAAAACTACTAAAGCTAAATAAAGTTTAACTGCATGCATAGTTTTAAGGAAACTAAATCCTTTATTAAATCAAGTTGTAAAAATAGAATAACCGTTTTTTTCCTGGTTATGAAATTTCGTTAATCATTGTATGGTATTTTCGAATAGCAACAAGATATTTTCCTCTTGATCTTCTGGTTTTTTTTGGGGCTTGCCCAAAATTTAAAATTGATTGCGGCCTAAAATATCGTTTTTTTGGCTACATAATATAATCGTTAGATAAGACCGTAAGGAAACTGTGTTTGAATCAAATAGGGGTTTTCCATCATCTTTTAGCAAAAAAACTTGTAAATTTTGATCTCATCCGAAATTAATTTCTGGAATTCCTAGCTAAATTTTATCTTCATTCTTAGAGCTAATTAAAGCTATATAAATTTTACGTTAGCCAGTACATTGTTATACGTTCATTACCAGTTGATTCATCGACGAATACCTTTCCCAGAAATATGTAATATTTTTTGGAATTTTGAGGCACCAAATACCACCAAAAAAAAAAAAAAGAGCACCCCTGCGCTGAAGGGGAAGGTGCGGGTTCGAATCCCGTCGGGATCGTAAATTTTTGGGATTTATTAATTTCTTAGAAATTACCCAGAGTATAATAAATAAAAACCTTAGCACCAAATACATTAGAATAAATTAGTCATTAGCTTCATTCACTAAATCATCCTTATGATGAAACATATCGAAACAACAGAGTTCTCCGTATTTTATGTAACTCACGGTAGTCATGCCAAATTTGTACAGCATTGGCGTGATGTTTCTGTTTTGGATTTTTGTGATAGTGACATTGCTACAAGAGAAGGGTTACCGAGAGAGGTTACCTTTCCAGCTGTTTATAAACATGAACCTTTGTAGAGCAAACAATATTGAAATTAATAATAATGACTAATAATAATACTGGACAATCCACACAGCATCATCTAACCTCAAGCAGAGCTTGTTTTATGAGAGATATTAGATGACTGATGTGCCTACTCAATACAAATAGACAGTTTTTTTTATCATACATAGAAAATACCCAGATCACAATGCCAATTAGAGCTTAGATTCAATAATACTATTATGATTCTGTTAAGAGTCCCAGTTAACTAATATACTTAATACATTACATATGTACGAGATATAATTAAGGCTACTCCCAAATACTGGTAGTAGCGACATGCCAAAACCTCACCTGGAAGCACTTCTCCTCCTGAGGACATAGTTTCTTCAGAATGGTGCCTTGATCTGGTCCTGCCTTGAAGTTTCCCTGGTGCCCTGCAAGTTGGATCCAGGGATACCGCTGCTTTTTGTAGGTTTGGAAGAACGGCGTCCACTGCACGATGTTACGCAGCTTCCGCCATCTCTCCGATTGCTGGAATTTGAGAAGAGAGTTGTTCAACCTCTTTATTTTGATATTAGATTAAAATAAAACGTGTGCTTTGTTCTAGATGTACCTAATTGTAATGGAGTAGGTACGGATGTTTTGCAGTTGGTGTTTTGTTTTTTGAATACAATAGCTCAGCATTGTTTGACTTTTGTTTTTGTTCTGATTTCAAATTGACCATTGATCTTTCTACTCGTATTCTTTTGTTTTCTTTAGGTTAGCTTAGCACGTCATGTTTGCGGGCATCGCGATTATTGTAAATAATCATTTGAACATAAATTTCTAATCAACTTTTAAAAATCTCTACGTTAAGAACCCTTCTACCTCTAATAACTATACTTTGTTGGAATGGCGTGGTCTTAAAAGATAACTATAACTATAATGTTGAAGTCGGTCTATCCAACAACGGTTGGACAGTCGGTTTATGTTTGTTGAAGATGTCATGGTATATTTTGTCTTATTGTCGTTGCTAGGTCAGATAAAAAATCTCAATATTCTCATAGCGTGATTTCTCACACTAGTTATCATTTGAATCTTAATTATCACTAACAAAACAACGTAAACATCTCATTGTTTGCTAACTATCTTTGTACCTATTATTAGATTTTCCCACACATCAGGAGATCTGACGAAGAAAATCTCTTTTATTACGTCTGAGAGTCGTCACGCGTTAGGATCATTAAATACACGTGAAAATATATATCTATACGTATGGATTCATGTCATTCTAAGTTAGTAGTGCCTCAGAATTAAATATATGGATAGGTAGATTGGTTAAGAGAAATCCCAGATGCAAACTGATGTATATAATAGAATAGAAAGATATAATTTTATAACTACAATACAAATTGGTAAAACGATACAAACTTATAGAAAGGTACATGTATAAAGTCGTTATAAAAACCATAACTCAGCATAATGCTGGCTTAACTCCCGTAAGAGACGTAGCCAGCGCTGGTCTTCCGTTAGAGCCCGTACAGTTGACATTACGAACAAGCCAGGATGTTGAACCAAGTAGGTCAAATAAAAATACAAACTAATTGTAGAGTATCTTTCGTAGGTCTAATTACCTAGATATTGTTTACTTGACATTGTTACGATAACAAAATTTCCTGTTTTGTTCAATTTTAATTTTGCTTTAGCCTCATTAGAGGCGTTTATCTGTTACCTAGGTAAGTACTTATTGCCAGGCATTTTGTTTCCATCACATTTATTGTTTGTTATTTTTCCTTGTTGTATGGGTTTTTATAAATCCTTATCTATTTCGCATAAAATTCAGAACAACATAAATGACATTTTCTCATAAATAAATCTTAGTATTCCTTTGGTACTAGAGATTTTTATTCACCTATGAAGATATTCATAGAGCGAAACATGGCGTATGAACATATATTCAACTGATGATGTTGGTTGGCTCCCAAAGGCCAAATTATGATTTAATTGGAATTTTGGAACGAGATCAAAGGTCCCTGAGCTCAGTGGGTGGTATATCTTACAATTCACTGTATGTCTACAATCAGCAATTACTGTCACTATAAACAAATTGATTGCCAAACCGTCATGTCATGTGCTGAGTAATTTTTTAATTATACGGTTTGGTACTTTTGTGACACAAAGATGTTCCGAAAATTCTGGCAGGTACCTTATTTATACTTTTGATATGAAGACCGCTCAGGCACTATTAAAACAAATTAATAGCTAGCGACCTTTGTTGCTGACTGTACTTATGTATATAGCTGTCAGTTCAAAGAGCTGTGCTTTGCTTAACTAAACTCGGTTTCAGGTGAATCCGGCCCTTAGCTGCATTATCGGTAAGTCGTCTGGACAGTTCGCACTTCCTACAAAACCGCGGAGTAAGTGAATCGAGTGATTGACGTACATGTCACGAAAGGTGTTGGTGGTCAAGTAAACAAGTGTAGGATTACACCACAAAATAATTAACATGGCAGATTCACACGTTTAGTAGGTTGTTAGGTATAGACTTATAAATTACCTACAATAAGTTATAGGTATGTACAGTGCGCGTCAGAATTAAGTATTCCCCTTGTCTAAGAGAGGTAGGGAGATAGGGGGATACTTAATTCTGACGCGCACTGTACATGTTACGGAGATGGAGTTCAGCATGAATAATATTCAATTAGTTTAGAAAATGGATCCATTGTAATATTATAAATTCGAAAGTAACTCTGTCTGTCTGTCTATTTGTCTGTTACTTATTCTTATTATTTTCTGGTTGCTTGGAAGAAATCGCTTGAAGCGATAAGGCCGCCAAATCCATTGCTCTGTTTAGTATGTTTAATTTAATAAAATCTGTTTTTTTTTTAAGGTGATGATTAAAGAATTTCTTATCTGTCTATCTATTCACGCCGAAACGGCTGAACGGATCTTGACGAAATTCGGCAAGGTGCTAAATGGATTCTCGGGTACGGACATAAGCTCCATGTAAAACGCGTGCAAAACCGCAGGCAGTAGCTATTTTGAAATATAATTTAATACTCAATAAAAATAAAACGATTAAGGAAGAAGAAAATTTACTTGCCATTATAAAACGACTACAATATGAAAATATGAAAAAAATTACCAATAAGAATTTACGTTCAGTCGATAAAAAATATAGGAAGAAACTAACCTTTTTAGTGTTGGCTACATAAACGCAGAAGACCACATCCATAAAATTTTCAATTTTAAATGTAGCCGAACTTTGCACAAGACTCATGGAATACATCACTACAAACCACAGTACTTCGATATCAATTCACAACACTACTGTTATAATTATAAATATAATTGAGTATAAAATATTATATTTTAACAATAATAGATGTTAATCCTTTCAACGCACTAAATACACTGGGCTACACGACTATATTGCTTTAATAATATAATATTTTCTGAGTCAGGTTGTACTCAGTAAAGCACTGTGACGTCAACCTTACGTCAGAGAATGAAGTGGCGTTATTGGTGCAATCCCAACGAACAGAGGGCGTATATGGCGATGCAACGTCATTTTGAAAGCTGTGACCTGACGTAGACCGTTATTTTAAACGGTTTATTGTGCATTTAAGTACTTATAAGTACTTTCCGATATACTTTAGTGTTAAGTTCAATGTGGACATTATATACAAAATATATAAACATTTTTAGAAATAGTTAAGTAGCATTGTGGAATTTTCCCGAGGACAAGAAAACAGTCTTACAGAAAGATAGGATTTACCTTAAAATAAGCAGGTAATAAATCAATGGGCGCCGCAGTAGTTCATAGTCACATCGATTATTGAAATTAATTTTTTTTTTATATAATTAGAGCCCAAATATAAATAAATAATGCTGGGCAATCCACATAGATGATACTGTCATCTAGCCCCAAGCCAAACAGAGCTTGTGTTATGGGTATTAGATGACCGAATATACAATATAATACAATACATAACATAAATGGATATTTTTTATTATACGTAGAAAATACCCAGAACACCCGGTAAAAATATTTGCAAATCGAACAAATCTTTGCATATCGTACAAATATTTGTCCCAAGGCGGAAACCGAACCCGCAACCTCCTGCGTAGCAGGCGGACCTTCGCCCGCCGCGCCACATCGGTTATCGAAATGTAATTAAGTACCTAACCTACATTCATACTAATAATAAAAATCGAAAGTTACTGTCTATCTGTATGCCTGTTACATTTTCGTAACGAAAGGGTACGCTTTAACGGCACAACGGATCCTAATGAAATTTTGTAAGGAGGTAAATGGTATACTGGGGACGGACATACGGTACTTGAGAAGCGCGTGCGAGGCCAGGCAGTAGCTAGTATCGTATAAAAATACTTCCTCACGGCTTTTCTGCTAAAAACAAAGAATTTACTGGAGATACAGCAAAAAAACAGTCAGATAATAATGAAATCATCAATCCGTCATGGCTTGGTAAGAAACAATTCGTACAAAAAGCAGTCAGTAAAGTATTTTGTTATTTATGACTGACGATTATCTTAAACTGTTCGCACCTTTGGAATCTCTAATAGGGCAAAAAGTATCGGCTTTTATAGTCAGAATAAACTTTTATGTTACAAGCTCCAGATTCCATAAAACCTACTTGGGACCTTTTGCCTATATGCACTCAAGTATAGTCATTGATGAGAGTGTAGGTACTGGTTTTATTTTATGTAATCCTATTTCGTTAACGAATAATCAATATCATCATCAGCCTATCTTAGTCCACTGCTGGACATAGGCCTCCCTAGTGAAACTATGTAGTAAGAAGAAATTTTGTTTTTGATGAAGAATGTTCCTATTATCGTAATGAACGTGAGATTGCAATTCAATTATTGGGTTATGCGATTCCTATATTTCCTATGTCCACATCCGCCTATTGCCAACCAAATGTTGCATTTTGTTGTTTCGGATTTGCGGTGATGCATGTTTAGCCTTGAAGTTTGACCGATCTGTCCAAGTCGTTACAAAGTCAAAGACATTAAAACTGGTTCACACGAACGGAATTCGGATGAGCAGATTTCCTTTTTTTTACCCTAATCCTGGAGATTTCTAGATTTTTGTGATTTAAGTAATTAAATCAATCTTGATCGTAGATACTGGTGCATAGTACTAGTAGGTGTCTAAAGGGTCTGATAGACTAATTTTGATAGAAGCTGGTGAGGATTTTTGACAGTTCTCATTTAAAAGTTTGCTTGACGTGCATAAATTTCTTTACTACGTAATTTAATTTTTGTCTGTGTGTCTGAAAATTGTTAGAAAATAACTAACTCTGTCCATCAAAAACATAACATAGAAAAAAAAATACTGCCAATTCCATTGAGATAAAAGGGAGTACTATGCTTTCTATATGGACAATTCATTCTTCACCGATTCATTCCCAAATGAAAAGTCACATAACTTCGTAAAGGAATTACCTATGCGAGAAGGAAAAACTGGTTGCAATAATTCTTACTGACTTGATATGACACATGTCAGATGACAGCAAAGAATTATGTTGCAGGAAACCTAGATTGATGGAAGGTTTTGGTTCTGTGAAATTACCGGCTAGGTCCCATAAAATAAACTCAGCTGTTCGAGTTCAAATTACATTATTTTTTAATAATGGGTACATTGTCATAGTATTGTAACCACACGACTTATACAATAGAGCCAGCTTTCCACAATTTCAGTTATTAAATGTTTTGACAAGACTAATTTGAATATTACGAGTCATTATTCGAAGTGAAAAAGCGTAAGTTTTGTTGCTTTTGGACTTTGAAACGTAAGTAACTGAAGGTACGAAATACAAAGCTCAGTGAACTCTTACACTCCTATACCTACGCCGAATAACGCACGTATTACACATGTCTCTCGCTATTGTAAAAATGAAATTATATTTTACTTGATTTTACAAACTGCTAAATTTCTTCCGGCAGGTTCTATTTGTAAAAAGGAAAGCAAACACGTACTACCGAGTTTCACAGTCTTTATCTCCAAAGAGAGACTTCACCTCACTTATCCATCATCACCAGCCTATGATAGTCCACTGCTGCTATGTTAGTCATAGGCGTCCCGTCCCCTAATGAACGCCATAGCGCTCTGTCTTCAGTTTGCTGCACCCAGCATCAGCCTGCCTATAAAATATGTGTACTTGATATATCTGGTCTGTGGTAATATTTATCGCCATTGCATTCACAAGTGGCACTACAAGAATATCAGCAACGATACTCACGCCCGTTGTTGTAGTCCTCTGCCTTTTATTGTCTGTATATAGGAGTTATTATTTCAAGAACATCGTTGACGCATGAAATGGCTTTGAATCCAAGCTGCTAAACGAGGCCTTTCAATTGCGTAAGTATTATTTACCTGCTAAATTTTTATGAGATATAAATTTTCCTTGGAACATTTTATATGATATTTTTTTTAATATAAAATGTTACTTATGCTAACTTTTTGCCAGCCATAAGTGTCCTTAAATCGTACAAATGTATTCTATGTAATTAATTCTACTCTGCTCTATAGCAGAGTCAAAAGCATTTATTTGAATATCTCATTATTAGAAAAAATTACCGATTTGTAGGGCGACAATAGGGACCAGTTTTCAAATTATACGCAAATATCACCAGTGGAAACAACTGCATGTAAGCGAATAAAAGAAAAATCATCATGAAATATTCTGACGTAAACGATTATATTACACTTTATATGATAATAAACATAAGGTTCAATATTTACAAAATATACAACCCTGAAAACCAAACTCCCATGACGCCACAACACTGAATATGCTAACCCGAATCCTTCAAATATTAATAAGAATTTGGTAAAAAATAGTTTACACAAGATACACTATTGACTTTATCTGCATAATTTACGTGTTAGTCGCTACGTCATTTTATTGGGGTTACACGCCATGTGTACTTTGAACTGTAGATATGTTCTCTGAAGTTACAGGCGTTTTGTACTCAGGAAATACCATGACGTGTTTTAGTTCAATAGCTTTCCTAGTTATTTGACTTACGTCTGTTCTAGTTTCCACAATTTTATCCCCTTCATAATTCCTATATGTCTTCCTGTGCACTGTTTTAATTAAGATACTGTGTTTGTTTATTTCTAGGCTTGCTCTTGCCATGCAACACTATTTATCTTCGTAGTCACTGAATAGGATTGATTATGCCTTGGGTTTTATTAATGTTTTTATTATTAATAATCATCATAAAATTTGCCTGGAATCATCCGTTGCTGGGTTATTTGCAGCCTTTTCTGTACTATCCTACAAGTTAATATCATCATTATCAAAATATTTTTACCGTTATCCTACCACTACGTATTATAGACTAGTTTGTTCTCACGGCTTCGCACGCACTGTTTATATTCAAACGTGTAATGGTTATGTCTATCCCATGGATATTTTATTTTTTGGGATAAGAAATAGCATAAGTTGTATTCCATTCATCCAATCTTTCGCATATGCAATATTGGTGTTATGTGATACATAATTTTTTAATAACAAAACAAAGAACAACTACAAAATCGAAAAAAACTTCCTCTCCCTCAATAGAGGGAAACCATTAATCACTTCACATGGCAATACTACTTTTACAAAACATAGTAATGCAGCCGACTTTGGCGGTATTCAAATATTTAGTACGAAACTGGCAATGAACGCATTTTAAGCGGTATTCGGGTCACGCGAATATGTTCAACATCGAATACGTGTATTAACATTGCTAGACATGTCCCACTTAAACTTTTGATGGGTTAAAACAGCCGGTTATAAGTAAATAAACTTTAGAAATACGATCATCAAACTATCACTTCTTACAATAGTGGACAGAAAAATTAAGTAAAGATAATTAATGATTTTGTTTTAAATTTAACATTGACCAGCCTATAGAAATAAAAGTTAAATGATTTGACACAGTATAACTATATAGTATTAAGTTCATTTGATTTAATGACGGTTAAAAACCATGAATGATGACGAAAAATAAAAAAAACAACAATAAAATTTTCGAAAAACCTGTTTGCAGTTAGAACTGACGTCACACTGAAACGCAAAAGACCAAAGTTATGCTGAAAGTACATTTAAAATTTAAATACCCGTATGTTATTGTTGTAAATGGGTTTTTCGGATTCTCTAGCGTATTTGACATTTGACTTACGGTCAGTAAACTTGAACGTTACAGACCCCTGTTCCTGAAAATTATGACTACACTAGTTTCTGACGGCGGCTTTGTACGCGTTGTTTCTATAGGAACGTGTAAATGTGTTTTTTGTCCCATGAAAACTGATAAATGAAATGAAAACAGGGTTTGTTTTATTTCAGGGTTCGTTTTTTTGACCTACAATGCAAAATTTTAGCCCGTTCCGTTCTGCATTTTTGGCGCGAAGAAGTAACTGCATCCATCCATCCAAAATTATGCATTTAGAATGGGCTGAATATTATTGAGACGTGGGATTTTTAGACAAAACAAGATAAAGTTAAAAACTACAACCCGACTACGTGAAAGTTATAAAAGTTTGAAACATTTACATTGACAAAATAGAATGACGTATCGGTCATATTTGATAGGCATAGAGTTGAAAATGAAAATAGGTCGTAGGTATTGTAATTTTTCTCTATGGGTCCTGCAGCCTGCGGCTACCTAAATTTTAATACGCGTTTTGAAGGCTTATTCGGGGTCGGAGCCCTAAATCCTATAGCCTATAACCATCGGGGTATTGAGACGAATCAATCGATACATAATTTGTGGAAATCGAACCAGTAGTTTCAGCGCTACGTGGGAACAAAGAAATCGGCCACATACAAATATACAAATATACAAACATACAAACATACAAACATAGGGTGCTAACCTCATAACCCTCCCCTGTTGGTAGTCGGGTAATTATAGAGGTATTGCATGAAATGAATGTCTTGCACGTTCCAGATACGGGGTCAACCATTGAACCGAGTATTTAGGTACAAAAACCCCTAGACCTCGTCATTGATAGCCTGGTATTTTTTTCGGCGTTTACGTACGAGTAGGTTATTTGCTATTTCTTTGTTTTTTTGCTGCTGACAGCGACCAATGATCCGTAAGATTGTTTTCGCGTTCAATTGTATTGTATACCTTGGAAATTTTCTTATTACCAAAGTACCAACCAAGTGAATAAATTTCTTCTAGACCTTAGTTATACATCTTCGGAAATTTTGTCACTTACCATCAGGTGAGATCGTGGTCAAACGAAGACCTATTTTCGATTTAAAAAAAAACTGTTTCTTATTAAGGCGGTACCCCACTCAAACTATCGCCGCCGTCTATTTTATTTTACTATTTCGAACGCCTTAAAAGCAAACCTCAACTTAAAAATAACAACCTGAAAGTACAATATTGGTCATTCCCCTATATGTAACATAACATAATACCTACAGAGAACCTCAGTGAAGCAATAAAATTAACATTTGTAAAGCGCTTATCTTTATTAATAACACCGGTCGGTTCCTTTTCTAGAAGTTGAAACCTGGATGATCATAGTTTTTCTATAGCTGGTTTTTGCGATAGATCTATGCGATTAGCTGAGATAGATTATCTAGAGTCGTATTGCAATGTATTTATGAAAAACTGGCTGTTGGACTTCCATTTTACGGTGTACCTGAGTAGAATTTATAGTATTCTGTCAGGAGATCTATAAAAACTGACGTGAAGACTAAAATGATGGCAAGAACTTCCTAACTGTTTTATTTAATAAAATTAAATTATATGACTCATTATAGACTCATTTCCAACAGCCTAAGAAGTACATACAGCTTGCTCTACTTTTGAAAAATTAAAATATTTGATTGAAAACAATCTCGACTGATCCTCAATCGGAAGCGTCCATAAGATGCTAGCTTCATCGCCCCGCCGATGTCGATGCGCTGCGCCAGATACTCATCAGCTCGTTTCGACAAGACGACGACGCTCAGAAAATTTATTAAAAACCCGGAGAGCCTTGTTACCCCACGGACCTAGGGTCTCGACTCGGAGCAAATGCGTAGGCTCTGTCGAGACCTGTATATTTGCGCCTTTTGAGATCCTCGGCAAAATACAACGTCTAAATTATTTCTGTCATTTGAATTTAATTTTCGTTGTTGATAAATATTTGTTAATACTTCTCAACATTTGCTTGTCTATGCGACAGCCGTTAAATATAAGATCCCATTTAGTGCCTTACCTTTATAAAAATGTTACTAATATAGTTTACTATAGTTTCAAAGACAGCTGATAAAATTTGCTTAAACGTTTTTTTTATTTTAAATGAAAAAAAGGGTGGTACTTAGTTTTGTAGGCCAGTGTAGTTTCCATGGGATAGCAATGACTATTAAGAGGCGATGGTAACAACGCGTGCGAACCCGCATGCAGAAGCTAGTTAAAAGTAACAGAAGGAAGCTATCTCCCATCCTATAGGTAGGTGTAGGTTCCCTGATCGGTTGATAGGATAGGTTCCAAGCGCGGACTCGTCGCGATTCTCTCGCTCGTGGAGACGGCCCTTAGTCGGCTCTTACGACATCCATTGGCATTCTTATAGTTTCTGAATTACCAACAAGTTATTCTCAACTTTGCAAAATTCCGAATTTTGCAAAGTTGAGAACATGCTCCTTGTCAAATTTGCTTGTTACTTTGGAAGGCTAGTGGTTATTACGCAACATAGCACACCCTTTTCATCGCATTTAACACGTAGGAGGCACCTATTGTAATAAAATATAGCCTTGTGAAGTAGTGACGCATATTACACAAAAAATGAATACTTTGTGCACACAATATCTTTACGTTCCACACAATTTGATTTAACTTATAATATTGTGTAACGTTGTGTTCTTCTATACGAGCAGGTAAAGTAAGAACTGTTTATCTTAATTTCTCGTCTAAGATTGATTTTATTTATGCTGATAGCGTTCCTCACATTATATCAATCAGCATTAAGAAGAATATAATAGAAACAGAAGCGACGCGTGACCCGAGAGCTGGTGAGTATCTGGCGCAGCGCATCAGCAGTGCTATACAGCAGGGCAATGCAGCTACCGTCTTGGGCACGCTTCCGACTGGTATTGATATAGATCAGTTGAGCTACTTGTAGATTGTTTGCAACAGTCTGCAGTTAGCTCAATTGTTTCAATGTAAATACTAGTTTTAATTTAATTCTATTATTTGATTGTAATTTTCTTTGTTTATCAGCAATATATGAGTAGAAATTATGCAGAATAGGCAAGGGAGCTGTGCTCGCTCATAGCTAGCACCAAAGAAAGCGAAATTAAATTTTGTAAGAATTCCAGTGTTTTGTATCGCTTAAAGGGACTTTATGATGACTTTTTCTCTAACTATATCAAAGAATTGTCTTCTCTGTTTTAAATAATCATAGAGACAGATAATATAACGTTAGGGTTATAACCACAGAAGTAATACTAGCTCTGTGGTATGTACGTATTCGAGTGTCGCCTGAATTTTCACAACCTTCAACAAAGGTAGGCCTTATTGCAGAGTTGACGTCAAGAATCTCATTGTCTTTTTTTCTTAGTGACGGTGGTATTTTAAACTAGTCCTCCTTTCAAAATTACCTCTACTAAAATAGCAACACTGAGATACAACTCACAAGTCACAAGACTGCTGTGCCGATTATTATTTGGTACCTTGTCAAACTAAATCGGTCGGCTTAACGCATTCACTGCCCAGGCTTCGATAAAGTGCGCCGCGGCCCTGCCTGAAGAGGTGCAGTTGTCCTTGTGCGTCATGGACAGTGAAAGTAAAATAAGTTAACGTTATAGCGACAATTAAGACTACCATTTTGTAACCCATTTACTAAACATTTTGAGGATAAACATTTTATCAGGACGCGAATCTTTTATTACAGACTAGTGGCCTGCTCCGGCTTCGCACGGTTAGATATAGGCATTTAACAAAAAATGTCCCCCGATGTCCTCTATAAAACTGTTGGGTAACATTATCGAAGTTTTCATACTGATCCCTAAATTTTTGAAAATATTCTATCGCCTATGTTCATCAGAGATAATGTAGGATTCTAATGGTGAAGAATTATTATGATCGGTCCAGTAGTTTCGGAGCCTATTCAATACAAATAAACAAACAAATCTTTCCTCTTTATAATTTAGTGTATATAAATATACCAAAAATTTACAAATTACTAATAAACATAATCTTAAAATATCTAATCGAAGACTAATAGTCTCGATAACCCCCATTCATATAACACGACTCAAAGTCAACGCGATTCAACAACAGTATTTTGTCCCGAGTGTTTGTTTGTATTGTAACTGTTGTAACTATAAAAAATAACTACATTTCGCATACCTACGTCGTTGACTGCAACGTCGTTACGCATTCGTGCACAGCAAGGTCATCGTTCATCGCTGCTATCATATTTATACCGTTATCAAGGCACGAATGCAGTGTGTGACTTTTGAACGAACTTATACAAAAGTTGGGGGTTTAACTGATTTCTTTATCTTGTGTATTTACATAATAACTAGGTGGTTTTTACTGGTACATTTGATGCGAGAAGATGTTTTTAGTGAACTGAAAATATTTTGTGCATTTAATTACCTATGTAACTAATAAAAACATCTTCTCGCATCAAATAAACCAGTAAAAACCACCATTTCATATACGGTTCGAAGCTTATAGTAGCTATAGAGTTACTATAAGCTTCGAACCGTATATCAAATTGTATAACTTTACTATAATTACTCTGAGGTAAAATTGACTAACGAATTATTTAAAAAAAAACAAACATAATAAATTGTCCGTTTCAAAAACCTTTAGGTACATTAATTCAACATAACCCCGGGAAGTTATTGATGATAATGAGTGTGTGAATAACATTTGCGTCAAACTTACCACATGAGAACCAACAAGAGATCACGAAGTGTAACTTGACGATTACCTGTAACGTAAAAAATATTTGTTTATGTAACGTAAACAATGTTTCTTTAAGAAGAATCTAGAGAAGATATCTAGAGACGCAAATATGCAGGTCTCGACAAAGCCTACGCATTTGTTCCCCTTAGAGTCGAGACCCTAACGAGTCCGTGGAGAACCGAGGCTCTCCGGTTTTAAAAAATATATATCTGAGCATCTGGTTGAAGCGACGCGTGACCCGAGAGCTGGTGAGTATCTGACGCAGCGCATCAGCATGGCCATACAGTGGGGCACACAGCGGGGTCAATTTGCACAGCAGCGAGGCAAAGCAGCAGGGTCAATTTGGACAGCAGCGGGGCAAAGCGTACGCTTCCGACTGATATTGATATGGATGAGTTAAACAGTGGCCATATATACAGTTAAACAGTTGCTAGTTGTTATATATAGGTAATATATTGTTTGGCAACAGTCTGCAGTTAGTTCAATTCTTTCAATTGTAAATACTAGTTCTAATTTGTTCATATTATTTGATTGTAATTTTCTTTGTCAATAAAGATCCTGTTTGACAGCCAAACATTACATTTTCCTTTATAAGGATAGTAAATTAGAGGCAGTTTGACCCTATTTGAAGCTATATCATATTTAAAAGCCATATTCAAGCTATAATCAAGCAATACTTTATAGACGTCGTAATTTCCAATGATTATGTTCGAGTAACAAATTCCTGCCTCATACCGTGCACCTAAATACTTTTGCTAGCTTACATAAATCTTATTTTGACGTTTGTATAGGCTTAGGTTTTGAATGAACTATGAGTACTAATGAAGTATGTTAGTTCTGGTCTTATGTACCAGAAATAAAGTATGATTATTTTAACAATTTTAAGATGCATTGCTATTTGAGTTCAATACTCAGTTTTCATAAAAGAAATGTTGTCAAAAGTTACCTTGAGAAATATTTTGTTTCTTAGTCTGTTTTAGAAACATGTTGTTATTTATATTTCTTTATTCATCTTTCTATAACAACAGTTTGCAGTTAGCTCAATTGTTTCAATTGTAAATATTAATTTTAATTTAATTCTATTATTTGATTGTAGTTTTCTTTAGTTTTCAACCAGTGCGTCCTACCCGTCATGAGTCACCTTACGGATCTGAGACGTGGACACTCACGGTAGGGCTGGTCCACCAGTTTAAAGCTGCTCAGCGAGCTATGGAAAGAGCTATGCTCAGGGTTTCTCTGAAGGATAGGATTCGCACCAAAATCCGCTTCCGCTTCCACTCCTGTCCACCAAAAGCGTACCCTAACTTGGAGATTTATATGCCATAGCATGTCATTACTACAAATCAGTAGAACCTACGCAAAAACCTCCATTGAATATGCAACTCTGCAGTATGTAAACAGAGCTCACATTAGCTTAGTGCAATTCCGGTTTATTCTGGGCTGTTTGCAACAAGTCAATTTGCAAGTTCACTTCTGTATTAGCACATTACATGGACTTGATGCATGAGGTGGGTACTAAACGGGTTTAAGATCTATTACTTACTAAAACCATTCATTTTACAATATTTTAAATGTTTATTTCACAGTCTCATAGATAAAGTACTTGAGAAACGACTTTGAAAACTAATTAAAATGTAATATTGTGATTTCTGAGCAGTAAAAATTCGTTGACGTTAGCTCGATAAAGTCACGCAAAAAAAGTGTTGTGCTCATAATATTATGGTATACCTACTATGGTAAAACAATTTTCTCCAATACTGTGGAAAAGTTACTTAAAAACAAATTTCTGTCATAACTTATAAACATTCAATTTATAAACATATCACTTTTTAATACTTTTATTTAAATTAATAATATGTTACCAAAATAGCAAATGATCCTTCACACGCCTCCGTTTTTCCTGCGTCATGCAATTGTATGGACAACAATGGCCGTATGCGTATAATGAAAATAGAGCAGTTTTGACGTCAAAGGCTTTGACGTATAGAACTAGTAGCAGGCCAATTATTTAATAAAATTTTCCAAATCTTTTATATAATTGCGATTTTTTGCTAACTTGAATAGCAACAGGGTGTTTGTACTTAATAATTAGAACATATTACATATTATTAGCTGACATAATAGGCAAATAAATAAATTATATTAAAGTAAAGGTGTTTCGAACGAAACACCACGTACGAAATTCTCGAGAATTGACGGCAGGTGTACAATTACAGACTTTTTGTCAATCTTTCAATAAATTGTCGATTGAGATCTACTCAGAGTACTTAGTATGAGTACTCAGATCTGATTTGCGTTTGAATCAGTGGTGAATACTGTGTCAGTCAACCACGGTGTTAACTCAGATCTAGGGAACATGGACGTCTGCGTGCCACAAGGGTCGACACTGGGCCCTGTGCTCTTTCTCATATATGTAAACGATCTTGTCAATTGTTTACCAGACTCCAATGTTATCGTATAGGTATTCGGAGATTATCAATTATACTTATAACGATACCTAACCCCGAATACTTCATTGAGTACGTCTCAAATCGCAAAAAAAGAATCTTCTATTATACTATCTAAAATCAACATCAACTGAGATTTAAATCCCATTGTGTTAATAATAACATACGTGGGAGTTCTCACGACCGTAATCAAAACATCAGTCTGACTTTGTACAGTATTTGAGGTTTCATTCGCGTAGGTGCTTCAATCAGTTCCGACCACAGAGATATATGTTAGTTTTAAAGGTAACCACATCGTTCGTTATTTATGAGTGACTAGCTTAGGCCTGCTATTTCTTGCAAAAGCTATCTGAATAAAACTTAGCAAGCATAATTATAGGTAAGTGAAAGATTTTACTGGTAGGAGAGGAACCAATTGTTCCAGAGGTTGGCCATTACAAATAACCAATCAAACTTACTAACCAACTTTAAACAATATCTCCTAGGAGATATCTTGTAGTGTAGGTGATAGTGCAAGTCATTGAGACTTAAGTAAATATGACATGTTTGGTTAACAATCAACACATTTGGTTTTGTATTTAAATAAGATGGTTTCAGATGATAGTGTTAATGATATTAGCAAAGAAATAAAGAAGCGCGGACGAACAAGAGCAACAGTATAGGAACAACTTGAAGGAGACATTTCTATTCTAAATAAATTGTTCATAAAACTTGTGAAACTATTATGGTTATTAAATTTATCGCTTCAAATCGCATGCAACTGTGCCAAAATATTGGAAAACTCAAAACAATACAAATCATGATAAAAATTTCTCTGTGTGATTATTGTATGTGTATAAACTTTAACCTAGCTAGAGTAAGGTGTAGGCACTTATGTTCTAATAGCAAATAAGACAGGTGCAAATATAAATAGCCCTTAAAAAGGTCCGAGTAATAATTTCTTAATCTAGATCAAAGCATAAAGTTATGACCCAGTCTTTAAGATATTATCTCCGCTATCAACACATTCTTGTGTGTCATTATAGCACCTGTATGTAGCAAAAACATGTTGATATTTCTTTGGCAAATAGAACGAGCCCCGTTCTTTGCCTCTACTACGGTTACCTTATTCACTTACTCCTGTGGCTCAGCCATCCAAAGTGGATCTTGGCCTTCGACACCACCATAACTTCTCAACTTCTCCAGGCAAAATAAGTAGCAGTAATATATTTACGTGTAATAAATATAAAATGTTTTAGGTACATCAATCTGTGGTAAAATTTCCGCTTAAGTAAATTTATGCCTTAATATATGGTGAAAACTCGCTGCAAACTTAATTATTTTAGAGTTTTAATTTTTAATGTTGATTTAAAATCGAAATCGAAAACATTTTGTGAGAGCTTATGGTAGAGGCTCTGTTTGCTTGTAGTCTGGTGGTACTGTTTGCAAATCTTTATGGGAATGTTATCTCTATAATCTTTAGCGTCCTCTAGTGCTATACCTATATTGCTACTTCACAGTTCTACTTCACATCACACTTTGGATAATATAGAATCCTTTGTAACTATTTTATTGTTCTTATCTGATGGTGGAATATTTTCACAATTTGCTTTATCCAACGCATTTTCTTGAAGTAAAACAGGGATCATCCCCTGTCAAAATTATTGACAAAATGCTCAGTGTCAATATGTTTTTAAGTGTAGGGTTCTAGTTGTCTATTATAGTATCTTTGATTATCTTTATTTTTATTATTCTTTGTTTCCATTATTCCAGTGTCCATGGTGTCGTCTTTTTTTAATGGCTTCATATCTCTGAGTTCTAAATTATCGTGGATGCTAAAAATATCCATTACAACCGACTAGGTCTCACACTGATCAGCAATTGTCATTAGCGACTCCGTAATTGGTGTCTAATTGTTTCGCAGACACGTGACGTCAACCGCCTGGTATGTGACCACTGCGACACGACTGTCCGGCTAATTTCGGCTTTCCATTTCATTACTATCCTCTATGTAGGTAATCGGAAAGTCTAATCGGCATGACTAACGTCACCCGCCGTCGTCATAAGTAATTTGTGGTTTAGATAGGTTTTACCTACAGCAATGTTTCAAGAAAACTGATTTCAAGGTTTATGATCACATGGTTCACGTAAGTTTTACGTTAAAAATGATCAGCATCGCTTTCTGGGTGGTAAATGCATCGGTGGCATCAGCGTGAAGAAGTAACAAACGTCCACACTTTTGCATTATTAATACTGTTGTAACTCTTAGAGCACGTGCTTCATCATATCTAATAAATGGCAATCTACTAGCAGCTTCTCTACAGAAATGGGTGTCAGACCACCTTGGAGCTGGCAGCTAATGTTCCTTACGTGACTAACCGCTTAATTTGGCTGGCTTTATCAAAGGGCAGTTAGTTTTATGTGCGGACCATTGTTATTGTTACTATATCCTCAGTAGCAGGGTCTGCGTCCTGTCGTATAGTTCGTGTAGGCAGTATTTCTGATAGAACATACAAGCTAACCGTCTTCTTCGTCCAACTCACCACAGATTTCATATTTGACACTTGTTTTGTCAGCAAGTACAACACTGTTGTGGGGTGAGAATATAATGTAGTATAGTCATAGATATTGAGCCTTCTATGCATGCAGATGTTACATACAGAACAGACAGACCGCTCATAGTCTTCAGTGGTTTCAGTTAAATTTTGCAGACAAATCTAGATATTATTTTTCATTTTAGTGTAACATGAAAAAGAATAACCGCGCCAAAAAACTGAAATTGTAAAAATAGATAGCTTTTCTAGATTTTCTTTTTCTTAGGATGTATCGCAAAAATTTTCTTATAGATTAACCTTCTTCTCATATTTTTTTTATTAAGTTTTTTTTTCTCTTTCACAGAGAAAAGAAGACATGCGACATGAAGACTTTTGCATGCATGCATCCATGGTATCACGATCACAATGAATGATAGAGGCTTAATTTTCTTTGGCTTTTGTTAATTGGGTATTAACAACGGGGTGACATTTATTTCACCCACAAACACGATTTCATTGTTTTGTCATTTTTTTAACGAACTTGTTTATACCGAAATGCAAAAAATATTTTTGTAATATGCGTAAGTACTAAAGTATAATTTTTTTATCGATGGTCATATTTTACATTATTTATTGTTTTCTTGAACATAAAACACACATAAATATTGATTAACAGGGTCAAATATTAATTACATGAGGGGAATTTCAAGTAAATTGAGTACCTTTATATAATAAAACGCTTATCCTTATATAATCAATATAATCATGCATGGCGTCAAATAGATAAAAGCAAAACAGATTGTAAAAACTGACCTGACACATAAAAGAGCATAGAGTATTTGTAACTCTACATTCTAGCCAAGTCGGGCTCCACAGTAAACACGAAAATAAATTAGTCTGTAAAACGACACCAACGCCAGTTTATAACCAACTTCAGGAGAAGGTTATATGTTTGGCTATATGTTTTTTTGTAGATCTTACAAAACTGCTAGGCCAGAGGTGATCGAATTACTGGCTTTTATTTCGGTCAACGAATTAGCATTGCCATTCAACGTGCCAATACTGCCAGCATTCTGGGCACACTACTAGACTACGTGCGTCGTAAAAGGTATTTAAAACATCATCACAGGATAATGATCATCATTGTGTAACATATGGTTTCCATGGCAACGGGAGTAAATAAGAGGTATTTTCATTCGTCGTTTCATCCATGTGTCATCACCACTCATGGTCATCAATAAGCCTTAAAAGTAATGTAGTTTTTTTTCTACATAATCGGAGGACATAAAGTAAGGGTATCTATAGTTTTACATTTATCTATAAACTAAATATAGTTTAACCATTTAAGTGTCTTCGCATGTAGATGTTAAGAGAATACTGGCTGGTTGAAGAGAAATCGAGTAACTTAAACTAGAGTCATTAACTTTAACTTATAGCAAATCTTAAAAGATGATCATAGGGTTAATGATCAAAAATATATCTAACCGGTTAACACACTCACATTCATAAATACTAAATTAAACATTTAAAATCAGCGTCACATGTTCCTTGCATGCTGCACAATGCTGAATCTACTCCCTTTGCCTATTAGTATTTTTTTGTGTATAATTGATATACACAAAAAAATTAACTCTTAGGTACTCTTCTTTAAGAATTTTTAAGGTTTTTTTTTTATTTATGGGCTTTAAATGGTTTTTTATTTTTATTTTAAATTCGTCAAACAACTACAGTTTGTATGGTGAAAATATAGAACCTCATACACCTTCTGAGCAGGTTCCCACTTTTATCTTAAAATCTCATCGATCGAAAAACATAAATATTAAACTTAATGAGAACGATCACGGTAATTTTTAAAATCGGATATTGCATGTTTTGTATAATTTATTTATGAGCGGTTACGTCACCTTGACATGATCTTTTGGTACCAATATTACTTACCATTTTATGTCTTGACACCAATTATTGATATTTTGTCCAGGAGTTCTGTATAAACAGATACCTCCATACTTAGATTTTATTCTAAAATTAAAAAAAAACTGTTAACGACTTCTGTGGCGCAGCGGACGAAGGTCCGAATGCGACGCTTGAGGTTGCTGGTTCAATTTCCGCCACGGTTACGATCTGCAGATGTTTTTTTTCCGGATGTTCTGATGGCCTTTGACGCGATCTTTAAATTAATAAAGTGTGCGGTCGACAGTTCTTTTGCCTGCCTTTAAAAAGTGAGACGAATCAAGAACGTTTTCAGTGTAAAATTTGAGTTTCTTGACTCGTCCCACTTTGGGCCGAATACAGATAGATAATACAGATATAGAAAACAGGACCACAAACAACAAAACTATAAACAATTACAACGAAGAAAATAAAAACAAAATAACTAAATCTAAGGTTTAAGTAATTTCACCAGTGGTGCAGTGCGGGACAGTCTTAATTGTCAGATATGACATTCAGGATGCTGGTTAATGCCTCTCACTCTGCTCATAAGAAATGCCACTCGCTGTCGCATAATTGTCGCGAAGCCATCTGTGAAGCGAACATATCTGATGCAGTAACGAGGCAGGCCCAACAGCATCCTGAAAATGTGTTTACATTGAACACGTCCCAACGTATTCAATGCACGCAAAAGTTTCTTAACGCCCTTGTTAAGAAAATTTTGCGTGCACTTAGCTTCTACACTCGTTTGAAGCCAGATTGGGCCTGATTTGGTTCCAAACGGTTGTAAGGGTTAACCCATAGGCCGCTCGCGTAGACGCGCGACTAATTATTAAATCTACCAACTTAGCAGCTTATTAATGAACCTCGTGTTAACCATCCTGCTTTCTGATCGTTTAAATCGGCTGATCTTGTTTTAAAACCCTGCAATTATAGTTTGGGTACAAGCTATTAATTCAACAGTAAGTCTACTTTCATTTTATCTGCTTAAAGTAGGCTAAGCCAGCACACCGATACATTAAGTATTATAAGGCCACTTTTGCACACGATGTTTCGAGACACAACGAGCCGTTAAAGTAAAGTTTATCGAATTATTAACCGACGAGACGAAAAACAAAAGAGGTGGAGGTTTTAAGTTCGGCTGTATGTTTTTTTTAAATGAAATGAAATGATTTATTACACGATATTATTTTACCATACATTTGAGGAAGGACCCATTAGATCGAGTTTAACAGTAAGACAGGCAAGTGTAATAACGGTTAACTTAAGTACAAACTAAATTTTCGGAAATTTAAAAAGAATTGGTTACCTACCTAGTAACTTCCGCAACCTGCCTGGCAAACCACCCAGTGTCGAGCCAAAAAGGTATCAACTCAGCACGTTGCTGAGTGGATAAGTCAAAAACACCTGCTCAGCGCTGGTGTTATGTTGACCCTTGTGGAGTAAGATATTAAATATATTTTTTAAATATCTTTCATATAGGTTTCTTATCGTAGAGTCATATTTTATAGTCAGGTGTATTAACAGCTCGTTGATAGAACGCTCTGTGTCTATCAACGGTACTAAATCAACTTTTGTATAATAATGGACTCACTTGTATTCCATAGAGCGGGAGTATAGTCGATGACGCACTATAGGGATTACGGGAAAGACTTTGCCCAAAAGTGGGAAGTTTTGCTAATTGTAATGAACTCTACTTAGTTGGCACAAGGTTGCCTGAAAGAAATTTTGTTTTCAGTGATAAGGCCGCCTAGTGTATTATTTTATTTTAGATTTAGATATACGACAATTTAATATTAACTAGCTTCTGCCCGCGGTTTCGGGGCTATAAAGCTTATGTCCGTCCTCGGGGTACCATCTACCTCCCTACCAAATTTCATTGATATCCGTTCAGCCGTTTAGGCGTGAAAAGGTAACAGACAGACAGACAGAGTAACTTTCGAATTTATAGTATTAATATGGATGTTATGTTTCAAGTACAATAAAGTATTCATTCATTCATTGTACTTGTAGAGTGATGTCGCTTAAAGTCGGAGCAGATGGCGCGACATCGTACGGGAGAAGCTTCTTCTTCGTATTAGGGAAACGATACCGCCTAGTATCAGTAGTACGATGATTAAGTCCGACCGATGAATGAACTGATGAGACTTTTTAGTCTCATCAGTCCGATGATGCTGATCAATACAGATCATCGAACTACTGAGCCTTTTAGTCCGATATTTACACATTTCGACTTTCCCAAAAAGAGAAATGCATTACCTTCAGTTAATTTTTTCGAACATGCTAAATATAAAGCTATTTTATACAAAAAATAGGTATTCCTATTTTTTCACCAGTTAACTGCATCAGAGTTTCTTTAATAAACTTATCTTTTTCTATGTTCTGGACTTGTAGAGTTCATAACAATACATAGGTACAGTTTCAGTTAGTTTTACACGCAACTTTATCTTTATTTGCGCGGTATAACGCGGCACTACGTGCCCTGTTTGTGTACCTGTACTCAAGCCATGTTTAATATGCCAATTATCTAGATAACAGGTGTTATAATTATGCACAACACCGGCGCTCCCAGTAAGGCCTTAATAATTAGGTACCGATATCGTTTAATAAGGTCACAATTAGAACTTTAGAAGCGTGTTGGACGCAAGGATTTGGCAAAAGGGAAACAAACAAGATTCTTGAAGGTAGCTGAGTTTGAGACAAAATGACTGAAGCAAAAATCAATACACGCAGTTTAGATACGGTAATTGGAGTGAACTGACATAACAATTTATAGAGATTTAAGGAATGACCCACGAAATTGAAAAGATTCAAATCACAATAACTCGAAAGACAGATTAAAAAAACACACAAAAGGTAAATATTACAATTAAAATATTAAAAAAAATGTTTTTGCCTAAGGATGTCCAGTTATTTTCTGGGTAAAGGAATTTGAAAGAAGTGTAAGTACGTCAGTAGTTATTCTGTGGTAAAAATAATGTTTTGAAACACAGGTTTCTTTGAGGAATAGCGTTCTTAAATGAAGTTCAAACGGAGATCAAGAAAGACTCATACACTTAAATTGCCCAATTTCGACAACAAATACGAATAAAAAAATAGAGCCTAAGTTCATTAATTATATGCAGTTTGAATTATTAAATAAAACATAATAAGCCCTTGTAAGTAAAAGGGTGCTAGTACGCGGAGTCGTTGACCGCCATTTAAATATACCCAAATCCGTTTATAAAAGTCTCTTCCTCTGACGTCAATTCATTTCCTCCCGACATCGACATTCCTAATGAATCATTTCCGACACTGTCCGACATTTTATTCGACTTGAAAACAAAGTTTTTAGCGTTCTCATGTGAAGTACGGAATCAAATTCTCGAACGCTGTTAGCTGAGTTAGTGTTCATGACGTGGTGGTGCAAAGAACTGAACAAAACACAATATTAAAGAAGAGCAAAGTCATTTTTGTGTGTAAAATAAGCAAAGATATATACGAGCAAGTACACACAAGGCATTTCAAAGCGTGCGCTTTGGTAACGCGCGTTTTAAAACCCATCATCAGTAGACATTCGAACGTGTGCTTGAATACTGAGAAGCGCGTGTTTAATTGAATGTGTTACGGATTTAACGGAACAGATGGTTTTTAAAACGTTACCAAAAGCGTGCTTCAAAACGTTTAATGTGTTTATTGTCTAAAGGGTCGTATCGAACCATGCTTTGCAAAAACAGGTCTAAAACCTGTATTTTGATAGGTCGATCGGCAGTTATGGTATCGAACTTAGAAGCAGGTAGTAGTTCGCTCTTTAGTAGTCTTTGATTTCTTCAGGAAATTTAAAGCCCTACATGCGATTAAGTCAATTGGAACTTGAGTCGTGTGAAAATATTTAGCTTTACTACTGTAATTATTAAGCCTCTGCTCTTGTTGCCTCTCCTTATTTCGACAGATTGTACCATAATCCCTAAAGTGGAATTGGGCTGGGCATTGTGCAGGATGGAAAATAATCTTCTTGATCCTACTCCGTTAGGCCAAAAAAATCATAGAGCGGATCCTTATAGAATAAGAAGAGATCTAAAGGTCGACAGGAGAAGAGATGGCAAGACATCATCTTTACGAAGAGAGCTGGTCCTAACTGGATGACAAAGGCCACAGACAGGAAAACTTGGAAGGAAATTTAAATGAAGGAAATGGAAAGAAATGTTGTGAAATGGGGGAGGCCTACGCGACGAAGGCGACTTCTAACATAATCAAATTCATTTAAGTATAGAAATATTAATTTGTACATCAAACTTAACGTACATTTAATTAAACATTAATTAACATTAACAGTTTGTTCTTAAATAGATACTTCCATAAGTTTGTAGAGAAATAAAGACTACTTTAATTTTAATTTTATTTTGTACCATAAGTGGACTTTTTGTTGAGTTGTGAAGATACACCCGCGATAAACTCTCCACAGAATCAAAATTCCTTGTCCTATTTCAACGCTGTGAGATAAAAAGGCCAAGTGCACTGTCTCGTCCCTATCATACCGTCTGGTAAATTTCCTTTTAATTATCTCATGTCCTACATAAATCTATTTTTATTGTAAGCAATTAAAGTCCATTTTGTCGTACGTCACTAATTCCTGTAGTTGGACATGATATACAGACGAGGTGAAGGGTTATCTTCTTAGGAGAGCAGACGGTGGTTGCATAATGTTGGACTTTGTTCAACATAAACTAACAATCAAATTTATTAGGCATTGCGCCTACATCGATTCCTTCGCGGTGTCCGACAGTCCTGAAGTTCATCAGGCCGGCCCGTGAACTCAGCCATGCGTATGTCGAACTCACACATGTTTTCTCTACGTAGCGCGCACAATCAAGTCTCTATTCACAAGAATCAAGCAATCGCATTATGATTTTCGAAATTTGTTCACAGATACCGTAAAAAGCAATCAAAGAAGTTCAAAGGACTACACTCGAGCAAGGAAGCTACCTTTTTCTATGTATATTTAAGATTGTCACTACAATCCCCAAACTGCATGCCCAGCGTGGGGATTAAGGCATTACCCCGTAAAGATAATAGCCACCGATGGTTATCAGGGGACACCTATGTCTAGATTGTCCAGCCGTGGACGAATATAGGCTGTAGGTAGAATGAATTTATGAATTTATATGCTTGAATCCAATAACTGATCAGTAAGATTATACTATATTTCTACGCAATACTGTAAAAATTATAATCATGCAATCATGGTTACCTATTCGAGCCGTTTGGGGTGGAAACCTTGATCCTTGGGGTCCTGGGGCACATGGAATATACAAAGATCTAACAAAACTCCTAATAGAGTCGTGATGTGGTGATCGGAATGCTGGCTTTTATTTCGGTCAACGAATTAGCATTGCCATTCAACGTGGCAATGCTGCCAGCATTCTGGGCACATGGCCTTCTGGTGGCGGCTTAGATTTTTTGAAAATAGATTTAAGTATAAATATTAGTTGTAATTATTATAGTATTGTATATTGTAATTATCTGTAAATAAATGATGACCTCATCATGCAAAAGAAACTTATCTGAACATCTATTGACTTAATAAAAAGTATCATACAAAATATACAGTAAAACTTGCGAAATACCGAAGAATTCGGAATGTGTTGGGTAAGATGTTCACAATTTGACATAATACAAATAGTAACTTTCTTGAAGAAATTTCTTACATAACACATTTTTTGTAAATGTATTGTAAGTTTTGAATCCGAGTTTTGTCAAATTATCCGTTGCACGTCAACTAATAATGACCTATCGATAACGAAGTCTGTTATTGTTCGTGTACGTCATAGACGGTCCCATTTATAATAATAAAAGTGATAATAGGTTTTTAAACACCATATTTTAATGTTGTGATAAAAAAACTACTAATGGATGTAGGTAACTAATTAATTAATCTCTTGCAGGTGTTTTGGTTACCTATTGCAAAATATTTGACGTATTTAACTATATGACGTCCTATCTATAAGGCCAAATTTTGTACAAACAATGAAAAAAGCGATACAAAAAATATTGCATTGATTTTTTTAACAGGTCTTAGATCACTTTTTAGTCTGTTAATAAAACCGGCCAAGTTGACTCGCAAACGGAGGGTTTCGTACTATCGTTCAAAACTATTTCGGAAAATGAATCGAAGAAAACGTTTTTTTGTATGGGAGTTCTTACTTTTTTATGATTTGTTGATATAACGGCCACAGAAATACACATACTGTGAAAATTTCAACTTCGTACGTTTTACGGTTCATGAGATACAGCCCGCTGACAGACAGGCGGACAGATAGTGGAGGCTTAGAAATAAGGTCCCGTATTCAACCTTTGGGTACGGAACCCAAAAATACAATAAAAACACAATAACAAACCACTTTTGATTACGTTCATGGGAAAACAAGAGACTTATAAAAGTTTAGACCCGGCTTATTTAATCGCTTACGCCTTACGTAATTCACAAACACGTGTTTATCTTAAAATTCAAAACACGTGTGGAAATGGGTCAAAGTACCTACTGCAAACATGCTGGTAGCAAAGCGACCTATGGGTATAGAATTAAAGGTAGTGTTCTGGTGACTACAGCATTTGCATGCCATTGCAAACTATGTACGGGAAGCACACACACACACTGCACATACATATGTATAATGCAACCTACCAAATCAGTAAAGCCCTATTGAAGTACTAGTAAATAGTACATTTATCGAATAATCATATATTTTACTTTATCTTTCCTATAAACCTAATATTTACCAAAGAAAATTACTGGAGTGTAATTTTCGTTGGTAAACATTCGGTTGCAAAATACCAAAGAATTTGGTCTGTTAGGTAAAATATTCACAATTTGAACATATTATTTACAAGCGAAAATTACAATCCAATAATACAAACAAATTAAAACTAGTATTTACAACTGAGCTAACTGCAGACTGTTGCAAATAATGTACAATTAGCTCAACTGATCCATATCTATACCAGTCGGAAGCGTTCCCAAGACGCTAGCTGCATTGCCCCGCTGTATGGCAATGCTGATGCGCTGTGCCAGATACTCACTAGCTTTCGGGTCACGCGTCTCTTCGACCACTCGCTCAGGTAATGTAAGAAAGCAAAAAGCCTCGGTACCCCACGGGTCTTGACTCCAAGGGGAGCAAATAACATACATAATTATAAATTTAAAATATAGAGTTACTTACATGCACGGATTATGTGGGATCTATGCAATTTGGCCAAAGCGGATTATTTTTAGTCAGGGCAAACTTTTTTTTGAACTATGTTTTTACACTTAGGTTGGCGCTAAATGCTGTGTGGATTTTCCAGTAATATTATTACTAGTATTGTTTACAGTTGACAAATTTTAAGGAATAAGGGTGTACAAAAATAAAAAATCGTAATAATACACTTCTAGTGAGTCGTCTAACATAGTTCTTTGACAAGCCAACCCCACGCTAAGACCAACTTGTTCATTAATATTCTTTAGACGATTAATCAAGTCCTGGACTGGGTTTTTTTATCTATGCTTTATGAGAGGCAGGAAGATAGAGTTTTGCGTAGGTAGAGTCTATACAATAGACTCTACCTACTCCACTGCCAATCTCTATAGACTCTGTAGTCTAAGAAATTCTATGGTTAATGCGACCAAGTTCAAGTACATGGTCGCCATCGCCATTGGCACAGACAATCGCCATAAAGAGGTCATCGGTACAAGTTTCATACTCGTAAGTACCGTAACGGTAAAGACACAGTAAAGACACAGTTGGTATGCAGTGAAAGCGCTGATTGATCATTTTATCGACGAAAAGGTGTATCCGATAGTAAGTATTTATAATATGATTCTTTTTTTCATTACTCAAACGCCACCATCTACATTGTTCTCTTATGTCCAGTCCATACCAAGGTTGCCTGGAAGAGATCGCTCAAAGCGATAAGACCGCCCTTTGTACTACATTGATTCTCAGCATTTCCTTTTGTATCGTATTTTGTGTTTGTGTGGTACAATAAAGAGTTATCTATCTATCCGATAGATTAATGGAATTGTCATCAAAAGGAAAGCTTTCCCTGCGTTGAGATTTTTTTTTACTCCCAAAATAAGTAGCAATGTGTTGAGTTAATGTGTGTTTACGATGTTGGGTTTATTTTATTCATAAGATGCTACACCAAGATTTTATACTAAAGTTTAGGTTAAAATCTCTTCTTTTATGTTTCTTTGTTTAATAAATTTAAGCGCTTACGTACTTCCCTCAGTTTTTTGTGCAAACAAATCTTTATTTTTATCGAAACTTCAGCTTCATTCAACATGCATTTGCGCATAAAATCAAATACCTTAGTCGAAACTATCTGAAGGTCTTCGTTTGTTTTTCCACATGCACATAAATAACCATTTATTATGTAAGTTAAATCGTAAAGTCTGTAAAACTGGTTTTTCTCTAAGGTTTTTATGATGATTATAGTGCGTAATCCCTCGCACTCTGGGTAATTTTTAAGAATGCTAACGGCGCTAGAGCCGTAAGAGATGCCAAAAATTTTCGATGAACCGACTGAGGATTTCGTGGCTTAGTTGGTTAGAGCACACCCTTACCAGGAGGGTGGGGCGCAGGTTCGAGTCCTGCCGAAATTGAAAAATTTTTGGTAACTTATTTAATTTCTGGGTTTTCTCTATAAAAATAATAGAATAAAAATTGATTATTATGAAGTCAAACCGTTTTTGGCAGTTATCCTTTATAAGTCTGACGAAAATCGCTAAAACCATGCGCAAACGCAGTGTCTCAGAGTAAAACGTCTCTACAATTATGTCCTAAAAAATTTGCTAAGTGTACGATAAAGTATTTCAACTCAGCTCGCCTCGCATAAATAAACTTATTCTCTCAATCTTTGGACAGAACCTAGTTTTAGCCAGAGACAAGAAAGAAAGTCGTCGAAGTTTATTACGAGATCTCTTCGAGATTTTTTAGTTCGAGCTGAATTAAAATGGCTGTTTCTTATATAACTGCTGCGTAGTTCGTATATCTATATATTCTATCGGTTCGTAGGTATAAAAAATAGATAAACCTCGGTATTTAAAAAGTAGGATTCAAAATTACGTATTTAATACCAAGCCGTATGTCTGAGCAATACCCAGCGTTCAGCGCACCATAAAAACTAAAACCAACAAAAAATACGCAAAAATTAAATATTTTCTCGAGTATCGAGGCGGCGAGCGTGTGGAGTCTGGTCGAAGTGACTTGTGGCACGAGAGCTGGTGAATATCTGGCGCAGCGCATCAGCGTTGCTGCCGTACACCGGGGTAATGCAGTCAGGGTGTTAGGGACGCTTCCGACTGGTATTGATATGGATCAATTGATCTATCTGTAGATTTGTTAAATTCTGCAGTTAGCTCAATTGTTTCGAATTGTTAATACTAGTTCTAATTTATTTCATTTGTTTGATGATTATAGTAATATTCTTCTATACTATAATAAAATAACCGACAACCGCTGGGGTAAACGTGTTCTTGAGTGGAGACCGCGACTCGGCAAACGTAGTGTAGGACGCCCTCCGACCAGGTGGTATGACGATTTGCGAAAGACTGCTGGATGCGGCAAGCTGAAGACAGGGCGCTATGGCGCTCATTAGGCCTATGTCCAGCAGTGGAATTAGTCCACTGCTGGACATAGGCTGATGATGATGACTATAATAATGTTATATATAGAGGAAAGATTTGATTGTTTGTTTGAATTGAATAGGCTCCGAAAATACTGGACCGATTTGAAAAATTCTTTCACCATTAGAATTCTACATTATCCCGGCTTTGCACGGATATATTCTATAGCCTATTTATAGAATATACCCGTGCAATGCCGGGGCGGACAGCTAGTTATTTATAAACCTGCTTTATTAAACACAAAACAAAATTAAGTATACTAAATGCGATGCGACATCACAACGCCAAATTTGTATCGCCGGGTTTCTTGTGACGTATTTATTTAACATTATTATGGCAAACCTTTCGCTACTAACAAGTTATATTCCGGTTATTAATTCAATAAAAAAGCTAAAAACGTTTTATAAAATTTGTGGGTGTTTACCTATTCTCACCTTGAACTTCAGATCGAGGCGTCTTGGCAAATTCATATGGGTCATATTAATGTATATTTAATATCTTAATGGTTTTAATAATACAAATCCTTAATCATTTATGTTTGAATCTATTAAGATACGATGTTATTCTACCCAACACTTTTTAATTTATTCTAACGTATAAATTAAATTCCATCCTTCATAAGACATTCAAACTTGTTTACGCAACCTAATAAATAAATAATAATAATAATGCTGGACAATTGACACAGCATTATCAATTCAATTCATTTATTTCCAATAAAAACAAAATACATTGTGTGCGGAAAACTTAAATCTAGAAAACACAAATAATAGAATAATAAAAAAAATTAAAAAGTTAAAACTAATCTAATGAAAAATAATTAAGATAAAATAAATGAAAACATAATGAATCCAGCCCCAAGCTAAGCAGAGCTTGTGTTATGGGTAGTAGATAACTGATATACGTAATATAAACACATACATATATAAACATTTTTTATTATACATAGAATGCGACCATTCTTACATAGCGACTCGGAACAAATATCTACAGATCGTACAAACATTTGTCCCGAAAAAAATTAAAAAACAAACAAATAACTGCGTTGATCTGTTCAGAATAAAATGGGCCAAGGAATATTTGTGATTCTAAATACAGGTCAATGTCGTGACAAATATATTAACGTATACCTATTCTGTTACATTTTAGATTCTAAGTGAATTCTCATGATTCTTTTTGCATATTATAGAAAAAAACGAAGTAAGTATCAAAATGGTTTTATTTATCTTAATGCCGCCGCGGCTGGGCAGATAATATACATGAGCTTAATAGGCAGTGGAAGTGTTAATAGATTGAACTTAAAGTTTCAATGACAAAGTTACATTTATGTGTTTCAATTCAAAGTTAAGTTGTGCCTCTTAAGTCTGATCTGTCAAGGCTATCTTTTTTTTCCATATCAAATTGATATACTAAAATTATCATCTTAATAGCCAGAATTAATTGCATATTAATAAAGTTTATACACAGTTATATTGAACCACATTCCAGAAACAAAAGAATTGTGAGATCGTAGATTACTATCTAAGAAAAATTTATTAATATCTCTGATCAAACGTTATTTCATGGTTTTCAAGGCTATCTTTGTTTTTCAATATCAAATTACTATACTAAAATCATCATATAAATGGCCTGAACTAATTGCAAATTCAAAAAGTTTATACACAGTTATATTGAACCACATTTCACAAACAAAAGAATTGTGGGAAGGTAGATTACGATCTGAGAAAAATTGATTTGTATCTCTAATCAAACGTTATATAAAATTTTGTACACTCAACTTGATAATTAAGTATTAACCATGCTTATGGCATGAACTTACCATAAGGCGCATACCCCAGTCAAACTAGCGCCACCTACTTTATCTTATTATTCCGTTAAAAAAAGGAAATTTCAAAAATCCATCGCTCAGTTTGTGATACCTGTTATAAGCTTATTTTTAATGTGTCTGTTATAGTTTTATTCCATTTAGTTTAGGCAGTGAATCGAAAATAGATTTTAGTGGCCACCAAGGGCAACTTCGATTCACTGCCTAAACTAAATGGAATAAAACTATAACAGACACATTAAAAAAAAGTTCTGCAAGAGGCGCTGCTGCCCGCCTCCCGGTGTATGTCCCTTAGTCGCCTGTTACGACCCCCACGGGAAGAGTTGGGGTGGTGCAAATTCTAAGCCGGCCACACTGCTCGTTTAACATAAGATTTGAGTATTTTTAGATTAAGGTCTTCGATTATAATAATGAAAATGCGTACTTGTAAGTGTGTCTTCCTCAATTACCTAAGGCTAAGGAAGGTTTTCGAATTTTAAGTAGACCGTAGGTACCCAATCTTCGAAAGGTGACTGTATCTAACCTACCAACCAGATTTCTAAAAGCCAACATCAAATAACATGTTCGTAATATGGATAATACATGGCGGTCTATATTTAAGCGTTTGTTGACATCTAATAAATTTACAATCGATGTTTACATTTTGTCCTGCGACTGCATAATTCCGTCATTGATTTTGTAAACATCAATTTTACGCTAACGTACGCCGACGATATTGGTCTTTGACATCAAATTGCACAAGAGAAATTGAACTTTCTCTATACGTATAAACGTATAAACATTCATTAGGTCCAAACTAACATTGACTAAGTAGGTCTTACATACTTTTCGTGAGAGGCTGAAAAAAGGCACGTCTCACGCGAGACTTTCGAAATAACCCCTAAAATCACATATCAAAACATAGGTATCATTTTACTGCACACACTGTGTTACTTAAAGATCTTAATATAATTACTATGTTAAATCAGCCATACATCCTGTAAGGGCAATGCAATATATAATAGGAATCTTAGGTATCCAGAGTAAATGAAATAATAACTACACCATCAGTCACACTCCAAAAGACACTGTAAGCGATCGCATTACCGGCTTCATGACTGGTAAATAAGACATATCCTGCGTTTTACCTTTTGCGTTGGCGGTGGTGGTTCAGCCACGTCGGAATCCCATTCTGAACTGAGGTCATCGCTCGACGCCTCCGTGTAGTCTTCACTCCAGGCTACGTCCAGTAAAGACATCTTCATCTGGTCGTAGCCAGGGGATAGCGTCTGGGGTCCATATCCAGGCGGTAACGGACTTGACGCACGGCACTCCTCACAGTTACACGGCTTAGGACCCAAAGACTCTCTCGGAGGAGAGTCTTCGGCACCACACTTGGAGTTCCTCCTCGCATCACGCTTCCTAGCACTCCTAGGAGATAGTCTGTTGTTGCACTGCGGAGGTATGTAGTACCTCGTAGGCTCAGAAAGCCTTCGTCCGTTATCGGGAGTCTCAATTTTCACTGTCGTCACTAAAGACATCTTTTTTGTAAGAGTCTGACGCTCATCGGTCCTGTCTTCGGGATCCATGGTGTATCTTATGATGGGGATGGTGAATTCAGTACACTCGGGCATGTTCACATGGAGTATTCACTTCCACTGAGTAACGACATTGTACACCGTCACAGACACGAGGGAATATAAACGGAAAACACGTGTTCGTTCTACGCGCGCGAAATCGCTACTAACTGCTTACGACTGGTGGGCCACTGTTGCGCTTGCTTTTTGCTTTAAAACGAACTCAAGCAGAATGTAATATCTTGTAATTTGTAACTACCATGCGGCACTGCGGTGCTTGAGTTGAAGATGGTACGTGACTTCAGATTCGAGAACTTAAATTTAATCTCTATGACGTCAATGGAATTTAATGAGGTTGTGGTTGCCCTGAGTTAACCTTAATGGTTTAAGATAATGAACTATTATTAAACACAAGGTGTTGAGTTAGGTCAACTAGATAGATTTATTTGAGCAAAAATAATATTGTTTAATCTACTTAAATAGCTTTAATAATGTAACTTTGAGTATAAGTCTCAAAGTTACATTAGACAAGAGTTCAATTACTTTGTAAAATCGTAACTCTACCTGAAGACTTGAAGCCTTCTCGCCTTGATACTTGTTCGTACTAAAAACTTCAGCCACTTTATTTACTGCCTAATATTCAGCCTATTAATTTTAAACTAGTCAATTTGTGACGCTGAAAGAACACTCGCATAACGCGTGCACAGCACATACTTACCTATCTCTTAGCGATAAATATGGTAATAACTAACAAGCAAGCAGAAAGTGTCGTCATTGGCAGAAAACAATGTTATTTAATTTTTTCTTTCATTCTGCAATTAAAGTTGATACGGCCTTCTGCTTTTTTACAAACGATATACGACATTAGTTAATAAGTACATTTTTAATTATAAACAAAAGTTTTTATAAAAGCCATCTGTTGTAATCATCTAGGACTAAGTGCTAGGGTAGAAAATCCAACGAACCCAAACTCGACGCGGTTAAGTCGTTTCGAATAGGAGTTACTATGACTACCAAACACACATACACACACATCATACACACCAAACACATTTTTTCGAGACTGGCTGACTAAGCATCTAAAAACCTAAATTACTAATTTGTAATGTTTGTTTGGTATTTGATTAATATCTTTTTTTTTAATTGTTACGTTTATTATTCTGTAAAGTAGCTCACTTACCTATTTTTTTTAATTTCGTATTTTGCTTTTTGGAACAATTTCCATTTTAATTTCGGAGGAGGGCGTTGTCATCTGCGACACAGTTTTAAAACTTCTGCAGATGGCATCGTTTCCATTCTATATCCCTATAAATTGTTTTTGTTCCTTAATAAATGATTTATTTATTTATTACCTTCTGTCTCCATCATCAGACCAGCTCGATGGTACCATGATATTGCATTGTCACCAAATTTACATAAATATGCCAAATTTCCGTTCAATCGATTAATGTTAACTGGTTGAAAATACAGTTGCTAGGTTTGTCCCACACAAACTAACCGGCAAATGGAATAAAACCTTGTAAAAATCTCTTTGGTTTCTTTGGGTGTTAAATACCTCACAATCGTGTTTTGTTTTTTTACCCGACCTATCTAGGTCAAAAAAGTCTAGGGTAAAAAAACGATTGTGAGGTATTATGAGGTAGGAGGACCAACCGAATTTATGATGATAATTTAGATCTAAATCAATAATTCTTATCGACAGTAGTTTTGTCTCTTGTCTCTAAATTATGTCTGTACCTATATGTTGATGGAGTTACAAATAAATATTATTCTATTCTATTCTATTCTAAATTATCATCATAAATTCGTTTGGTTGAACGTTCTTTTGTTTGTAACATACCGATTTAATTTTAAATCCGCCATTATTTGAAATTCATTTTTAGTGTTTAACATATTCAACTATAAATTGCTTCATTGAAAGTTCAACACGCGTGACCTACGAAACAATGTGAATTTAGTAAGTATTTGAATTCTATGCAAGTTTCAATCCAAGGTGATATTAAATCTCAAGGTATTTTGGAGGTGGGTTAAAATAATACCTAACTGGTTATTTTTGGAAGAGATGTGGAAAAGTAGACAATTAAAATGTGCCATGATTAAAATCTTAAGAATATTATTTGTTAAATTAATTGTTGTAGCGCTGTTTCGCACCACAGGTTCGCACCAAAAACTCATTTTTGCCGTTTCATACCAAAAAATGTCAGTTTTTCAACCCACATAAAAAAATAGGTACATACATATACTTAGTGTACGAATCTTATTTTTTCTTCTCTTTTGTTTTAGGTTGCTTACGGACCTTCATGACGCAGGTTTAACACCAAGGGAATAAAATATCTCAATACCTTAATAGGTAGGTACATTTTACCATATTTTACACGTGCCAACACAAGTTTAAAATAAACAGTATTTCAAACGGTACAACAAAACAGTATTCAACCGTTTGAAATACTGAAAAGTTTATTTTAACTTAACGTTATTTTTACAACCAATATCAAAACTTCGGTGTGAGACACAAGACACACTTACGGTACCATAATTATCGATAATTTACCGTAAATACTGCACTTAATTTTAATTTTCTCACATCATCCGTCAATTCACTAGTTAAGTACGTATTTAAGACAACTGCTTCTGAAGAAACAGTACATTTTTGTTGCGGACGGGTTATTTGATACAAAACTCTTAAGAGTTAAGGTTACTTTTTTTACCGCTAAGAGCACACCTGTTACATAGACTCTGTGTCGTAGTTGATGTATTTATTTGGCATTTTGAATACTATACACAATTGAAATTATGGCATTGAGTTTGGTAATATTGTGTTCAATAACCAGAAATTAATCCATCCTCATAACTGTTTTATTATTATATATTTTTTTAATTCACATGATTTATCTGAAATAGTGAAATAGTAGTACAAATAGTAGAATTAATAACCCCATTACTCTGGATGCATTTTCAGCGGTGAACTTTTTAGTACTGATGAGTTAAAATATTTTTTTGTTACATAAAATAACATAAAACTTTGAAAGACTTCAATCTGAATTTTTTGAAGCACGTGATGTTAGGGTTCGATTTTGCACCATCCCAACTCTTCCCGTGGGTGTCGTAGGACATACATCGGGCGGGCAGCAGCGCCTCTTGCAGAATAGAACCACCGCACTGCGATCCCCAACCCGCATACCCAGCGTGGGGATTATGGGCAGTACCCTCCATGTCTTAAAAGCCAGTAAGATAGATAGATAGATAGATAGATAGATAGAGATTTATTGACACACAGAGATACAACACAGAACAGAAAAGGAGGAAAAAAAAAAATATACAAAAGTTACTAGGCCTTACCTACCCACTCACCCACAGACTAAATACAAGAAACAAAATAAGCTAGATAAGTGAGTAGGCAGGCAAGCTTGGTTGTGGGTAAGTCAGCCCCCCGGGTGTGTGCTCTGCGCTGTAACGGTGCAGGCCAAAGGGTTCCACCTCAGCTTAATGCAACCTCACATTAATGCGAGGTTGCGCTGATTTTCAGGTGAAACCTGTTTGAGGTGACCTCACCACTGACCACTGATTATTAATACTAAATGTACTTAATTAAATAAAATAATAGTTGAAATAAATTTAGTAACAAAAATCAAATCAAATATGAACAGAAAAAATATTTGGGTACATAATATGTTTAACACAGATAAACGAATAGTACAGATGATAGCCTAAATACAGTAAAATAGCAAAGAACAAAGAACGCAGCGTGAGAAGAACGCGCCCTCTAGCGAATACAGCTGACGGAACGAATTGAATGACAGGCAGACTACCGACATTGACAGTCTGTCCGAAATCAGAAACCCTGAATCAGTACAATACATATTGGTTATATTCTCTTTGACCTAATATAAACTGCTGCATGATTACTGTGTGTTTACAATTACTGTACACAATGTACAATTTGTGTAAATGTGCAAAATTACAATTGTTTTATCTCGTTCTGTGACCAATAAATGTGATGAAACATGATTGTATCGTTAAAGTGCAATTAGCACGAACCCAATTACTGTGCTATGTAAGGATATGCGATATAAGACAATTATCAGGGGGTCTGTGTCCACCAGTGGACCATTATAAGCTGTTTAGGTTAGGTGATGTAAGAGTGTGTGAGCAAGGCAACATTGTTTCCACAATTTGGACCTAATGAATCATTGATAACGAGAGTTTCGGTTAATAAGAACAGCATTCAGCTTATTACATTTAATTTATGTCATTGAGGAATCAGCTGCTTTATTGGAGTTTTATCACCAAATATTCATTGATGGATAATTTCACTGATTACCGTAACCTTTTATAGTTTCCGGTGATTTACCTACTAGTCGTAGTTAAAAAATAAGACGGCTCGGTGACTCCTAAGTATCTCGAACGGATTTATAGGACTAATGCAATGCATCTGTCTTTTCTCTTCTCTTGATTTGGCTAGTAAATATCGAATTTCGACAAAATTTTAAGGTTTCGAGATCGGTTTCGAAACGCTTATGGTCTCGCTTCCTTATCGCTCTGTCCGTCCTCCTTCTTTCTTGAATATCTGAATAACTACCATTAACTTGAAATTTCAAGAAAAAATATACATTTCGTGCGTCATCAATGATTAAAAGAAAAAAAATATGGATATTTTCAGTACAAATTGTGGTATCGAAATTTTAAAAGAGACTTATGGGGGCAAGTGGGGTTTCATTAGTAATTGACACTTGTACCTTCGTGGTGCTGTTTGTGTGATTTGTTCCGAGACTAGGTCCTTTTAAGAAAAAAAAAGTATCTATTGTATGAAGTATCCAAGCTAAGCAAGTTAAGTTCAACCTGACTTAAGGCTTAATAATGCTAGGCGAATTGTCCAGCATTATTATTTTTTATCCACACATACCGAAATTGCCCCACGATAAGAAAAGCTAGAGCGTTTTACGGCGCACATACCGATTCCTGGAGACGAGAATCAAAATAGGTCCACCGCAAAAGATACCTTTAAACAGCAACGGAAGAATCATCAAAACCTTTAGAAATGGCGAAGATATTAATAAAAATTTTGTAGCTACTCGTGATTTTTCAAATGTAATTGTTGTTTTTTAAATTTGACTGGATAAATAGTAATCCCTCGGGAGTAATTTTTTTTATAGAACCACCTCGGGTTCATTTTTTTATACAACAGAGAAAGTTTCAGTAAAATCGGTTAACCATTGGCGGAGATATCAAGTAACTGCACATATAAAAAAAACAGACTAAGTAAGAACCTCCTTCTTTTTTAAATCGGCTAAACAATCTTTATGAGTGGGATTAGGGCAGAGAGATGGTTAATGACGGAGTATTCTCCAAATCAAAGGGTTAACCAACTATGCTTATCATCAGCTACGTTCGTACGGTGTTGGATTCCATTGTAACAATTATTCATTTCAATTACTACGGAATCCATGATTCGCACGGGAAATATTAATAATTTTTACACGGCCATAATTAAATGGAAAATCACTATGAATATAAGGAAAAATACGGTGTTGCGTTGTAGTAATGCCGTCGGATATAATGAATCGATTTCTAATAAAATAATGACGTTATTAATGAGGTAAAATGAACATGCAATGCGCTAACAAAAAAAAATGCTGGACAATTCACACAGCATTATCTGCCCCAAGCTAAGCAGAGCTTGTGTTATGGGTACTAGATAACTGATATACATAATATAATACAATACATAGATAGATAATATTTTTAATATACATAGAAAACGACCAGAACACCCTGAACAAATGTCTGCACCGTACACACATTTGTCCCGCGGCGGGAATCGAACCCGCAACCTCCTGCGTCGCAGACAGACCTTTGCCCAGCGCGCCACAGAGGTCGTCAGTAATAATCACACTAACATTATAAATCTGAAAGTTTGGGATGGATGGACAGGTGTTTGTTGGATAGTTCGCCACGCCAAAACTACTCTGAAATTTTGCCTATTTAGTAGGTACCTGGAATAAATCAATTCACTGATTACCATAAATCAGTACCGATGGTATAGAAATAATCCATAAACGTTTCCATAAAAATAACGCCTGAAAAGCTGCGGGCAGCGAAAAGCAATTACGTAGTACCAAAAAGCATGAAATAGACCATGTATTGTAAAGGTACTTTGTTTGAAACGAGACCAATTTAATTAATTTAAATTGTTGGACACGACTTTAATTTTACTCTCGGGTAACCCAACCCATTCAATATCTACTTACCTACTCGGTAAATAAGTTTAAGTCAACCAATAAAATAGGCAAGAACAACATTGCTTGAACAACGAAATAGGTAGGTAGGTACTTATGAGAACAACATCACTTTACAAACTTTCAAAATTAGAAAATATTAATTCTATACCTAATGGTTCTCTTCTATATTTCCATAAGACCGTACAATTAACACAGAAAAGTAAAATATGTTAAAATCTACCTATTAACATTAAAAATCTACCATAATTCTAGTTGCAGAAAAATTCCATTCGCATTGTATTTACATTCAATGGATTCCAAAATGGCGTCCAAAGAAAGCCTTCAAAGATAGCAATGACGTCACTATGACGCACATAACCTGTCGGAACATTCGAGACGATGCTCCTATGACATCACTGGACATTGCAACAACTTTATTGACTGCAATCCTGAAAAATACTTTCAGTTTTAACCCCACGACATAGAGTTTACTTTAAACTTTTAAAGTGTTAGACTAGTAGACAAGAACGCGTGTCATAAATGTATCGGACCGAATCAGCGTTAGTCATACTTATTAGGCAAATGAGGTTTTTGGACTTGAAATTGCTTTGAATACCATAAATAAATTATCAAGACAATGACGCATTTTTGGAGACAAATGAAACAGAAAAAAAAACAATTTGGGATTGAAATTATCGTTTTCAATGACGTTGCGCGTTGTTACAAGCCATTTTATACGAACATTTCTCAATTTTCGTGGCTAGTTAGGTATCTGAGGGGTGAGTCTATTTGACGATAGTAACGAAACGTGATCGTGACGTCTGATTTTCCCATAGATTTTGGTGCAGCGCCTTTATCGAGCGGACAGGGAACTATGAAAATCCCATACAAATAAGAGACGTCAGGATTACGCCTCGTTAATATCGTCTCATTAGCTCATTAGGGGAGGCCTATGTCCAGCAGTGGACTGATATAGGCTGATGATGATGAATATCGTCTAATAATAATAATAATAATTTATTTCAGACTATAGAAAAGTTACTGATCTTATTTTTACTTATTCTACGGTCCATAGTAATATATACCTTAAAACTAACATACATACAATATTAAAAACTAAAATCAAAGACGCGTTATTTGGCGGCTAATAGACTCACCCCTCTGTTTTCAGGGAATTTTTAGAGTTCAGTGGTACTACTTTTTTTCTACTTAGAATTTGAGATATTTTATATGAACAATGGCATTTTATCACTTTGTTAAACGAATCTACCCAAAAACTGAAAATAATCATAGAAAAAACCGAGCTGAAAACAGACTACAGACCAATGAAATGATGATTGAAAGCTTTTCGAACTTCTTCAATATGCTCCGATGGTGATACTAGATCGATGTGTGATGTCATATAATATCAGTGTGAGAGTGTGATTGATTATCGAACTTTTATAAATAAACGAAAACCCTTGACGAGAATTGGACTTTGCCATAATAATTTCTTTTCATTGGATTCTGATAAAGTGAAATTATTATTATTAAATTCTTTATTTCAGACTTCATGGGTCCAGGGTTACATAAAAATTAGAATCTACACAATAATCAAACAATAGTACTAAAATATAATAAGTAATAATAAAATTGAACAAAACAACACAATAATCAAAACAAAGAAAAAGAATACTACAAAATTACAATGCTTCTACAATAAAATTTCTAATAAGTTGCAAAAATTATCAATAAATAAATTCAAACAAATTGTCAAAACCTTTGTGTGCAAAAAGGCATACTACAAAACATCAGATTATCTAGAAGATAAAAAAGCTTGGGACGGGTTTTGCATCAACTCGAAAAATAACAACTAACAGGCTAAAGGTTTATTCGTCACTTCTTTACTTTAGTCTACATGCCGAAGCGACAGAAATCAAAAATATCACTTTATTTCCGTGTCAATGTTTTATTTTAAGAATTTTACCTTTTCTAAGTGTACATTTTTTATTTATTTTATCTGAGATTTTTTGGTCAATTTGTAACCGTTTAATATTTTAACATTAAAAAAACATTATTTTTAGTTGAAAATCTGGTATCTTTTAGATTTTAACCGAGTTAAAAGGTCAATAAAACCCAGACAGACCAAGAACCATAACTCGTAATGAACCAATTATCCAGACGCCAGTTAATTAGTCCGTAGGTTATCGACTTATCAATATTGGTTCAAACTAAATTGTTCCAACAATTACTTGACGTAACATTGTAACTCGATAGATGTAACCCACAAAGATTTATGTAGGTTGGTGCCATGTCTAGTTAAGTACTTTACCTTGGATAGGATAGGTCCTGTACCTATCGTATCCAAGGATAGGTCATATACCTATCCTATCCAAGGTAAAGTACGGCACGCGGTTCAACGGAGTTCTCAGGCAAGGCATAGGGCTGAGAGCTCCGTTGAACCGCGTGACCGATAGCGGTAACGCATAGAGGCCTGCCACCGGGGGGTTGTTTAGTGGGTCTTTCCCCACTTAACCATATTGTACCCTACATACAATACGGTATCTGTGTGTAGATTCATCATTTACTGAAATTTAATAGTAATTCCTCCAGACATCCTTGTAATTTAATGCAATCATAATGAATAACAATACATAATGTATGAAGTCGTATCTTCACAATAAACAAAGCGTCAATCGTTACCTTTTTTCTACTTTTCTTAGAGTTTTTCTTGTATACATTTGCAGTGTGTAGTAGGTACATTTCTGGTCCTGACTAACGCATGACTGAGGCGAAAGGTGGAAACATACAGAGGCCTGGCCAGTAGTGGGTCAACACGAGCTGATGATAATTAAACCATCATCGGCTCGCTCAGATCAATTTAAAATTCATATTGATCTAAATAACGGAAAACTTAGTTTTCCAGTTAAATTTTGTTGGAATACGTAATATTTAATATGGATCCCCTTAAGATGAAGTCATAATTTTCCTAAAACATATAATTAAAATTCACTGTTTTTATCTATAACAATGAACTTGTTTATGAACTATATGTATCTAGGTAACTCACATCTCAGCGACACTATTATGTGTACAAAAAATTAACGGTAGAAACAGTTATTGGTTTGTGTATTAGTTTTAAGTCCTTATTGTAATTACTTTTATTATAACTGTTTGTTTCCTAAATAAATAAAAACATAAAACATAGTTATCCAACTGAAAGGACATTATTATTTGGAACTGGAATTGTTACAAATCAGTCGTTGGGCTGTTTGATTATTATTTCATTACTGTCGTAAATAAAGGCATTTCTTCATTCCTAAAATAAGAAACAAACACCAGGTCATTAAACTTATCCTTGGGGACCTTACCAATACAACCTATAGTCTCGTTTAATAGGTACGGTGCGTCTGATTGCACTACTTTTAAGATTACTAGCGCCATCTGTTGAAATTCTGTTCAACTACATACAAGACTGCGGACTGCACAGAACCCAGAGCAAACCGGTTGATATAAACATTCGAATAATGAATCGATGAATTAACGAGTGCTTACATAGATGGCGCTACTAGTCATCAAGGCTCTACCGGAAAAGCTCCGCAGTTCGATAAATCTAGAATACACTTTCTAAAGTTCTCCTAAGAGCCCGTTTCCGTGCCTAATGCAATAAGACAATTTGCATGAACTAAACCTAGTGCTTGGAAATGTTTGAAACGCTTAAAAAGTCTATGGATAAGGAAAATATTAAACGTTATTCTGTAGATAATGTTCATCGTGTTTCAGGAAAACACGCGAACTTATTTTACTATTGTTTCTTTTCATTTCCTGAATTAAAAACGTAATGGATTACGTAATAAGCTGTTGCACTTCCGTTGGTTACATCTACTGCTTATCATCTATATCCCTGGTTACATCTACGACAAAATATGGTAAAATAATATTTTATTAAACTAGATTCTGCCCGTATTTTTCACGCACTCTCTTTATGGAAACGTTTAAATGTTATTTTTATCCCATGGGAACTGATTTACAGGACTAAAAGTACCTACTCTACGTTTTATTCCAGGTTCACCTATGCCATTTCAGCCAGATCCTTTTAGTAGTTTTATATGATGGATAGATAGTCTTTTTTTATATGATAATATTGTGATGTATGATATGATATAAATATGATTTGAAGTGAAAAGAAAATAAAGCCTTACCTTTCTAAGCGCCTCAGGACGCGGCATGTAGAAGTCCACAATCCCCAGCAGACAATCATCACATCTGCACACATCACTCGGCAATGATGACATAGAACCGAAACTACTGCAGCTGTCCATAGAATCGGTTCTGACCAACCTCCCCGTTGATAACGCCTCCATTTTTGCAACTAGTAGAGACTCCATCAATGACCTCGGTCGGACGGGGGATCTCGACCGCCTAGCGAAGTCTGGTGATAGCGGACGGTATGCTTCTAAGCTTGGGGATATGGGACGTCGGTTGAAGTTGACTAGATCCGGGGAGAGTGTTCGTCGTGTCATATCTGGGGATACGCAGAGCGGGAGAGGCAGATCGCTCGAGGACGCCCGTGACAGTGGAGGCGTCACACTTCGGCAGTGCGAGGACGTCATTTTGGTGGCACGCATTTGGATTGATTTATCGGAAAATTATGAAGTACTGGTATATGTTGCTATAGTAGCGTGGTTCAGCTTTAGGTTTTGCATGCGGTTTTGCCGCTTTTTTGTCAGTTTTACGAAGTCCAACAGATATAAAAAACACTCGTCAAACTATTAGAACTGTTTTGTACACACTTGTTTGGAATTTTTCACTCCTATCACAGAGCACTGGCACATAGTTTTTTTGCACTGAACTTTTGAACATTTCCTGTTTGGCTCCTGTTAATTCCAGTTGTAGCTCTAGACGTCACTGTTGAAAAAATCCAATGTAACAACATTGGATTTTTTATTGCTGTGCTGAGAAATGGTTACACCGCCCGCATACTCTGAACACTGACTAATAATCACAATTTATAGCTTGCGTTAGTTTTATAGCCGTTTTGCTCGGTATTCTGTGTTGGTGCTGTTTTGCAAAAGAAAAATAAGAATCGACCAAGTTACTTTTAATATAGATTTTATTCCCGTAAGTACAGTACCAAAGTATAAGAATCACAAGATCAATAACATAATATATTAAAAAAGCAAGAAAAAAAACTGGGAAAGATACAAAAGGATACTTAGAAGAAATTACGAGAAGTTATAGAAAACCAAATGACCAAGAACAGAAGAGAGAAGCTTGTATTGCAAAAACAACTGTTACTTTAATGTAGGTACCTCAACACTCACAAACATTCTTCTCAGAGGATAATACTGAATTCTAAGGTTTTGTAATACAGTGCGTAAGCCCTCGTACTCTCGTCAAACGAACTAAATGTAACTTTAGTCTTTGAACAGGCTTGGATAACTTCAATGTTTCCCCTGTAGGTAGAGCTAACGGCACTAGAGCCGTTAGAGGTCCCAAAGATTTTCGACGAGGCGCGTTTTGATTTTGTGGCTCAGTTGGTTAGACCACACCCGTACTAAGGGTGGGGTGCGGGTTCGAGTCCCGCACAAATCGAAAATTTTTGGGAACTTACATAATTTATTAAGATAATACTGGACAATATTAAAATAAGATAAAATTCGACAACCCTGTTTTATGTCTATGTAGGTACCGGCATAACTGCAAAATACAGCTGTCTATAAATAACTTCGCGTAGTAATACATTGACTTGAATGGACAGTAAAACTTACGATCCTATGGAATATTTCGGATTACTTATTCCTACGCAGTTTGTTTATCAAAAGGTTTACTCTCGGTGCATACGTCCAACCTTCGCAGGCCACCTGCATGGTAGATATCACTGCGCTAATGGGTCTAGAACGAGCTCTGCCATTTGTTAAAGCCGTGCATAATCTTTATCTTTATGTTTGCCTGAGTACTTTGTTCATATTTCAAAATAACTAAATTTATAACTAAGAAGTTTTCACGGGTAATAAAGTTAAGTTTTTCAACATCGCGGGGCGAGCCTTGATGAGATTGGCGCAGGACCGTGTGAAGTTGCTTATAAGCATCATTACATACATTATATTACATTATTATTTGACGGCTCCCATTTGTTAAGGTAATATTGTCGCTCTGTTTAGAATTTTTCTTCAGTGTAGATGTTTGGAGGCACCCAGCAATGGGTGAAGTCGGGTGATGTTGATCAATAACTAAGAGTTCAACTAAAAGCTAGACTCGCTTAGTAAAACAGCTAATTCGTTGCTGATTCGAACCTTGCCACCGTTTTTGTACCTATGACTGAGGTATCAGAAGTCCGGTAACAAATTCAGTTCGAATAGTACCTAATAAAACGGTCCGTCCATGTGTATCATGTGTTAGCCGTTTTATGGCATAATTTGACTTTTTTTTTACTTGCAAACACTGTCAAAGTTGAAATAGCAAAGGACATTTTCGTACCAACACTTCTACATTATTTTACTACGTTTGGAAATACCGCGAACTAAATTACTTTTTTTTTTAAACCGGACGTGAAAATACTAGGTGATCAACAAAGTCACTTCTGGGGTCTCTATGTCCAGTATTCCTGCACTCGTAACACCATATTGTATAATCAGATAAGCTACGGTTCCTCTGGACAAGTATTCAATCGCATGTATTGAAATGTGTGATACACAGAGCGGGCCAAACAAACCAGTGCCCCATGATTTAATGTGAATACATTTTGTTTGGACCTTTATTTCACTTTCTTTTTCGCACGCGGTGACTTACCAATTGTATTTAATAGCAAGCCCGCACGGGCCGTTCGTGAGTTAGCTCGTTCACTGCCCAGACATGCTGGTTTACCTGAACATGTGCGTCGGTGGCAATGAGAGTGTTACGTAATTTTTTTATAACATTATTATAGCTACTGAAAACCAGTAGTTTTCGTATAACTACTTATTGTAGCGTAGTACCTACCTTACCATCATTTTGTGTTTGTAGACTATAGGACTTTGTTTTTAAATTCATTTTGTCCTGTAAAATCAACGATTTCAATACGTCTTTTATTAGAAATAGACAGAAATGTCATATTCTGCTACGTGTTTTGACAGACCAGCGCGTTGAAGTCTTTTCTATGGGAAAGTTGATTTTATTTCGATGAGATCAGAACGAGTCTACTACATAATATCTATGTATATGTCTGTAAATACTTGGATTGCCACCGACGACGACGCGTCGCGCAGGTACTTGTCCTACACAAGTACCTGCGCGACGCGCACTTCTGGGTCGCAACGCTGAAGCTTGGCAGTGGACGTGTTAAGCGGTCTAAAGATCAGAATCTATTATTTTACATCTTATAAAAACAATAAGGAACGTAAGTATAAAACTTCGGAAATTTTGTATACGTAGATGAACCGGAATATCAGTCCAATCAATAGGCAGGTGAATCCGCAGGGCATAGTTAGTGTCAGTAATGACAAATACAATAAATCAGCAGATATGGTGTCGGTACAAGCATGCCCTGCGGGTGGGCTGCCTTCTAGGGCTGCCACACTTGCCACTGCTGGTTGAAGTCTAAACGTTACGTTCATTTTGGTTTTCACACGTTTCTGCAGTCACGGTGCGTTCGAAGTATAACATAAAATCATCATTAAAATAATCCACTGAATTTTGTATAAGAACTTTACGAACTTAGCACAGACACAATTTATATTAGATTATTAATATTTATATTCACCACCGCTAAGTCATCAATTCAGACTGGGTCAAATTCAAGCTCTACAGTATATCTTCTCTTTTTACCTATACCTCGTTCAGACTGGCCTTGGCGTTGGAAAGTTACCTGTCCACCACGGTGCTGTCGTATGCGTACCCTAATTGAACGATCTGCTACCCGGTATAATTATATCGAGTACCAGTAGATCGTTTATATGCACCAGGAACAATATGGTAGACAGTACTGACCCCTGAATTACCCCGGTGTTGACCAGACGAGCAGCCGTTAACGACTACCTGAATAGATCTTTCCCTCATGAAGTCACAAAGCCAGTTACAGAAGAGGCCTGGAAGTCCATGTGATGATAGCTTGCCAATAAGCCTGTCGTGCCAGGCTCTATTGAAAGCTTTCGAGACATCTAGTAAAACCGCGATGACTTCACCGTGCTTCTCCTCGCTCCAAATGTGGTGAGGAGGACGGGAGGTCTTCTTGTGTGTCATACACAAGAAGACCTCCCGTGGACCGTTTTCGGCGGAAGCTGTATTGACGGTCGCTAAAGATGTTGTTATATTCGAGGTATGCCAGGAGCTTTCCATTCAGAACACGCTTCATGCATGTACATAGCACTGACTGAGATAGGGCGATAGTTCGGAAGGTCAGCTCGACTACCTTTCTTGGGCACATGCTGCACATTAGCAAGCCCCCATGACTTGTGGACTTTACCAGATTTCAAAGATAGGCAAAAGACTCACGTAAGAACGGGAGGCAACTCAGAATAGGATTGAACTACTAATCGGTTTAAATTCAGATATAAATTTAAAAAAAAACCTTAAAAATAGACACATCTCATTGGTTCTGATTCAAATAAATATTAATGTGAAACTTGGAAACGTAAAACTAGTGAATTAACTTAGACTATACTTCGGCAAAACTCAAGTAAACAAAACATGGCTCCTTTGACCTGTTTTTTTTTATTGCGGATATTGACAGGATTTGCACTACTTATCGATTTTTGCTCTTCCTGCAATGCATAATGCTCACAAATATTATTTTTCTTTGATTGTCATTCTCCTTGTTTTTGTAATTTGAAGAAGTTTTATGTTTCGTTTTAAGGATTTTCCTTTGTTATCTGTGTTGTTATCTGTGTACCTAGGCAACTGAACATGTTGTTCTAAAGTTGTACAGTTTGATTTAAAAAAAAACTTATGCTGTACGCCAAGAAGAGGATATTTTTCGGATATTTATTACGTGTTTTTGTGTAGTGATACAAACATTTTATCTTGAGAATGGATAATATTAGTATGGGCCAGCCCTAACCGAACATTTATTGGATAATAATAAGTATGACGATGTTAATCATCTGAGCGCAAAAAATAAATAGTCCAGCTTCCTTGTACCTTCTTGAAAAGGAAAGAACACAGTAATTGTTATTCGAATAACAGGGCCCGGTCGTGAACTGAATTACAATCTTTTGTGGTATTATCAGTGGATACCAGAGTGATTGTGTCATTACATAAATCATTACCATCTTTGCCATCAAGAACCATGGAAATAAAGAATGCAAAATATTAGTTTAGACGGCACATTGACTAATACGCATAATGACCAATCGCAAAATAACCAATACGTGAAATGACCAATGGAAATACTTGTAATACATATGTATTTTTTGTAGCTTCTCTAATATTTATAGTTCAAGAAAATTTTAAAAAAAATCTGAAAGAATCGATCTGAAATTTGTCCAAATTGTAGCAGGTGTAGTGCTTATTTCGAGGAATATTTTATTTATCTTTGACTAGCTGCTGCTCGCGGCTTCACACACGTTGTTTAAGATTATTTCACACCATGGGAACTTATTTATGGGCTAAAAAGTATGCCTATGTTACTCTCCATCCTTTCAACTAACTCCATGCCAAAAATCAAGCCGATTGGTTGTTTAGTCAGGGCGTGAAAGATGGACAAACAAACAAATAAACACACTTTCGCATTTATAATATTAGTATAGATTACCGACACAATTGAATTTTTTAAGGTTCACGTGTTGAATTTAACAAACAACATGTAAGCTCACTTATTAAGTTCAATCAACTTATATTAATCTTTTAAACATCCACGTCATTTTCTTAATGAACATGAAATTAAGGCGTGACTTTGTTAATAAAATTCAATACTCTTAACATCTTTAACACGATCAATCACACAAGACCGAGCTCAAAATCCAGTCAGTTATTAAACATACCGACAAGTTTTTTGTGTACTTAAATGTAAAATGTATTTCAGGAAGGCCTACTTTAATTAATCAACAAATTTACTTTCAACAAGGCAACAGCGGAAAATTAGCCGTTAAATATTGTTATGTTGAAAACCTTTCATATCTGTATTAATGTTTATTTTATGTATGTTCGTCGATTCTTCCGTCAATTATGAATCAGCTTATGAATGAACTTGAATCAAAAAATGATGAATGATTCAAGTAAAAGATAATTTTGAAGTGTCCCACAAAAATGTTTATCCCTAGGGATTAGTATTTGTCTCGCCAAACATAAAATACTGTTTAAAATTAAAGTAATTCGATTTTTTTTTTAGTTTCTTCAAAACTAGGTATCACTTTATTATTGTATCGTTATCCTCCTTGAAACCTAAAACAATATAAACAAGTAGCTATATTTCCACAATATACACGAGAAAATACCTGCGCATTAACACAAGCCTGCATTAATTTGGTCTCCAAAAAGGCAGCCAACTGTAACTAGACAAAAGTATTTCATACCAATGCCTTTTACAGATACGATCTCACCTAAGAGACATATTTGGAATATTTTGTTATAAACAGATATGCCACAGTTCGCATTATTACAGTTGGTAACGTTTGTAATTTCAGACATCGCAGGTGGTTAAGATGTTTTTGAAAAAAATATACAATGCAATGGTGTATGGTTCAAACTAGCCAAAAAGGTTTCACGTTTCGTGGCCAAAATAGACAGAACTCGTAATTTTTTTTTTAATGTTTATTTTTCTAAAACGAAGTTTACTGTGACCGAATTTTGCTAACCAATCGATTTACAATGACAATGAGAGAATCGTCCATAGATGAAAAAAACTCTGGATAGTGCCTGATGATATTATACTATTTGCACGGATTTACAGATATTAATAGATTAGTTTCAGTTTAGTTTCCTTGACACTTTTGATACGCGATTCTTCATGTGAAGTTTCTTTTATCATAGGTAAAATGCCTATTCTGAAACCATTGCTATGGTTAAACGATTAATTTCATGGAATTCGGCCTCTAGCTTAGAACAACTCTGTATCGCAAAGACAGTTGACAAATCAACGTTTACATGTAATGTATGGCGCATTGTACACATAGGCATTTTAATAATGCATTCCGATTTGCTTTTTGTTGCTGAACATGGTCTGACAAATTTCTATTGGATATTTTGTATCCATGAACAACAACATGTACATTTTAATAAGTTGTACCGACAAAAAGTTAAAAGTTCCGAAACGACTTTTTTAAATCAAAGCTAGGTTAAAATTTACTTTATAGCCTTTGTTTACTGTAGTGATATATTTAACTGATTGATATGAGATATATCATAGACAAGGTGTAACATGGTATCCTATGCACTAGCCGAAAGGGGGTAGGGTGTGTAGTTTTACGTACTATACACCCCACAGATCCTCGGGTGAGATTAAGATCAAATGAATGTCTCTTTTCTTTGAAAAAGTTTTATTTGTTTTGTCATTTATTCGAATATCAAAATTTTGGTATTTGTGTGTACAAATATTTATAGAAAACAGTTTATGGGTATATACGATTTCATTTAAATTATTTTCCCACTAGTTTTATTAAATAAAGAACGCAGAGTTGATAAGAAACCGCTATTAAATTTAATCAATGTCAATCGAGCATTACTGAACTATACGTCCTAATTAGGGTAAAAGAACTCCGTATTCAAAAGTGAGTTATAGACGACTAACGTTGGGGTGGGGAACAGAGACATAAAACCATCGTTGAAGACATTATGATAAAATAATAAGTACCTAATAGAGCTTCTAAGCTAGGCTAGGCTAGACATAAGGAATATCAGTTGTTATTTTCATCACGTTATTTCCAAGTAGTGCGTAGAATCCAGTAGAATCCTCGTAGAATCCGATGTACAAGACCACCTACGTCGTTAATAAGTAACAATTATATCGGAAAACATCGGACCTACTATAAACATGTCGGAAATTGTTCTGTTTTTTGTTACAGCTTAATCTTGGGAGAAGGATGATCGAAATTTAGTTCAAGAAAATAACATTTTTCAAAACGTTTAATGTGAAATAACAAGAAGCAGTTACACATTTAACTAAAAGTTTTTAGTTAAGTAGATACACATATAACTACAAGTTTTTAGTTAAAGGTGTATCTACTCTACTTCTAAAAACTATCATCGGTCACAAAAATTATCGTATTTTCCTCATTGGTTATTTCATAAGTGGCAACACTTAAGAAATAACTTCATTACTAAAATTTTGGGAAAGTAAAGCAATGTCCACACCGTAAATACTTAATCAAACTTAACTCGATAGTGCGCACAATCACTTTTAAACTGACACAATTAAAACATGTTTTCTTAAGCTCAGTTCACATCGAACTTATTGGAATAGGTACACCTACCCCAATAAGTTAAGACAGGTTCTTGGCATTCTTGAGATACCTACCTATTTTATATAAAGTAGTATAATTTTATATACTTCTTGATTTCAAATAAGTAGGTTAAAATTATACTCATGTAGCATGCATAAATGTCTCGATCTTACGCTGTGCTTTATGTTATGTTAAGGTTAAGTATGCAGATGCTTTCTAAAAACATTTTTGAGGTAGCAGGAAAGCAGAGAGTAGCAGGAAGGTTACTAAAAACGAAAATCTCTGTCGCTTAGCAACTAAGAGATTTGTTTTTAGCAACAAAAACATTCGAGAGATTTCGTTCTAGCAAGTTTTTTTTACATTAAACGTTGTACCTATAAATCATGAATTCATTTATGTTTAATTTATTTAGTTATAATCTATCAGCTTTAACTATAAAACAAACCTTTATAAATTTTAAATGAGCGGACGTAAGTGCGTATTATAAGTTGTAATTTAGTTGCCATTAACATTATTATAAATAATCATTTAATAACTGCCCGTGTCGGTTTCTGCCACCGGGACATTTAGTTTTAACTGCTTTTTGATAGGTTTTGTACGTGAGCATTTTATCGAACCAATTTTAAACGATTCTAGTAAGTAAGTGCCATTTAATATTCTTGTACGGACCTGATTAATTATGATTTTATCCAAAGCGACGGTTATCTTAATAATGTTGTTCATTTTTTGCGTTGAAAACGCGCTAGTGTAAACTGCCCTTGTTAGTAAAAATCGCAAAAGATGAAGAATATTATCGTTATGTAAGTCAATCAGTAACATTGCATTTTTAAAGTGATTTTTTAGTTGTAAAATGTTTTTTAGGGTTCGACCGTAACTTTTTTTACACGTTTGACTCGCCGACTTTGTATTTAATTTTCTCAAAATTTCAGACATAATAATAGTATGCAGGTGTCAATTTTGACATTCACGTCAAAATTACGTTAATTGGAATCGGAACCTAAAATTTAACGCCAACACAAAAAGCACTCAATACACACGAACGAAAGGTCTTAAACCATTTTTACTTCTTTTTCGTTACACATTCGCACGTAGAAAGTTGCATGCAACACTTTAAAGTTCAAAACAATCGTAAAATTAAATTAGCACTTGCAATTTATTACAAAAGCCGTAAAATTAAAGACCGAACCAATCAAAATACCTTTTTACATAAAATTACCCATTTATCTCACTCGTGTGATAGGTAACCATAAAGCTGCTCCCACACATTGTGGTGGTTCGCTTCAAGTTGGCGCGAGATATATTTTTGCTTTTTTTAAATATTTTCTGCATTTTACAATTAATAAAAGTATTTCGCTGCAATACTATGCAATTTACTTATTATGTATCTAATATGTTGATTTTAATCGGAAAATGTTAAATAATATTACTAAATGCCCCAAAAGCCCTTTGAATTGCCAGTTAGCTGCAACATGGGTTCATACAAAATTTGTTTACAATTGACAGCAATTATCTTTACTGTTATTTTGATTCCATAAACAACGCAGAAAATATTAAACAGCACAAAAAATATCACACGGGCAAAGTGTATCGACCCACCTTAAAAAGCATTTAAAATTGACAGCTAAAGTGACGGCTAAATAGAGTAACACAATAAAATCGAACAGTAAATTTAAATGATAGCTACTGATGCTAGATAACAAGCTACTGCGTATATTTAATGGTGATTCATTGGTTTTTGACAACACAATAAGCACATGTGAACCTAGCTAGGCTATGATTTATCTTCGCAAATGTTTAATAAATATTACATTTGATGGGCCAGTCTGTAAGGTGAATCTAACTCGTTCCGACATCTGCGATCGACGTGAAATGGTCAAGGAAAGCTGAAAAAAGGGAGGAAGTCAAAGGACTTACTCGCTTTTCCACTGCAGGGCAAAGGCCCTGCAGTGGGACAATACGGGCTGAAAATAAACAAGTAAATAATTTACATTTGATGATGTCCTCCTAGATTGATGAATTTAGGCCGCGGTGGCCAGTCTCAACGTAGCTAGCCATGTTCGCAGGACATAATATAGTTCACAAGTGTGTGTACCAGCACAGATACACTATATTCCCTCACTCTGAAACTCCTATGGGATCCTATGGGATAGCACACCGACAGGACTGGGAAAAGGTCAGGCGCAAAACCAACGGTTTAATTTAACGTGCTTTCCGAGTCACGGGGGTGTAACACCGCCAATTTCCTGACTCTGGGCTGCTACAGTGATTTGTTTGCTAGAAAAAGCCCAATGGCAAGCAAACTTTTTTGGCCCGGCCTGAGATTTGAACTCGCCACCGCTACGAGGCTGTCAAGTTTTACACATGAGATAAATAATGTGTTTTCAAGCAAATGTTCCATTTGCTTGAAAACGTCAGCCGAGATGGAAACTTTTAAAAGTCGAATATGATTATTTTAATATGAAATTCAGTTCTTAGTTGACTTATATGTATGTAAATCCAAATATTTTCCACAAATAAACGAAAATTTCCCATAATCCGTTAAGTTTTGATGTTTTTAGTATAAAAACCTAACTACATTATATCGCCTCTCAAAAAAATATTCCTATACCTAGGTAAGTATCAAAACTATAAATTTTTCATTCAAACAATTTATGTCCTCGTTAGATACTGTTTGGGGTTTGATTTAATCAAACACAGGTTTGATTAAATTGTTAAACTCACTGCGAGAATTTTTACGATATAATCCGATAAATATGCGAATATTGACGAGGCTCATTTTCATAGAAATATGTATTTCTCCTTTCTAGGCTTGATGTTTTCTCACATCCCGTCATTTTTTCGTTTTCCAATACGGAATACCAGTTGGTAGACATACCATAATCGTCTCAATGCTTTTTACAATGATTAGCCTAGCTTACCGCTAGGATGATTTTTTCTACCATCTGTATATTATATGTCTTATTACCACGTTCAAAAAGAACAAAGCCTTTTAAAAAATCTTTTATATGCTTGTCATTGATTTGGATCAGTTGGGCTACCTCTAGAAAATTTGCAACAGTCGGCAGTTAGAGCAACCGTCTCAATTATCAATACTAGTTGTAACCTGTATTTATACCTTAGCCAAACTCGTTGTAGAATGTATGTAAACAAATCGCTCATATTTAACCTAAAATTCACTCTGTCGACGCGACTTTTTTTTCGAAATTTACGTTTCTTGTCGATTTAAGATCCTTCCTTCAATAAATATTGCTAGCTACATTTATCTGAAACTCAACGCCAAGCAAGTGAGTTAATGTTATTTGTGTCGTGGTTTGTTTACAAACATTCTACAAGGAGTTTGGCTAAGGTATTGTAATTTAATTTTCTTAGTTACTACTAAATAAAGCATGTACTTGCTAATAAAAGAGTTGATGGGTAAAAAATGCCCTTATTTCGCTTGCGAGATGATGCAATACGTATGTCCCGACAAAATTGGTATTTTCTTTTTGTCTTTACATGATTTAACAAATATTTTATTTATCGGATATTTACTGCATACACAAGGTACGTTGAGAAATTTTAAAACAATGTACACGATAAATAGGAACTTACCCGATAAATAATCTTCGCTTTTAATAAAATTGTCTCTAATTTATGTTTAATCACAAAACTTAAAAAATGAAAAAACATGTTTTGTAACTTTAGTAAAAGACTGATCCACATTTAAATAAAATATTAGGTTTTAAGAACCTCGACCTAAAAGGTAACCTATCAATAAATCACCGATGTTCCAACTGACAGCACTTTAATTTGAAACTGACAGCCGAACCTGCCAGTTCTACCCACTCATTTGTAAATTACCGCCGTAATTTTCCAATTAAGTATTAATTAATGTAGCGTAAGTTAACCCTTGATTTCATCCTTTCACATTGCAATCAAAGCAATCCTTGACAAACTTTTAATGTGTTTGTTTTTTAATTAAAATTGCGGCACACACGCAACGGCGGGTAAGTTTGGCAGGACAGTCTGTGGAGACATAGTATGACAATATGCGAAAGTCTGCTTGAAGATGCTGGATGTGGCAAAGCTGTGATGCTCATTCGGGGAAGCCTATGTCCAGCAGTGGATTGGCTTATGATGGTGACGGTGACTATGAAAATATTTATTTTATTTTATTTGTTGTGTATACCTGACAATTCATTTATTCCTTCATTGTTTTCATTCGATCTATTCAGTGGCGGTGAAAATAAATAAATCAAATAAAAATAAAAATTGTTTATTTGAGTTACTTTCACGTGACAATGCTGGCCACTCTGCCTTCTGGTGACGGCTTAGATGAAATGAAATGAAATGAAATATTTTAATTCAAATAAGTTGATTTACAGACTTACATAACTAATAACACAACTGACTCTATTCAAACTAACCTAGAAAACTTATACTAGTGACAAATAAGGATTAAAAGAATTTTAGATTTTTATTAAGTTGATCAATTATTTGTCCTAAAAAAACACTAGTTGTAATGACCTAATGTATATCATTAGTTGCAATTTTTTTGAAATATATACTTAGGCAGATTCTACCTCTACAGTACCGATTGATACGTGTAAAATGTATTCTAGTTATATCCACAACGAAGGTATAGGGGTCGAAAATGGCCTGAACTGCTTCAAAGAAAAAGATGATACGGATGATGAAAGATAATTGTGGATGATGATATCCACAATTAATTCTGCACGGATACGCGGACAGCTTTTAAGTGCTGTAAGCTAAGCAAGCTGCGCCCGCTGTGGAAAGCTAGCATTATATTAAAATTGCACCAGTTTGCCCAGCCTTGTTTGGAGAACTGATTGCAACGGCAATAAACTGCACTAATGCATTACTGGACAATAAGTCAAGCTAACTAATTGCTCAAGCTTTAGCTTAGTATTGGAAGGGAAAAGGTTTTGCACTTGTAATGAAACTACTTGTATAGAGCGATTGGGTGCGGCGTTGAGCTTGGTGCACGTTGAACAGTATCGAAAATAGCACTCTATTTAAGCTCAAGTTGGATATTAACGTATGTAGTAGTCTACATGCGTAAATATCAACACAAAGTTGCTTAAATAGAGTACAATTTGTTTTCCTCTTAAGGGCAGGATATTCGATCCATTTTGTGAAAAGGACAGGCATAGAATTTTGTGTTCACAAGAGTGAGATAGGGCACAGCAACGCAAGCCCAAAAATCAAGTTTTTGCTTATTATCAAAATTAAAAAAGGTTTTAAGAAAAACTAACCGTAGAATATTCTTCTAAACGTCGTTGCCTATTTTCTGACATGTTTTTTGAGAGTAAAACGTTGATACACTAGAAGTACAACAACAAAAACAACAAAAAACTATCCTTTCTTCGTAATTTTTATGATTAGGTGAAGTGATAAATATCGTGTTTTGAACCGTAGAATAATCAATAATCTTAATCCAACTACAACATAAATTTTAGTCCAATCAAAACAAAGGATGTTTGATCGTTTAAAATTGAATCGAAAATTGGCTAAATTCGAATATCCTGGCCTTAACAATCTAATTTTGCAAACATCATTAAAATTCTGTCAGCCGTTTAGTCGTAATAGCCGTTTAGTCGTAATAGTCGTAATAATATATAATTACTAGCTTATGCCCGCGGGTTCTTAGCTTATAGCTCCCCGGGATATCGTTTACCTCCCTGCCAAATTTAATTGAGATCCGTTCAGCTATTAAGGCGTGTAAAGGTGAACAAATAGACAGGCAGACAGAGTTTGTTTTGCATTTAAAATATTAGTATGGGTGGTTCAATATATTATTATTTTTATTTTATTAAAATAATGTACAGTGTTCCTTCTCTCTGTTCCATCGCCTCTTCTTAACCCTAAAGTTTACTGGAAGAAAATTCTTATTAAGGGTTAAGCTCGCCTATGCACATAACCTATTTGTGGGGGTCCTAGCTCCTACTGGGTCCTTAGCAGGGTTCTCCTCCGCGTTCCGGGGGTCCTAGCTCCTACTGGGTCCTAGTAGGGTTCTCCTCCACGTTCCTTGAGTGAAACAATTAATGGACTGTATTACTTAGTTTTATTTACTTATAAGATTAGCTGACTACTGTTACTACTGTGTGTGTCGCAGCACACGTTTGTGTTCGCCTACCTATGCCCAGGCTATACCGTGCAGAGGACGGCACTTTCTGCGCTATGTCGTAGCGTAATTTTCACTATGCCTTACGAGGTTTTATTGTTATAATTCTTTACATATTAACTTATTTACAACTGTTCAATCTTTAAAGTATAGTTAGTTTCTCAAGCTTTCTAATGAGACCTAAATCTTATACCTAGACCTCGTATCTATGGAGATATTTGCATAAATCTACCAAACTTTTCTGTATTATGAATTTACATTGACAATATATCTCTTCTAAATTACGTGCGAAAGCTATTCTAAACGACGGGGATACAAATTATTCCCTCTCGAAAGGGCTACAAAGAGGGCAACTTGATCTTGAGCTTCAACTCCCGGCTCCGTCCGTCACAGTCTCCCCCCGGCGTAGATCTTCGCAGCCTTCTTCCCTCGGTAGGACGATGAGCCTTCTCACCGGTCGCCTGAAGATTCCTCCCTTTGTTCGCACCTCCGCACTTCGCACCACCCCGTCCGGACCCGGATACACGCGCTCGATTTGACCTCGGGGCCAGACATTCCGTGGTAGCGTTCCGTCCGCTATTATCACGACGTCACCCGGTTTGACATTATTTGGTTTACGCCTGACGTCACCGCGCGGCGCCAGGGTTGGCAGGTATTCTCTAATCCATCGCGCCCAAAACATGTTAGCCAGAGCTTGTGCGGCCCGCCAAGTTCGTCTGTCGGCTTTATCGCATTCTCCCACGTAGGGCAGTCCCACTGAAGTTCCCAGCAGGAAATGATTTGGCGTTAGAGCCTCTTGGTCATCTGCTTCCACCGGTACGTGAGTTAGTGGTCTCGAATTGACGGTATGCTCAATCTCTGTCATCAAGGTGGCAAGCACTTCCTCTTTCGGCGCTCGTTCGGTAAGAGTCACAGCGAGAGCGCTTTTTACAGATTTGACCATTCTTTCCCATGCTCCTCCTTGGTTAGGCGCTCCAGGATCGATATATCTCCACTCGATACGCTTCGTGAGTGCGTAATCCTTGAGGGCAGGAAGCCATTCCGCGAAAGCCCTGTTTAGCTCTGTATCAGCTCCACGGAAGTTCGTTCCATTGTCGGACGCCATTAGGCAAGGCGTTCCTCGACGTGCTCCCATTCGTCTTATAGCCATGATAGCCGAGCCCACATCTAGACTAGCGATTAGCTCCACGTGTATTGCCCTAGTCGCTAGACACGTAAACAACATTCCCCATCTCTTTTCTCGTCGCCTGCCAATCGTCACCCACATTGGGCCGAAACAGTCGACTCCGCAGCGTGAAAATGGTCGCGTGTGTGCGTTCAAACGTATCTGGGGTAGGTCACCCTTTACCGGTTTCCCTGGATTGGATCTCCTTATTTTACACCATGAACATTGATGCAGCGCTGCTCGTACATTTGGCCGGAGACGCAGAATCCAATACCGCTGGCGGAGATTATTTACGACCTGCTCTCTCCCCACATGGCCGTTCGCCGAATGCTCTTGCCGGATTATTAGACGTGTGATAGGGTGATTCCCATCTAGGATCGGTGGTCGTTTCAACTCATCGGGCACTGTTGCAGCGTTAATTCTTCCGCTCAAACGGATTATTTTATCCTCGCTGTAAACGGGATCGAGCTTGTGGAGACGGCTCGTACGATCAACGTTCTGTCCTTTCGATAGTCGCTCTAGTTCCTCGGCGAGACTCTCGTTCTGGGACTGCTGGATCAGCAAACACTCGGCTTTTCGTACATGCTCCAATCCTAGCCCTCGTGCACGTTTCCTGCATATGTCGATGAATGCGAAGACATATGCTACTGTTCTGACTAGACGTTCGTAGGAGGAGAAACGGGACACGTCTACTAGCGTCGACTTCTCTCTGGCGTGCGTCACCACAACTTCCTCTTCTGAGGTCTCAGAAGCATGCGGGACGGGCCAGCAGTCTTCACTCTCATGTAGGAATTGGGGTCCAGTGAACCATCGGTTATCCCGTTTCAGCTCCGTATTGCCAGCGCGCGTCGCGTCGTCTGCTACGTTTAGAGCCGTCGGTATCCATCGCCATTGGTCTGGTCGGGTTAGTTCGGCAATCTCTCCCAGTCGATGTGCGACGAACGGTGTGTAGCGGACCGCGTCGTTCCTGATCCAGTGCAGTACAGTTTTAGAATCGCTCCAAAATATTACTTCGGTATCCCACTGGTGACAGCGAACGATGTCAGCCGCTAGTCGCGCTCCAATCAAACTGGCTTGTAGCTCCATCCGTGGTATGCTCTGCGCTCTCAACGGCGCTACCTTTGCTTTTCCAGCGACTATAGAAACGTTAACACCTTCCTGGTTCAACACGCGCCAGTACGCGACGGCTGCGTACGCCTGCTCACTTGCGTCACAGAAAACGTGAAGCTGACGCTGTGTTACATTACTTCTTTCATCGTAGCATCGCGGTAATCTTAACTCGGCGATGTGTTTCAGATCCGATTGCCATTCGTCGAAGGTTAAAGCTTCTTCTGGTGGTAACGGATCGTCCCAGCCCACTTTCTTCTTCCACAGTTCTTGAAGCATGATCTTGGCAGTTACTGTGTATGGGCTCAGCAAGCCCAGCGGGTCGAACAAAGACATCACTGCCCCTAAGGCTTCACGCTTCGTCGGCGATCTGTGACCGTTTTTCACCTCCATGGGTACTCTGTTCATAGCAGTGTTGAATCCCAGTTCATCTGAGGTAGGTATCCACAGAATTCCCAATGCTCTCTCGTACAGGTGGGTGTTAGCGGCCAGCTCTTTCGGTGCACGTGCGCGGTTTTCATCGGGTATCTCTCTGAGTAGATGTTCTTTGTTACTATTCCAGCCTGCCAGCTCAAAGCCTGCTTTACTGTGCACTTCTTGTACCTCTGACATTGTTCGCGTGGCTATTTCTTCATCATCGAAACTTTGCACCCAGTCATCCATGTAATGGCTGCCGGTAATAGCGTAGTACGCGAGCGGATGTGATTCCTTGAAGTCCGCTGCGTTTCGATCTCTCACGCTATGTGCCAGGAAGGGTGAACTCCGTGCTCCAAAGATCATAGACGTCATTACATATTTCTGCGGCGGAGTGGAGCGATCATCGCCTCGCCATAGGAAATGTTGAGCTGCTCGATCTTCCGGCCTTATCTTGATTCGAAGAAACATCTCACGTATGTCAGCTGTGATAGCGACTGGCTTCATTCTGAAGCGAAACAGTATGCTGTGGAGCGACTGTAGTAAGTCCGGTCCATCCAAAAGCGCGTCGTTGAGACAAGTTCCGTTCGCACGCGCGGCCGCGTCAAATACCATTCGAACTTTTCCTGGTTTGTTGGGATTCGTGACAGCAAAGTGCGGTAGGTACCATAACCTTTCCTTCTGCGGGTGGTCCTCATCACTCTTGGCCGCATACCCTTTTTCAAATAGCTTTGTCACTTGCGCTGTGTATGCACTCTTGAACTCTGGCGATTTATCCATCTTGCGTTCTATGCCATGTAACCTGCGTACGGCCATATCGTAGCTCGGCGGCATAGTTTGCTCATCGGTGGCCCAAGGTAATCCTACCTCAAAACAATTTTCCTTTCGTTCGGCAGTTCTCTCGAATATTTCCTTAGCACGCTCCTCCATCGGGTTGGGTTTCCTTTTTGATGAAACTCCGAGGGCGTCTATGTCGAAATGTGCTTTCACGAGTTCGTTTAGCTCGTCATCTCTGTTGGGAATACCTTGAGGTGTGCGCACGTGACATATAATTTCGGTATCATCCTTTTCTATCGTTCTTAGAGGGGCGTTTCCATGGATTATCCAACCCAACTCTGTAAGCGAAGCAGCTGGTTGGTTTCGTTTGCCTGTCAGCAGCTTTCGTGTAACGATAAGATGCCAATTGTCGGCGCCGATAAGTACGCGTGGTCTCGCGTTCGAGTAGCAGACGGTTTCTGATTTAAGCTCCCTTAAATGTGGTAGTTGAAGGAGCTCCGTTCCGACCGAATGACTTCCCAGGGTCAGATTCTTCACTGTCCTGGCTTTTATCTGCTGAAAGTTTTCCTGCCTCTGCCCTCGCACTCCAATGGTCACAGACTGGCTCGTGGGTTCCCGCTGACTTGATGTGGCTCCTACGATATTCAGTGCTCTCACTGGTCCTCTCGTTCCCAGTAGTGAGGCGATCTCCTCATCGACCAGTGTTATCGTCGATCCTTCGTCAAGTAAAGCGTGAGTGTTCAGTTCTCTCCCGCTTCGGCCTCTGATCGTGATTGGACAGACCTTCAGCAATATTCTTAACGCTTCCTCAGGTACTCTCGCTGATGCTGTTAACGCCGACTCTTCGTTCTGAGCCGTCTGTGCCTCCTTTTGGCGCTCTGGCGAGTGCAGCAACGCATGATGCGCCTGGGTGCATTCATCGATTCCGCATTTCTTGCTTTTGCAGCGAAAACGTCTATGTTTACTATTTAGACAACGAAAACAGACTCGTGCCTCTCGAGCCCATAGCCATCGTTCGTCTATGGTTAGGGCTGCCAGCTTCCGGCATTGTGGCGTTCGGTGCTCACCGCCGCAGCAGAGACATTCATCTTTCTTAGCCTTTGCATTGTCCTTTTCTTCGGTTGTGGCTAGAACGGTTCCGCGGTTTCGTTCATTCGCACGGTTCCGTTCTTCAGTGCGTTTTGCACTTCCCTCGTTCTGCCGCGAGCTATTTCCGCGAGCTGCTGCGGCAGAGTATGCATGGCGTACGGCGCGATCTGCCTCCCTCATGAGGAACTTGGATAGCGTCAGGATTTCCGCTTCTCTCAGATCTCCGTATTCCTCAGCATAGTCGCACCATCTTGCCTTCATATGTGGTGTCAGTTTCTCTGTAACTTGACGTGCCAACATGGGGTTTTGTAGGTATCCTCGTTCATCCAGACTCGCGATTACCGTAACTATGTTTTGAAGCTTGATTGCAAAACCATTCAGTTCCGTTACGGTCGTTCCCAAACGTGGCATTCTTCTGATGTCTTCAATTGCTTCGTCTATTATCATCTCTGGACGTCCATAAAACTGTTCTAGGGTGTTCATGATTACAGCTGGATCCGTTGCCGTGAACAAAAGTGCCGATACCGTAGTTCGTGCTTCGCCACGCAGACATGCTCTAAGTCTGGCTAAATTCTCTGCCGGTGAGAGCTTGAAAAGCTTCGTAGAATCTCGCATTGCTGCTCTAAACGGTAGCCATTCTTTGGCTCCACCGTTAAAGATAGGTAGCTCTTGCATCTGTCTTGTCGGTGGTCTACTTGAAGCCATTTTTTCCAGCGCGTTCGTCAATCTATCGAATGCATTCTCATCTCTATATTGTTCCGGTAAAGGGAGTCCCTGACGTCTTGACTTAGGTGCAGTTTGGTTTACTGCGGGCCGTGGTGGGGCAGCTCGTTCCTCTGAAGTCGAGCGGATTCTGGTGCCCCCGTCCGTTTCTATTGGATCGTTGTAATCTCTCTGCTCCCCCCGTAAATGATGCTGTTGAAGCCATTTGTTGACGTGCCGTTCTGCAGTACCATCTTCATCTCTGTTTGCGCTAGCTGCATCAGTTTCTTCACGTATCCCAGCGACTTCGGCGGCTAATCTTTTCTTGATAAGAGTTTCTTGAATCCGAAGTTCTCTTCGCCGTATCTCTGCAAGTCGTTCTTCTGCTTCAAGTTCAGCTTGTCGGATACGCAGCGTGATGCTAGTGTTTGATCGCTGCGAGCGTACCGAAGGAGCACGACTATTTGGCTGTCGTCGCGGTTCCGTCGTGCTTTGTTCGGCCACGTCATGCTCACGCTCAGTGCGGTTACATGTGGTAACGTTCGCGGCGCGGTTGGTAGACGTAGCAGCAACAGCAATCTGCGCTTCAGGTGCGGATGATCTTCGTTCGGACAATCTTCGCGAGTCCAAGTTCGGCGCGGGGTGTGCGTCGGGGTGCGTATTGTCCGATGGTGACGCGGGGTAGTCTTCGTATACCCTCAGTGCGCTCTTCGCCCTCGTGACTGGTGGGCTTCTTGCGGTCTTCATCTTCAGCGCTTGAACGCGCCCCTAACGGTCCCTAACGGTCCCTAACGGTCCCTATCAGTCCGTCAGGAGGTGTCCGCCCAAAGGCCGACGTTTGCTCCTTCAGGGATGGATACGTTGGGATAGGAGGGGGGGTTCCACCCAGCAGAGGGGAACACGTAAACACGGGATGCTCGCGAATCGGCTGGAATGTCCGACTCCCTTGGGCGTGTGCCTACAGTCCGGCGGCCCGTATTACGTGTCCCTTACCGGCGAGGAGTGCACTTCAGCCCGCGCGGTCCTTGCGCTCTTGATGGACTGGTGGTGCCGCACAAACACCACACCGCCCGAAAGCGTTTACCCGTTGGCTACTTCGTTATAACACCGCAAGGTTTCCGTAAGCCAACGGGCCGCGATAACGCGTATTTTCGGACGTAGCACCGTTCGGTGATCTTCAGGCACCCCGTGCCCCTGGCGCTGGTCTTGACAACGATGCACGCTGCCCCGTTCGGGGTTTTTCAGGCACCCAGTGCCCCGACGCTGTGGCACGCTGCCCCGTTCGGGGTTCTTCAGGCACCCCGTGCCCCTGGCGCTGGTCTTGACAACGATGCACGCTGCCCCGTTCGGGGTTCTTCGAGCGCCCCGTGCGCCCCGACGAAGCGATATACGTGGCTGTCGGTCTTGCTTCAGGTACTCCCGTTACCTCGGCCGCACAGAGGACTGGTGCGAACCAAGGGGGAAACTGGGTCACGTGACCACCCTTATAATCGGGGGTCGGTCACGATAGTCGAAACCCAGGTACCGCTCTTCAGGTACTCCCGTACTAAACGGCCACGCCCAGTAGTCAGCTGTGCCGTAGTGGGAAACCGCCAGGCTACACTACGCCGAGACTGCTCAAGTGGTTGCTGAGGCAGATCTCGGGAGCTGCCGCGGGTACCGCTCTTCTTATCCTTGGTGGCCTCTTCGCTCTTCTTATCCTTGGCGATGGCTTCTGATCCGGCTCGAAGGACCAACTTTTGTGGGGGTCCTAGCTCCTACTGGGTCCTTAGCAGGGTTCTCCTCCGCGTTCCGGGGGTCCTAGCTCCTACTGGGTCCTAGTAGGGTTCTCCTCCACGTTCCTTGAGTGAAACAATTAATGGACTGTATTACTTAGTTTTATTTACTTATAAGATTAGCTGACTACTGTTACTACTGTGTGTGTCGCAGCACACGTTTGTGTTCGCCTACCTATGCCCAGGCTATACCGTGCAGAGGACGGCACTTTCTGCGCTATGTCGTAGCGTAATTTTCACTATGCCTTACGAGGTTTTATTGTTATAATTCTTTACATATTAACTTATTTACAACTGTTCAATCTTTAAAGTATAGTTAGTTTCTCAAGCTTTCTAATGAGACCTAAATCTTATACCTAGACCTCGTATCTATGGAGATATTTGCATAAATCTACCAAACTTTTCTGTATTATGAATTTACATTGACAATATATCTCTTCTAAATTACGTGCGAAAGCTATTCTAAACGACGGGGATACAAATTATTCCCTCTCGAAAGGGCTACAAAGAGGGCAACTTGATCTTGAGCTTCAACTCCCGGCTCCGTCCGTCACACTATTAGATAAGTTCATGTTAATTTATGTGTACAATAAAGAATTACAGAGTGGTAGGTTTAACAACGCTTTCAAATTAAATTTGTTAAATTGGTATTTTTAAGATAAATAGTTACGGTAAGTATTAATTAAGGTAAGACCTAAAAGTTACGCAACTTACCGTTGTAAGATTTTATTTACCTTTTTTAATTCTTATCTATTGATCTTTGAACAACCGTAATCGGTCAAACGTCAAATAAAGATATCTGACGGTTTACTAAGCAAAAATCAAATGTAAAATTAGCCTTATAAAGGGTACACGATAAATTCTTCTAAGCCACGACAAATCGACAGAATATGTTTGCTTAAATGGGTAGACGAGGTTTTGTAATGATTTTTTTATAATCTAAGAAAAATAACATAATGTTAAACCAACATCACCCTGTAATCATAAATTATAATATATTTAAACAGGGTCTGTTTATAGATAATTAGCTACTGATCACGGCTTCGCACGCGTTTTTTCGGGACTAAAGTAGCCTGTAATGAATGCTGGAAAATTGACATTGTAGTACCTACATGTTCTTAATGAAAATGCCTTCTGCATATTATTTTACTACATTTTTTGGTTGACTGTACTAAAATTCACTAAAATTAAAAGTGGTGCGAGTTGCAGAACGAAGTGTAAGTTTAGCGTTTTAATGATTTTTCAACTCACATCAGTTGGGACAAGATGTGAGTTGATGAACACTCGTCGTCGACTCGTTGAGTCCGATCCGTTCAATGGACTAGGCGTGAGAGATATATCCAAATTTTCCCATTTATAAACATACTAGCTGCTGCTCGCGGCTTCGCACGCGTTGTTTCAGGTTATTTCTATTTATTTATTTTATTTTATTTTATTCGGAGAATAAACAGTTGTACATTACTATTTATGTAAACTTACGACTAAACTATTAACTATTAATATATCCTCGCATATAGTAACTAAAAAAAAACTGCTTGCTAGCGGAAAAAATTTAAGCACAGCTCTCCCTTGTTAACAAATGTAGTTAATAACAATGATTAAGTACCTAAGCTAAGAGTAACCACTAATAACACTTAACAAAATTTATACAAGTACTTACTAAAATTACTAATAATTAACAAGAAATTCACAAGAAAAGAAATGAAAAAAAAAAAAACAAACAAAAAAAATGAAATGTTTAATATTCACTGAAACAATAGACTTGTGTACTGACTGTGACTATCCCATGGGAACTGATTTATGGGATAAAAAGTAGCCTATGTTACTCTCCATCCTTTCAACTAACTTCATGCTAAAAATCAAGCCGATTGGTTGCTTAGTTAGGGCGTGAAGGAAGGACAAACAAACAAACACACTTTCGCATTTATAATATTTGTAAGGATAGTAAGGATTAGTGTAAATTTCCAGTGTTCGTTAAGTTCGCTATTAACTTTTATTAATTAAAACATGTTTCATACAGCAATAAATTAAGTATTTTAAGTGCAACAATTGCAATAATGAATAAAAATATTTTGCCCATTCAGTCTTAATTATTTGCATATGCAAATGAAATGATTTTAATTAAAGAACGTGTATAATGTAAGTACTTGTACAGCTACATTATGTCACATACTTTGAATCCAAGTTGTACGTAACTTGATATTTTTACTTGAGAAATGGATTTTATTTTTACATCTTTCTCTTTCCATCTTAATTTTACCCCACGATGGAATGGATACGATAGATGCATTTAGGGTGAGATGTTGTTTGTTTGTGTGTGTACATTTTTTTTTTGGCTCACTTCCAAATAAATATGTTACCAAGTTGATCTTAAGGTTTATTTTTCGTTATAGAGCATACCCACACTTTGGGTATCTCTAAGAAATGAAATAAGTTCCCAAAAATTTTCTGTTTCGGCGGGACTCGAACCCGCGCCCCACCCTAAAGTTGATCTTATTGTATACAGCGCCTACTTTAGACATAATAATGATATATTCACTTTGCACCTGCTTCACCTACACCTAGATATGCAGATTTGGACCATTCAGTAAATCTTAACAAATGTGTGTGACCCTGTATACATTTATAATCTACTTTGTGTATGTGAACACTGTGAAGTAACATTCCACCCACAGTAAAATGGTTTTCTTGTAAAATGTAAACTGGGTACTAACTGGCGACGTTACGGGAAGCAATACAACACAATAAAATATAATATAATACAATATATTACAATACAATACACATTAATGCACTCCAACAAACACAAAAAAAAATTGTGTAAGGTAACGTGTTACACACACAGCGAGCGTTCGTGCAGTAGGTACGGGAAAGAAGACGCTCGCAACGAGCAAGATTTTTAAGCACACGGCGGCGTAACGTATCATGCTCGCTGCGAATGGTACATTACGTCCCGTAACACTGCTCAGTACCTTGGCTTAAGGCTGTGGTATGGGTCAAACTAGCACCTATTTTAACGTCTTATTACGTTGAACAAAGGAAATTTCAAAAAACCATCCTACAGTTTGTGATACCTATTTTATGCTTTTTTTAATGCCTCTGTAATAGTTTTACTCTATTTAGTTTAGCCAGAAAATCGAAAATAGATATTGGTGGCCACCAAGGGCAACTTCGATATTCTGCTTAATCTAACAGAAAAAAGCTATTACAGAGGCATTAAAAAAAGCTTTTAACAGGTATCACAAACTGTGCGATCGATTTTTGAAATTTTCTTTGTTCAACGTAGGTAGTAATTAATAAGAATAAATGGTGGTGGCGGCACTAGTTTGACCCATAACAACATCCTACCAAGAAGACCAAAGTTTGTGATTAGATAAGGATGTCTTTGTCACGGAACTACGCCAAAAATATGGCAGAAAAACGCGTGCGAAGCCACTAACCCGTATATATTAAATAAAACCGTATGAGATATTTAACACCATAACTGCAAAAACAAGCCGTTGATTTCAATAAACTAATTGACAGGCTTTCACTACATAAAAAGTTAGCCGTTTCGGCGGTCGGTTTATGTCAGTATTTATGAGTTCGTAGTAATTCGTTGCGCGGTGTATCGTAAATTGATTACTGATTCTTCTGAGTATTCGTTCAGTTTGCTTTTAGGGTTCCGCATATCGTAAAAACAACCTTACTTTCAAAAATGTATATAATACTAGCTGTTGTCCGCGACTTCGTCCGCGCGGAGTGGTGTTCGAGGTGGTCTACCGATAAATCAGACCTAGACCTGCAATGATTCCTGACCTAGCGGCAAATTTACCGTTTTTCCCTCTGGAGCGCACACAGAAATATGGCGTAAACATTATAGTTGGCCGTGAGAAAAACAATGAGACCAGGCAGAGAATATATCGTAATACTAACTTAGGTCAATACCAACTGCCTTAAGGGTTCTGTCCATGCGAAACTGTTTTCCCATTTATTTGGGATCGGCCTTCCTTGTCTTTTTTTTCCATTGCGCACAGTTTTGTGCGGTTTTTTGTCAAGATGAGTTTCTGTTAAGTCTTTTTCAACCGTCGTCAACCGAGCGAAGGATGGTCTTCCGCGTCCTAGTCTGTTACTGGTCTTGTCTTACTTGTAAAAATCAGACAACGTTAAACTTACTAAAAAAACTCAAATGTTATCAATAGCTTTATAAGAGTCTGTCGATTCTCTTCACCTCAATCTTTTTCCAACAGAGGAAAATAAATCAAGAAGGGTCTTAGACGGAACCCAATACAAAATTGATCTGAACTCTACAAACTTATGCTCTTGCGCACTATAGTCACAGGGGTCCCAAGCATTTAGCCCACACACAGATATTCGTTTCGAATAGCTGAGAGTTATATGTAATTGACTGTAATCTTTAGATATGTGCTTTTTTGTTACATACAACAAGCTTGTAAGTATGTAGAGTATTGTGTATGACAGAGAATATTTATTCTTGAGGTAAAATAAATAATTTACGCCAATATGTGGGTTAAGGTTTTTTTTGTTATAGTGCTTATCCGCACTTTGGGTATCTCTAAGAAATGAAATAAGTTCCCAAAAATTATCGATTTCGGCCCTCAGTACGGGTGTGCTCGAACCAACTAAGCCCCGAAATCTTAGTCGGTAATGTGTATGTGAGTGTAATACGTGGATTAGGCCATATCTTTTTTTTTTTTTTAATTTTTCTGGAGAATTCAGTCAGTAGTATTAGGGAGTGACTCATTATTATATTCACTGCACTTGATCGCGCTTTTAAAAAACATAAGTGACTTCAAATTCCTTAGTATCTCTATAAGTTCTTGGAAAAATACCTACTTACAGCTGAAAATTAAAGTACTTCCTCCTCTTTAGTTTTTCGAGGGTACCTAAAAACGAAGGAAAACGTACCTATGGGCGGCGAAAATTCATATGTAGTTTGAGTGCATACACTTATACATCTGAATTGACCAACTGTTTAGAATTGGAGAATAAATTTTGTTTTTTCGATTCTTCTGTTATTATTTTCCATTCCTTGAAAAGGCCATTATTTCCTATTTAAGTTTTCACTAGTTTTCTATCCTGAAGTTTTATTGTTTTGTATCATAGATAGTTAACGTTTTGGACCAAGTAGTCTGTAAGTTAATTATTAAGCTTGAAATAAATAAATAAATAAATAATAAATAAAAAAGCTATTTATATTACCTTTCCACAGACGACATCATTGTTATTGTTATGTATAATTTCGATGCATGAATGAATGCAGCCAGCGTCTTGAGGACGCTTCCGACTGGTATTAAGTTGGATCAGTTGAGCTACCTGTAAATTGTTTGCAACAATCTACAGTTAGCTCAATTGTTTCAATTGTGAATACTAATTTGTTTCTAGGTATTATTTGATGGTCTCTCTCTTTGTAAATATAGAAACTATTTCGATAAATTAATAAATTTTACTCCATTCAACAGCTTTTTAAACTAGCCCATGGGTCAAATACTTTATTATTACATTTACGTCAACCATAAAATTCAGAGCATTCTACATTCTACACAAGTTTACTTACTTTAGAGCTAACTAGATAATGCTGTATAGAAAGCTCCAGGTACTATTTGTTTTATATATTTTTAAATGTCGTGCTCATCTATCACTTGACTCATACGATTGAATTTGACTCATCCGAAATGTTTCGGCACACTCGGTATTAAGATGGCATGTTTGGCATTTACAAAATGTCGAATTTACATTATTTCGATAAGGGAATGAACTTTCATGATTTACATACAACGCGAGGAATTTTAACGAGTACAAAAGCATTCCGTCTTGTATAATGAATATTTTTAAAAGACATAAAGCTAATAAAATAGTGCTCACGTTTCGGTGCCTTTCTCTTATGGCCTTAGTCCGAGTTAATAAAAAAACATTCGATAACTCATAAAATAAAAATGATACATTTTTATTTTTACCTTACGCAGTTTGATGAATTCATGATGAACGCAAGCGGGTTAACTACGAACCTTGTTTTGTGTTGGAAGAACACCAACGTTTCATCGTTTAGCGAGAGACCTCATCAGAGTTAGCGGGGTTCGAGTCACGCGCGTTACGTGTGAAAAAAATCTAAAAATCCCACCAACACCGCAACACCACACTTTGTGATCCCACTAATATTATAAATGTCAAACTTTAGATGGATGGATAGATAGATGAATGGATGTTTGTTACTCAATCACGCCAGAACGACTGTACGGATCTGGATGAAATTTGGCACAGAGATAGATTATAGTCTGGAATAGCACATAGGCTAATTTTTATCTCAGAATTCCCATGGGAACGGGAACCATGGGTGAAACCGCGAGGCGGTGCTAGTTTATAATAAAGTGACCTCTTTTTGGTCATCAATGAACTCGCCTCGCAAATGTCATCTGTAAATGACATTATTTAATATTATTAGCCGAAATAATGATGGCTATACAATTTTTACCGCTTTATCTTCGCACGAATTTGGTGATATTGCTCATACCTTTAAAAAATCTTAAAATGTGAATTTTTGGTGGTAATGTTTACCTTAATGTATAAAAAAGGTGTGTCGCAAATTTCATACCAAAATATAGTAGGTAGATATACCCATAACACTTTTTAATAAGCTAGCAATGAAAGATTCTACAATCTACAAATAAATCTTTACTACCAAAGAAAATTAAAATCAAGTAATAGAATCAAATTAGAACTTCTATTTACAATTGAAATAATTGCGTTAACTGCTGACTGTTGCAAACAATCTACTGGTAGCTCAAATGGACCATATCAATACCAGTCGGAAGCGTGCCCAAGACGCTGGCTGCATTGTCCAGGTTGGCAATTCTGATACGCCGCGCCAGATACTCACCAGCTCTCGGGTCAGACGTCGTCGCTTCGACCAGACGTTCACATATTTTTTTTTAAACCCGGAGAGTCTCGGTTCCACGCGGTCCTAGAGAAAGATTCTCGTTGACTCGGCGACTGGTAAAGAGAAAGGTAGGTACTACAGACAAAAGGTTCTACAGGGTTATTGGTAATTCACTGACACTACGTGACCTGCAGGTTCTACGCATCATCACGAACATGTTCGTAAAGATGACAGAACTTAAAATTATATATAAATCACCATACAAAATTATGTCCGACTCTATGAAAAATTGCATTTTCTGGCAACGACACTACCAGCCGCACTACCAATAGTGTCGTTGCCAAATGAACGACACTACCGCGCCTATTTTGGATCAAATTGTACAGTCAACACAAGTAAATAGCAACAACTATCTTATGAAATGTAACTCTTTATTTTTATAACTAAATAAAAGGAAACTTATTTGGACGAACCACATTTGATAGGTACTGTATAATGGTTTTGCTTTTGATCGAGTTTTAGATAGATAGATATCTAAGTATTTTATAGAAAAAGAAAAAAGTATAACCTCAAAATTTTATCACGTGTTATGATATCACTGAACCTTGACCTGGTATTCTTATTTCAACCAGTCTTTTAAGTCATTCATACAAAATTATGATGTTTTGTGATAAAGATGTCATAATACGCAGTTAAATCTTATTTTGGTAAAGTTGCCACCATTTAATTTTATTGCGAGCGAAAATTCACACCCACTCCCTTTTGAGATGTCTTTACCACAGATGGTAATGATGTAAGAGGATTTTTGTAACAGAGAAATGATACAAAACTCGAAATAACAATTATTGTAAGTACTTATTTAGATATACATAATTAAGCGTTGATTTCCTTAGTTTTTTTTGTTTTTATACTTTTACATAGTCTACTGTGTGATGCAATTGCATGGAACTTTTTTTAGGTAAGAAAGTAACCCTGCGTTGACATAACATTGACTTTCAATGCAATTAGACGTTGTGTTAAAGTAGCCCCCACAACCAGGGCTGCTTGACACCAAATTAAAAAAAACAAATACAGCCTAAAAGAGTGTCCTAGAGCCCTGTTTTTTTTCACGTAGCCAAGAGATCAATGGTTCTAATCAGGAAGAAAAATTTCGATTAGAACATATAAAAAAAAAATTATAATGAAAAACCTTCCAAACTATGTCAAAGTAGTAGTAGGTTTACGGTACGTCTTAATAATTTATTTATGTAATCATTGCGCAAAAATCAAGAAGATTGGGCGAGAAATGCTGATAAATAAAATCCTTACTTACACGTAACAAACGACATTAAATATTTAAAAAAAACATACAGCTGAATATAGAACCTCCACCTGAAGTCGATTTCCAGTCGGCTTGTTTTTGGGTACACTGCGTACGCACATATCAAACTTTTTCTAAAGAAAACTAGTCGCTATGTTTTTTTTAAACTAAGGCAATTATAAAATAATCACCCTTCTAGATAAGCAAAAGTAGTGAGAAAGGCCCTTAATAAGTAAATGCTCTTTTTGGTCTGCAACAGTCGTCAAGATAGCTTGATATCTCTCTTAATTAAATTCAATGGATTTCGGTTTCTTTGAATCAACTCTTGTATAGTTTTTATTGGAAACACGGGAAATAACCATGTTAATGATGAACAAGGTATGTTTTACAACACTATGGGTCGAATCCTATAAGGAATCTATCAAAAACGTTTATAAACGCCCATTCTTCACTGGTGCCTGAGATGATCTATGAAACAAATGTATGTTTTTTAATTCCTAAACGCATTTTTTAAAATTATTTTGACAGATCCTTAAATCTGGTCTTAAAACGATCAGTTTCATAAAAATCCACGATGTATTTTTTTTATTTTAGTGGCAAAAGCTAGCATTTTTAAAATTATACTGCTGTTTTAAAAAATGTATGAATGTTTCTTTAAGTAAAATATTTGCGATCGAACTTCGGGTTAATAAACAGGTAACGATCATTTATTTCACCCTGTATAAGCTATTTTGACCTCAAAAAAGGAGAAGATAGTTTTTAGAATTTACATTACACATAAAATGGTCCATGAACCAATAACGGTTATGGTTTGGTTACCGATAATTTTTCACTCAAACTGTGTCTATCTACGCTGCCGTTTACACAAAGACACTGTCTCAATATCTCTGTCTTCCTCTGAACCGGAGAAAGACATATGGATTAGAACGAGTGGAAGACATTGAAGTAAATATATTTCAGTCCCTTATAAATCTAGGCGAGTTATTAATATCTAGTACAACATGCACTGTGTACTAGATAAATCATATGCAGAATTAATAGCCCTCTGTTGACCTGGTCCCCAGTTCGACATATTGAATAATGTCTGCCCGAGCTTAGAGGCGTCTAATGAATTTATATTGTGGCTAATCAAGGCTAAGTGTAGTCCAGAACTTATTTAATACTTGGAGTGCCCACGACGCATATGCAGAAATACCAACGCAACTGGATGCGGCCCGAAAAACGGGTCGCGCCACGCCGCAGCTGGGCAGTTGGGCAGTAAATGCCCAGCGGAGTGCCCAGGACGAACATGCAGAAAGACCACCCTTTGTGGCCAAGACGGAGGAGGACGAAAACGGCGTGGTAGCGGCGGCCTGCCCCTGCGGGTCTAGGTTTAATTTCAAGGCGAGGCAGTGAATGCCTTAAGGGGATCGTCTGTCATACAAACTGTTATTGGATGGACATTCAGTAGGCATCTTAAACCAAATAAATCCTAATAATAATGATACAGGCGAAATTTTCGGAAAACGTGTGGTTTTGCGCAAACAATAAAATGAGCTGTTCCGTGTTCTTCCCACTCGTATTGACCCAAAGTCGTTCGAACACTGAAAATCAAATTTAACGGTGAAATCGTTCCTGATTCGTCCCATTCTACGATTTCTAACAGAAAACTACGTTGACCTCGTATATAATGATTTGGAAAAACTTAAGTGTTTTTTTCCGCCATAGGCATATAAGTGTTCAGTACACTGCACTGTAGCAAATTGTATTTAAAAGACACAACTCTAAGTGTTGATTTTCTCAAAAAAATTACTGTTGTTCGTAAATTTTGAGTGGTTTTTCCTCTGAACTGAATTGATCGTGATGAAACTTAGCATAGAGTAAGAAAGTTTTAGCTTTTCACAGTTCAAACAATTCAACACCCACCGCTCAAAAACACCTTCCACGTGTCAATCGCTGTCTGTCTGTCTGTCTTAATTTCACGGAACAATGGCCGGACACGCCTTATCGCTGTTAGATCAAGTGCTTGTAATAGACGCGAGGGAAATGCAGGTTGGCAGTTACACCTCTGCTCCATTCGAGGTGTTTATATAAACTATATACCCAACACAGCAGAAAATATGTGTATTGAGATCTTTGTGTAGGTAGTTCAAATGTTTGGGAAAATATATCTATTAGAGGCAGAATAGAAGCACCATAGAATCAGAAGAAGAAGGCTGAGAATGTTATTAGACACAAACGAGGTATGGCCAAAAATTTGCGACAAATTAGTAGTCTCAATTTCCTATCCGTCTACGTGTACTAGTAAAACACACGTGAAAGCACTGATAAGTAACATCACCTGTGCGGTGACTGAAGTTATGCTTGTCGACTCACACATAATATATTCGTTATTGAGTACAAAATCAAAAAAAGAAAATTATTGAATGACACTACCTCTCCTGCTACCTCGCCTGTCTGCCTTTACTATACTTGTCAAACTGTGTAGCTCAGAGAGCAAAGGTCTGTTTGAATCAATAAAATTGTTTGTAGCATTTCTAATATTTGGTCAGGGTCGGACGGGAGGTTAGTAAAGTATCCTAAGTATAGAAGGTATAGTCGTCTGGTACCCATAATACAAGCTGAGTCTACTTTAGGGCTTGATGATGCAGCATGAAAACTTCAGCATTTTTTTATATATATACAATACAACGAAAGTACTCATTTATTAAAAGAAATAAGTTGCCTTAGTACTCGTTTTAACTATGTTTTTAGAAGCCCATCTATAACTCGGTTAACGATTACGTCGTGATTATTATATTTATTTCAGATTCTTTGAAGAAAATTTTAGCTCTGTAATGTTAATATTTTATATATTCTTTGAACATCTCATGTGGTACAGTTATAGAAGAGCCTTTTGGTATAGTTATTTTATTAAAGGTAGTATATTGTTTTACATTTACTAGGTGAATTATTTTATAGCTTCTAATCGCGGCTCGCCCAACTTTTGATCTGGATAAAAAGCTGTCATAATATACAGGGTTACAGGTTAAGTCAACCTTGATCCTGAAGAGGGTTGTAGTTTCCATCATTCCTGACTGATTTGACTATGAAACACCCTACCCCAAACTTAACCGTTCAAGATATTGAAGTTTTTTTCTTTTCTGTAGTCTATAGACATTTGTTTGACCACAATCTCACCTGATGGAAAGTGAAGATGTGGCCGACGATGTATCACGAAAGTCTAGAAGATACCTATTCACTCTTGATCTACCTATTCCTCCAGGATCTAGGTCGACTTCACCTGTAACCCATAATGCCCCCTAACACTGGTCAGAACCCAGGTTTAGGCTTTCATTTTAAATAATTTTTTGTTACTTGAACTCGTTAGTCGTGAAGAAGTTCTGAAACTCTCAATATGCGATTGATCCAGAGCTCAAATCTCACATCTGTGAGGCATGCTTCCGTTTATTAGATAAACATCTTCGTAAATAGATACCTTGTTTACTTTGTGACGTCAACTGTGCAACATTGGCATGTATATTGATCCTTGTGTAAGAAGTAACAGTAATTTAAACTCTAGGTTCTTAAATAGATGGTTCAAATTAGAGCTAAGATAAGCTTTTAAACTTCTATCCCACTAATCCCACTAATATTATAAATGTGAAAGTTCGGAAAGATGGATGGATGGAGATACGATAAAACACGATAAAAAAATACATGAGAGTGAGAGAGATCTCAGAAACCCCATACTTATAGATTCGTAGGTTATTATTATTAATTACTTATCATTTAGCTCCTTGAACCAGTTTCTTCATATTTAAGTTGTATAATTTTCTTGTAAATAAGCAGCATAGATTTTTTCGCTTACGTCGTTAAAAAAACGTATGCTCTATCCCGCTCCTATGAACACGAAATCATATGCCTATCCTTTTCACAAAATGGCGTGCATTGCGCCCGCTTAATACTCGTATTATTCCAGGTCCAGATCTTTTTGTGTGCAAATTTCAGCATGATCCATTCATTCGTTTTTTATTATCTGTGGCCAAACATCTTCGAGAATGCCACAAACTTTCGCCTTCATAATATTAGTAGGATTTACCTATTTTTCCCAACGTTTCGACAGGTTTACACACTGCCGTGGTCACGGGATGACTGGAGTACTGGAGCGTTGGGAAAAATAGGTAAATAAACGCGATAAATACCCGTTAAATAGTATTAATAATTATGTGTTCAGATCGCGTAAGCTTAAAAATATTTAGTAGGATTTATCCTTGATTGCCATAAGATTGTAATTAAGATGACGTCATTGACGACTCAGGTGGTGCAGAGGGCGTAGGTCCACCTCCAATGCAGGATTCGATTCCTACCTCGGCATAGATTGTACGGTCTGCAGATATTTGCTCTGGGTATTTGGTTATTTTCTTTGCATAGTAAAAAAATATTTATTTATGTCTGCTATTTTGCTCTGCTTAGCTTGGGGCTAGATGATGTCCATCGTTGTTTTTTTTTTTATTTTATCTCAGTACCACATGACCGATGCCACTGGTAGAAGCTAGTTAAAAATAAAAAGGCTAGCGCAAAATAATACCCGTAATTACAAGCTTCGATAACCAGTTAAGGCTTTTACACTTACCAAATTAGCATTTATATATGCTAACTAAGCTTTGGAACCGTTAATGACATGAGGTTTATTAACAGCTTTCTTGACAGGTAGGTAACATAATTAGAACACTTTTTTGATCAAATTTAATGTCAAAAGCCATTAAAAAAACATGTAATGTTGATATATGTTGGTACTTATTTTTGAAAGGTATGAGATAAATTGTATGGGACGGAAAACCTAATTAAAAATATTTTACACCGTGTGGTACCTAGTTTCTTAACCACTTACGGAATAATGGTAACAGTTTTGAAATTGTTTATATTTGGTTTTTAGGTCTAAATAATAAACACTGACTCTACATAATATTTACTGAAAACTACGAATTACACGCTCAAATAGAGACTTGAAATACAAATGCAAATATATCGATAAACATTCGATAGTGTCGATGTCCATAAGCAATGTGGCAATTAGCGTCATGGACAGCGTGAAGATCGGAGATTATTTCAATCAATCCAGATCATATTTTGGATCTGACACTTAGTAAGTCCGATTATCGAAACAATTAAATTGTTTGCTGTTTGTTTAAGGTATAACGGGAAGAGGTATGGATAATAACAAGGAAATGTTATTTGGTTACTAATTAGATTGATTTCAAGTTTAAGCTATTTTGGAAATTTACATTGGAAAATTTCTATGAGTATATATATGATGTCATCCTGTATGTTGGTAATTTTCAAGTAAGTTATGTATTCATCACTGGGAACCCATGACACGAACAAAAGCGTTGAGTTATTTAATGTCATTGTTCATAAATTTTTCTCCTAAAGCAGTGTACTCATGATTTATTATGTCACTGCAAAATTACAGTTTAGGGAAATTTCAAAGAATAAAGGGAACAGCACCAATACAAATTACCCTTACAAAATACCAACACTGGAGGTGTTTATATCCTGTCTCACTCCAATGCATCACAGTTCACTTTTCACTGTTCCGATTAACCATAAACAATCATCGACATCGACACATCCACTCGAAAACATCACGTTACTACCGAATCCATTTTTGAAAATATTACAGCGTATTCGATAATCGAACGTGTAAACCGCACACGGTACGTTCTACTACTGAGTAGTAGTACGCGGAAAAGGCAACTAGTGCTGTGACTTGCTTTGCTCGGTATTAATTATCCGACTTCGCGATATGGGGATTAAAGATTTTTGCAGATTTACAGGTCTTACCGGTAATATACGGCCAGGGCTCATAACATGTCACGTAAGAGACGTATAGTAAAACAAGCTCTGTTAAAAGTGAGAAAAGCAAGACAATGTTGTTAATTTATTTACAAAATGATCTTTTAATTCGTGGCAACTTAAATCTAAGCCATGGTTTATATTGCAGCCCTGCGGAAAACAATTGTTCCAGTATATTTTTAGGAGGGGATAAGAAAGAACTAGACCCGTTCGGGTTAAGTTCATGGATGGTATGAGTACCTACTACCTAGGGTTGTATAAAAATAAGCTGGGCTGATGTGAGTGATAGGTCACAGCTGTCAATTTGTTCATTTAGTTGACATCTTATATGTAGTTATTCATTTAGGAATCAAAACAATGATAATAAATTTTAATTCAAGAATGGTGACAATTTATTAAAAGAAGGTATGTCTTTGAACTAGATAATTTTCAAACTAAAATGACAAATTGAGCAATTTTACTTTTGACTAAAATAAAAATCATACCAATTCGTATGAAACTTAGTCTATGTTATTTTATTAGCTTTAAAATGCAATTTTTATTAATTGTGTCTTTGTCAATAGATGAACAAATTAAATAAGCCTTATCTTCTGCATGAGTAGTATCCGCGAGGTCCCTTTTGTGCAACTGAGTTTGCTCAACTACAAATAGTTGCGCAACGGGGCTGCCCTTTTGTGTAACTCATTTTGTTCCCTTTTGCTCAACTCGATAATTTTCATATCAAAGATATAAAAAACGTATCGATAGGCACAACTAACTTTTAGAATAAGTATGTTTTCAGGCTCTATACTCGAAAATATATCATTCGATGGTTTTAATCCTTGACAAAAATATAACTCGAACCTTTTAGGTTGCTCTCAGTAACAAACTACTTTTTAATATATCTTAAAAGTTTACCCGTTTTATTCATTAGGTACATTAAATATTTCAAATTATTTACACTGAATATTTAAAATTCCTAACGCTAAATATTTAATTAAATGTGCATTCTGAACACGTAGCTTCACTGCAATAAATTCCACCTCCTTACTTTCGCACCAAACAAGTGGCAACCTCTCATTAAAGGCACTATACAGGATGTCTAACATAACATAAATATGGCATAAAATATTATCTATGACATCCCTAATTACCTGTCCCTACCAATTTTTATTTATAGGCACAGTTAGGTTACCTCAATGTTATTAAACCTGCAACAAGCTAGATGACTGAAATGATGGATAAAAACCGTCGCAAACCTTTTGTCATTCAATCTAAGTATACTAACAATACAAATAACACATTTTCTTGTTGTTTTGTTTACATTTACTTATTATACAAAACATCACAAAAATCTATAAACTATAAAAAATAATAATAAACTTTACAATGTACTTTTATATACCTGTCTCTACTTTTTGAGAAAACTTCAACCTGTCACCCTGTAGGTATAGCCTATAACTCTTTTTAGCGATTCAAGAAGCCCGCAAATAAATCACGCACTGACACCTCATTTATCTCACGGAGAATATTGTTTACTGACGCGCTTATCGACAAATTCTATCGATACCTTGGATATCGATCATTGGCAAATTTGGAAGTCAATCTCTAGCTGTGCGTTAGGCCTCGTCTAACGGCCCGGCCACGATATTGCGCGAATTGCGGCGCGGCAAGCGTTTCATCTGTTCATTGCGCGGTCGAGACACGCAACGCACTGTGGCTAGTTGGGATCACACGCAATGAATTAGATAAATCGCTGCCTTTGCCTCCGCCGCACAATGTCGTGGCCTAGGCCTATAAGCGCGTATTGTGCGTTTTCCGCGATGAGGTAGAGTTGGCTTTATGCTTACTTAATACGTTCTTTGTTCAAAAGTTAGAATTTTACTTTTCGAATGCTCAATTCTTACCGTAACCTAGGTTTTTTTTCAAAGGTACACACAAACTTTCATTAAGATTGTTTTGCGACCATTGTAAGCCAAAAGCCAAATCAATTGTAAAATTAAGAATTCACAAAATATAGCGAAAACAAATTGAGTTCCGCGTCGTCATCACGATCCACCGTACCTACATATTTTTATACCACATTGTGTCCACACCTTAACTCTAGTCCTAATAGGAGCTATGACAAGAATTCACTTAAATATTCCACCTAACATTTAATTCAACAAAGTACCCGACTATGGATTTTTCTTGGAAAAAATAAATCCACTCGTATAGTAAATTATGTGTATTGAATTGTAACAAATTGAGACTGATTGCTATAAAATATATCAGTTTTCGTAACTTTACTGAGTGAATATAAGAAACTAGTTTAATTTAAAACAGTTTTATTCTGTAGTTTTAGGTAGGTTAGGTATTAATTACGCGTATCTTTGGCATCATCTTCTGTAGTATTTTTTTCATCTTGGGCAATTAGGGCCAGAGGCACCAGAGCTGGCTGACTTTAGCTTCACGGAGAAGAGAAGTGTATGAGCTGTGCCTCGCTAGGTGGCGGTATTCCTCGTAGCGCACCCAGATTCGCTGGTGCATTCATCTCAAGAAACATCCGACCCTTGCCGCATGAAGCTCCGCCGCTCTAGCCGGCACACAGCTCCGCTTCAGCCAGCACACATCTCCGGTAATGCTAGTTTATAATTAATTTAAAAGGGTTATGAAAATGGTCTCATTTCTTATTTTAAGTTGAATTTATTGCACAAATAAATAAAAAATGTCCTGATAAAAACAGATTAGCAAAGTTATAAAATTGCTATTATTTTAATGTAGGCTGTAAGTTAAAAACAATGACTTTAAAAGGTACCTAGTTGCAATTGCAACAATCCTAAAACAACAGTTTTTATTATTGTTTCCCCCCTTTTAAACCTAGAACTTTGTTTTTAGATTGGCTAGGAGGCTCTATCAAAAGCTAATCTAGGCACCAACGAAATAATAATAAACGCATTCACTGCCCAGACTCTCATCGCACCGCAACGCAGCTGCAGGTGGTTGAACACGTCCATGTGCGTCGTGGGTAAAAAAAAGTAATAGAAAGCGTTAGTAAATGAAATAGCAGGTAGGTATATACAAATACAATATCAATATTTAGTAACTAAGTAAATTAATAAAACTCATCATTAACTGATAAATCATATTTATTTAAAATTTACAAATAAAAGCAAGACATTCGAACATATTTAAAAAATCTCAAAATAAAACTGAGTCATAGTATTATATATCATAGTAATTTCAATACGCTTATATTTACTAATTCATACAAATTACTCTAATCAATAATCTTAATGGGTTCATAAATAATTAATTTCTCTTAATCTTTAAAAAAACATTAACATCCTTTGAGTGTAGTAATCAAAATCAGTTATTCTTCGAATTGAATTTCTAACATTTTAATAGAATAAATAGGTAAGTGGATTATTTAAAGTTTAAATTGAGAGTAATATTTCAATATTTAATATGAAGTATATACCGTTGCTAAATGACTACAAACACAGTAATACTTATATGTAATCAACTAGAAAGACACATTTTTTTCATCATATACTTGTACCATGTACTTGAAAAAAAATGTCTCATTCATATTATGAACATTAAATAAACCAGCGTCTTGGGCACGTTTCCGACTGGTATTGATAATCAGTTGAGCTACCTGTAGATTGTTTGCAACAGGCTGCAGTTAGCTCAATCGTTTCAATTGTAAATACTAGTTTTAATTTAATTCTATTACTTGATTGTAATTTTCTTTGTTAAATAAACTAATATCTAATAAAAACTGATATGTTATATTCTTTGTTATTCTTGGTTATTAAAATACAAGTTATAAAACTTTTAACATATAACAATAGTTTAGCTAAATGAAACTTGTTAGAAAAAACAAGAAATTAGGAATGTTGGCAAAATAATTCTACTCTACATAGTAATACTTTTATGGTAAACAATAGCATCATAAAAAATCAATTAATTTTTAATTATAAAAACTAAACAAATAATTTAACATTAATAATATTCAGTAGTTGATGATTCAGAAATCACTAACCTTATCCGATATATATCCGATTTCTATAAATATAAATCTAAGACAAAATCATATTGTAATTTTCATAAGATTAACTGGAATGCTGTTATAAAACTAAGCTCAAAAATAATAATAAACAGGAGGCTAAGATTATTATTTTTATCACAAGTTTCAGTAATTATAAATTAGAAAACAATTAATTTGCTTTGAAAATACAATTATTAACAATAGATGCAATCTGAGCTGCTATAGATCACATTTGTATTAAAAGAGATTATTACTATGTTCTCCTCCAATTTATCTACATATATTTTAAGGCAAGAAAATACAATACTGTTGTTGTGTTGAATCCTGTAATTACTATTAAAGCTGCAGTTGCTTTAGGCATCATAAAGGAACAACGTGATATTATAAAATCCTATTGAAGGTTTGAGTAACATTTCGATGTGGACCGTCCATGTTGATTTTTGCTGCAGATTTCTTTTCGTACCTATGCTGGTAAGTTTCCGTTGCCATTTGAAAACGGCAGTTCTTCAGGGATTCACCTGGATGTGATCTATGTCACATGTCTTGTTTTAAAAATCGTTTCAATTGCAGCATCGTAACTAGTAGTTTCATTTGCTTCTTAGCCACTTCTGTTGTTCTTTAATGTCACATTCAAGAACTGCTAGGAGTCTACTGCAAATTGAAACGTCCAAAAGTTATCCAAAATTCCAGGATTTATCGCAAAAGGCTGTAAGGTTCAGTTGCTAGAAAAAAAATTACGTTGCGTTGAAACTTTGAAGCATTGAGCTCTTCTAGACTTAGCTTTGTAGTTGTTCATCCTTCAAATTCTCCTTGTATTTGAAGTGTCAGTAATAAGTTAAGAGATTTTAGAACTCTTATAACTGAAATAGATGATATGTTGTACCAAATAAAGGAGTCTTAGGTTTTGGGAATAGCAAAATTGACCTTGGTTGATATTCTAGCTGTCGTAACTGCATGGTCCGTATAGCCAACTAGTCTACATACCGAAGCGACAGAAATCAAAAGTACCACTTTATTTCCGTGTCAGTGTTTTATTTTAAGAATTTGACGTTTTCTAAGTGAACATTTTTGTATTTATGGAAATAAAGAATTTTAGATTTAGATTTTGAGCCAAACTGTTGGCTGAGTGAGCACAAAGTTTAATACCTACTTTGTTAGATTTTAAGCCACTGTCACGCACCTTGCGGCTCATTTTAGCTGCGTGGGTTCATTTGTTTGACAATCTCGTATTCGTACGTATGTTTGTAAGTTGCAGTAGACGTACATTTTCTTGCAAAGCGAAGCTCAACACACCTGCGTTGCCTCTCCGTCCGTTACGGTGGTATCTCGGCTTAGCCTATACAAGCCCATGCGTTTCAAAGCCCACCAAGAGATTGCCAATATGTAGATGTTCTTTCACATAATCTAGAACTGTTGATACAAATCGTAGTTAGATCAACAGATCTATTTATGACATTCAATGCAGTGAATCGGATAGATTATTTTCCCGCTCAGTTGCTGCTTCAACAGGTTCAGTTGTCTGTTCCAGAATTGTAGAAAGATCTTAAAGCTGAACTCACAAGTGGTTGCTAGATGGAGGTTCCCTTTGCTTGTGCTTCAGAATTGTAGATAGATCCAACAACTGATCTCACAACTGGTTGCTAGATGATACCTATAGATCAACAGATCTATTTATGACATTCAGTGCAGTGACTCGATTAGATTATTTTTTCCGCTCAGTTGCTGCTTCAACAGGTTCAGCTGTCCGTTCCAGAATTTTAGAATGATCTCACAGTTGAACTCATAACTGGTTGCTAGATGGAGGTTCCCTTTGCGTGTGTGCTTCAGAATTGTAGATAGATCCAACAACTGATCTCACAACTGGTTGCTAGATGGAAGTTCTCAATGTTTGTATGTTACAGAATAACAGATAGATCCTACAACTGATCTCACAACTGGTTGGTAGATGAAGGCTGTTGTTGATGTCTGTTTCAGGATTTTAGATAGATCCAACAACATATCCATATAAAACTTGTTGCTTGAAGGTCATTATTTTCTTGTGTTTCAGAAGTTTCCTAAGGTTGCTAGATGGAGATGCGACGTGAAGGCCCATCCCGCAGGTCGCTCAGGCGTCCGCACCCTCAATCAGCATTTAGCATCTGGAACAAGCAATTTTACTCTTTAGTTTCACAAAGTTGAAGTTCCTTATCGGGTGGATACCTGAGCGACCTGGATTGAAAGGTAAACAGTAAAATAAAAGAGTAGGTTATAAGAATTCTGGTCCTGTGAGGCCTATAAGAAAAAATATAATCCTCCTTCCGTAGTCAGGTAAAATGCATGGAAATTAAATAACAACTTTCAAAGTACACAAGGTAGCTTTTTTTCGTCAACTCAATAAGTTGAATTTGAAACTTGATTAAATAAAATTAATGAGCTTTTAAAAACAAAAACATGAAGCATGAAGATGACCTCGTTTCTCTTTACTCTACAGCTATTCATAGGTGTGTAAACTCCAGCCCGTCATAAACAGATTAAATAACAGTTAAATTAATTAATTTATATCATTGTAGTCATGGCCTTTGCACTGCAGTGACATCCAAAGTTACTAAGCATTATTGTTGTTATTACTGGTAGGATGACCGAGGTTAAAATTATAATAGGTTTTAGTAGCCATAAATTAATCACATTACCGTTAATTTAAGTAGCCTGGTGGTAATTGTACATCACTAGCTGATGCACACGACTTTGCACGCGCTTTTCAAGTAGCCCATGTCCGTCCCCGGGATTCAATTTACCTCTTTGTCTCATTTTTTTATTTCTTTGCATTACAATTTGTTATGTCGTGGCATGAAAGGGTAACAGAGTAACTTTCTAATTTATAATATACTAGCTTATGCTCGCGCCTTTGCATGCATTTTACCGGAGTAAAATGGCCCCAGGATACCGTCTACTTTCCTGCTAAATTTCGTAAAGATCCATTGAGCCCCTTAGGCGCGAAAAAGTAGCATATAATGCATATAAATTTATAATATTACTACGGATATGGAAGGATGAGGCATGGAAGTATGGACTTCTTATATTAAGTGTTGCTAAGACGGAGCAGACAAATATGATCAAATATGAATAAGTAGTAAAACATGGTGACTGTCATAGTCACCATGTCCCTCCTAGTCGAATTTCGGCCACGTCGATCAGTCTCGACGGGACTAGCCATGAGCGCAGGACATAGTATAGTGTACAAGTATCTTTATACTTAAATCTGCTGCTGCTGCTCGCGGCTTCGCACGCGTTGTTTAAGGTTATTTCTATCCCATTGGAACTGATTTATGGGATGAAAAGTATGTTACTCTACATCCTTTCAACTAACTCTATGCCAAAAATCAAGCCGATTGATTGCTTAGTTAGGACGTGAAGGAAGGACAAACAAACAAACATACTTTCGCATATACAATATTTTTAGTATAGAATAGATAGATTAAAAGAAAACGAAATAATGTAACGCTACCTCTGACACTGTAGGTCCTACTACCTACTGAACGAAATGTAATGCACCTCAATAAATAAATAAATTGTACGAAAAAACGCATATGGCAATTCTTTACCAAAGGCATTGCGTACAATGCCACTGGAGCTAGTAATAAAACAAGAGATGTATGGTCGCACACCCACTCAGGGTAACTACTGCGTTGTGTATGTATGTACTGTCCCTACATGTACACATAAGAACAGTACACTGGTAAGCGATTTGACACTTGCTCAATAATATTAGGGTTGTCAAATGAAGCATTGAGGTTATTTCTAAATAACGAAGTCAGTAACAGATTGTAGACATTTTTAAACTTACGGCGATCTGGACACATAATTATTAGTACTATTTTTAGTGATCCCGTGACCATGACAGTTTGTAAAACTGTTGAAACGTCGGGAAAAATAGGTAAATAAACGCGATAAATGGCGGTTAAATAGTCAAATCAAAAATTATTTATTTCGATAAATACAATGTACACTTGGAAAAAGTCAAATGCTATAGTTTAGATTACAGATGTTGTTGTTCAGAACAAAAGATTTAAACGCGTTATTTGATTATTCTGTCCTAAAAACTCGTGTGTTTTTAGGACTGAATAATAAACTTTTGCTTTCGAATAATCAAACGCTAATCAGATCATGGACCGGTTGCTATTTTTACGTCATCATTAATGGCCCATAACCCCATAAGCGGCCTCGATGCAACGCGAAACGGAGTGTTAGGAGACCATACCATCCACTCGATGGACCGACGACATCGTAGCGGTCGCTTGGAGTTGATGGATGCGACGGCTCAGGACTGCTCTTTGTGGCGTCGTGGGAGGCCTATGTCCAGCAGTGGACTTGTATGGGCTGATATGATGATGATGAACCCCATGAGATGTTTGACCACAGGTGTTTTTATATGACTCTTTTATGTTACACTCTTCTATTCTCTTTTAAGACAAATGACTTTTTAAAGTCACTTTAAAATAAATGGTTTTTTTTTTCGTAAATTGTTTTCTATTTGTTAACTTATAAGCCCATTATGTTACCTCCTATACCAGCGAGTCGCTAAAGCAAAAAAAAAATTACGTAACCAATTTAAAGTTAATTGAAATAAATTATTACACACATATTTTAATTTTATGCTACATGCCAACCCTACCAGTAAACGCGACACACACAAACACGCATCTGTCTCGCAACCGGTCGATTGACGTCAATCGGTGGGTACAAGTTATAAAAAAAAACTATCAGCTTACTACGGAAAACGATACACCCATAACAAGCCATTGTTTTGCCACAGCATACCAAGTTATACCTAGTTAATAAGCCAATTCGATTATGGCAGTTTGAATGAATAGCCGGCTTGAATCACGTACAGTTTTTTTGTTGATTGAACTTTGTGTGCCAAACTTTTTTGAGTACATTTGGCTAGCTTACTTTACTTGTTAGTGACTGTAAACAAATTAGTTATAAGAGTGAATTTACCTAACATTTTGTAATAAGTACATCAGCGGTTCTCTGGAAAAAATATTCAATCTATTTTTTTTTTACAAATTCACAAAATAATGACGAAATGGTGCTCATTATTGACAAGTTTTAATAATTTCATTGTTTCGAAAAAAGTAAAAACCTACTTCGAATCTCTTATTTTATACTATTTTTAAGTTTTTTTGGATAAAAACTATATCATCATCAGCATCTCAGCCTATATCAGTCCACTGCTGGACATGGACATAAATACTATATAATCCTTCGGAAATAAAATGTATGGGACCACCTCTGGGCCATTTTTTATACAAAGGGTAAAGAATTTAAAAAATCGGACCATAATTGACGCACCGATTAACAAACATACATAAAATTCATAACATATACAGCCGAACATTTATAAACTCCTTCTTTTTACGAAGTCTGTTAAAAAACTAGTACCAATAGTATGGATTTCGACCAGCTCACTGACTTAGCTCGTGATTATAATTCATTCTCGTTCTCGAAGTGTGAACACATCCTCGCAGGATAAGCCGGGGTCGGGCTAATAGTTTAATTGTCCCACTTTATTGGGAGTTCCAATGCCACTGTCGTGACGACAAGTTATTTGAGTGGAGAATGCCGCTAGCTATGAGTATTTTTATTACATCCATTGCGTAACTAGAATGTTTAAAGTTTTGCGATCTGTCAACAAATAAATGATTATAATTTTTATTACTTCGTTTTCTCAGAAAGCTCTTCAGCTAATTGAAGTCGGCCATGTTCATCATCATCATCAGCCTATGTGCACTAGTCTACTGTTGGACATAGGCTTTCCCTAATGAGCGCCATAGCGCCCTGTCATCAGCTTCCCACACCCAGCATCAGCCAGCTGTTTCTCGCAAATCGTCATCCCACCTGGCCGCAGGGTGTCCTACACTACGTTTGCCGAGTCGCGGTCTCCACTCAAGAACACGTTCACCCCAGCGATTGTCGGTTCTTCGCGAGATATGGCCGGCCCCATAAGCGTTACTCATTAGTCCTATGACTATGACTGAACAAGCTTTCATAATAGGTAAGGGCCTTAGACGTATAATGATGTGGTCTATACTAAGTGCCAAATAAGGTGACAATACAGGTCATTCACCTCTTCTCGCATAACACAGGAAAAATTATCGCTTTTCTGTCACTTTCCATACAAACCTGAAGCGATACCGGTAAGTGTTTTGTTAAAGAAATTTAATTGATATGTCCTTTGTTTTTTTCTTTATTTCCTTTATTTGGACGTACTGTACCGAAGTTTATGGTTACAAGCAAAACAGTCACGCGAGAAAATCGACCTACAGACATGCCTGAGGCGTGTGTCATTTTGCATGACGTTAGACATTGCATTCTTTCTCGTTAGCACTAAAACAAACAGTAACGTTGTGCAATCTGTGACCAAACCAATTTGTTATTGCATTGCTTGCCTCCTCGGTAGGTACCGGGTATCTAGGGTTCTCATGTCATCACTAGAACGGATTGAATCACCAACAAACTGTAGTATTTTCGCGATATTTTATGGCATCGGCGACAGCTGCTCGCAATTTCAATTCCTTATATTATTATGTTGCGTAATACCAAAAATTATAACTGAATACTTTTTGATTTTTTCTTTTTTAGTGTTGTAGGTATTGTAACTGAACAATACAGGGTGTAACAAAAATAAAGGACCAAACTTTCAAGGGGGGTTCAGCTATGATCACAAAAAATGGGCTAAATGTTTAAAAAAAATGTGGATTTCAGTTTGCGATAGAATAATTTTCTAAATATTTGGAAGTTTGGTCCTTCATTTTAGTTGACCCTGTATTGTCGTTGTTGTTATTAATACAAAACAAATAAGACTAATACATCTCATTCTCGACGTAAAAATAAAACAAAATGCCAAAATGCGATTTGCTTATATTTCTTTGTAAAAAAAACAGGAACCTAAAAGACAGCCCCACGCAAAGCGCCTTCCTTTGTCTGTTTTTTTTTTTTTTGAGAAATTATGATTAACTCTTACACAAGCTTGGAGCCTGATTAGGGCTTGGTTTTTTTGAGTACGGTAGACTCGCATAAACCCGGATTAGGGTCTACTATAGTTGTAACAACTGACCCCCGATTTGGGTCCAAACCTGTCTACGGGCATATTTTGCACCTTTTGATTAAACATTCAATTCACAAATATAATTTCTATTGACTCCTTGCTTAAAGTGGTTGTCTACCAATGTTTTGAAGTCAGAGATAGAAGAATGTAGAAACAAAATATTTAGCTCTCTCTCTCTTGACGAGAAAAATGGCAGGAGAATATTATTTTGGTGTAAACTTCGGTTCAGTGTCAGAAAATGTCAATGATTCGTAATTTTTCACTAACGGGTTTGAAACTTTAAAACTATGAAATACCTTTAGGTTCATTTGAAATGTATACCAGGAAACCAATTGGAATCGAATTGGTATCAAAGTTACTTCTGTCATTCGAAAACGTTCCATTGTTACCAATTTGCATAACTATACAAACTAAACTAGATAAAAATTCGGTAACATTCAAGGTTACTGTGAGTTTTTTCAGTGCAAGAAACTAGAAAATCAACTTGTCCTATGTAAAAGTAAACTAAAGACATACCTTCAAAATCTAGATTATTTACAAACTGAAATCTAACCCGATATAACCAAAAAACCATGATTGTTGAAATTAACCCTAACTCTACGTCAATTATCTACTTACTTGTAACATGCTAAACTTCAGAAATTGTAGGCTTTGAACAATTATAGATAGATAGATAGATAGATTATTACTTTATTGCACCATCAACATATACAAAAAACATTTAAACAAACTTAATACTAACTATATCTAATGGCACAATCGGCGGCCTTATCGCTAACAGCGATTTCTTCCAGGCAACCTTTGGATGGACAGAATCGGTACGTATATAGCTGACGGTGGCGTAATCGATCATAACACTAATATATCAAAGGATAATACATAAAAACAGAAAGAGCAAAATTTTATAAAAAGAGGACAAAAAAATTAAAACAGTAATAATTTAGCAGAAATTTTTAATAAGAATCAGGAAGATTTATCAAGAGTGGACAGATAGTGCTGATATACCATACTTTTGAAGATAGGAAGGGATTTAGCTTGTCGGATAGAAACAGGAAGGGCGTTCCAGAGTCTGGCGGCCTGTAACGTGAAGGACCTTCATAGAACTGGGAAGTGTGCGATGATTATACCTGCATCAAAACTTTCTTGTTATTTAAAAACACGTACAAAAAATGTCGAATCTGAAACATTTTTCGCTGCGTTTGTGCAGTTATACGTTGTTCAAGTTTGTGGTTTGGTTTTTAATTTGTTGGTGTCTGTTATTGTTATCATCAGCTTTTGAAGTTTTCATGCATAAATAAATATCTTTGTTTGGAAACGGACGTCAGACGTATGGAATGAAAACCAAAAATTGAAGTTCTGCGATTCGCTTCGATGATACCAGTCGTAAAAGAATTTCACCAATAAATAAAGTAATTCATGGATTTATAATCATTCATTTTACAAAAAACATATTTAGGACTGTAGACCAGAACTCGGTTTTAATTAATTTCAATTTAACCAAGTCCCACATAGTTTTAGTCATATTATTCGAATTATTTATAAAATTACAGTAATGCCTGCTTCTCTCCGATTTTAAAATCCTATCGTACCTTTTCTGATATTCGTAAATTTTTCCATTTTTGATTTGCGATACAAAGAAGTAATCCTACATACAACACAAGAAGCAGTTCTGTGCAAAGGCTATTCAGTTCAAATATTTGTACCGTTGAGGTCGAGGTAAGATGACTCGAACGTCAGCAACGTCCGTGAGATAGTTATACTTTACAGTGTGACAACCACAGATGTAATAATACCATATAGACAACCACAGATATAATAATACTGGGTACACTAGTAGTGACAACATAATCTGTTCTGTAGCGTGTGTTTTAAGGTACGAGCCAATCACATACTGGAGATCTCACAGACCCTGAATGTGTTTGTGGCATTATCTGAACCCAAAATCATGGCGTGACTAATGAAAAGAACCCGTTGATGTTACACAACAACACCATATAAATTCCATAAGTATTTCAAATCATTTTTTAGGGTTCCGTACCCAAAGGTTGAAAACGGGACCCTATTTCTAAGCTCCCGTTGTCTATCCGTCCGTCAGTGGGCTGTGTATTATGAAACGTAAATAAATTCACAAATTTGTATTTCTCTCGCTACTATAACAATTAACAATAAAAATTAAATAAATATTAAAATTAAAGGGGATACAGAAACGTGATGTTTTGGTTATTTTGTTCTACGTTTTTCAAGGCTATCTCTTGAACTATAATAGGTCCACAGTTGATGTTTGGAACTTTGGACAGAGTAATAGTGATTGCCGCTGACATCAATGACAAAATAAAAATTAAATTAAATTAATAGTTAACGGTCCGTAATACCATAAGTCGTAAGTTTGTTCAGAAGATCTCTCATTGACAATGTTTCATACAACACTCACGACAATAGACTGTTTGTGACAAATAATGTATTATGCTTTCTCATTGAAAGGAAGACGTCAGTCGCTCATTCAAACTGACATGCCCTACTTGCTGGCTTTCAATGTGTAACGATGATGAGGGATTACCTATATATAGATTTAGAAACCGCTATACGAATTACGGAATAACAGTTATTACAGCTGCAGCGGGTAAAAGAGGAGGCCCCTACCCAGCAGTGGACGTTAAGTTCGGGAAGGTAGGGAATATATAAATTTCTGCGTGCGCAAGCAGAAAATAAAGATGGACAACTAATGAATGAGAACCTCGAATCAAACCACATAACTCACTCACTATTTACGTCACAACTGAAACAACCAAGCTAATAAATTTAAAGTGGTTAAACTAAAAAGATAAATCGGACATCTCCATTGTGAGTAAGATAGCGATAAATCAACGTATTATTATCTTAAAGATCAACAAGAGGCTATGGGAGTGACGTACGCGTGGACATCAATTTTAACTGACATTAAGAACAATGGACCGAGAATGCAGCCTTGAAGAACGCCGACCGATAAAATTAATGGATGCATGCATAATTATTCAATTATATTAAACTTATGAAAATATTTAATGATTATTATGTCGCATATTTTTGATCAAATTACCTCGGTCAGTAATGAAGGACAAAGGTGCTCACATGAGGTTTTTTATCCGCTGTGTTTAAACTAATGTCAACGATGTGTTTAAACTAATGTCAAAAATAGCAAGCGGTTGAAAAACCGGCTGTCAGTGTCTCGTATTTTACATCCAAATGCCATTAAATACATACTACGGCACCATTTTGTGAAAAGGATAGGCATAAGATTACGCGTTCATAGGAACGGGACAGGGCAGAGCAACGCAAGCCCAATAATCTAGTTTTTCCTAATTATCTATTTATTAGGATATTCATTGAAATAACGCAACATATTAAATGTTTTTTTAAACTTAGTTCAATTACCATGCTTATTCTCAAGATCGTAACTTCCGTATTTATTGAGAAATTAAGATTTTAGTAAAAATTTTGGAGAAAAAAAATTTTCTATAGAGAAAATTTTATGGAATTGTATTTTCGACACTTAGGACGGAGAGATTAAGTCCTGAACTTTACCATACTATATAAATTTTAAAGTTAAATATACTGAATTTTTTTTTTTTTTTGTCAGTATGGAAACATTTTATTACTAAAGAAAATACAATAATAATTACAACTAATATTTACACTTAAATCTATTTTCTAAAAATCTAAGCCGTCACCAGAAGGCAAAGTGCCCAGAATGCTGGCAGCATTGCCACGTTGAATGGCAATGCTAATTCGTTGACCGAAATAAAAGCCAGCATTCCGATCACCTGTGGACTCTATTAGGAGTTTTGCTAGATCTTTGTGTATTCCATGTGCCCCAGGACCCCAAGGACCTAGGGTTTCCACCCCAAACGGCTCGAATAGGTAACCTCGGTCAAGATTAGCGTATTTCCGCCGTTTGAGGGACTCCGCTGATGTTGCTGCGGAGCCGGCCCTTACTGATGTCCCTGCAAGATGAGAAGGTGCTAGGGTATCTACACAAGTGGCATCCCAAACTAAAGGCCGACCCATTTTCCAAGGAATCAGAGTCATACCGTCAGGCCTTTTACCATCATCTCGCATTAGGCCACGTGGTTCGAGAGTAGCTGCCATACTGACGCTGGTAAAAGCCCGACGGATGATGTCATTAATTGAACTATGACGGGACACACGTCCTGCACTAGAGACACATGCCAGTGCATGGTGACCGAACTTATCAACGGTTTCACCGCACTGGCAACGGTGTGCAACTAGACAGGGAGAACCTAAACGCAAAGAGGTGGCCACCCGAAATGTGTTATTGTCTAAAAGGGTACCTAGATTTTTAGAAGGCAAAACATATAACCAAAGTCCTGATTCCCACTCGGAAACGGCAAGTAAACGAGCGCGTTCTGATGAGCTGGTAGACGTATTAATAAGGTTTTTCCGTACCAACTCACATAGCGGCTCATCCCACAGTCTCTGAGAAGAAAGAACTTTGGGCATATTAGTGCTAGGACAGGCTATTTTCCAAGACGCTAATGATTCATCGAAACCTGTTATTTGACAATTTTGTGAACATTTATCCAAAATTTTATGAATCAGATCCTTTGTACCATGAACTGAAGACAAAAAAGCTGGGAGTGAAACACTAGAAATTTCGCGGACACCTAGACCCCCCAATCTGATAGGAAGAGTGGCCTGGTGCCACGCTCTGTCATCTAAAGGTATATTAAAAATTTTGATTAATGTGTCGCGCATGATGCTGTCCAACTGCTGTGTAAGTTGAGGATATTTCCAGAGTTGGGAGCATCGTAAAAAGTAAGTGAATTTGGGAACAAAAAGGCAAAAACGTAAAATAACAAAAGCCACGTGAACATTGATGTTTTGCAATTTATCGGAAAACGAAAGGAACTTTTGAATTTTTTCATTTATAAAATCAGGCAAAGACTCATCCATGATCGGAGATCCTAAGAGGCAAAGCGAAGATTTATCTATCAACTTCAGGTTTGGGGCTAAACTTTCGAAGCGACTCTTTATATTTAAAAAATTAGGAGAAGTCGTTGCCGTTTCTGGAACATAAAGTTCACATTTTGCAAAGTTCAGCTCCAAGCCTATAAGCTTAAATTCTTCTATCAAAACACGCAAATCTTCCAAAATCGTGTCTTCTTCGCCTCCTAGAGTACCATCATCCAGATACCAAACATTAAATTTTGACTCTAAACGTTTTATAATGGGATGTATCGCGAGACTGAAAATAGCCGGTCCTAAAGGATCGCCCTGCTGACAACCAACCTCAGAGGACAATAACTTATCTTTATATACTAATTTTGAAGGTGTACCGTAACATTGCCAAAGAAAGGGGTAAACATCAGGTAATTTATCTTTTATTTGTGTCAGAAGGGCGCCCCGGTCTACAGAGTTGAAAGCATTTTTAACATCCACCTTCAACAAAAAATCGTTTGTGTGGTAAGACACAAACGATCGAAGTGAGTGTACCGCAGCTTCACAACCACCACGGGATCCAAAGCCCAGCTGGGTCGGTTGAAATTCCGACCTCAAATATTAAATGAATATTTAACTTTAAAATTTATATAGTATGAATACGTTTGGAAGATATGGACATCCGGCGGAGTTGATTTGAGATAAACTTGACTCTTTGACTCTAAATAATACTTTCATCTGGTAGAACTAAAAAGGATACCTACAAATAAATATATTTATAGCCTCTCTGAGTAAGTACGTATACGAATTCATTAATTGTAAGGGCCTAACTATTCCACAGTGCGTTATGTTTTAAGCCGTGTATAAGCCGCTCCCGTGTGAATGGGCATTTAATATCTCCTTCCTGGCTTTGACAATACTGACAATACTCAGTTTAGTTATTTTCATACAAACGGATGTGAGCATCCGTTATGTACTCCACTCCATTGTCCATGGTAACTGGAGCGTGTCCAGATTAGTTACACTGTGTGACGACAATTGTATGATTGCAATCGGACTAAACGTGAGTGGGATTTTAGGGATTTTAAATTTACATAAAAATGGTTATGTTTGTTTATTCTTTGGTGCTGTTTAGAGTTATGGTGAGCCTACGTATGTACAGGCTGAGTTGAATCTGTTTCGGTCAACATTGTAACAGCAATATCTATAAAATTATACTGTTTTAAATAATATATTAAAAACAGCACGTTTGCTACGTGCTGAACATTGGCTAAATGACGTGAAACTCTTTAGAGAATGTATAGACGAAAAAACATCTACTCGGGAATCGCAAACAGTAAACGTTTACTGTGACCATGTCGGCTAACTGTGTACCCAATATGACAATAACAGGCTTTACACTTTGTTTACAGAGAAGAGGTAGGTGGTCTTTTGAAAATTTTGTATGTGCTCTGCACTGTTCATTGCCAATCACACTTATTTTATAAAAATCGAATGTTTGGATGTTTAAGTGCCAGTCAAAGTCGTGAACTTGTCGGTAGTCAAAGCCTAAATGTATGCTATCTCACCCGACATAGTTATGCTACCTGCGCGCTTGGATGAAATGCACAGTTGTTAATTCTTTCTGTTCCGTGGTTAATTCCGAAAACGACTGCGTAAAAAAAGGAGACAGATTTAGCAGAAGGGTTTTGTAGAATTATTGAGTGTATCTCTTAAAACGATGACGACCTCTGTGGCGCGGTGGGTGAACGTCTGCCGGCGCAGGAGGTGGTGGGTTCGCTTCCCGCCTCGGGACAAATGTGTGTACCATCTGCAAACATTTGTTCAGGGTGTTCTGGTCGTTTTCTATGTATAATAAAAAATATCTATCTATGTATTATATTATATTATGTATATCAGTTATCTAGTACCCATCACAACACAAGCTCTGCTTAACTTGGGGCTAGATAATGCTGTGTGAATGATCCAGCATAATATATAAAAAAAAACGATTTTTGAATAACTAAACTATGTCGGAACGGATTTTATTATAGAGTTTTGTTTTCTTTTTAATTTTGTTTTCTTTCTCTGTTATTATTTTATTTTCGCCTAAATTTGGGCTTAATTCAGTGTTGCTATACAAAAGTTTGGAAGCTTGTTTTTCTCAAATGTATAATTTTTTATGGTTTTGTGTATACTAACATAAATAATGACGAAAATGATATTATCATCTTATGCGAGTCGTGTAACCCCCTTCACGCTAAAACTACTGAGCTAATCGGACTGAAATTTTGCATAGATGTACCTAGTTGTAGACCTACGATTAGGCTTCATTTTATCTACAAAATTATTAACAAAGAAACGCCTGACTAGCCGATAAAAGCGAGGTTAAAGCACGTATAAGTTTTGATACTCCATAAGTTTTTATATAAAATACTAGATGACACGGTGTACTTCGTATACCACGTACAATTTTTTATACCTATAGATTTTCTCAATTAATTTTTCTTGAAAACCACATATAAAAGCAAAAACAACACAAAAAAAATCAAATCGGTCAAGGTGCTTTTAACGGGGCTAAAGAGCATATAAAGAATTTGATAAATAGTTTGCACACAACTGAAACTTTTATAGTTAACTGTGCACAACTCATACTAAGAACTCTGTCCCGTGATTCAGTTCCGCTATGTGAACAGGACTCTCTTTATCAATCGCCAAGTGGAATGTTTTATAGAGAGCATCCTGTTGGGAGATAAGTTCTGAATGTTATGAGGGCATTGCACATGACTGTTATATTGTGGTTAGGCTTGTACATAGGTCTAATAAATGAATGAATAATAAATAATTCTGGACAATTCACACTTTGTAATTGTTGTTTTTTTTATCAAAAGGAAAGAGTTCACTCGCCGTCTCACATTACCGCGCGAAATTGAATATGCGGAGCCGCAACTCGATGTCCGCAGCGTGTCCGCGACAGTTTCAATCTGTTTCGTATCTCGTACAACGGACAACGTCATTGCGAAACTCTTGCGGCACCGCACCTACGGTACCGCGTGTTGCAATTACATCTCGATTGCTGCTCTTTCATAGAATGCATAATGCCGACAGTTATTATCTTATAAACTTGACGCTAGAAATATAATTTCGACATTTTACAAAAAAGTTATGATCATAATGGCTCCAGTTTAGTTGTTACTGAATTTCTGTAAACATAGTCTGTTTGATTTTTGTAAAAAATATTTTATGGTAATAAAAAGTTACCACGTAAAGGGTTATAGTAAACAGATGATTTAGGTAATTTTGAATGCGCTCAACTCAAATTATTATCCGCCTTTGAAAAAAGGTTCTTTGTTAATATAAATATAAAATAAATAATGCTGGACAATTCACAAAGCATTATCTAGCTCCAAGCTAAGCAGAGCTTGTGTTATGGGTACTAGATAGCTGTTATACACAATACAATACACTGATAGATATTTTTTATTATACATAGAAAACGACCAGAGCACCCGGAACAAATATCTGCAGATCGTACAAACATTTGTCCCGAGGCGGGAATCGAACCTGCAACCTCCTGCGTTGCAGGCGGGCCTTCACTCACCGCCACAGAGATCGTCAAATATTCTAGTAATTCGTTACGTAGTACGTACCTACTATAAATACGCACGGTGTGTCATCCATCATCACCTTTGTTTACAGAAATTCAATACCTATCAATAACAAATAGGAATCTAGGACCATTTAAAATTATTACTACACATTATTTTATCTGTGCTTTACTGTAAAATTCATTTATTCATACCGTAATGTTTAAATGAATTATATTGTAAAATATGCAAAATATAGCCTCTAGCATAGAGAATGTTTATTTATCTAGTGAAGTGATGCAATTTTCTTAGGTAATATTTACTTACATAAAATTTAAAATTGAGAAAGTATTGACGGCGAATGAGTTAAAAAAATAGAATAAATATTAGAATTTTTGAAGGAGATCGGCGATATTTTAATAAAGGCATTAAAATTATAGGTATAGTTATTAGTATCAAAACAGCTAAAATCTTGTCTGTGCAATGATGCAATTTTTTCCATTTTACTCTTTACAATGCGGTCTCTTTTACTTCTTTATACGACACGACAGCGGCTTTATCTTTGATCTGACTCATAAAGTTAATTATTGGACTTCCCCTTCCTCGTCTTTCTTCTTTTCTTTCTATAATGTTTCTTATGAAGCTGTCAAGTCGTATAAGATGTCCTGTCATTCTCCCTCTTCTGTTTTGAATGGTTTTCATCAACTCTTTTCAGTACCCCCTCACTTCACTGTCCAGCTAATCCTTTCCATCCTCCTCCAGCACCACATTTGAAACACTTCAATCCACTCTATCCCGCTGTGTCATGGTCCATGTTTCGCATCCATACAGGGCCTATGCTCAAAGAAAGTGTTGATACTTTTTGGTAATGAAACGCAAAGAACTATATTTTATCTGTGTTTTCGTTTCCGTTGCTAGAGAAAGAGCTTGTCTACGAAGAAATTGTTTTCTAGGGGTTGTTTCGAGAAACGGTGTGTTCGGGCAATAGAAAGATTGTGAAGACAAGAAACTGTATTCTCTAGTCTAGCGTTGAGTAGAGTTGAAATGCCCGTGCTAGGGCTACTACAGCTTATCCTTTTCGTTCGCCTCCAGCAACACATTTCAAAATCATAATTAAACCCATAAATTAAGCGCTCCGCGCAAGTACAGTACTTTCTTCATAAAAAGTAGAAGGAAAAATAAAAAACATAAAGGCAATGGTATTAAAAATTTTATCAAGAGGACAGATAACAACCGGTTACTCTCTGGGCCAAAATTGACGTCACAACCTCACAACCTTCAAAACTGAATAATTACCACAAACTCCTAGCGGGACCAAAATTGGTAAAATGGCTTTAACCAAACAGCTTTTTGTTAGTTCACAAAATTCAGAATTTTTGCTAATGAGTAGAGAAATATTCGTCAACTTAGTTAAAGGCATGTTGAAAACTATTTATCAGTTATACAAAAATGTAAACAAGATCAAGAGGAAGCAATCTCCAAAACATGTCGATGATTGATGTTGATTCAATCAATCAATAACAATAGGACTAAGATCATTGTTTTGACCATTGTTCGGCAGATGAATTGAGGTGTATGTAGGTAATTAATTTTTTTAAACTCACACTTCTCAATTGTTTAAGTAGCTTCTCAACTTACTTACCCAACGATTCCACTCACGCGTCAGCAAATTTTGCGAACCGCAGAAAATTTTACACAAAAACCTGTTCTAGTGCAAAATTTCCTTCGTATTGGTCCGAAAACTTTTGCTGAAAAATGTATTATTTCTTTTCTTACCGGTCCTTTAGAAAATGATCTGTCATCTAGCAATTTACCCGAGAACGTTTCTAACAGTTGGATCTACATGTACCTAAGTGCTTGCCATCATAAAAGCAAGCAATCAAGAAAACCGTCGTAAATAGCAGAAACCAGTTCACTCAATCTACTAAAAACGGTAACAAAATAGACTTACCTTTTTTGGTAGCGCTGATGATTCGAATTCCTCCTCATCCCGACTGGACAGCGTTGAGCATGAAGAGCAAGCGGAGTCGGCAGACAGAGACCTGGAGCGTAGCCAGTTCACCTCCTCCTCCGTAGCTCCAACTGCTATGCCATCGGAATAGTCACTGACGACGACACTGGGGGTTCTCACTGTCCGACCTCTGGTCTCGCAACCCTCGCTTCCCCGCCTTCCCATTTCTATCACATGAGCTTCTATCAGGGTCCGCTCTCTGCGCGGTGACATCGCGTCTGGGGGTGGTGTTATGTCTCTCGGGTGCGAGTGTCTGCGTCTCGTGTCGAGCTCGACAGCAGAGTCATCGGACAAGTCGCGGCTGCGGCGTCTGACAGCAGCGCGGTCGTCATCGTCTGAAGATGAGATGTCTTCGCAAGGGGAAGACGCCCGCGGTGGGCGTAGGTACTGCATCGGGGAGTGTGGTTCGAACCGACGCAGGAGTTCGGAGACGCGCGGCTGTGTGTGGCGGGCGGCGCGGCCGATGTGCGGCGCGCGCGCGGGCGCACTGGCTAGCCGGGGCTGCGTCGCCGCCCCCGCGCCTGCGCCTAGCTTCAGGTAGAACAGACTGTGGGAGAGAGCCTTCTCGCGAAGCACGCGGCGGAAGTCCTCGGGGGCTGATTGCTCCAGGCGTGGCATTTTACTGGAATTGGGGAAAGGTGTTATTAGAGCACACGTCTTGTTTATTCATCAAAAAGGCTACAACAATTTTATTGTAACGTAAAATGGTAATTGATACCTTGTTATTTTTGTAATAATGATAACGATAAGTAATAAGAAAACCAGATTTTTTTAATGTATACGTTTCATGGGCAGATGAAAATCAAGAAAATATTAATTTATTAACAAAGAAAATTACAAATAAAGATTAGAAACACATTAGAACAAGAATTTTGAAAAGAAACTTAGATATGCTCACCTGGTTTTTAATATCTGATCGGTCTTTGCTGGAAACTGTTAACACCTTCTCTCATAGCAGTTTAATCTGAAATAAGGAAAGGAAAATAATTAGCATAATTATAACCCACTAGGTACACTTGTAAAAGAACGAAATGCCTAGGAAGTTTTGTACACCCAAAGGTATTTAGTTAAAATTAATGATATTGCTGGATAGTTCAGGGCATCTATTAAGAAATCAAAATCAAAATGATTGATTGATTGATTTTGATTATATTTAGAGTAGAACGTCTTTAACAAATTCACGCACATTTTCTGCAGTGATTATAACACCACACGAGGCATAATTTAACACTTATACTTTTTTTAAATTACATTTTCTTATATGATAATCTTTTTATACTTTAAAAGTACCCCAAGCACACGAACGTAACCTGATGTGATCAAGTCGTGGTAGGTACAGTAAAGGTGAATAAATTCTTACACAAGCATCCAAAACCGGTGGCTGGAAGTGGAACCGGCCGGCGCTTGCGCTGATCAGAGGTAGTGGTAGTCCTTGGCTGAGATATGTATTGATATTATTGGCAACATTATTTCTGGATGCATTGTTTACTTTTTTGATTTTTGTTTGTTTCAAAGAGAGTTTGTAGAAATTAAGATCCAAACAAAAACATTAATGTTAAAGTTACGCTAAGTCTCGTCTCGTATTACTTCCGCCGTAAAAAGGTGATTTGGTGATATCGCATCAAAATTTGCCAACTGCATCACAGAAGGTTATATTCAATTCAATTCAAATTCCTTCTGGTGACGGCTTAGATTTTTAGAAAATAGATTTAAGTGTAAATATTAGTTGTAATTATTATTGTATTTTCTTTAGTAAAACTAGGAAATAAAATAATATAAATAAAAATAATTCAATTCAATAACTTTATTATCAGACAACAATGGTCCATAGACAAAATTACAAACTAACACAGTACAAAATTAATGAAATTACATAAAGATATATCAAAGTAGGTGTAGACCTAAACTATAACTAGTTTCACCCAATGGTGGAGAATGGGACAATCATACTTCACTGATATTGTTTTCAGAATGCTGTTGCGACTACTTCTCACTCTGCTCATGCTTGATGCGACTCGCTTCCGCATAATCGCCGCGAAGCCGTCAGTGAACGTATTCGCGAACATTTCTGAAGCACTGCAGTAACGAGGCAGCCCCAACAGCATTCTATAGATGTTATTATATTGGACACGCAGGGCGTTGATAGACTTCTGTGAATACCTAACCCATAGGCTGCTCGTGTAAAAGCATTGACAGAAAGCTTTAAATAGAGATATTTTCACTGCGATTGAACAACGAGCAAACCTACGGGCCACCATGTTACCTCTTACAGCCAACGCCCTGCGTTCCCTCTCGATATCACAGTTATCTTTGAGATCAATAGTTATGATATGTCCTAAATACTTAAATTCTTTTACAATTTTCAATTGTTTACCATTTAAAAATACAGGTGGAATGTTTAGCGGAGCTTTATTTTTCCCCCCTGTAATTACCATCACTTCACTCTTTATATCGTTATACAACATTCCGTGTCTTACAGCATAATTTTCACAGATCTTAAGGAGGTCTCTTAAGCCACAAATTGATGGACACAGCAACACCATATCGTCCGCGTAGCTTATATTGTTAATCATCATACCGTCAATAGAACATCCTGCATAGGTGTTGCTGAGTTCAACAATCAGCTGATTCATGTACAGATTGAAAAGTTTTGGTGACGACAGTCCACCTTGTCTTACACCGCATTCCAATCTGTACATGTCTGACCTACCACTGGACCATCTTACACTATTAAGTTGGTTAGCGTACCAGAATCTAAATAAATTAACAATTTCAGTGGGCAGAATTTTGTAAAGCTTATCCCATAGAAGCTGATAAGAAACCCTGTCAAAGGCTTTGGATAAATCCAAAAAGCAGGCGTACACCGGTGTTTTTCTATCTGTGTAATACCTGACAGTGTGTTTTAGGCTCAAGATGGCACTTTCAGTCGAAACACCTACACGAAACCCAAACTGTGCATCATGCAGATGTAACGCTTTGTCCAAGAGACCATCGAGTAGACTGTCAAGTACTTTGGCAGCTATTGTTGCAAGAGATATTGGCCTATAGTTATTTTTATTGGATATATCACCAGTCTTATTCTTAACAATTGGGACTACTGTTGTTCTTATCAGTCTCGATGGAAGATAAGCGTGTCCAACGCACAAGGTGTATAAAGTGGCTAAGACATTAGGTAAATGTGGACCGGCATTAACCAAATGTTCTATACTGAGTCCATCATGCCCAGGAGATTTTCCTCGTTTCATCCCAGAAATGACTTTTTTAACCTGCTTTGCTGAGAATCTCACAAAATCCGTAACACTATTATCAGTCTCTGCATTGCTCACATACTCCGAACATACTGTGTCATTGTGGGACGGTATTGGTAAAGCTGATACTTTGAAATGTTCCATAAACAGTTGGGCTATGTTATTATCCCCATTAACCCCATTTACACTAACTGGAAGCTTAGGTTTAGAATTTACATTACCAGTCAATTTCCAAAAACTCTTATAAAATGGCTAACTTGGCTCTTCTCGTGATTTTTCTTAACAATTTTAACGGCGGAAGTAATACTTCAGCCGACAAGACTTGGCGTATTTTTTTTTCGGATCTCATCGTTTTTTGTTCTCCGAAAGAAAACTTAACGAGTTATTTTTTTACTGCGGAACCCTAAAATTCATGATTTTCGTATTGCCCCATTTATTTCTTCTTTCGTTTGGCGCCGGGCGGATAACTTCTGACTTTCAGTAAAAAGCCTATAACTCAGAAATCATTGCAGATAGACCCATGAATTCGTAGTTTTTCTTGGTTGCCATGAACCCACCTGTCTTCCGTTTCGGGTTGACGTTGAGTTTCGGGACACTTTGTACACTACCTGGCCATACACTACATCTCCCATCACACATCCGGCGGTGGTATGCGTTAAACTAGCCAGCTTTTTTATCTTATTACCTAATAGGTTGAACAAGGAACTTTCAAAAATTCATCGCACAGTTTATGATCCCTTATATAGGTTTAGGCAGAATATCGAAGTTGCCCTTAGTGGCCACCAATACCTATCTATTTTCGATTTTCTGGCTGAACTAAATAGAATAAAACTTTTAAAGAGGCATTTAAAAAAAGGTATAGAACCTATTCTATACCTATTTATGCCTCTTTAAAAGTTTTATTCTATTTGGTAAAATTTAAAAAATCCATCTTACAGTTTGTGATACCTATATCACAAACTGTAAGATGGATTTTTTGTATATCCATTGTTCAACGTAATAATAAAACTAAATAGGTGGCGGCGCTAGTGTGCGCCTTAATGGCGCAAAGACAGCTTTTGTTGGGATCGTTTGCGCATAATTATTCTAGTTCATTTTTTTTTGCTAACTTAAATCCGTGTTGTCCATTTAAAACTCTTTTATGCTGAAACGAGCGTTTCCTCATTTTCTATCACTTGGGTATTTCCATTTTTCAGCAGTTGTGTCTACACTGCATACGTCATTATGAACTAACGCGCATTGTTCCTATGGTATACGTAGATGACTATTGTTCACAAACCGCCAAGACGTAAAGAGTTAAACAGAAAGTAAATAATTCTAAAAGCTGCGCAAGAGTCGGTGGTTTGACGTCTGATACATGGGGTGGTTTGCTTTCTGACTCATCTTCAGACGTCATTTCAGGAGCAGGATAAATTCCTAAGTCTATAAATAAATAAATTCCTAATTCAGGATAAATATTAGTTATAAATATTTTTGCTTATAACTAATATTTATGTTATAAAAAATATTGGAATGGTAGACACGAAATAATATTTACCTCACACGTTTTGAAAATTATGATGATTACGAGTAGTATTTAGCAAAATAACTTTTCAAACCAATCTTTCCTCTTTATAATATTATTAAACTTTTCGGTGAAGTGTTATTATATTACAGTTTAATATTCAACAATGAGAGTGTTATTCGATAGGACTACTATAAACTACTTTCATTAAAAAAAAATAACGCCCTAGCACAAGTGGTTGCGTCAACATATAAATTTTCATGGACCAGTCGGGCGATTGGCTGAATTGTAGAAACATAAAATATCTCCTAACCGATCCAAAATAGTAGAACGTACATGGGGGTCTAATCGCTATCACCCACCACACTTAGTTTGATCCATGTATAATTAATCGCCCTGTATAAAAGGTACCAAACCTAAACTAGCGTTATTCGAAGCATGCTGATAACAATTCAATTACACCACTTTGTCATTCCGCAAAAAACAGATGTACAGTCAGCTGCGAATATATGTACACTGTCATGTTTTCAATTTGACTGAATAGTAAGTGCATGGTAATTTTGATAATTTATTATACGGCATTTTGACAAGTACGATGACTACTTTGTACGTAAAATGTGTGCATTGACTTTTATTTGAAAAGTTCTGAGTAAAATAAAAGTGAAAACTTGAGAGTGTATAGGTACATATCTGAGCAGCTGACTGTACCTAACCATTCGCGGTCGTAATAGCTGTCATTTCACATAGGTTCCCATCAGTTAATTGCATGATACGTACTACCTATTTCTACTTTGACATGCATGTTTGTTTTTAGTAGGAAACGATTAGAATGCGTTTTGTAGACGGATGGAAGGTGCGATCAGTGCGTACCTATATAGCAGTAATAAATGATATTGTATTCTTCAACTAAGTGATCCTGTTAATCAACTGAAATTGCTGACGAATATATTATGTACTATCGTTAGAGCTGATGAGTATCTGGCGCAGCGCATCAGCATTGCTATACAGCAATGCTGATGCGCTGAGTGAATTACCAATAACCCTGTAGAACCTTTTGTCTGTAAGGTAGTTACCCTTTCTCTTTACCAGTCCCCGAGTCAACGAGAATCTTTCCTTAGGTCCGTGAGGTACCAAGAATCTCCGGGTTTTAAAAAAATATCTAAACGTCTGGTCGAAGCGACGACGTCTGACCCGAGAACTGGTGAGTATCTGGCGCGGCGTATCAGAATTGCCAACCTGGGCAATGCAGCTAGCGTCTTGGGCACGCTTCCGACTGGTATTGATATGGGTCAGTTGAGCTACTTGTAGATTGTTTGCAACAGTCTGCAGTTAGCTCAATTGTTTCAATTGTAAATACTAGTTTTAATTTAATTCTATTATTTGATTGTAATTTTCTTTGTTCTATCCAATCTGCTAGCCTATTCAGATGTACATAATCAAAATAATAAGCTTAGACAAGTCAAATTTTAACAAAAAATATATAAATATAGGTAGGTACTTGTTAAGGACGTGGAACTTTTTGGCTGGCGAGCGAGCCTGCCTACTAAAGAAAGAAGCGTCAATGAGGTGACAAGAGGTTTTTTTTATTGGAAAAAGAAATTTATGATTTAAAAACAGAACAGAAAAATATATAAGTATTTTAATTTTGGTGAATCTTCGTTTGCTTCCTGAGTATTTTCAGGTGTATAGAATTAACTATATGGCACAGCGCATCAGCATTGCCATACAATGCAGCCAGACGTCTTGGGCACGCTTCCGACTGGTATTGATATGGATCAGTTGAGCTACCTGTAGATTGTTTGCAATAGTCTGCAGTAGGTTCAATTGTTACAATTGTAAATACTAATTTTAATATTGTTCTATTATTTGATTATAATTTTCTTTGATAATAAAGACATTGACGAACTATATAATTTTCTCTTTATTAATTTTTTTATCACTGATAATTATGATAGACAGTTTAAAGTCGCCCAGCGAGCTGTGGAGATATCTATATGCACGGAGTTTCTCTGAAAGATAGGATTCGCAACGAATACATCCGACAGAGAACCAAGGCTATCGATATAGCTCAAAGGATTAGCAAGCTGGCTATATCTCGAGAAGAACCGACAACTGCTGGGGCAAACGTGTTGTTGAGTGGAGACTGCGACTCGGCAAACGTAGTGTAGGACGCCCGACCAGGTGGGATGACGATCTGCGAAAGACTGTAGGTAGATGCTGGATGCGGAAAGCTGAAGAGAGGGCGCTATAGCGCTCATTAGGGGAGGTCTATGTCCAGCAGTGGACTAATATAGGCTCATGATGATGGTGACGAAGAAAAATGTAGAGGCTCTAATTTTTCTTTTACCATCGTCTTATTTTTACGTGAGCTATTTTACCTACTTAGTTCTTATGAACACCTTTTAAATCACGTTCAATAGCTCAATTAGCTTGCTGAAATCATAATAGCACAACATTAAACTTTCAAAACTTAGTGATCGTATAATTAAATTGTGAAAATGAAGATTGAAGATATATGCGCAAGAGCAGCCGCGCGAGAAGTGCAGAATGCAACAACCTGTCAAGATTATTTAGATACGGCAGTAAACAATCAAATGTACAAATACAAGATTTTGCGAAACTGACGATAGTTGAATTGTTTGTGGAATGATAGAGCTCTGTAGTTTATGTTTCCTTTTCATTCATTCATTCGAGGAGTCGCAAGATTTCGGCAACAGTTGCACTCTACCATCTGGTGACGGCTTAGATTTTTAGAAAATAGATTGAAGTGTAAATATAAGTTCTAACTATTTTATTTTGGTAGATATTGTAATTTTCTTAATAAATGCTGCATTTGCAAGGTGCCTTACGTATTTCACAATAACAATAAAGGTGAAATTGCTATCGTTAATGCGTATATGAAAGTATTAAAAGGAGTAGAAACCGTGACGCATGCTAAATATAAAATCGCGAACTGCAGTTAGTGTCCGTATAAATCCGACGGTCTTCATCGACGCAATTAAATGATGAAGCAGTTGAAAGCAAGGGTGAAAGGAATGAATATAACACTTAGCCGTGTTTCTAATGAATTTTTTTAGTAATAAACACAAAAATATATGTTGTAACGAGAACAAAGCTGCCTATATTGGTGGACTTTTTTTCAGTATGAAGAGTCAAAGTAATGTGTAGAGTCAGAGTAATGTGTATGAATGATTGTTTTTTTTTAATATTGCCCTGAAATTGATGCAAAAGTTATTTGAATTAGCATAACAAAAACAAAAAATTACAAAATATTGACACAATAAATATGTACCTAGTCATTGCATAGAAAAGTTTGGCGCCTAGCAGAGAATTTATGATTTTCAGTAAAAAGCCTCAGTAAAAAACTCAGAAACCATAGGAGATTTTGTGGGTATACGGGTTGTCATGAACCCACCTGTCTTCCGCTTTCAGCTTGACGTCGAGTTTCGGGACACTCCGGACAATCTGGTGCAAGAGTTTGGTTCGGTCCCAAGAAATGTATTCACAGGTTTTATGTTATAGATACAGAGTTATGTTATTATGATAGATATGAAGCAATTTCATAGAAGTTAAATTGTAACTACCGAACGTTCATTTTTATTTTCGTAATTTGAATTAAATTGTGATCGCTTTGAAGGCTAGAGGAAATACTTTCAACTTAACTGCCTTCACGGCTTACAAACTAAATTAATGTGCTTTTACGTAAATACCGTGTCAGTACTTACTCAAAGATTTAACCAACTTTAACTATCTGTCTTTATTATCAAAGAAAATTACATCCAGTTTCCATTTACAGTTGAAACAATTGAGTTGCAGACTGTTGGAAACCATATACATGTAGCTTAACTGATTCATATCAATACGAATCGGAAGCGTCCCTAAGACGCTGGCTGCATTGCCCCGTTTGTATGACAAATGGTGATGCGCTGCGCCAGATAATCACCAACTCTCGGGTCATGCACGCGCCGCTTAAATAGATGCTCAGACCATTTTTTAAAACCCGACGGACTTATTATAAATAACATTACCTGATCTGTGTCTCGACTCAAAGTGGAGTCAATGCGTACGCTCTGTCGATCGACTGTCTAACGAACTATGGTAGGGATAACGATATTTTTTTATGATACGAGTAGATGCTTTATGATGTCATAAAAATCATGACTAAGAATTTTGTATTTTTTTTATTCTTTCTATTTTTAGGTCTAGACATGGGGTAACTAACTATAGGCAGAATTTTCTCCCAAATAAATAACTCAAAAACGGACAAAAGCTGTGAGACTTTATTGTATTAATAAAACCAATGTACTTTTAGCTAATTGCAAAATAAATTTGTAGTGCTTATCAACGCTGCAAACTATGTACCTAAATTAATTTTAATTATTGTGACGTCAATCGGCATGCGTTTGGTTAATGATCAATTATAATAATCAAAAACGAGTCCGCTTTAATTTTAAATTGTTTGTGGTCATAAACCCACCTAATTAGAAAAATCATATCCCCTATTCATCAGTCCTCAAGCAGCGAACATAATAAGTTCAGTCAGTCAGATCTCGTGGCTAATTTTATGTTTTGTGTATCATGCTCTAGGATTTTTATTTCTTCTTCTGAGTCGTGATTTAAGTCTGAGAGTCGTGATCGCTTAAACTACCTACGTGTAACTACTGCTACAAAATGGTACTACATAGCTTCGATAAAAGTAAAAAAAGGGAGATGAGGCATTACCATCTCGAAAGTGTATGGTTCAAGTCAGGTCCAACTATGTTCCCTTACCTCCCACAGTCATAGTCGGACCTGCTACGGCGCGGGCGGTGGCGTTTGTGTTTAGCGTCCTTGCTACGTCGTATAATTTTGTGTGATTTCGACTAAAACACCACGACAATGCCCTCGTGTTCGTTCATCAGGTGTACAAATAGCTCTAAAACAAAAAAAAGCCCAAGGCATCACAAACTTTCCCGCATAAGTAGATACACCAAACTATAAATTTTCTGATAATCCGATACCTTATCATTATTTAATCTGTGACACGGTACAGTTTTTGACTGAGCGCTGCGCTGGTAGAACGTACCGTATCTTCCTTTTTTTACTTTTATCGAAGCTACATAGTCATGCAATGCAAAGTCCGGCCGCAGGAAGTAGTGAACGAAGAACTGGGGCAATCAGCTCAGACTCTATGCGGTAACTGTACATAATCCAGTCATGCGTGCAAGATACAGCAGGCATGACATGAATAGAACTAGGTTTATTGAATAAATGAGGCAGGTAAGTGCGATCTAAGCTAGCCCGATATCGCTCTGCGATGCGACGGACGTCTCGCTTTAGGTTACGAAGTAACATATTATTTCATCTGTGCGTTAGGACCAAACACATTTTGCATTAGACACGTTACTCTTCTAATCTCGGTCATTCCATTATATTCCTAACGCTGCCATTCAAGTAGCTTTTAAGACTACTTGACCGAAATCATCTTGTCAGTGCGTCTTTGGTTCTCGACGACGAACTTTCATTCTTAGACAATTTAACCTTCATTGAAAAAAAGTATGTGAGTGCGATCTAAGTTAGCCCGATATCGCTTTCAACTACTCGCTGTGAGAACAAAGACATTTTCAACGGTGATCCCATGTATCCCCTTATCCCTACCACGCTGCCACTCAAGTAGCTTTTTAGCCTACTTGACCGAAATCGTCTTGTCAGTGTGTCTTTGGTTCTCGACGACAAACTTTCATTCATAGACAATTTATAGCCCTTTTCATTGAAAAAAAGTAGGTCAGTGCGATCTAAGCTAGCCCGATATCGCTCTCGAGTTCTCGCTATGAGACCAAAGACATTTTCAACGGTGGTTCCATATATCACTTTAGTCCTGACCCCGCTGCCACTCAAGTAGCTTTTTAGCCTACTTGACCGAAATCGTCTTGTCAGTGCGTCGAGGACAAACTTCCATTGAAAAAATGTCAGAGCTCGGTTTTTTTTTGGATATATTGGTGGCTGTGGTAAAATCGTCCTAATATAAGACGGGCAGGGATTGCAGCCTTCAAGTAACATTGCCTTATCTGTGCTTCTAGACTGGAGTCGCCTAATTCGCTTTGCCAACATCGCCCTGAGAGCAGTTTTTGACTACCTATCTGATCAATCCCATCTACAGACAATGGATTTGCTGTCTTCATGGACAGTAAAAAAAAAGATTGTTAAGAAAATACTCAAAAGCGATTGCTTAGTAATACAGTTTTTTTTTTTAGTTTTTAGCGACAAATACTAATCCTTCGGGAATATATTTTTATGGGACAACTTCGGGATAATTTTCTTTAATAGCGAATAAATTTTCCTAATCGGTCCATAATTGGCTGAGAAATCAACGAACACACAAAAAAATACAGCCGAACTTAGAATTGCCTCCTCGTTTGCTTTTCGTTACATCTGTTAAAAAAAAATTAACCTACGATGTTACCCATACGCAAACTCATTGTAAACAACGTTTAACGGTATAACGTATTTACCTAAATAAGGACCTTCTACTTTTCCCGTTACGTACAACTATAAACGTACCTCTAACACGCTTATTATAATTTTCCTGTGTTATATTCTCAAGGACTGTGATCCGTTATCAGTATTGACGTCACAGCCACAGAACATGTGCAGTTGATGAAACAGTTTCGCCTACCGTTTGTTTGGTGATGGTGATATTAATTAGGTAACTAACCACAAAACTGCCATTGTGTGATAAGAGTGCTAACATTATTGTCATCGGGCGTAGAGAGTTTTATTTAATTTCTTGGGGACCACGTCTTCAGGTGTGTCTCGCATCGGTTGAATGAGAATAACGTTAAAAAGAATGAAAGAGAACATCAATAATCTTCTCCATGTCGATGACTACGAACAGACTGACGAAACCGTGTAACATACTCGTAGTTGGTCTTATGAACTATTATAAATTCTTTAACAGTCCTTTCGGATATAAAATAATTAACATTAGAATATACTTAAAATTAAAGAAATTGCACTTTTCCATCACATACAAATAGGAATCCAATGTCAATATTTATCTAAACTTTGGAGGGGTTATGTCAAAGTATTCTTAAATGTTTTAATGAGTTTTTGATATAAGATATTTTCGTAACTTTCTTTTGACCATACTATCTTCTATTACTTTTATTTCTAATGGTAGGTTATTATATTTTTTTATGGCAGAAATATATGGACGTTTGAGTTGTTATAGAAACGGTTCATAGTTATATAATAAAACACTGTTTTAACCGGATTGATCGCGTATATTTTATATTTTGTTTATAACCTGACGTTTCGGAGGCTTTTCAGCTTCCATGGTCACAGGCAGACTGAGGTGACATTTGTCTTTACAAGTAATTTGAATTTTGCATATCTACCGTCAATTATACAACTTTAATTATAACGTTCCGTATGTATGCAGAAATCACTAACAGTGTCTTGATGGGTTGTAGCTATGGATTGCTGGGTGTGGGACCTGACTCGATGTAGGACTGGATCCCAAGCAGCAGGTACTCTCCAACCATCTTCTCTATTGAAATTATTCGGATGTTTTTGAATTTCAATTGCTTCTCGGAGCATTCTAGGAATGAAACGGTTATATTGCAAGAAGACCAACGGCAAAATTCGATACATTTATATAAGTGCGATATTTGCCTAAATGTTTAGGCAAATATCGCAATGTGAAACACCCTGTTTCGAAGAGAAGAGAAGAACTATGTTATGACCAAAGAAAGAAGGTATGGATTGATGACGACTTGGACCAATAAGGATCATGTCCAGTAAACCTCAATCGGTTTATATCTACAACTTACCAGAAATGTCAAGATAGCTTGAATATTGGGAGCAAGCATCTTGGAGTCTTTAAATCTAGACTGAATGAGTTCCTTCTGGGTAAGTATGCTCCATCTTAGCCCACGTCATCTTCAGATGGTGGCTATGAGCTTGACCATTACCATTACTTAAATTAAACATCGTTCCAGACTGGAAATCAGCCCATAGTGAAAACAGTGGACAATTCATTCGATCGGTCAAGAACCGCAGTCGGTATTGCATAATGAATTCATGATCCTCTGCAAGCGAATGAGCATTGCTTGCCAGCTAAATTGAGATTGGACACGAACGTTCTGTCATACAGACATACCGACCAATATGTAACAAATTCACTTTTCGTAACGGTGGATGTTAATTGCTTGATACAAAATTGGGTAATTATCACACATGTTAAACCTCTGTGTGTACGATACGAGGAGATCTGCGGGCTTCAGTCTTTGTCTCTAAGTCAGTGGGTTCACTGGTTCTCTAAGACAGCGGTTATTCTGATCATTTTGTAGTAAGTATGTATGAAAAGTTGAAATACCTTAATTTAAAGTGAAATACGTATAAAAGTAGAATATGTAGTATATTATTTTATTTTTTGTTATAATTGCTGAGCATACTTGATATATTTTCACTAAACTTTAATGATGATTAATTATTTTAGACTTTAGCATGTCCTATTTTACTCAAGCTCAGCACGAAGGCCTCTCTATGTAAAAGTATCAGATATTTCGACACATCTAAAATCATACAAAAATAATACTTACCTTTGCCAAGCAGCAGGCCAAAGGTTTGATAAAAAAACTTACCTACAGATGAGTATCAAACATGGTTGCTAATGGACTCGCTTAACTTTAGGCAAAATCTAACAAGATTACAAGCATTATGCATTTTAAAATATTCCTAAGTAATTTAACAAACTTTTACTCAAAACAGTCTCACGTTAAATTGACATCTCAAACAAAGACGAGATGAGAAAGTAAGATCTCAGAGGGTTCCCATAATTCAAGAGTTCCGTTATCCGTCAAAAGTAGAAAACTGATAACAATATTGTTACAAGTTTTAATTGCGAAAACACCAACAATTATTTTCCAACAATTCCGTTTCAGTGGTTCTTTCTTGGTCTCCCTTTCGGTAGATCAAATAATGGCTAGATCCATAATCAATCAATAACAGTTAATTGGCAAGAAGTGTGTAAACTTTCATTCGTAGTTTGAGTTTGTTTTAGCAAAAAATCATAGCAAACGGTACCAGGCCGGCCAGGATGTGCACAAAACTTCTTATCTGCTACCTATCTTAATTACTTGTAGAACCTAGAAAATAATAAAAACACGTTTTTTCCCACGCGACCTACCTCTTAGTTGGTGACGTAGGTAATGTACTTAACTAAGATAATTTAAGGACTTAGACAGTATAGTAATTGTACACAACATTTGATATACAACTCGGTACTTTATCTTTGTATCTTGTCTGTGAGTGAGTAGGTAAGACCTAGCAACTATTGTTATATTTTTCCTCCTTTCTGTTCTGTACTGTATCTCTGTTGCATCAATAAATGTATCTCTACGTATCTCTTTAGTACCTACTCAGTTAATCCCTTTGACCCCTTATTATTATGGTAAATAAGCAAACAAAATTTATGTACCTAACTTTCAAGAAGAGCATTGAATCATCGACAATTTTATTTGAATGCCATGTTCTGCACTTTCCTCAAGCTCGTGTCAGTATGATATTCTGAAAACCGGTGGGAAACCCCGTGACATGACATCGTTTTCCTTGACCGTTTAGCTGACAGAGGGTTTGAGAAACGAAGGATTTCGAGGAAGAGTCTCGCGTGTTTAATATTTCTACAACGCGAACATTTTTGCGTTATTTCAATATGAAATAATAAAAATAATGCTGGACAATCCAAACAGCATCATCTCTAGCCCCAAGATAAGCAGAGTTTGTGTTACGGGTAGGTACTAGATGACTGATATACATAATACAATACATTTTACCTATAAATAGATATTATTTTTTATTGTTATTTTATTATACATAGAAAATACCCAGAACATAAACGAAATAGACCGGTACAAACAAAAGTTAGATGCGGTGTGAATTGTCCAGCATTATTTATTACTAGCAGCGCCTCGCGGTTTCACCCGCGTAGTTCCCGTTCCCGTAGGAATTTCGGGATAAAAAGTAGCCTATGTCCTATTCCAGACTATAATCTATCTCTGTGCCAAATTTCATCCAGATCCGTTTTGCCGTTCTGGCGTGATAAAGGAACAAACATCCATCCATCTATCTATCCATCCATCCATCTAAACTTTCACGTTTATAATATTAGTGAGATTATTATTTTTAAGTTATGTTTTATTAAGATATCAGACTTTAAATTTATGTTTATTTCTAGTACAATAAAGTGTTCATTCATTTATTCATTTTTGTACATCCTGAGGATTTCAGAGAAATATTTGAAGGCAAATTAAAAGGAATAAATTTGATGTATGCATGTACAACATAAAATATGTACTAGGTAAATTCATTTGTAACTAGGTACACAAGTATTATGGGGTAGTTGACAGCCCTAACGATAACAATGCTCTTACTTAATCCTCCTCATATATTTACACTTTTCGCTATTCAACTCATTTACCACCTTGGAATAATTATACCTTTGTTTAGCGTGATACAGATAACGTTTTACCATCTGACAACGCAGAGTTGTAAAGTTTCCATTAAGGTAGGTATTCCTGAGATTTAAAAGACATTATTAGTTTCTCCATAGTATTGTTACTTTCATAGGGTTGCCTATCGACTATTAAAAAAAACGTCTGTTTTACATTTGGTAATTATTACAACCATGTTTAACGCTTTCACTGTAGCGGGAAAGTACATGGTTAATCATTTTCTAGGAACCCATATTTGACAAATTTAGATTGAGTAATAGTTTAGTACCCACTACTTTTCAAGATTTTTAATAAAAAATCAACCAAAAGCTCCGTCATGTCAAACTTTATTGTACCATGGGTTCATAAGTCTCCGATGGGTGGAAAACAATTTTCCTGGTAGTTTTTTCCTTGCAGAATGCAGAAAATATTAATTACCGAAAATATTAATTGAGTATTAACTCACATCCCAGAAAATCTCTGGGAAAAAAAGGTAAATAAAAAACCATTGATACTAAATCACTAGATCTTGCGTGCCTCGGTTTCCATTCAATGGATGACAAGGAAGTCTAGCGCAGTTCCGCTAAACTCAATCAAAATCAGTTCAGTTTTGATTTGAATTTCAGTCGGAACACAGTTTCACATGATATCCCACTTCCGCGGGCAGGCACGCAAACACACGGACACACTCTATTTGAATAAATTAACTTCCGTGGTTAGGTTAAATGCAGATCCATTGTGAGTTTTATTGCATCTTGGTAAGGTCTAGTTGACGTTGTCATTATTATAGCAATGATTATATTGAATGAATTAATGAAAGTTATTGTTTTAATCAGTCAATAGGGTTCTTCGAGCGTTTACTTATTTTTATCGACTTCAAGAATGTTCATTGATTTCTCTGTCAAATATGGACCGATTAAAAAAAACATTCTCTCTTTTATTAGAGAATGATCCCAAATTTTTCCCGCTAAAAACGTTTCTTTGGGGATTGGTATTTATCTCGTGAAGCATAAAAAGCAACATGATACTGCAAATTTAAATTATCGTGACTCTTTGAAAAATGTACCTATCTGCGCCGGGAACATTTTCGCGCTATGATTTTTTACGATTTGAAGTGTCGTCGCCGGAAACCGGACGAATCGTACGATAGACTTCAATTGGCATTCAGAATGAAGGCCATTCCATGGCAACCGTGTATCGTTGGTATCCATCATCATCAGCCTATATCAGTCCAGTGCTGGACAGAGGCCTCCCCTAATGAGCGCCATAGCGCCCTGTCTTCAGTTTGCCACATAAATAATAAATAAATAAATGTTAGTACAATGTGACCGAATTTTTGACAGATAATTAAATTTAGAATAGTACTAATGTAATCAACCGAAACGGACATTTAAACATGAATAGGATATTTTTTTTAATGTAATATTTTTAACATTAGACCAAATTTAGAACCTTAAAACTTATACCTTAGTTTTAAGACATACACCTATACACTTTATTTTAAATTCGCAAAACTTTCTGAGAGTCCTACGTAAATAAGGATGCGTACGTAAGGCATTTAAATTGTAATTACTTTAATACGTTATACAAATCTTAATCTTAATTAAGATTGTCTTGCGCGAGGCTTTCTTAGCGGTCATTTAGCTAAGCGCGCTAGTCTATGGTAAAAAATAACTGTATCAGCCTTTTTATATGAGATTATTAGTAGGTAGGATGATAGAAATTAGTCCAAAAGTAATGTTGTTTTTTCTCCTGGATAAATTATTATAATCTTTTTTAAATCACTCACAAAGAGTGACTACAAAAATTGCTGCTTTTAGCAGCCAACAGCAGAAGAAACGAAAAACATCCGCTTGCTTCGAGTTGCAACGCTTTGGGTAGGTAAATTCGTGAAACGCTTCGTTAGCGCGATCTAACTGACTAGTGGCGACATCTAGTTCTGACATTCATTATGAACTTTGCAATGCGCATGACGAGTGTGACGTCAATGTGAGGAGCCGCCACTTTCAAATATTTTACCTTGAAGAATGAAGAATCGAAACCTAATCAGGTATAGAAATAGAGAACATAGAAAATTATATTCAGGACCATAATTACGCTAATTTTGGATAGTTTTTAATAATCATTTGAATTCAGTCTTTTATTTATAACAACATACTTCATTTTAAAAAATACCGACACGTTCTATTGTTATTATTGTTCGAGAAATAAATATGTATCGTTCATCGATGAGAGCGCTAACGCGGTATGGTCATGACGGGTAGGTACACGTCATGACCTACGGAGCTCTCTACTAAACTTTATAACCCTGTATGAATACATCTGACCTGTCGTTAATTAGTTTCTATTACTATCGCTATAAAACGTGCAAGACATACCCTTAGCATCATGTTTTTTGTAGCATTTTTTATGTTAAGTAGTCGGTACCTAACCTATCTACACTATCTAACCTACGGTACTTATATGGTTTTTCTTTTCGAATCAAATCAAATCAATGAGCAATGGCTCATTGAAAAAAAATCAATGAGCCATTGCTCATTGATTTTTCCTTCATTTTTGTAACTGTGTATAATGAATGATACACAGTTACAAAAATGAAGGAAAAATCTTTCAGGGAGGGTTCAGCTTCGATCACAGAACACGGGATATATATTTTGAAAAATTCCCGATTTACTTTGCGAATAAATGAAAAGTAAGGTCATTCATTTTTGTAACACCTGTATTATACTCCAATGCAGACGACTGCGTCACTTATGTTCACTACCTAAATTTTAAAACTACTACCTACCCTACCCTAAATTTTAAAAGGCCTTAATAAACTATCCTGAAGGCCTTTAACTTCTGCTGTTATTTATTGGGCACGATTCGTCCTAAATTGCTTGAAGGACCATTAATATTTTACAGCTACAATCTATCATTCGGATAAGGCTCTAATTGATTATGGTACGATGTAAAAGCTTGTTAGTTTTATCTGCTCTTATCTTTTTGGTTCAGTTCAGTTGTATTTTTAATATTTTCTGCCGTTTTGGTAGCTTTGGTAGGTTAGGTGCCTACTATTTTAAGTGTGTGCCCTGTGCTTTAAATAATTTTTTAAGTTGATGTTTGATGTTTAATAGTAGGCGCAATTTAGTTATGTCATACGGCTGTGTAGGCAAACCAAAAAGTATCAACTGTCATAGCAACATCAGCGCGTTCAAGTCTCACATCCAACTGACGTCATAACCACAAAGCAATATGGCGTCCACTGCGTCCAGCGTTTTCGTCAAGTTCCGCGCACAACTTTAAAATGTAAATTTTAAGCGCATTTTAGGGCACTTATCGCTTTAAAAAAAAAGTTGCTTTTTTTGTGGTTCATGATCACTACAGAATCTATAAATTAATTTAAATACCTAGGTACTAACAATCTATTAAGTTATTTCTTACTAGCGGCCCTCCCCGGCTTCGCACGGGTAGATAAAAAAAATTAACACACTTGGCAGTCTTTCCATGCTTAGAACACTCGATCAAATCTGCTTTTGACAAAATAAACAATCAAAATCATCCGCTTGGGAGCTATGATGCCGCAACACCCACAGATCACAAAAAGAACAAAAAAACAAGAACACAGATCACAAAAACAAACAAGATCAAGATTTTCAAGATCATAGAGTTTATATAGCTAGTACTATAATAACTCTATGCCACAGATACACACACGGATACATAGATCCACCCGTCAAACTTATAACAACCCTTTTTGTGTCGGGGCCCGAATAAAATCAAATCAAATCAAATAATCATTTATTGGACACAATTACAGTGTTTCAGTATATAATTGAATCCATAGGGTCCTGAACTAGCCTAGGCTGTATTTCAGGATCCAAGGCTTCTCCTTTTAGAGTATTAACAATTGTGCCTCTACTAGAAATTAATAACTACTTAACTAAAAATGAAATGAAAATAATGATGGAAAAATCTACTATTCTAATAGTTAACAAAAAGCACGAGACAAATAATTATTATAAAAATGTAATAATAAAGTACTAGCATTCTACCTAAGAAAAAACAATGATAAAATGAAATAAATACTATAGATACTACATAATACTATTTAGTTATTAAAGATTATATATACCTACATATACATAACAACCATAAAGTAATGTAAAAATAATAGATAATATGAGTGTTGCGCATGTTTAAATTAGAAATATAAGTCAGCGAGCATTTTTTCGATGCCCTCATAATCATAGTTTTTAATCCAGTTTAAAAGTGATTTTTTAAATTCAAATGTTTTTAATGATTTTATAGATTTTACTTTAAGGTCTTTACTTAATTTGTTGTAGAGTTGGGGAGCAATGAAGTTATATTGTTTATTCGCAAAACGGGACTTCACTTTCGGAATAGGAACTCGAAATATTCTTTTTGAAGATTCAGGCAAATAAGGCACAATTTTTTTATGGTAGCGCTTAAGCGATTCAAAAATAAATAATTTCCTAATACTTAACACCTCGGCTGTATTATATAGTTCTGTAGTAGGATGTCTGTAGGGAAGATGCAAGAGGACCTTTAGGACAGCCCGCTGGGCACGTTCTGCCGCAATGAGGTGAGTTTTAGCAGCAGTTCCCCAAGAACAGATACAGTATCTACAAATACATTCGCATAGTGCTTTATATATTTGAATACATAGTGTTTTATCGGCTATAGATCTTAAGGTTTTAAAAATGTAAATAAGTTTCCTAATTCTAGACGTAAGTGCCGTGATGTGCTGTTTCCAGTTCAATTTGTCATCAATATGCACGCCAAGATATTTAATTGTGTCAACCTGGGAAAGAGTCGAGCATGGACATGGCATCTTTCTAGCGTTATTGATGTTGCAGGGATATGTGTGTATTCTAAGATTTACAGCAGTAGCAGGAATTCCGTAGTTTGTTTTACTAAAACATATGTACTTTGTTTTGTTAGTATTTAAGGTTAGGAGACTTTTTTCTAGCCAATGTGTCACAACTGCAAGATGGTTCTCTGCTAAAAGTGTAGTTTTTGGCCATGTTTTGTCATGTATAAGCATCACAGTGTCATCTGCAAACATAAGAAGATCTAATCCCATCAGGGTAGTATTACACAGGTTGTTAATGTATATAAGGAAAAGAGTTGGTCCTAGTGTACTACCCTGTGGTACACCAAATGTATACGCAGAACTCTCACTCACATGTCCATCAACTCGAACTCTTTGCGATCTTCCTGATAGATAGTCAGTAAACCAGTCATGCACAATACCTCTAATACCCACACTCTCCAATCTAGACAGAAGAATAGGGATCGACACAGTGTCAAACGCCTTCTGTAGGTCCAAAAAGACGCCAATACACTTATCCCCACTATCTAGGTACTTTTTAATATGTGAGGTTAGCGTTAGTACGGCATCTTCAGTGGAGCGTCCACGCCTGAAGCCATATTGGTTGACACTAAGAAGGTTATTGTTCTCCAAGTATACCAGAAGTCTTTTATTTATTAGTTTTTCCATAATTTTGGAGAGTGTAGATAACAGAGAGATTGGCCTATAGTTAGACGGGTTTTTCCTATCACCTGCCTTGAACACAGGGCTAACCATTGCTTTCTTAAAGGAAGAAGGAAATGTGCCAGTGTTGAAGCTAAGATTGCAAATGAAGGTAATAGGTTCCGCTAGAAAAGGTAAGAACTTTTTAAGTAGTACTGCTGTTATTTTATCCCATCCAGGTGCGCTATGTGACCTTAGTTGTAATACTACAGATCTCACCTCTGATGGATCCGTTGGTAGAATAGACATAGACTTTAGAGGAGCAGAAGTTATAGGCATCCGTGAAGCTAGTTCCATTTCTGTTGTACCTAATTTAGTCAGAGTTTCGCTAGCAAGTTTGTCACCGATAGACGTAAAATAGTGATTAACTTTGTTAAGTGAGGCCGTGGGACTATTACAAACGTTAAGGAGATCTAGAGGTGGCATTTTAATCTGACTAAAGTTACACACTTCTTTTACAATTTTCCATGTTTCTTTAGTATTTCCTTTTTCTTTTTCTAATTTATTTTTATAGTATGTAGCTTTAAGATCCTTTATTAACTTGTTGCATGTATTCCTGTATTTATTATACCTTTCCCTTAGTTCATTGTTTAGTGGTGCCTTTTTAAGTTTCATATGTAATTTATCTCTTTTCCTTAAAAAAATATATATTATTATGAAAATATACTTTAGCGCTGGCCATATCTCGAGGAGAACCGACAACCGCTAGAGTAAACGTGTTCTTGAGTGGAGACCGTCGGCAAACGTAGTGTAGGACGCCCTCTAACCAGGTGGGATGACGATTTGCGAAAGACTGCTGGCAGCAGATTAATGCGGCAAGCTGAAGACAGGGCACTTTGCTCTATGGTCAATAGTTTCCGCAGCGTACGCAATATAAGGATTTTTTATGGTATTTTTTTTACACCTTGGGTTACATTATCGAAGTTTTCATACGGATCCCTTACTTATTTGCAAATATTCTATAGCATAATATGTTCAAAATTGTGTATGCAAAATTCAAATTACTTGTAAAGACAAATGTCACCTCAGTCTGCCTGTGACCATGGAAGCTGAAAAGCCTCCGAAACGTCAGGTTATAAACACAAGATAAAGTTAAAAACTACAACCCGACTACGTGAAAGTTATAAAAGTTTGAAACATTTACATTGACAAAATAGAATGACGTATCGGTCATATTTGATAGGCATAGAGTTGAAAATGAAAATAGGTCGTAGGTATTGTAATTTTTCTCTATGGGTCCTGCAGCCTGCGGCTACCTAAATTTTAATACGCGTTTTGAAGGCTTATTCGGGGTCGGAGCCCTAAATCCTATAGCCTATAACCATCGGGGTATTGAGACGAATCAATCGATACATAATTTGTTGAAATCGAACCAGTAGTTTCAGCGCTACGTGGGAACAAAGAAATCGGCCACATACATACAAACATACAAACATACAAATATACAAACATACAAACATACAAATATACAAACATACAAACATAGGGTGCTAACCTCATAACCCTCCCCTGTTGGTAGTCGGGTAAAAATATAAAATATACGCGATTAATCCGGTAAAAACAGTGTTTTATTTAATATGTTCATCAATAATCAGGGATAATGTGGATTCTAATGGTGAAAGAATTTTTCTAATCGGTCCAGTAGTTTCGGAGCCTATTCCCGTCAAACAAACAAAGATACAAACAAACAAATCTTTCCTCTTTATAATATTATAGTATAGATTAGCATAGATAAATTCATGCTACTTTGACTTGGTTCTCTAAGTTATTTGGATCAGCTACACAACGATTGATACGAAACGACATGCATTTTCTTTTGTCAATTTATCGATTTACGTTGATCGATCGTAAATTTGTACGTAGGTACCTAATGTTTATTACCCATAGTAGCTATAAAAGCCATCATAAAAGCTAGTGGTTTGGATTGTTCCGAATCTAGGCCTATGGCTTACTCGACCATTGTATGGGAGTGGCTTTTGACCCGCTATGCAATGAAAGTTTTGATTGCCTAGAAATGTACTTACCTACCTTTGAACTTTAAGGTCACGACCACGACGCACTAAATACTATCACAGTATACATGTGGAGTACTACTGTGCTTTACTGTTGCTTCAATTTAACAATGGTCAGAAGAACGGTGGGCGAAGGTCTGCCTGCGACGCAGGAGGTTGCGGGTTCGATTCCCGTCTCGGGACAAATGTGTGTACGATCTGCAGACATTTGTTCAGGGTGTTCTGGTCGTTTTCTATGTATAATCAAAATATCTATCTATGTAATGTATTGTATTATGTATATCAGTTATCTAGTACGCATAACACAAGCACTGCTTAGCTTGGGGCTAGATAATGCTGTGTGAATTGTCCAGCATTTTTTTTTAAAGAGCTTTTTTGGTTGACGATGAATATCCTACGTTATCTAAAGAGCAATCTTAATGAATGTATGAGGGACTTCTCTTCAATTGGACAATGCAACAATTGTGTGGAGCTAAAAATAAAAGCAGACCTAACGGTGGTGCCTGCACTGATCCATGTAGGTGTGTGATACTACTTTGCGTAAGGACCATAACTTATTTTTGATTAAATTTCATTTCAAATAAATGTGTATAAATGTGATGCTTAGTTCACCAAGTAAAAAAACTTAAATATTTGTAAAATGCGTCATGGTCCGTCGGTACACTTTTCACACGGACACACTTCAATTAAATATAACTCCAAAACTACCTACACAATACACAATTCTTTTACTTGGTGTATTATATATAATATATAGCACATTTATCTTCGATAAAAGTAAAAACTTTTTTACTTTTATCGAAGTTTTAAACGAAACTTTTGGTGTTATGGAGTCCGTAGGTACGCAATTTAACGTATCATAAATTTTTAAGCGTTCTAGGTTTTTTTTAAAAAAAAGGGTCTTTATTTTTCTCAGATTAGAGAAAGTTAATTTCGTCTGTGTTATTTTCATATGAGTAAGGAATATCTGATCCTATCGTCGTCGCCAAACAAGGAATTTTACCGCCATAAAATGCAGTCAGCATTTTCCCAGTGGAAAACTCCTCTAAGCCGTAAACAAACAAAAACCTTAGTCCATTTATAGGTTTGTTCTAGTAAGCCGAGTGTTTGTAAACTAAATCCAGTTCAACCACGGGTAAATAAACTCACGGTTAGCGGAACTTGGAAAACTTCCGATTCGGAACTCTAACAATGAAGACATAAGGCGGTGTAAAAGAGAAAAGCGCTTACCGTGACCGCGCCATATCTCACGGAACAATGGTCTATTTGTTGCAGCTTTGAAAGAAACGAATTGGCACTTTGGCAGATGCGTTTCCAAGCTTCTTTAGGTACCTTACCAAGTTATTTTCATCAAAAAGTGTAAAAAAACTGTGGTGTGATACATCAATCTTCATCAATAACTTTTACGCTGGTGTTATTTGGGGTTGCGTGTTAAATGCATTGCCATTTACGTTACAAACGAAAGCTTTGATTAAAGTAAAAATCAAGACTTTCTTTTCAGTTATCTTCTAACCGACCGAGATTAAAATTTATTTTCAGGATCACCTGTTGAGTGCCTCCTTTAAAATAATCAAACAATAAGCCTCAACAACGCCAGCTAAGCCTATGTTAAAAATGCCACTACCTCTCACGAAAGGCACTAATTTCTTGTAAATTTCTCACCTCAAGTCCGGTCCACTGCTAACCAAAAAACAGATCACAAACACACACTAATCGTCAGGATAATATTGTTCACAATACAAAAATACATGCACATTAACCCGACTGACTTGCCCGCTATCCACTTGCCAACTAGCGACTTGACTACCACACTCGCGGTAGGTACCAGATAACTGATTCAAGATAATAGTAAAAGAAAGGTGGCGAATGACTTTGATGGAACGATCTCGTAGGAATTAAATTTTCCTTAATTTTCGATAGTGAGCGTTACAGATTCTTCGTATAATGTAAAGGTAATGGTTTTGCTAGTTTTTGGTAAAGAAATGAGCTGAATTGAAAAGTGGTTCAAATATTTCGAGGATCCATGTTTAGCTACCTACAACTAAAATAAGTATCGGATGATGATGCTCAGAATTTATTGGTTTCTGTTTTTACATGACAGAGGAAGTTTGTTTTTTTAAATGCAGGTAGGTAGGTAGGTAAATCGGCGGATAAATATTTAGCCTAACCACCCAACACGTGTAGGTTCGTGGTATTGTACTTAACCTTATGTACCTACATTAAACTACCCACTCTTAAAAACAAACTAACGACTAAAACATTCCACTGTTTTTATTAATTTAGTTCCAAGGATTCGACGCAATTAGCCAATAGTTTTGTTTGTCTGTAGCGTTGCGTTATCAATTGTCAACAGTTGATGGTAGGGATGTTGTTTGGAAGATTTCCTACAAAGCAAACTACATAGACGGTTGAAAATGGACATGGCTTGTGATGACAGCATTAATTGAATTGAAGCTTCTCTTCGTTTTGACATTTGCCGTTTGCTTGGACTTCCTAGTTCCATTCCAGGTCCAGGGGTTAGGTTAGCTGTACAAAATACAAAGGGTTCATAATCTTAACGTTAGGTAATAACATTCACTGCCCATCCTGCGACCTAAAGGGGCTCGGGACCAAGGAACATATTATAGTACCGACCGAGAACATTATACATGTGTGTCATGGGCAATGACGACCTCTGTGGTGCGGTGGGCGAAGGTCCGCCTGTGACGCAGGAGGTTGCGGGTTCGATTTCCACCTAGGGACAAAATGTCTGTACGATCTGCAGACATTTGTTTCGGGTGGTCTGGTCGATTTCTATGAGTATTAAAAAATATCTATGTATTGTATTGTATAATGTAGGACATATGTATGTATGTAGGTATGTACCTATATCAGATCTAGTAACACAAGCTCTGCTTAGCTTGGGGCCAGATTATGCTGTGTGAATTGTCCAGCATTATTTATTTATTTCATTTTTATTGAAAGTGTTAGCCTACCGATACAACATTTCTTCTCTGATATTCCCCTTGATAAAATCAAATTCATAGAAATTCATTTTAATAGTTATGTAAGCATACTTACTTAATCATCCCTAACTAGATACATATACATAAACATTACAATTTTAAAAATTCGGATAATTAATATAATTTGTCCAATATTCATATTATTATAAATTCGAAGGTAATTCTGTCGATCTGTTATTTCGTAGAAAATTACCCCTAAATTAATTTTCTTAGCAAAAAAAAAGCTAAGATCTGCTAACTGTTCATGCCTAAACGAACGACTGAATGGTTTTATATAAAACTTCGGATGGTTATTTGTAGGTTTATGGTTCCCGGGAAAGGAAAATAAGATAAGCTTCCTAGCTTATATTATTTTCCTAAAAATTTTGGTAAAATAGTCCTTTATTTTACCTTAAAAACACGTTCGAAGCTAATCAGTAGGTATATCTGCATGATCATGATTTATTTATTTATTATGAATCAGGAAGTTAGTAGGTAATACGAGTACCTACGTTACGTACCTTACCTACGGGATTGCTGCTCCAATACTTAAAGGTAGGCAGGATGCAACGGAACGGCACACAAACACCGTGTATGATGAGGCCCTAAATTGGTAGGTAATTCCCCATACTAAAAACAAGAATTCCTTCCTCATATGCAGTTTGATTCTGTGAAAAACCGCTAATTGAAAATGCATTATTGCAACCTTTGAACTACATGCCTACTTAATTAACCTGATAACATTTGTTAATGATGTTGGATAACCTACCTAAAATAATACGTCAACCACTTTTAATAGTTAATCATCAGAGAAAAATCTTCGACAGCTCAAGGTACCCTAACATATACGGTAGGTACCTACTTATCAACCTCAGTTAATTTCACAAAATATCATGGTTAGGTACACTAACCTACTTACTCGCCGCTAGACTTCAAATATTCAGAGATCATAACTCATGGTGCAAGTAAATATGCCGAAATGTCGGGATGCCAAAACTCCACAATAACCTGTCTCTTAACTTTCCTCATCATTTCCTTGACCGCTTTATGAGCGCTTAGTCTAAAAACAAAATCTAACAATTAGCCAAGGTTCAGTGGTTTGTGTACACGCCTACATTACAAGATAACAGCTATCAAGCAAAATCCCATCACAGGCCACCTATCACTGTTCAAATATAATTTTCAACAGAATTGACAGAGTAAGCACACTCTTGACGCAAGCACCTTTATGATAAGAATTTCATCATTAAAGTTTTGTTTACTGAATCTTGCTCCTGACTAGTATAACATCAGTTCCTCCGTCCACGAACTTCAGTCATACATTCTTCTAAGTAAATAGGTACCTAGTCAGTTTGTCACATACCTTGAAAATGGCTATATCCACATCTGTATCATGCATGTCCCCACCAGCAGGCAGCCAGGGCTGACCAAGTAGGTATAATAACGCGGAAGGCCTAGGCTAGGTTATAGAATTTTTCAAGACGATTTTTTACGCATTAGGGTCAGCTCACACCGAGACGCGACGCGATGCCTCGGCGAAGTTTGATTCAAAATATAACTTTATTTACTAGGCACAAAGGTACAAATTTTATTGACAATACGAAAATCCCCGCGCAGCCGCGGCGGGTAATTAACTTTATCCTAAAGCACAGAATATCTATCCTAAGGGTCTTGTTTACACTGTCCTGCTCTGTGATGATCAGTGATAGAAATAGGGCTTTTGTACCTTATATACCATCCGGAAAAACATTGTTGCAAGGAAGTCTCCGATTCTTTTCTCTATTCCTCGAAGTTTAGGTATATAAGCCCTACATATTCTTATCACTGGTGATGATCTACGAGCAGTACTCTGAAATAAAACAATCCTACCGGCTGCGGCAACCTATTTTCTCCTTTAGACGCAATCAAAGAGAAACACAATAGTCGGTATTATTAAAAAATATTTATTACTTAAATCAAAGCTTACAGATTGTAATCCCTAATCCCCTCCCTGACCACCGCAGCTAGGTGCCAGTTCCGTTCAAACAAAATAGGCGCAATTGGGGTTCCACAAACCAAAACATGCGACTAGCCCATAACAGATTACTGAGAGGGTTCCGTCACATTCACGCCCGTAGGCCGTGGCATTCAACCACGTTGGTTTTATAAATCCATTCAAAATGCACCTCAGTAGTGTCTTTCTACTTTTAAGAACGATATCTGTCCATTTCGCTGCGGTGAATCTCCCTGAACGACCAATCAACAATTTTAAAATAGTATTTACAAACATTTCACGCTTCTGCTTTTTATTTTCTTTTTTTTCTATTTCCTTTTTTTTGTACAACAATTGGTTCTGTGTGGGGTACTTCAGATTTTTTCTTTTTTTTTCTTGTTAGTTATACATATAATTTTAAGATCTTGTATAGGTAGTGATGCAAAATCACAAATTTTAACAAAACAACATTATTCATTTTGAAATGTACAGTAGATTATGCTAAAACAAGACTTAATACATTTTGAAATTAACAATGAAATACAAAATAGATTATAGTTATACTAAAGTGTACCTTACTGTTTCATTTTGCCGAAGAATCGAGCGCGTAACAGCGTTCATCGTCAAAAAATGACATATTGGTAATTTTCCATTAATATAACTATAACCATTTTAACAAAAACTTTTATCAAATACAAAGAACAGAGTTGATAAAAAATATATACCCAGAGCTTTTAGAGAATGTGTGCTCCAAAAAGTCCTGGATATGCTATTTAGAAGTTGCATACAATAAACCATGGACCAAAATTTTGACTTATTATAATTTCAGAAAAAAAGTTAATACAGAAATACTACTTTGCTAATAAAGTACATATTCGAAAATATATGCAGTTACACAAAAATCTATGCAGCTATACAATTAAAATTTTATACAAAAATTAACTGTGGATAACCAAACATATTTAGAATCTAACACATTTATACCAAACCTTTATTGAAATCCATATGATTTAACTATCTTTACATTGACACGTTACAGACATTTCTACATATCGTAAACAACTAAATTATTAAACCTAATCTTCTATTACTTCTCTGCATTCTTCAAATTATTATTTTTTCGCCATTTCAATCAGAAGCTAATTGATTGCTTGTGAATTTCTTCTTTATCTTTGCTGGGAGCCGGAATCATTTGGCGGATTTCCAATCTTATAGGTTTTTTGTTGTATTATGCATTTTGAATCATAGAAAATAGCTTTTCAGTTGGAAAAAGTTTTGATTCCGCCTTATGTTGCATATTTCTTCATCAGATTGTATTTTCAAAAGTGTTGATATCTACATTCATTTCGTGTATTTCTTTTTCATATCATAGTTTTTATATTTATCTATATCTCTTCATGACAAGCAAATGCTTTTTGGACTGGCATTAATCCTCAGGACTGGTATTAATCCTCAGGAACTAAATTCATCATATTGCATCTTCAAACTTAATAAATCGTCTTAATCATATACTTCATCCAATTCAATTTCACGAACAAACATTTATCCAGTCAATAAAGTAAAAGTGAACTATTTCGTTCACTCTCGCACAGAAATAGTAATTATTTTCTATTTATTATGTACAGGACAAGGCACAGCCTTTATTGTTCCAGAACTTTCACTTTATGAACGCCTCTGGGGGTATTTTCCCTTGGGATTGTAGCTGGCTGAAGATGAAGAGCGCGCGCTGGAGGTCCCAACCAGTTTCTTGTAAGCAGCTGAAAAGAGGTGTGATGTTAGTTTTCTGGCTACCTTATTATAAAACTACAGGCTCAGTCAGGGACAGACTACCAAAACCAAATGCGTGTCGGATCCGTTGCAATTCGATTTGAGATAAATGTTAACTGTTCATTATACAGTGTTTTATAAAATTCCTTTTCGTCAAATCTGCTGCTGAGTTGAATCGTCCCACTAAATATTGTAAATGCAGATTGTTTTTTTTTTAACTTCTACTTTGTAAAACTACTGAATGGCTTGGGCTATCATTAGCCTATAATATGGCCTGAAATAACACAACTCTTCTGGGAAAAACGTGGGAGAAGCAGAAGGCAGAAGCTAAGTTCAGTAAACTATTGAATGATAAGGGCCATTGGCCATGGCGGTTGCGGATTAAGAATCGACCGTCCAACTCAGGTCGCGGATTTCGTAAGAGCAGACAAACCTCATTTACGGAGGGGCGTCGCGCGTTGCGTTGGGCAGCGCGGCCCGCACTGAATTCAAACATTATAGCGTTGTAGAGTGCGAGAGAGAGAGAGAGAGAGAGGAGCGACGCCACGCCACACGCGACGAGTGACGCTCCGCGTCACTGAGCCCTAAGGGAACCTGAGGAGTGGCGGCAGCTTCCCTTCCTGTATTTTAAACAATTCCACAATCACCAATCCGGCAGCCAAGCATGGTGATTATGGCCCCCTTTGTTAGGGACAGTCCCATTCAGGATGTGTGCGTGCTTATCAGAAGGAATAAGGAATAAGGAGTCCTTACTTAATGCTCCAGTGCTCATTCATGCCAGTCTGTTGCGATAACATAACCAACATCATCTTCTTAGCTTCATCATCACTCGCTGCCGGCGCTGCAACTGGAGCGGGTGCGGGCGTCGGATCTGATACACCGCCAGCGGCGAACGCTTTGTCGTCCTGTAAAAATAGTAAGCATTAGCTTTTGATATACTATGCTCGGAGTTTCTCTGAAGGATAGGATTTGTAACGAATACATCCGACAGAAACAACCAAAGCTATCGTCATAGCTCTAAGAATTAGCAAACTGAAGTGGTAGTAGACCGGCCATATCTCGCGAAAAACCGATAACCGTTGGGGTAAACGTGTTCTTGAGTGGAGACCGCGAGTCCGCGACTCGGCAAACGTAATGTAGGACGCCTTCCGACCAAGTGGGATGAAGATTTGCGAAAGACTGCTGGCAGATGCTGGATGCGGCCAGTTGAAGACAGGGCGCTATGGCGCTCATTAGGGAAGGCCTATGTCCAGCAGTGGACTAATATAGGCTGATACAATTCATGGACTTGCCACTTGTCCTATGTACCATTTAGGCTTCCGTATTGGCCGTACGTGACGTTGTTGCCAGTCCGACCATGACCACATTTTCGGCTATCGCGAGTGCGGAGGCCATAGGCCGATTTAGAACAAGGTGCAACCAATACAAGGGACGCTTTTGGTCTACCTGATGATGAAGCCATCATTGATACAGCCGGGTCGAAGGACATTTTCGTGGAAAACATTTTACACATTGCACGAGAGACTTTCGCGATACAGGTAATTGAGGCCTATAATTTGTGTGTTGTATTGATAATCAGCGCTTAGTACTCACGAACGTGCGGTGAAACGATCGTGTGTGTTCTCGAACAGCATTCTTTACGAACACTCCGTTCATTTTGAGGGACGGCCATATTTAATCTGTTCTTTGGTGGTGTTGGTGATAACCAGTAAGTCATTCATGGCAGTGAATCCACCGGTTGAGTTAGGGACTATCACGAACGTGGGGTGAAACGACCGTGTGGGTGTTCCAGGTACAGCTATCTCTGTGTTCATTGTGAGGAGTATAATTCGTTAATTAGCTATGAGTACCTATTGTTAGTTTGCCTTAAACTAACCTGTTCCGTAGTGGATAAACAGTATCTAGTAGTAGTAGTTGTAGTCTTTCATGACTGAGAATCCACCGGTTGAGTTAGGGACTATCACGAACGTGGGGTGAAACGACCGTGCGGGTGTTCCGGGTACAGCTATCTCTTTAAACACTCCGTTCATTGTGAGGAGTATAATTAGTTAATTAGCTATGAATACTTATTGTAAGTTCGTCTTAAACTAACCTGTTCCTTAGTGGTATTGGTGATAAACAGTATATCGTTCATGACTGAGAATCCACCGGTTGCGTTAGGGACTATCACGAACGTGCGGTGAAACGACCGTGTGGGTGTTCCCGGCACCGCCGTCTCTTTGAACACTCCGTTCATTGTGAGGACGATCATAGATGGCTGGAAAGAAAAACTTGAGTTTATTTACAGTTAGTGAATAAATAAAAAAACAAGGCGTAAAGACAAGCTCTACGCTAGGTAGGTACTCTAAATTAAATGATAAACTTTGCATTGATTTTTATACTACTTTTTGGGTTTCGGGTTTTAGTTTTCACCGTAGGTAGGTACTCTAAATTAAATGATAAACTTTGCATTGATTTGATTTTTATACTACTTTTTGGGTTTCGGGTTTTAGTTTTCACCGTAGGTAGGTACTCTAAATTAAATGATAAACTTTGCATTGATTTTTATACTACTTTTTGGGTCTCGGGTTTTAGTTTTCACCGTAGGTAGGTAGTACGCACTTATAAGAAAGAACTCATTTCATCAGGCGATAAATATATATATATATATAATATATATATATAATAATAAGTTACCTCTAAACCTTTGTCACTTAAAAAAAACTAAAAATATGGCTCAATTATTCTGACGTGGGATATTTTTTTGTAAAAATTGACTTATCATGTCATTTTATGTATTTTATTTACGCAAGGATTTATTAAAATAATTCATCAGACATTTGTTAATTTTCAAACTCTAAATTAAATGATAAACTTTGCATTGATTTTTATACTACTTTTTGGGTCTCGGGTTTTAGTTTTCACCGTAGGTAGGTAGTACGCACTTATAAGAAAGAACTCATTTCATCAGGCGATAAATATATATAAATATATATATATATATAATATATATATATAATATATATATATAATAATAAGTTACCTCTAAACCTTTGTCACTTAAAAAAAACTAAAAATATGGCTCAATTATTCTGACGTGGGATATTTTTTTGTAAAAATTGACTTATCATGTCATTTTATGTATTTTATTTACGCAAGGATTTATTAAAATAATTCATCAGACATTTGTTAATTTTCATAATATTATCGTTATTTCATGTACTTGCTTATGAATTTTGCACGCCTTGTCGAGGCAGAATGTATTGGAGTTTTCTTTGTTATTATTAAGACCTTTTTATTGTACCTACATTCATGCAAATTGTAAATAATGTCGCACCTGCTCAGCTAGGAAAACCCCGTATATAGCTTTTTCAAACTAGAAGTTTTTGCAACAAAAGCAGTCACAAATACCGTGTCTATCAATAAGTGCTTATACTTACTGACTGAGGATGGGTCAAAGTACCATCAGGCTGGTCGAAGACATAGTATACAAAGCGGGGCCTCAATAGATGTCGCTGGACCGTGATGGCTTTGGGAGGCCTATACTCAGCAGTGAGTAGTATCCGGCTGTGATTGTTGATGATCAGGTACTTACAGTAAACACCAGCAGATCTACCGCAAATCCCATGAGATCATGCGTCGTCTTGGGCAGGTCTGACAGGAATGAGACCACTTGTAGTCGCCCGTTCTTCAGGTGTCTTCGGCGAGACTCGCGTTCCGTTATACGCAGTATGTTGCGGCTTTGTGGGATGTATGTGTTCAGTCTAAAAGAAATAAAGGTAATAACGCATGTATAGTGAGTAACGTTTGCGCACGTTGTGCGTAATGTTCTTAGAACATTATTAGATAGCGCGGCGGGCGAAGGCCCGCCTGCGACGTAGGAGGTTGCAGGTTCAATTCCCGCCCTGGGATAAATGTTTGTACGATCTGCAAATATTCGTTTCGGGTGTTCTGGGTATTTTCTATGTATAATAAGAAATATATCTATGTAATGTATTGTATTATGGTATATCAGTTATCTAGAACCCATAACCTAAGCTCTGCTTAGCTTGGGGCTAGATGATGCTGTGTGGTCCAGCATTATTTATTTATAGATTTAATTTGCGCTGTACCTAACTACAAAAAATAACAGAATCTCGACGGTAAGATGGTTGTTTAACGCTATTTTGATACATTTTAAATAAAATATCTCCACTTCGCTTCTGTAAACTGGGCCTACACATAGTGCTTCTAAAGCACTATGTGTACATACATACTACATACTATGTGTAGAACAGCAGCAACGCTTGCTTACTCTGAGTCTAATAGATTATCTAAGAGTAACTTGGTCTTGGACTTACTTGGACGCCGCATTCCTCATATCACGCTCTGCAGAGAGGTAATTAGCCGCCATGGAAAGCGATGCGTGCTCATGATACGCCTCAAGCAATGCCTGTCGCGACTCCGAGTCATAGATCGCAAAGTATTGTGTTAGGAAATCCCTGAAAAAAGCACACTCCAATCAACTTTCGTTTAGTTAGTACCTATGAACCATTGGGCAATACTTTCACTTGTTTTCACTGTTGTATTGGGGTTCTTTATGCGTGTTGGTGAGCGTGCTAACATGCACTTGTTTTACATTAGACTAAGCACTTCTTGCTCGTTTTCGAATGCACGCTCGAAAATTTTTACATCACATCACACAAAGTTGAATTAAAACTACCCGATAGAAGTAGATTTTGAAATGAAAAGTAAGATCCCAATGTAATACAAAGTAGACAAATGAAAAAAAAAATGTATTTTGCCACTGCTATTACCAAGCTGAAGCACCACTGAAGCACTCATCGACCTTTGCAAAACCTTTTACTTATTCAGGGGCCCTACTCGGAAAACAAAAATCGAAGTTTCTGATTCGTTGACATGCAAAACCTACTCTTATGTCACTTACATAAAGATAGCGTTTGCACAAAACCAAATCAGAAACTTCGGTTTTCCTTTTCCGAGTTAGCCCGCTGAATGGAGGAACTACGATCAGCACAAAAATATCGCATTAGAAAACTCCATTGCGATATTTTTGTGTAAATCTTGTAAGTAGGTGGATAAGAAGAGGGATAATACACACAATACAATACAAATACAATAATGTTTGCGCCACCAGCCAGCGGGTGATTTGGTTGCCGGCAAAAATTTGGTTGTAGGTACCCTTCATGACAACTGTACCCATTTAGTTGGTGGCGCGACTGGTGGCGCCACCATGTTGCCCTAATCATATAGGGTCCGTCCTAACCAGCCCAACCCCTTGAGTATAGGACCTTCGTTGCCTGCCTCGTTTGGTAATTATCAAACGAGGCAGGTCATATCGACAAATTTTGGTGACTGTTGTCTATAATGTTTCTAATTTTAAAAAAATTAAATCCTGTTGTTGGCCATAAGTGATATTTTTAAGTTACTTTTATTTAAGAGAGCTGTGGATTTTCTTAAATCAATAAAATAAATAATCAGGATACTGTTGAGGTAGTGAAACAAATTCTCACCTCACAAGGTTTTGTCCAGCCGGGTCTACAAGGAACGACTGTTGTCGGGGAGGCAGCGCTACGTCTTCTAACCCGTCGAAACCAATCGCAGGGGGGAGTTCCACGCCATCCTATAGTTTGATGTAGTGATAAATGTTGAACAGGCCAGCGAGTAGGTACTGCTGTTATAGATCAATGTTAAAACGATTTTTTTGACCATTTTGTGTATCAAAATTGAAGATAATCGTTTTATCGTGGATTTAAAAGAACAGTACTCGCTATGCAGTTATGAACTCCCTTGCCACAGTGTGAACACAAGATCGCGGTAAAGGTATTTTATTTAACATTAACACACATAATGGGTTATTATCGCTCGGTACGCATCCTCGAATATCTCTGGCGGAAGGGTAGGAATTTGTTACAATATATCTTGACGTTCCAAGCCACGCTGCTGGGTCTATGATTTTACCTTACCGACTGTGTGTGCAAAAGCATGTCTAATGGGCACATTATAAGTAATCAAAGTCAAATAAACGGTGGCAAGTACCCTAGAAAGCACATAAAAAATTGATATTATCAATTTCACAACGTCAAATTACAATGAACTCACCAATTTCACCAGTTTGGGAAACTTCTTCCGGACCTCGCTGGAGACAAGAAATAACATAGCAACAGATGTCAAGACACCTCTGAAACTCACAAAGGCATGTTAGCTTCAGAACAATATCAGAATTAAACACAATTAGTTTTATTTAAACTAGGTGGCGCTTCAGGTAGTCACCAACAAGTCATCAAATTATGTGTTGAGTTGATAGCAGCTTTAGGTTAATAGCAATGACTGAAATAATTACTTATTTCTATTTCATATTGATGATGCAAGATGTAGAATAAAGATCTTTTGAAAGTGTCCTCAACAGATATTTTGTTGGCATTTACAAACAATTATACATTGTAGCAAAAAGGCTTTACTACTAATAATTAACAGCTGCCGAATTACGCAAAAACCACCCATCCTATTGTGAAATTCAAAAGCCCTTTGAATGGTATTCTTAATTTGCGAATGTATGGCGAAGGCCATTGAAAGGGCTTTCAACGCCATTCAAATGGCTTTCAATGTCAATTTAGGATGGGTGGTTGATTGCTTGTTTCACATCCATGTCAATGGCAATCATGTCTACAGTTTTTACGTTTAAAATGTCGACATATCTACATACCTGGTTGTTGGTGGCACTACCAAAACAAACCCAGAGGCCAAAATCCATTAAATTAATCGCTTTACTAAACAATGGTATCATCTCAGAATTACACATTTTGAGATTTTATCCTTGATGAAAGAAACTTCAGAATTAGAGACGCGAAACGTGTAAAAAAGTCAAGGTTTATCTATCAATCTCTGTGCAAATAGCACCGCACGCACTATCTAGACTAGACGATCTAAGAGTTTCTATCATCTATGGACGATTATTTATAATTATTCTGAGACTATACCATTGTCATGGTAAAGCGATTGGTTAGCAGAATTCGGCCCCAGAATGCTCTATTACGATCACAATATTCCGAAAATGGCACTACTAGGCCTGAATATGGGTACGCGATTGCTCGCATTTCGAGCATAATACATCTCAAACTTTCAATTCAAATCTTATAGCCATATACAAGCCCAGCAGGTGTACATCAATGGATTGAGAATTTTAATTGGTCTTCCTTTATGGAAATTGTGAAAAGTTTACACTTCACATTTTTTTCTAAGTGATAAAAGCGTGTCAAATTTTATATGTAACATGAGCGTACTCATCTTTCTCTGTTTATATTTTGGTAAACATGCTCTTTACACATTTGCTGAGACGGTGGTGTTTATTTACCAGCAATTAAATCAATTAGATAATAAACACAATTTCAACTTTCTTGTATTAATTAAAATATTGAACCACCATGGAACATGTTAATTTGTTCCTTTCAACCAATTATTAGCTATTAGCTCATGTTTGTTTAAATAGCAACAGTATAGCCAGTGGATATATCGCCGCCAGATTGTAGAATCAGCCCCTTTGTAGACTGGCTACGCTGATAACAAACAAACGCAGATTTGTTGGGAGTACCTAATTTAGTCCATTCAATGATTGATTGATATAGCAATCAGCCTAACCATTCTTCAAATGGGCTGATTCTACAATCTGGTGGAGACAGATATAAGCCCAAGAACATAAGACAAACAGTACACATCATTTTTAGGGTTTCATACCCAAAGAGTAAAACGGGACCCTGTTACTAAGACTCCTATGTCCGCCTGTCTGTCTATCACCAGGCGTTATCTCATGAACTGTGATAGTTAGACAGTTGAAATTTTCACAGATGATGTATTTTTGTTGCCGCTATAACAAGAAATACTAAAAAACAGAATAAAATAAATATTAATACAATATACGTGATTTTTTTGCTCGATATTGATAATGGCAACAGATAGACGCTTGAAATATTCACAGAATATTTAATTATATATTCACTTTCAAAATAAATAATTAAATTAAAATAAAACAAATATTTAAAGGGGGCTCCCATACAACAAACGTAATTTTTAAGCTGTTTTTATAGATAATGGTACGGAGCCCTGCGTGCGCGAGTCCGACTCGCACTTGGCCGGTTTTATTAGAAACAAATCTGTTTCGTACATTGATGTATGTTTTTCATATAAGTACCATGTCGGTTTCCAACCATTGTGTATCACAAGAACATTACCTGACGTAGATTTCGTGATCACTAAACCTTTTCACGCATGGGTTTCCCTTCAGGTATAGTTCAACCAATGGTAGCTGCTTCAGAGGATCCAAGGAACCCAAGAATGGTATCTGTTGAAGATAAGATGTTCCGAAAATGTATCTCAAACAATGAAGCTTTTGCAACAAAAATCTACCGTCATGTTTTCCTTTCCCATCTTTACTCAAATAGCAAAATTATACAAAATTGTGGTTCATCTGAGCCAAGAATTTCAAAGATTCATAGATTTTTATTGCTAGAAACATAATATGTGCTCATGTTCATCTATGCTCTAGCATAGCATTACTTTATAAGGATTATGATCTATGGTAAAATAGTTATTTGTGTCATAACAATAAAATGCTCAGTGTAAAAATTATTACTTACCCTGTTATCCCCCATGTACAGAATCTTCAAACTTTTGAAGCTTGTTGCCAACGCCTTCAAATGCTCAATCCCATGGAGCTTATTGTCATTGAGGTTCAGTGCTTCGATATCCGGAATGTTCTCCGATATTATGGAAATAGCTTCCAGCATAATTGCTGGCCGGAATAGTGCACAGAATATGTCCACTAGATCTGCAAGACAATAAATTTTGTCAAAGAATGCATATTTCAATAACACTTAAGAATATCACTCTAAAAGTATAAGATTAATTGTATGTTACCACAACTACAAAGATTAAATGGTTTTAACCAATTTACCTGGGTCAGCATGGAACTTTGTCAAGTCCAAGGCTTTAGTTGTTGCATTATATCTCTTAGCCATTGATAGTTTCATTTTCTCCTTCATTTCAGCATCAACCACTACATTTGGGACTGCATTTCTCACAATCACAACTAGCTTGAACCCATCTGGCATGGTTATCTTTCTGTCGGTATTGAACAACTTTTCAGCCATCTTAACATCATCAACATAGAAAATGGCAGCATTGCCGTTCACTCTGTAGTAATGTGGTATAAATATATCAGGGGATACTGCACTCAGTAGTGTTTTAAGGATGACATCCTTCTCATGTTTAGCACCATATGGTACGATAACTTGATACCACGGCAGCAAGCCAGCAACAAACTTCTTTCTCGGTCCAATGTTTCTCGGACCAGGTGAGATGAGGCGGCCTCCTCGGCCTCTGAATCCTCCCCTGCGGTTAGCCATGCCTTGGCCTCCTTGAGCTCCCATGTCAATGTCATCATCAAGGAGTAGTTTAGGATCGTTCCAAGCTTTGTTGAACTTATTATTCTTTCCTTTGTTTGTTCCAGGTTTGAAACTAACACGTCGTCTTATTGAGTCGTGTGCACGATCATCATGCTCTATAGGAAAAAAATAATAATTTTATGGTATTTTATGTCAACAGGTACTTGTGTTATATTATATATAAAGAGAACTCACCAAAATGATCTATATTATCAGTTTTCCAGTTTCTCGCTCGTCCCCCGCGTTTAGGCATTCTGTTGACCCTTGCGTGTGCCACTTTGATATTTTAGAGTAAGTTGGTCGAGTTATTTCCACGCCGTTTGCTGTAATGGATGGATGAATGAGGTTAAAAAGTAATGACGCAGATAACACAAGTCAAGTAACAACAGGACTTCCATCCAAGCAATTCGTGAACTAATATAGATATTTAGACGTTAGCAAGTAACACAAAACACAATCAAACAATAGCAACCATTTGCCAAACGATAAAAAAACTATATTTACTTTTCTTTCTTTCAATTCAATGTTTCAAATAATTTTAGTAATATTATTGACTGACAGGCAGTTTCCATTCCACAGAATGAATAAATTCTATTCCACTTCAACGAAAAAACAAAATAGTGATGTGAGATACGTACGATTCAACTCAGTACGTGAATACGGAAATGTGTAGGTAGGGTACGGAAGGGGGCGGGGTGGCGTGGCGGCGCGGCGCGGCGCGGCTCCACTCCAGTTGGTTAATATTTTACTGGCCCAACATCGTATCGGAACATTACGCGTCGTTGTCTCTGATTTTAAGCATTTCTCGTCAAGCAACCTTATTTATAGTAGTGTATATTTCCAAAAAATAATTAGTGGGTAACGCGCACATGCGCGTGCTTGAAATTAGAATAGTAATAAGTAAAACTAATTTCCTAGTTTTCCAAGTTGTTGGACAATTATTTTTTGTTATGTTATGTAAACAAAACATGATGAAGATATAAAGTTAAAGGTCCGAGTGACGTCACGCCGTGCGACACTTCTTACGTCACGAGCCCCTACTTTCAAACTAAAAAAATCAATATAAAATAAAAATAAAAACAACTGATAAGCTCATGTATATTTTAAATGCATTTAAAATTTACATTTTCAAGCTGCGCGCGTATCTTGACGACACTAGTTCAGTAGACGCCATAATTGCTCTGTAGTTATGATGTCAGTTGGATGTAAGACCTGAACAAAGTGCGCTGATGTTGCTGATGACAGATGAAACTTTTTAGTTTACCTACATAGCCGTATTAGAAAACAATATTCCGCATATTATTTCATGGTTTTTAAAAATAGATTAAAAAATCTGGAAACTGAAATAATTTGAATAACAAAATAATTTTTATATACAATAAAAATTATTTTGTTATTTAAACATATAAAACGAAAATTTCCAACGACTTTTTGCTTATCTTAATAATATATTTTTAGATTTTTTCTCATTACATAAAATACCATAATTATTGGAACACACTCACTATTACCGTATGATGCGTACACGGAAAAAAATGATCAGTTTCCGTATTTCAGCTTCCATGTAAAACGTCACTAGTGTAACAGAAGGAGGACCATAGTTCGCGTAGAAAGAAAGAGGTAGAACAAAAAGTGCTGCCACCAAATAACGTAATTTTGCTATTATTTTTTAATTGGTCTTTAAGCTGTGCAAAGGCCTCCAAATCTTTCCACTCGTGCAATCATCCAACAATCTGCGAGGAAGGCCTTGAGGTCACCGTCGTCAAAGTCGTCCTAATAAACATAGAAATAATAAAAATAAGGTGAAACTCAGTATCAACATGGAAAATCATAAATCGTGAGACTGGAAAGGTCGCCCATGACAATGATTACAATTTAAAGATTAATGATCACATAATCAAAATGATGTTGAAGCTTTCGAAAACTTTTTTACTGACATTCCAATCTCAACTACAAAGTGTCTAAACTCTTTTCAAGTAATCGCTGAGTCATACTCATAGAAAATGTACAAAAATGCAAAAGTAAATTTAATTTCACCCATGTCGATGAAAAAGATATTAAAAAAAGCCTTTAACCTTTTAAATGTAAAGAAAACTGCAGATCTCTGGGGTATTTTCGTAATAATTCTATTATTAAACCTACAATTGATTGATACCATTGCACCGGATCTAGCTTTTATATTCAATCAATCTATCGATTGTGGTGTATTTCCTGATCTAATGAAATGTAGTAAAATAATCCAAAAGTTTAAATCGGGTAGTAGATCTAACCCACTACCTTTGAACCAATATCAGTCCTACCTACATTCAGCAGTCTTTGAAAAACTTATTTTAAATCAATTGCTTATGCATTTTAATGGCAATGACCATGTAAGCAATTCGGGTTTAGGTACTCGTGGCAGGTCAACTACTGATGCCGATGTAGAGTTAGTATCGCATATTTTTGATGCTTGGAAGGAGTCGCAAGATGCCTCAGGTATTTTTTGCAACTTGTTAAAAGCATTCGATTGCGTTGCGTTTGTGGTAGACCATGAAACATTAATCAGGAAACTACATCACTATAGAATAGTGGAATCCTCTTTGGATCTTCTTACATCTTACTTGAGTGATAGGATACAAAGAGTTGACATTAATGGGAAACGGTCCAAGAGTCCTGTAAGGTCTAAAGGAAATACAACACTGTATTTTGAGCTTTGGGGTAGGTACTGAACTACCCCTTTTAGTTAGTTGGGTAGTGGTCTTGACACACCCTGTATAGGGTGTGCAATTGAAGTGTTTGTTCAGTGATTTTTGTTTCAAAAGTGTGTTTTCATCGACTTTTCATAATTTTTCATACAAAATAAAACACTAAGTAACACGCTTATCTTATCATACCTGATTGGTTTTTCACATTTTCGCAAGAATTAATATACCTGGGTGGATGGGTAGGTATAATTGAACTCCATAGGTAGGTATACGTACAGGTGTAGTTAATTTGGGGCTTGATGATGCTGCATGGATTTTCCAGGTATATTTTTAGACTTTTTCTAAAGTAAATAAACAAAAGCAAGTAAAAAAAAACAACTTGTTTTAATGATTAATTTCATAAAAAACCTTGGCGGGTTCAACCACCACCACCACCACCGCACCCCGCTTTGATGGACAACTTTCCAGTCATTTTGTGCTATTCTTCGTCAGATGGCAATACTCCCTGAAATTGTCTATGGTCGACACTAAATGCGTCACGTTCTACGCATGCATACACTTTACATGTCCGTTGTTTATATGTGAAAAAATATAATTTGTTTTGTAGAATTGTGGACAACAAACAAAGTTTTTATTTATCAAAATATGACCATGAAACCATGGAGGTACTATCATGAAAAAATCCATTTTAAAACAAACTGTTTCCAAACAGAGGAAAGGAACGTTTTAAACATGGTTGTTTATCAGCCAGTCTGTAGCAGCCCAAGCCGAAAAAAAATTAGAAGACCATCAGCCGCCATAGACAATAATCGTGCGCTTTTCGTTTGAGTCTGCCATGTTTTGTCTTATTTGTCGCGCTTGATCGACGCGTTTGCGATTACTGCTCCAAATTGTTGCTACATGAATGCATTACGGGCCGTGTTTTGTTTACCAATAGTGTATTTAGAAGTGGTGATATGATTAGGCTCTTAGAACATTCATAGTCGATCGTTTTCGATACTGGTGTGTGCAAAGGTGTAGTTCCGCATTTCATCAAATTTTATATTCGCTCCTGCCTCACGACAGTGTATTCAAAGATATTTCGTCGCAGTTTTGGTATAATAATCTTCAAATAACCGATTTCACAACATTTCCTCGCTTCAGTCAATGACGCAACCCACGTGCACATGATATAGCAAGCATCTCATGCACATTTGTTATTATTTTGTTCGCGAATTCGATCTGAAGAAGCGGTCGGGATTGGATCGAGGCAGGGCGACCGCGCCGCGCGTTCCGCTCGCTCGTGTCGTGTGAATTATTTTGATCGGTGAATTTATCGTAGTTGTTTCATATTTTGTGTTTATAAATAATATTAGTCCGGGATAAGTGCGTGCGGTGCATAGCGTACACGTGACGGAGGCTAGTGTTTAGCTGGGTGCGAGTCGTGGGAGCTCCGGTGCGGAGCGAGGTGAATCACCGCGCGCGGGTGCCGTTGGCTTGTTTACCAGCGTGTGCAGAAGTGCGTGTACAGCGGAAGTGCAAGGCATGTGCGCGCTCGAGAGCCGATGACACCGCAACTAGAGGGATAAAATCTCTCTTGAGTGTGTGATAAGATATGGTTTCTGGGCTATGAGTGTGTGAAAAAGTTTAGTGCACTGAGGACACTGGAGCCCCTAGACGGGGTTGGGCCCGCCGGGGCGGCCCTAGTGCTTCTTGGGGCTCCTCACGAAGGCAAGATGGCTGCGTGGAACAGGCACCACCACTTCAACATGCTCATGGATGATAATTCCAAAAACAAATGTGAGTGCACTGTTGTTTTTATAATTTTATTCAATTTTGCTGCGGGAGATCAATCAAGGAACATAAAATTTACAATCATCAATTCATCTTGTTTTACAGTACAAAATGTTATTCAATTTCAACTTGTTAAGAGATTTTTTTGGCTTAAAACTTTCTTCGCTAGTAATACAAATCATATAAATTGGTTATAATGCTCCGCATTTGTTGTTTTGTTGAAAAAGAAATGGTTTTTATTAAATTTTGTAGCTACATTGATGGTAAGCCTTGTTTTATAAACACTTCCAAGGAATATCTACTTCCAACTTGTCAATCAATTAAATCAATTAAACTTCTCTGACACTGCCAATCAGCAGATATGAAATATAAGAAAACTTCTACAGAACAGCTGAGTACCAAACTACAAAAGATTTCTGAACTTTAGAGTAAAATTACAACTAAATGGTTATTTATCCCAAATTTTTCTTCCATAACAACAAAAAGAATAAAATGCCCGTTCAGTTATATATAACATACATACATAACATCTCTGTAGTCCAACCCCATACTACCATGCATTCATCAAAGACAGCAACGGCTCCTTGCGTCGCAATTTAATTTTCCATTCCATCACCTATGACAGTGGATTATGTCCAAAGGGTGTATTATTGAATGCACACAACCCTTCAACCTACATTACACACCTGTGGGGTTACTCTGCCCCATATCCAATCCATCTGACCTGGTTTACTTGTAACATTTATGTTGTGTAACCTGCAATTATGTAAAAGCTTAACAGCTTGATTGATTTGTTTTGTATTGATCCACTTGTACTGATGAATGAAAGCAATTATTTTATTGTTTTAAAAATAGAATAGTGCCAGCATGTTGAGTTGTAATTGCATCCACCATCATCTTTACCCAGGGTTGATAAAAATCATGATTTTTATAAAAAAATCCAAAAAATCCGATTAATTTGATTTAAATCGGATTTATTTGATTTTAATCTGATTTTTTTGATTTTTTAAATTATCCGGTCGTTTTCAGTATGAAAGTCAGTTATTTATAAAAAAAACAATGTATTAATAAAAAACAAGAAACCGAAAATTTTTGGGAACTTATTTCATTTCTTATAGGTATTTAGCAATCAATCAATAGATGCAAATTTTAGCATTTAAATATAGTTGTGTATTCAAATATCAAGAAGAAGCTGATTACTGATTTTAACACCTTGCACTAGCCAAGCTCGATGTAGAATGTTTGTAATCAAACCAGGACACAAATAGCTAAAACTCACTTGGCTTCGAGTTTCGACATACTTAATTGTAGCAATATTTAGTGAAGGAAGGATCTCAAATCGACAAGTAATGTACCTAAATGGCGGAAACAGAGTGCATGTTAGGTTAAGTATAGGTTTGTTTACAAACATTATCCGCCGAGTTTGGCTAGAGTATTATCATCAAGAAAGATGTATTGACTAAGATTGTATTGAAATCCCAAATATGAAGGATCCTCAACTACAATTTTACTTCATAGTTTAGTTCAAGCAAATAATTTCAATAAATAAATAGTTTTAATAAGCACTTTAGCAGTTTAACAGTCCGATAACAATATGACAATATTCTGCTAATTTTCGGTCTATATTCTAACCAGTTTATTATTGGCGAATTATGATCGGTCCATAACGCCGTGACCCCAAATCTCGCCGGCGGCGGTGACCTCACCAACCTTTAACCTAATTCCATGACAGCCCTCACAGATGGGTGCTTGCAATGTCGCTTTTTAAATAAACAGGGGTTAATATGAGCCATTGCGTTTTGCAGGTGAGGTGCCAAAAATACACCTATTGACTTGCAGGTTTCGTTAATTACTTATGTGTAAATTTCGTAGGTATTGAACGAAAACAAGACTTTTTCTCTTATAGTTATAGAATACTAGCGGTCCGCCCCGGCTTCGCATGGGTAGATTCTATGGCCTATGTTCATCTGGGATAATGTAGGATTCTAATGGTGAAAGAATTTTTCAAATCGGTCCAGTAGTTTATGAGCCTATTCAATTTAAACAAACAAACTAATCTTTCCTCTTTTTAGGGTTCCGTACACAAAGGGTAAAAACATCCATGAAGCGAGATAGTTAAACAGTCGAAATTTTTCCAAATGATTATTTTTGCTGTCGCTAGAACAACAAATACCTACAAAAAACTGAATAAAATATACATTTAATACATACAACAAACGTATTTTTTGCACGTTTTTACACGATATTGATAACGGAAACCAGTAGACGCTTGAAATATTAACAGAATATTTAGTTATTTATACTTACTCACTATAAAAATAAATAATTAAGTAAATTAAAATACGGACAGACAGTCAGACAGACCGACAGACGGACGGACAGCTAAGTCTTGGTAATAGGGTCCTGTTTTACCCTTTGGGTACGGAACCCTTAAAACCGACTCCGAATCCCTTAATTCTACACTTAATTTTTTAATTAAATATTATTTTATATTATTTTTTGTTAAATTTTACGGGCAAATACTTGTTATCCCTCAGGTAAAAATTATGGGTTCACCGAGGTGAGCCCATAATTTTTATTATTCATTATTCTCTATATGTACAATAACAAAAGAATTTCCAAAATATGTCCATAATTGACGAAGAAATCGAAGAACATACATACAGCCGAACATAGAAGTTGGTTCCTTTTTTCGAAGTACAATACAGGTGAATCATACATTCAGTAGGTATGCAGTTTTTTTTTTCGGCTTCAATGCGAGCGTTAACTCCCACGCTCTTGGCTGCTGGCACTCCGATTGAGTTCGGTGCATCGCCCAGTTCTAAAATAAAATAAACAAGGTACCTGCTCTTAATACCTAGTTTCTCAGAAATCCGGGGCATGACCGGTTCTCGATTTAAAGCAATCAAACGATGTTTTGGGTTGTCTGTACAAGGATAAACCTTCGCGAATTCGTAAACTTAGTTGCATTTTTGACTTGTATCTGACCAACAATATACAATCTGTTCAAAAGTTTAAGTAAATTAACTAAACTTTTTTACCTGGCTTACAACTGGCCGTCTCGTTTACCGTAGAACGCTTTTCATAAATAATCATTAGGATTTTCCCGAGAGCCGGTGGCTAAACGAGAAATCTTCCTTGCTCATGAGGATAACGCCGGAATATCTCTGACAAATTCGCTAACAACCTTGGAATTCATGAATTCCAAATAAAACATGCTAATTCATCTAAGGACGGCCGAGAAAACAAAATTTTAGCTGAATAAATTACGAAGGGTGAATTTGTTTCGTACCAATTTACTTTCTTTACCAAGAAACAACATAATATAAATATGGATCAGAATGCGCTGGCAATGAGTCGGTGCACGCGCTTATAGCGGCGAGCCCCAAATATTTGCAAGCGCTCGTTTGTACCGGAACCATCTTCGGACACTTTATTTTATCCGGCGGGCGGCGGCAGCGAGCACTATCAACTTTCATTCAGTTTCTGAATGTTGTTGCTATGCGGATGCTGACCTCAAGGTGCCGCGATGCGCTGTCATTAAAACCAAACTCGCGAACTGCACTCATGCAGATTATATCGTGCTCTTTGGAAAGTAGTCACTTAAGAATTTTGAGACGCCGCCGACTGCTTGTAACTGACACTGTTATTAGCGCATTCATTACTTGGAAATAGAAACTATTCTAATTCAAAACAATTAAAAAAATACTATGCATAATACGCGGAGTAGAATGTTATTACTGATAATTCAGTAGAGCTATACTTAACTATCATAAGCTTTCACTAAAAATAATTTAAATATTCTAAGAAATTTAATAAATTCCCAATTTTTTTTCCTTCGACAGAACCCGTAACCCTCCCTTTGAATATTGAATTTCTTTGTAGGAAGCTGTTCGAAATCGTCCGTCATGCATTGTCCGAAACACGCAACCAATCAGGCAATTGCTAACCAAACGACTCATACTCGTTTTTCCGCCCCAGGAGCTAGATGCACACGTGTATACGTCAACGTACAATATAACTGTCAGTTAAACAGAGAAGCGTGTGAAATGGCTCTGCACATTCGACGGCAGCGGCCGAAACATGCAGTCTCAGACCACAGCACGTCTGTGGGAGCGGTGTGGCCCACAAGCCAGCCCGCCGGCCGGTGAATGGTCACCTTTCACCGACACACAGTCTAGACAACTTCTTTACCAGTCGTGAATGAATTTCACATTGGAATGCGGAACACCGATTTATGCGGCCAGCCGCCGAAATCTCTGGACGCATTCTGCAAGGTGAAATTGCCTTTGGTAATTAGAAGGTTCTCAGGCTCAATCAAGCATGTAAGATTGTCTGGTACTTTACTTACATACTGCTTGAGAAGTGCTTTTAGTTGCCAAAATGTATAAGAAAAACGAATTTCTTATGTGATGTTGAATTGAATCGATATCATTATTCAATTGCACTTTTGAAACCATTGTCTTCAGGTTATCATAACAGAGTTTTATTTACAGTCATTATATCGCTTACTTTAAGCCGAGTTCAATAACAAATCCAGGTACAGTGTACTTGCTTGTCAACACCGGTACAGTGCGTGTCCATATATTTATGTAACGCTGCCCTATGTAAATTCCCTGTTCGCACTAGGGCAAGTGACATCCAAATAGCTTATTGAACAACACTTACCTATAACTTTATAAAAAATATCTATACCAGCCAAACTCGATGTCGACTCGAGGCATAAATTGAATTTTAGGTTAAGTATGTTCGGTTCGTTTACAAACATTGATATCGAACACTAGATTCGTTGCAAATAATTGTGTAAACATTCACACTCTTTATAATCTTTAGCTCTTCGAGCCGGATAATAAATAGAATAGTAATTTTATCGCGCATGAGAATTAGCATTTTAATTAATAAAAAGTTTCGTACCGCTATTCATGTCGCCCCACTTCAAAACACCTTCCGTCGTACATGCTTGTCTGAGCTAATTAATGAAATCAGCAAGCAACGCGAAAGAGGTCGACGCTCTAAGGGCGCATGCACACAGCATCCTTTTTATAGGTTTCGTTTTCCGTGATGGCGTATCGTATGTAGCCGCCCTCCGACAAGGTGGGATGACGATTTGCGAAAGACTGCTGGCCGATGCTGGATGCGGCAAGCTGAAGACAGGGTACTATGGCGCTCATTAGGGGAGGCCTATGTCCAGCAGAGGATTACTAATAGGCTGATGATGATGAAAACCGGATCCGTTTTGCCCCCACGGCACTAAGTATATAGTTTTACCTTACAACTTCGATCAAGTATCTACTTGATCGAAGTTGTAAGGTAAAACTAAAGAATATCCTCGAAATTTTCCAAGGAGTCGGCCCTAAATGCCCCACAGTGTCATCGACCGACCGGTATGGTTTTTGCGCGACGAACGCCAACGGTGCTGTTGCTCGTATTACAATGATCGAAAGAGTATAGAAAGCAAGGCTCAACGGTAACCTTACGAATTGAACGTACTCGTATGACGTTCCCAATGAAATTGTAAGCTTGTCTAGTCATCTCAGTTTGATGACCTTATTGATGGTGAGTAAGTACTTAGTAAATCGTCAAAGTTGAACTGTTCTTTGTCAAGAACACAACTTTGATAACCGTCTCATTTTATTATTAGTAGATGAGATACATTTTCGAGAAAATTATTTCATATTATTAATGCAAAAAAAAAGTTTTTTAACCTGGTTTAAACTTAACCTACGCTTGATTATTTTTACGACCTTCACACTACCGGTGTTCATTGCCCTTAGCAGACTTCCTGTCCAAGTCCTTTAGATTAGAGTACGAACTAAGTTGACGTTTATTGGATAACCGAAAGCGACGAGCGGTCACCAACTTCAGCCTACCCACAGAATCATAACGACATGGTCCATTATTGTGTTACAAGTTTAAATAATTTTGCAATATCTAACGAGATATTGCGTTTTCCTTTTAGAAACATTGATTTATTGTTTCACATTTGCAAACACGATACCGCCAAAGCAGTTGAAGTCAGTTGATCGAGTGCTGTCAGATATTCGTGTCGTCTACACATATTAATTTGCCAGAGACTGGTTCTTAAACTTGGCTTTGACGAAAACAATCTGGTCTCGGTATCTTAACCTGGTAGCTTGCAATCTATTATTATGTATGACTAATACAAAGCTCAATTTGGGCTGGCCTGTTGGTGGTGCCTCAACCCCATCGGGCCTCAACGTCATTGACCGGCCGTTTTGCACGTGGACCTTCCACGGCCACTTGCACATTCTAGACTAGACTATTGATGTAGTATTCATTTTATACGGTAATTATTATAATGGACTATATAGGATCAAATTCTACCTTCCACCTATGTCCAAGTATTTAATGTCTACCTCTGTTCCGGCTCTCTCTATACCTCTCTAACCATTTTCCTCATGAACCGCTGAATCGTTTTTGATGAGATTTTTTTTGAGCTTTGTTTGCATTTGACCGTGGATGTAGACGTGTTGGTTTTATTTCCTGTAACGGCAAGATCGATTTTCACGCGAGAGTGGTAAAAGATTTATAATTTTTATTTGTTTATTGAGTAACTAACACGATTAAAACTAACCAATTACAGTAGTCACTGAAGATTAAATATGAAATAAAAATAAAATCAAAATTATTATAAGGCTAAAATACAACATACCTATTTAAATTAAGATGCTAAATTGTACAACGTAGGTAAGTAACCTAAAACTTATGATCGACCTCTCAAAATCAGATCCCTTCATCACTCCCCATGTGATGAAGAGACTGATTTACTTGTCTTTTCTCTCTATCAAACGCTAGGTCTTTAGAAACATGACATTTTTTGGAAACAAATTATGAAGACAATGCAAACTGATAATAAAAAGTTTATTAAGCCCGAACTGCACTACTGGCGCCTCCATCCAAGCATCTCTTTTTTTTCCCCTTAATTCTGTTTTGAACAATGGACTGGTCGCTGGCGATATTGTGGAAAATAAACGTCCTCATTATTGTTTGTTGTGTTGTGATTGCTTTGATGAATTGCTGACAATTACTAGAACTTAATCGAATAATGACTCAATTGAAGAGCCTGCGCAACTTTTTTTATCTTTATTCATCGAAAGTGGACCCCAAATACCTACGTGCTTTTACGGTATTGTCCTGATAGTGTACATGTCAAACTAAAACAAATAGAAATATCTTAATAAAGCGAAAATATTTTGTTTTAATCACATCACAGTAATCACATGGCACGTGAAACTTGGGATTATTCAGGAAAATAGTATCTGTTAGCAGATTCGCCACAGATAGCATCTAAATCATAAACAAAGACGGAAGATTGCAATCGATAATCTATCTCTTACATCGCCGGGCGCTTAGAAAGAGATGAAAGCGTTTAGGCTAGGCTCGGTGTTAGTATCATGTGATAACGGCGCGCGCGCGGTTTTCGCGCACGTTTCGCCCCCGCACCGGGCCCCGGGTGAACGGCCAGACAGGCGGGCGGCCGGCCGTTAAACCTGCAGAGACTCCGTCGGACCCGCGAGCTGGCCTCTCGCCGATAGCTTACAGCTAACACGTCACGGCAACACCTTCGATTCGACAACGCGTCGACTGTTGGCCTTCATGTATCTCTCAACACTACATGCTATCATATCACTCACCAATGTGTGCTGTGTGCATGGTTCTGAATGTTTGATTGCTGGTAAGGATGAGCAAGCCGATTTGATTTCTGGTATCAGTTCTATCTCAGTGTAATCAAGGGTTTTATATATTTATTATTTATAATATATTTATATACTAGGATCAGAAATCAAAAACGTTTAATCTCTGTTGGATTACAAAATAAGTTTAAGAAAGAACTTGTAAAATTTTTAACTAAATTACTTGTTTATCATCAAATGAGGATTAAAGTGTAATTAAAATGCATTATTACAATAATAATAGATATTTATTACATAACAAAGAAAATTACAATTAAATGTATTAGGTAAAGAATAAATCAAATTTGGAACAAGTATTCATTGATTTTCTTCTCTTCTGTTTTCTGTCCACTAATCGAAGAAATCCTATAAACTACTAGGTACTACACTAATCCGTACTGAATATTATACATTCTAAAGTAACTATGTCTGTCTGTCACTTTATCACTTCTAAACGGCTGAACGGATCTAAATTAAATTTGGCATGGAGGTAAATTGTATCTCGGGATACATAGGCTACTTGAAAAGCGCGTGCGAAGCCGCGGGCATCTGCTTGTTAAGAATAAGCTGAAGCAACTAGCAAAGAAAACAATTGAAGTACAGCGCAGAGGATTTAAATGTGTATTCTCGTCAAATATAACGACTGGTTATTGTTTATAACATTTCTTAAGTGTCACGAATTTGTGCTCGAAAAATGTAAAACAGTTCATCAAACATTTTTGTTGTATCCGTAATCAGATACTCACTAAAAAGTTGTTTACAACAGACAGAATAAAAGTAATCGCAAGGTCTTCAGTCGTACCTGACAATTATCATTATCACAAAGCCGATGACAATAATTTGTCTTTACCTTGTAGATTACTCGCTTAGCGACTAGAATATAATATGAAACATTTTATCATAAATAATTGCGCCTCGTACCAAACTAATAAAGATAACACCTCACCTTTACAAAGTTGATGGTTTATTTTCATTTAGAGCGCTCTCATACTACCGCGCGGTACCGTAGGTGCGGTGCCGCAAGAGTATCGCAATGACGTTGTCCGTTGTACAAAATGCGGAACAGATGCGAAACTGCCGCGGACGCGCTGCGGACCTCGAGTTGCGGCCCCGCAATTTCGATTCCGCGCGGTAATGTGAGACGGGCGTGATGGGTCGAATCAAAATTGGTATCAATCAATCTGGTATTGATATGGATCAGTTGAGCTACTTGTAGATTGTTTGCAACAGTCTGCAGTTAGCTCAATTGTTTTAATTGTAAATACTAGTTTCAATTTAATTATATTATTTGATTGTAATTTTCTTTGTTAATAAAGATTAAAAATCAAAACCATATTACATTCAATTTTTTTTTCTCTGGGTCGAAGTTAAATTTCAAATGATGCAATTTTGGAAGTCGGATTTTTATACGAAGCCCGACGTTCTTGACCCAAGTCGGTCTCCAGAATCCATTATTCTTGGATGCATTATTCTTCCACTAAACTAAGTGCTTAATAGAATTCCCGCTGAATAATTCACTAACCGTAGACGGGGTAATAAAAGCGTGCTTGACAAGCCTGCGGTCGATATGTAATGAGATGGGATCTATTCAAGAATAATATCCTCGTTGTTTACCGAGTTGCCGGCAGCTCAGACGTACAGGGGATGCGCAGGTGAGATGGAACGAACGTCTGTGACGGTGCTTTTTCATTCTTTGTTTGCCTCGAGGATTTGCATACAATCGGAGAAATTGCGTGGCTGGCAGTAGCCGGGAGAAAAGGAATTCGTGTAGTTTTATGCATATGACTGTTCGAGTGTCGCGCCTTCGCTTTTCCCCCCTAATACTTCAGTCGTAGTTAGCAGTTGTAAAGTTGGAGTTATAACAATGTCGGAGTAGGTACGTATAATTGTCTACAGATATAATTATGTAGATTAAATGATTGCTTGCTCACAATCAGGGGCCGAATTCTGCTATCCGATCACTTAACTATGACAGTGGTATCGTTACAGATATGAAATAAACTCTAGTCATGATCACGATCATACATTGATATAAAGATCACATATCGATATTTTTAATATTTACTTAATGGTTTCAACCCTAAACACTTGACACGCGTCCCTCCATCTAGTTTATTTCATCAAAGGTAAAATGCCAAAATGTGTCATTTTGAGACGATACCATTGCTATAGTGATGAGATTAATGGAATTAGTATTAGGGCCTTGATTTCGTACAGATCAAATATCACGATGATGATAGTTGGTATGTGTAATGATAAGCGGCCTAGGTAGTTAACCTTGGATCGTTCACCGGCGATAACGCGTCGATCGGTCAACGTAGTTTACCGTCGCGTTTGTCATCTACCTGTATCACGTGTCCAACCATTCGGTTATTGCTAGCATAAGTTGGTTTCGCGCGTTAGTTGTAGCGAGCGCGCTGCGCCGGCATAGCGTCCTTATCGAGTTACTGGAAGTACGCATCAAATCAACATAGGCCACGTGTATAAACATTGTTTCACAACAATAACAAGCGCGTGACGCGGGCAAGGACGCGACATCGGCGACGCTGCCCTGATGCGCCCCGATAGATTGATTGTTTAACAACCACTCTACTGCGCATCGGCCGCCCATCACCTATACACATATACAATGTCTGGACATCGGCGGATGCTTATCAATAAAAATGCAATTGACTTTGTTAGTGAATGGATCCACGATGCATGTTGACATCAATTGTCAGTGAAAAAGTGTTGTGCGATCACCGGAATCGTATTTAAGTGGATTATGATTTTCTGTGACAGCCTATAGTGTAAATATTATAAACTGTGAGATGGTTGACACAGAAACTGAAACCTACGATGGTGAGTTTAAGTAATCGGATCGCATCGGTGCTACTGCCCGCCCAGTAATGCGTCAAGGATAGCCTCACTGGGTTCTTCGAATCTAGAACTGCGCAGTTACATGCCGACGCCTTTACGTCTCTTGGTTTAAAGTACTAACTTGTGTAACTCAAAGTTCTCACAAGTTTTCTTAACAAATTACTAGAAGCGTGGTCTGAATGTCAAAAAAATGGCGATAGTTTATTTTAATCTATACTAATATCATAAAGAGGTAAAGTTTGTGAGGTTGTAAGGGTTAATCTCTGGATCTACTGAAACGATTTTGATAATTCTTTTACCAATAGCCACGATATTTGTGAGTACCCGAAAAATGGGATACATGAAAAGCGCGTACGAAGCCGTGGGCAGCAGCTAGCTTAATATTAAACCTGGATGTTAGTAGTTGTGTTGCTTGTAGAAACGCAAAACAATGATCTTCAATTCATAAAGTGATGCGCTGGCGAAATAATTGTGGAAATTGCGTGTAGGAACAGCGAACGGCCTCCGGTACCTTGCACCTCCCACGCCAATCTGCCGGGCTAGTCGCATTCCTCGCATACCAACCGCAGGTTGTCGGTCGGCACTGGCCGGTTCCGAATGGCTTTAAGCGTGACGTAGTGATGAGTACATCGGCCTCAGCGCGCTGCCTCCACAACACTTCTACTTTTGGGTGTGAAAAAGCTTATTATTACATTATGTTTGTCTTACCTAGGCATAGTTTGAGGATTTTGAGCTTGCTGCGGGAGAGTTATTTTGTTTTATTTATACCGCTACTCTTTTAATCTTGTAATGTAAAAACTTGTCATTTTGATCACTTATCTTGCCAGTCCAGCTTTATTACAATGAAGGTAAGGCCAACTGTTTATGTAAACTGCAGAAAGTTAAAGTTCGTTTATTATAACCCTGACAGCCAAAGTAGGAGAACCTGCCTCGCCACTTTTTTTTCCAGTTCGCAGTAAATGGGTAGCCAAGCCATCCAGCCAAGGTCTTTTCTTCAGCAACAAGTGTATTGTCTGTCATTAACGTTATATCGTTTGTGGATCTATCTAGACTCGATGTTAATTTGTCATACACCCAAAAACGTCACACGCATCCGTGTAAGGACATATTACGTAGGCACGTGTTTTCCTAAAATTTTCCAGAATCCACCGAGAGTTCAGTGTCCTTTATTTTAATTTAACCCACTAGTTTTTATCCGCAGTTTCGCTCACGTACTTATGCCCAAAGTCAAACCACTTCTTCCAACTCTACTCTACCTTGCGTTAACTAAATAAATAATGCTGGACAATTCACAAAGCATCATCTAGCCTCAAGCTAAGCAGAGCTTGTACTAGATGGCTGATATACTGAGAATATTTTATTAACAAAGAAAATTACAATCAAATAATAATAGAGTTAAATTAAAACTAGTATTTACAATTGAAACAATTCACAGGGAGCTCAACTATACTTAATGTATCCTAATATTATAAAGAGGAAAGATTTGTATTTATATATGTAACGAATAAACTGAATAAGTACTGGACCGATTTCACATATTCTTTAGCTTACTTTTCAGTGACATAGACTATGTTTTATCCCGGAGTTCTCACGGGAATGGGAACTTCACGGGTGAAACCGCGAGGCGCTGCTAGTACAATATAATATAACATAGATATTTTTGATATTGATATATTGATATTGATATTTTTGGTATCATTTAAACGGTCAGCAGATAAAGGCGGTTTTGGTCAGCCGAATAATTGATTTGGCAAGCAGAAAAACTAAATTGAGCTGCAACTAGTGATCGGCAGAAATGATTTAATTGATCAGCAAGTAATGTGACATTGGGCAGCCTAAAAATTTATATCGTAGTAAATAAAAATTTTGTGCTGCAATATATTAGTGAGGCAGCAGCAAAACGTGATTCGGATTTTTTGAAATTTTGGTACGCCTTAAAACTAAAACTGCAGCAATGTAGATTAGTAAAATGTGATTAGAATTTTAAAAAGATTTAGCAATCTGTCAATTTCATATAGGTTTGCTACACCTGTGTACGTAATGTAATTTATCTGTGTGGAGTTTTTATCTAAGGTGTGGAGAGGAGATCTGTAGGGGAGACCTATGTCCAGAAGTGACGTGTTTTTTTTTGGGTTGTGCTTAGTAGAGAACCTTAGTAGAGAACCACCCCGGGTACCATACCGACCCGGTATGGTACCCGGGGTGGTTCTCTGCAGTGGCGGCGGCGCGGCGGTGCCGCGGCCACTGCCATTGCAGTGCTCAATCAAACACAGTTTAAGGTCACTTTGCCCGTTGCTATGAGTGGCACCAACGACGACGGTGGCACGGGGGTAAAGGTGCGCGCGGCGGCCGGCGCGCACTTCGTTGCTATGCGCGGCGGCCGGCGTGCACTTCGTTGCTATGCGCGGCGGTGCGGCGGGGGGAGGACAAAGGCGCGCGATTTCAAATGCAGGCCAAGTGATATTTACTTAGCTTAAATTTTTTTTCTGCATAACGATTTTGTAATTCTGCTGATCAAACTATCAATTTTGCAGCTCAAACATCCACTTAATGGCTGATAATAAAATCCTGCTGCTCGTTTCATTGATTCTGCTGCTCATTTCATTAATTCTGCTGCCCAAAACATTAATTTTGCCGATCACTCGGCTATTTATTTTCTGACCAAAAATAATTTAATTGCCGGCCAAGTATTGCTGGTAGTTTTTATTTTACAGCCGATCAAAACATATACTGCTGTCCAAATAGATTTTTAGCTGATTTTTCCGGCTGATCAAATATTTAAAATAAATACCAATAAATTTACTTCCATTTTTTATTATACATAGAAAAGACCCAGAACATCCAGGACAAATATTTGCAGATCGTATAAACATTTCTCCCAAGGCAGGAATCGACGTAACCTCCTGCATCGCAGGCGGACCTTCGCCCTCCCCGCCACTTCGGCCGTCGATTAGAAACGCCTAATGCACATACAAATTATTTAATATATGGGTGTAGTGATGACGCTTCATAAAACTTAGTACGCAATGGAAATCCCGCTCAATCTCTATCAGTTATCAGAGTTCCGTTTATCATGACCCTACTGCGCAGCAAGCCACCCGTTTGTTGTTGTATCATCAGTATCGCATCATTCATGTATCGTCGCTGCACCGGTACAGATTACTGTATAGTTAAATCCTCACGCTCGTGGCTTGAGGATCGCGTGCGATCTATCCGTGGCTTTTCTACGCCGAATTGGTCTTTTGGTGCATGACGCCTTTTGTGTTTTAGCGGTTTGATAGAAATAAATCCAATTTAGTCTACAATACTTGATGCAGTCATGCCATGTGATTTGGCCTGACTCTCATTGTTCGTTGTAACAATTTATTTATTATTGGTGGTGAAATCACTCTTTTGTTTTCTGTTAACGCATCCTGTCTTGTCTTTGTTCAATGTCTTGAAATCAATTCTTCTGTTTGTCAAAAGTATGAACATTTTGCCTGCATATCCGTCAAACATAGATACAACGACTATTCACACAATGTCAAACTTATCTCGTGTCCCAATGATAAACTTATCTCCCAGTATAATTTAAGATAATAATGCAACACGAACACCCGCACCAGTGTTATGGTTTGCACAGCATTGCATGGCGTTTGTTATCCTATGGCGTATTGTGGAAAGTATCATGTGCCAGTGAATTCCGGGGATTTCCGGCCTTTGCTGTAATGCGGACATTATTGTTGCCCGGTATACTTTTGAAGGATGTAAGAAGCCTCGTTACAAAGTACAAAGTCTATTTATTCTTTTAAAAAATCTTTAAAGTAAGTACTTAAGTAGTACGTTTGGAAACTCAACAAAATATTTCAGGCCAAACAGTTCGTTCTAAACCTCAATATTTTTTAAGATACGTGCGTTTTGATATGGCTGAGTACCACTCAGCCATCCACTACAAATACACACATTTATTTTTAAATGATGTGTATTCGTATTTTATGTGACGAAGTAAAAATTAAAACATTTTTTTAAATATTTTACTTTTACTCACATAGGCCCGAAGGATAAACAACCGTAAAATCTACAATTTTAATTATTATTTACAATTAAGCAAAATTAGGTTCCTATATATAAGTAAATAGGTACTCTCCTAACTTTTCACTTTATTTAACCAGCAGCGTTTCTATTCCTATACCCGCTCATTTGTCATTGGATTGGAAGACAAGTTTGTTGTTCAGGTTAAAATTGTAACCGTCTTCAAGACACATTATTCATGGAGATAAACTGCGGATACAATAATGAGGAATTAAGAAAAATAGCCTGTTACGTTCGTTTGATATCTCGGAACAAACAAGAACGTCCATAATGCTAATAGGCGGATGCGGCCTGATTTTCAATCGTTGCGAGCGCCACGGCCGTCTTGTACCGTGCACCATTCATCCGATGTGTCCGGAGCCGTCCGGATGTTCATAATTTTAGCACATGTATGTCACGGAATGTATGGAAAGAGGAAAGAGAGGCCTTTGCCCTGTGGCCCACTGCTGAAAGATGTTCCAAGAATAGCAAACCTTTTTGGAATTAACACATTAGACTTAAATCCAGCGTTGCTTAGCTTGAGGCTAGATGATTCTGGGTGGTTTGGAATATTATAAATGCGAAAGTTTGGATGGATTAATGGATCTTTGTTACTTCTTCTCGCCAAAATTACTGCACGGATCGGGCTGAAATTTTGCATACAGGTAGTTCTAAGCCTGGAATAAAACAGACTTTTTACGCCGTAAATCAGTTTCCATGTGATTGAAATATTTCAATAATCGGAAACGTTTAAAGGATATCCTATAAACGTTTTCGTAAGAAACGACGCGTGCGAAACAGCGGACAGAAACTAGCTTATTAATCTTACGTTCCTTTTTTGTCTCCGGCTTGTAAAACACAAGGATTACGGCTCAACGATAGTAAATGGTTGGTGAATTATCATAATGTGATCTGCGTAGATTCAGTGCACCGATCCCGTAGCACACCGTTTAGTACCAAAGTTTATTAACGTAAGAACCTAGTGACCTCTTTGTATGCAATGAAAATAATTTGGCGCTGTAAATAGGTCAGCTAGTTTCTTAATGCTAGTTAAACTTTGAACAGTACCTAGGTTTGTTTACATTCAAGTATTCAACCAAGACAAGTTCACACACTAGATTTTCGCACACATGACACGCTGTGCAATAAACTACGCAGTTGTGCATGCCGTGAGCATGTGTGCCTAATAGAGTTGAATGTGCATGCTAACCGCACATGTGCACTCACGGATGCTGCTTTGTTTGTGTGCGTAGGTTACTGATAATAGGCCTCAATATTGAGGGCTTGGTACTGATGTCACGTGATTTCACCTGTACGGTTGCTTTTGTGATATCTGCAGACGTTCGATTTTCAAAGAGTCGCGGTCAACTTAGCCTCAAATGATTAATGCTAGGTGTTTCACACAGCATTACCTAGACCAAATAAATAACTGAATACAGGACATTATAACGAGTTCTTGTGTGGTAGGTCGAAGTAGGTACCCACTCGAAGCTTTGTTCGAGACTAAAAAGACAATGCCCCAAAAACTTAGTCGAATTTTGGAGTAACCTTGAAGTAATGTAATGAAGATTCGCGAGACGTTCAACAAACTTTCCCGCACAAGTAGCTTTTGAGCCGAACGTCGGTGTTTTATTATGAAATGTCACGTCGTGCCAGACGGTACATAAATAAGACTGAATTAACTCGTCTGCGACCTCTGGATTGAACACGATATAGTTCACATTCACACCTAGAATAACACACAATGGGTGAAATGACTCATCGGTGTGCTCAGTGTACTTTGGAACCATCCAGCACTTTCTCCCGAACGGTGAATTTGTAGTTGTAACCAACGAGGAAAAAGACCGTCTTTTACGTGATTGTTTCGTACTCGCACCTCTCTTGGTTACCTCGAAGCAACAAGAATGGTGAAAGGATGTAGATAAATAGGTCATCAACTGGTTTCAAATGAATTTTCGTGTATTAATAAAAAAATATGAATTTTAAGTACTCCGCCCTATAATCACTAACATTATAATATTTTGACAATAATTATGTCATGAAAAATCTATGTCATGCATGGAAAAAAATTGATGATTTATATTTTTAATCTATTCTCTATTGATATAGAAATATTTCTGCATATTTATTTTTGTATATTTTGATGTTTTCATTGAAAATTAGTGAGATATTTTAAGACGATCGCAAAATTTCTAAACGTGACGTCACCGTTCACCTTGTTGTCATGATCATCAAGCTCTAGCTGGATATCTTTTTTGAACACACAAACAACAAACCTGTTGGTTTTATCTATATCATTTATTTGTTACACTCGAAACTGTGCGCAGTTTTATTTTTTAGTTTTTTTCCTTAATAATGTAAAAATTTGTGGGTGTAATTTTTTTTTCAGTAATAAAATAAGAAAAAAAATTAAAAAATTATGCATATACTCTATTCGTGTCGTGAACGCGTGTCGATATGTGTTGAATGTTGACACTGTAACGATGATGCAAAAGAACGTAATGCAATGCACATCGCATCACGCGAAGACAATGTAAATACCAACGCATTTATTTTCTCTGCTGTGACCGAAATACTCATTGTAACTTTCTCGTCAAACGAAAACAAAGTACGGCAAACTAAAGCTTACATAATATCTTAATCGCAGGTGTGAACGTCAATTCAAGTTATTATGATGTCATGTTCATTGAGATGCGTGTTTGGGCTATCGATGCCATGATTCAGCATAGCATGGTTACCGGACGTTTACATTTCATACAAATCTTCAAAAATCTTTTTTTTTACCGTTTACTATTGAGCACTGTTTGACTTGTCTAATTTAGACTAGACTGTAAATACTTAATGGCAACTGTAGAATATTGAAAGCCTTAGCAGACTCTGTGGGATATTGAAAAAATTAAGCATGCCGGTAAACCTACTGCCTCGCCTAGTTTCGTACCCAAAGAGTGAAAACGGGACCCTATTACTAAGCCTCTGCTGTCCGCTATAACAACAAATACTAAAAAACAGAATATAATAAATGTTTAAGGGGGCTCCCATACAACAAACGCGATTTTTTTGCCGTTTTTATAGATAATGGTACGGAACCCTTTGTGCGCGAGTCCGACCCGCGCTTGGCCGGTTTTATTTAATGTTCCTTTTGCGAGATAGTTATGTGCGATGGTACGGAACCCTCCGTGTGCGAGTCGATGTTCTCTGTCGACTGGCCGGTTTTATTTATAAAATCCATATCTGCGTCTGACCTATGGAAGTCGGCGTTTTGAAGGAAGACATGAATATTCAGGGAAAACATAAATGTGTAGAGAGACTTAACTGGGGTGAGGAGTTTGCTGAGATATAAAATTGTGATATTGTTTCAGTGGGAGCAGTTGGTGGTGGCATGCCTGAGTCTGCCGCGGGAGACCGGCGGCATGTTCCTCTCTATGGCAGGCTGGTGGCCGAGGAGCAACTGGCCGCCATGGCAGCACCTTCTGACATTCAGGTGAGCGCCGTAGAGCGCAACCCTCGAGCTTTCGCCTGCTACCGTACCCCCCTCCAGGTAAATGCACGAGACAGTTTGTGAAACCACGAGGAAGAAGATGGCCCCTTACATTAACATCCGCTAAACTGCGATGGCGGAATGACTAATCACGGTACATGTCCATAATTCTTAGAAATCCTAGAATATTTCGAATAATATATTTTTTGTTCGTGTTTTTACTGTTCATAAATCAACAGCGCGGATTATCAAAATATTCTTATCGGGTGGATACATCCCTTTTCTCTAACGTATTTCTTAGAATTTAAAATTGACACTAATAGAGCCCTTGAAGTTTTAGCGCAACATTTAGCGAAAACAATGTAAATGCATAAATAAGTTCTAAAGTTATTGTTTTGAAAAAGAACCTTTACCAGTCTAGACAACGCTCAGGTTAATAATTTAGCTAGCCAATAAACTGCTGCTAATTACCTTGTAGAAGTTGTACAATTCAAGTTCTCTTTCACTGAGATGTACTCGCGATAGTGCCCTTCGTCTAGACTAGGTTAATTAATAGAGCTTTTCCAATGTTATACGGGCGTTCTAATTTCAGCTTCGGGTTTACTAAAAGGGCTTGAATATTGTATGCTTTATTACGAGTAGAATAAAATAGAAAACAGTTTACTATTTGCAAACGGTCTCGTGTATTGATACTATCCTGGTCCCTGTTGGTTATTTTTACATTAGAGATTAATAGAAACCTTTGCATGTGTGATGCTTATTCTCCAAATGCTTGTGTGCTTGATGACCTAGTTATTTTGTTTGAAATTGCTTTTTAAAAGCCAAGTTATGGAACTAATATATGTCTTTTGCCTAGGCAATGCAGGCCCGAATACCACAACACTTTCGAGATCCCTCAGCAGCACCACTAAGGAAGCTCAGCGTGGACCTCATCAAAACCTACAAACTTATAAACGAGGTAAGTCGTAATTATAAAATAAACAAGCCTAGAGAACGAACTAACTTTTCACAAAAAAAAAATAAAAAAAAAAGTGCTCCTTACCCAAATTTTTCTTCAAACATATGTTCTCGTTTAAATGTTTTTCCGCCGTCCCACGTGAGGTCGCAAGGTCGTAGGAAAAGCCAAATAAGGCTTAACTGTCTGTCTACGCAGACCTTTCGATGCTCGTGGGTGGTCGGAGGCGTTTGCGTAGGTGCACGTTATTGCATCATTGAGAAATTATAGGAGCTATACAATGACCTACTGATATCACTCCATTCAGGGAAAACAGCTGCGTGCATCTCGGTTTAAATTTCGCTAAGCGTTGTGTTTACTATTCGATATCTATATCAACGAATGACAAAGGTGCGTTGCTCCGTACGAAAACACGACCTTTATGCTGATCAGGGATCATAATGATTACCTTAAAAAAATGCAATTCTTGAATTTAAAAAAACGTGTTTGTCTTCCGTAAACGGGATTAAAACGAGAAAAGAACTAAAAATGGAAAAGGGGGAAACTCCGGATAGATAGCATTGCAACAAGACGCTAGAAATAACTAACGACACCGACAGGCAACAAACTAGTAATGGGGTTGATGACAGAAACTGAAAATCACCTAAATTATATATTTACCGAATTATACCGGATACACTGATGAAATACGTATTATATTTTGATTTTGATCGAGATTAATTATTTTTTGATGAAATAAAACTACAAAATACAATAATCCGCCATGGCACGTTAAACACTTATCAGAGAATACTGAGACCTGACGGCATACCGTCAGAATATGTAATGTAAAGTCATAGACGCCCGTCTCACATTACCGCGCGGAATCGAATTTGCGGAGCCGCAACTCGAGTCCGCAGCGGGTCTTGTCCGCGACAGTTTCGCCTGTTCTGTATCTCGTACAACCGACAATGTCATTGCGAAACTCTTGCGACACCGCACCAACGGTACCGCGCGGTAGTGTGAGAGCGCTCAGAATATCCACAGGAGAAATATGGTAAAGGTCTGACTTTCTTAAATCAATATTTTTCTTTGTTTCTTGAAATTATTGGAAATACTAGTTCTAATTAGTTTCTATTACTTGATTGTTATTTTTCTTTGTTAATAAAGAGTCTATTGTTTAAAAAATATTATGATCATTCTGTATCATCAGATGATCGTGCATCGGTGACGTCATAGTCACACGCCACTAGTATTGTAGAGCGTTTTAGAGCGAAATTGAAATTGCATTTTCAAAAGCTCAATGTTTCCTTCAAAATCTAAGAAATATGATTTTGTATTCAGTTAGATGACTAAAAACATTACGGAATAATTTCTCAAAATCAGTTATCATGCCTATTAACAATAGCATGAAATAACGCATTTGGCATATTAAACGGTCTTAAATTTGTAAAATTACCAATATCAAGTCAAGGCTGATTTAGAGTTCCTTTGTTCAGACAGAAGGGTCTCTGTCTTAGTCTGTCTGTGTTCTCGTAAGTTTCGTTCAAAAAATTGTTCTACCTGACCAAAAACTCGTGATGACAAAGTAGGCAGAAGTAAATACTTGTTGCCTCGTCTATAACCTTCCAAGAAAACGTTTTCCCTTTACGTAAATGATTTCTTTCGCCATCAATGTCTTGTTTACGAGCACAGGCGTTGGAAACTAGAGTTAGCATGACCTTTAACAGTCACGTGGACGTGTTAAGTTTTCACTGCGTCGTTGGTGGTTGTTCGAGCAATAAAACGTCATAGTTTTCCTTGTATACCAGGTATACATAGGCCGCAAATGACGCCGCAAGGAACTTGTATAGTTTACCTTACATATACTGTAGCCAAACTCTAAGTGGAATGTTTGTGAACAAACTACGACACAAAAACTAAAACTCACTTGCAGTCAAAATTGTAAGCAATATTTATTAAAGGAAAGATCACAAATCGTCACATCATGTAAAAAAACATAAACACGCGGCAACAGAGTGAATTTTAGGTACCTTGCTGTGAAAGTAAATATCGATTTTCCTAGGTAGGTATGGGTTTATTTACAAACATTCTTCACCTAGTTTGGCTAGTGTACTCTTACGTAATCTTTATTGAAAATTATTCGTTTCTTGCTCAAAATATCGAGTTGTCTTGTAGTTTAATCTATTTATAACATGCTATCTCTTTCATCTTACTTTCGGAGCTCTGAATTTTGTTTGTAAACACAAGTAAGGAGATCCTTATTTTCAGTTTATTATGATGAGAATAATAATAAACTTTTATGAGTTGGTTCAAAAAACTAAAGCGCGTATACTCAGCTCGGGCAATTAATCTCTTTGTCCGGGACACGTGGAACTCCCCTCGTCAGTTTATTTTAGAACGGATTATAAATAGATAGTTCTATTTGCGTTTGGAAGGTGGTCGTTGCCCTATTTGGTGGTGTGTTTACATGGCGCTTCGCCAGCTCTTGGCTCTGACGCATTAGGAAGATCAAGAGCTACGGAAATCCCTGCATGATATGCTGAATGCATGCTCTGGTGTGTCAGTGAATCATCCCGTCTTAGTTTGTAAACAAAACGCGTTGTCTTCTGTTTTCTAAGGAAATCGGTATTTACTTTCACAAACGAAATAGTTTTCAAATACATACTTAGTTATCTCTATAGTTTTTGTTGAGAAATCTGCTTTTCATTCCATTTAACGATATGTCGGTAAATAAAAATGGAAGATTAATTCTACTTATACATATTAATTATTGACTAGCCTTGAGTCTATGACGGTCTGTTAGTCGTTCTCTATATCCACAATGCGGTTTCGCTGACCAAAGTTATTGGTTTCAAATGACCCAATTGCGTCATGTTTTTTGCATTCCGCTGACTGACAATAGATTTGTACATTTGCGAGTGAAACGCCAATAGCGTTTTCCTAAAGCTGATTTATTTTCCGATGGCGTGTAAGTCACCCGTTTTTACCTCTTGCCAGTATTGCTAATCTCTCGAGTTTGATATATTGCCTTCACCCGAATCAGTTCGGTGTAAGTAGGTTTCGAAGTGGGCACAGTATTTCAAAACAAACCAGACACCGGTCACGATGACTCAAAGCTTTGCTGCACAGTGTTACTTTGTTATACCGGCCAAATATCTGCTACAGAGCATTGAACGCGGTGTGAAGCAACTAAAGAACCGCAATAGGCGACAATGAGTAACGTCTGGCTAACCTGTGGGCGGTTTTCGCAACTGACATATCGATGCCAATACGTTTTGAGTCAAGGAGACTTGCTACAGTGGAATATACAACGGTAAACGGGCGATTGCCCTCTTTATTCCTTACTGAAGAAGTCTAGACTGTTCGATTGGCTGTATCGTGATTTCTGCTTTGCATTTTTTATTATTGCAAACAAACTTCAACATCTATTTCTTAAATTACATGGAATCTGTGGTCAGGTGTATATTTAGTATTATAAAAACGTTCAAGATTAAAATTATGCTGTGTATGGCAGTATAATTCTGTTGATAGATTTAATATGTATCTAATATTGCTATAATACTCAAATTTATAGATTCAAGATAATTTTTGCAAACTAAGATATTTATGTATGATGAAAACTTAACAAAAACTGATAACAATATAAGGCAAGGTAAAAACTCGATCTTCAAAGACGCATGATTGCATACGCGCAGCGACAATGGTGTAACTTACTTAGTTTGAAAACATACCAGAGGCGAATTAAATCATGAGTAAAAGCTGCCAAACCAAAAATTGTTTCGTACCTAAATTTTCTACCAATATTTATCTGGTTTTGTAACTCTATTTTTGTCAATAACGACAAAAATATCTTAGATTCTAGACCCGAGTAAGTAGGTACTTACAAAAGATTATGAAAAACGTTTACTTAATATATACCTAGTTATTTTTGATACTCGACATGAAAAATGTTTCTCGACTATAGGTACGGTTGGTATACCTATGTATGCAAGGTATGTAAGTACCTACAGTCGAGAAACGTTTTTCATGTCGAGTATCTAAAATAACTAATATTTAAGGTTTTTATTTATTATACTCTGGGTAATTTCTAAGAAATTAATAAATCCCAAAAATTTACGATCCCGACGGGATTCGAACCCGCACCTTCCCCTTCAGCGCAGGGGTGCTCTTTTTCCAACTAAGCTACGTGATCTTATCTAGTCGGCCCGAAAATCTTTGGGAGTTCTTTTCGGCACTTACGCCGTCAGCGCCACCTACAGAGGAAACAATGAAGTTATCCAATTCTGCTCAAAGACCAAATTTACATTTAGTTCTTTGACGAGAGGTTTTGCCGTTGCTTGATTCTAAGGTTTTTATTTATTATACTCTGGGTAATTTCTAAGAAATTAATAAATCCCAAAAATTTACGATCCCGACGGGATTCGAACCCGCACCTTCCCCTTCAGCGCAGGGGTGCTCTTTTTCCAACTAAGCTACGTGATCTTATCTAGTCGGCCCGAAAATCTTTGGGAGTTCTTTTCGGCACTTACGCCGTCAGCGCCACCTACAGAGGAAACAATGAAGTTATCCAATTCTGCTCAAAGACCAAATTTACATTTAGTTCTTTGACGAGAGAACTCCCAAAGATTTTCGGGCCGACTAGATAAGATCACGTAGCTTAGTTGGAAAAAGAGCACCCCTGCGCTGAAGGGGAAGGTGCGGGTTCGAATCCCGTCGGGATCGTAAATTTTTGGGATTTATTAATTTCTTAGAAATTACCCAGAGTATAATAAATAAAAACCTTAGAATCAAGCAACGGCAAAACCTCTCGTCAAAGAACTAAATGTAAATTTGGTCTTTGAGCAGAATTGGATAACTTCATTGTTTCCTCTGTAGGTGGCGCTGACGGCGTAAGTGCCGAAAAGAACTCCCAAAGATTTTCGGGCCGACTAGATAAGATCACGTAGCTTAGTTGGAAAAAGAGCACCCCTGCGCTGAAGGGGAAAGTGCGGGTTCGAATCCCGTCGGGATCGTAAATTTTTGGGATTTATTAATTTCTTAACTAATATTTAAATCAGCACTCACTAAATACAAGAAACAGTTACAAAGGAATCTGCACAAAAACAGTCGCGCACGCCGCCGTCATCGTACCACGCTTTCGCTCCATCAATATTATCGTGTTGATGCGATACGAATGGCGGAGCATCAGCTGTTCGAGCTATCTGCTCGCAAATTAATATCGCTCATTCACAAGAGACGTGTTTACACCATCCAAAGCTTAACATCACGAACGATTCAACCCTCATTAAACTACTATTACTAAAGGCCTGGTGCCGAATTCCACTAAATTCATCGCTTAACCCTCCACGCTTCACGAGTTCTCGAGTGGAGACCTCGACTCGGCAAACGTAGTGTAAGACGCCCTCCCGCCAGGTAGGAAGACGATCTGCGAAAGACAGCGGGTAGATGCTGGATGCGGCAAGCTAAAGACTATAGCTCTCATTAGGGGAGGCCTATGTCTACTACGACTAATATAGGCTGATGATGATAATGAATTGTTAAACCAAAACATTGGTATCGTTTCAATATGTCACATTTTGTAATTTTGATGAAAGAAACTACAGACGACGCGTGTCAAAACGGTCAAGATTGAAACCCTTCTATCAATATTTCCGTGCAAATAGCACCGCGAGCACTATCTAGAGTTTCTTTCATCTATGAACGATTCTGCAACGACACTATTGTTATAGTAAAGACACTAGTCAGCAGAATTTAGGCACTGTTTAGTTCTACGAGGTATTCGCTACTCAGAGGGGTAGGAGTAAGTTTCGCTTGGATTCCGGACGCGGTTTCGCGTGGATCGCGGTATTCTATCGAGTTTCATTGACAATAGGATTACCGAAAACCCACTTGGATTTCGCTATTTCTAGGTAGCGAACTAGCGAATAACCTGTAGGTCTGAAAAAGCCTTGCATCCTAAGATCTCACTAAACCTGTAGGTGATTTAGAATATCTTGATAATCTACCTAAGTCGAATTAATTGCGCATCGTTCCCGAGGTCGTTGTTAAACGTAGCATCAACTTCCTCATTTGCACTTTTTATAAGAGTTGATCTTTTTTAACCGACTTCAAAAAAGGAGGAGGTTATTCCAGTGTGATGAATATATCGTATAATGTAATAGTATTGTAGTTTCACATGAAATTCTTATCTACTTGCTTTGATTTTGTTTGCTTTTATCGCTAGTGTGTTATGTTGCGTTTTGATGACTGTGCTTACGTAGTGACTTAGTGAGTGACCTAATAAAGTTACGTCATTTATTTTGTATTCAATCATACGGCTGATCAGCGTCTTACGATCAGTGACAGCCGTGGCAACATTAGCAGTCATTTTATTCCAATCAATGTTTAAGGTAGGAATAGTTTTGATTGCTTGTTCATAGCAATAAATGATAAGGTTGTCGCAAATCAAAAGCGAATCGCATCAGCACAGCACACTGGCCGTTTTTCCACTCACCGGCCCGGCACCGACACCGATGCCGCCGCCGGCGCCGTGTCGTTGCCGGAGAAGCAAAAATGTATGCGTGTGTGCTCGTTTTTCCACTTACCGGTGCCGGCGTTTGAAGCTTGTTGGAAGACATTTTGCCACTTTAAAATTTATCTAAAGATAACGATTTTAAGGCCATATTTGAATGCACATTTTTGTGCTGTGTGGTAGCGGCATCGGAGCTTTAACCGTCTGTTGCCAAGAGGTCCTTGGACTGTCGTTTGTGCTGTGCCCAATCAATCATAAGTAACATAAGAAAGTCAGCGCATATTTTCTCTAGGTACAGTGAGTAATCATGTGTACCAGCTAGCAAACAGCGTAATGCAAACGGGGCAACTAAAGTGAGTCAAGGTGAGTGCGCGACGTCATGCCCGCTGTTGCCCTGTTGCCAGTTGCCACCCGGATTATTGTAGACATCGGCGCCGACAGGGCGGGGTGCGGTCTACCCACTCTTGGAAACTCGCAATACCATCTCAGATAGCTTTGATACAGTTCAGGCCTTTCACCCGATAGCTGCCAATGTTTATTAACTATTTATAGCGTTCCGCGTATCACGATTATTCAATATCTCTATAATTAAATTGTTTGTGACGGCTTGAAATTTCTATAATTATTTATAACTCGGTTGGTTATTCTGGTTTGATTTGATTGGATCTTTTCAAAGTAAGTTTCCAAGTGACTATACAGACAAAGCGACATGGTAAATATGTGATTCCTCTTTGCGTCGATAGAATGATAATCGTTTCCGTTGTCAACGAGGAATGTTAAATATGCAGGAAAACTAGTTATGACGACGCTATGCAAATTAATTCATTGATTGCTATCATTTTCTTGTACCAGATTCAAAAAGAATATAACTATTACTGCATTTGGATTGATGTCAAGCCAAGGTGTCAGGCTATTAATTGCGTGCTAAAATTTGCTTGAAACAACCTTCGTCGACATCATTTCAGCAAGAGCTGTGACAACAGTCTGCCTGTGAGCTGAACAATACATGGCCGCAGGTCTCGCTTTGCTGGCCACCGATATACACTCGGAATGGTTTCTCAGGTGGTCCACGCTCAACCTTGTCACAGATAGCCCCAATACTGAGTGGAGTATTGAAACTTTGACGGAAACGAGGACAGGACGTACCATTTCTGTATAATTAATGAATAGCCAGTTCACAAAACCAGTGTCCTTAAATGTATGTGTGGGTTTAGGAATAATTTACAACGGACTTTACGGTTTTGAATAGACTATGGCACAGATTTGTTAAGTAGGCGCGACGTCGGTACATTAATGATATCTATCAATCTATATAAATATCAATATGATGATATTTATATAGATTGTAAATGATATGTAGTGTAGGACGCCCTCCGACCAGGTGGTATGATGATTTGCGAAAAACTGCTGGCAGATGCTGGATGCGTCAAGCTGAAGACAGGGCGCTATGGCGCTCATTAAGCCTATGTGCAACAGTGGACTACTGTAGGCTGATGATGATGATGAATGATGCCGTAAAAGCAACCAGTCGTAAATCTATACTAATATACCTTTTTACGGCTGAACGGATGTTAATGAAATTTGACAGGGAGGTAAACGGTATCCCGGGAGAGATATAGGCTACTTAAAAAGCGCGTGCGAAGTCGCGGGCAAAGCTGGTAATCCTATAAACCTAAAAAAAGTCATGGAGGTTTAAGATGGTTGAACCTCTTTAAATAAATCTGCTATGTAACGCATGTTGGTGTTTACGAGCAAAATGTATGTCACGCCCGTAACCCGATTGATAACAAACTGTTTCAAGGAGACGATTAAGTAACTCTGACTCATTAATTGCATGTACCTATGCGTTTCATTTTATTTGATTATGCGTATTTCTCTTAAATTTTCGGTGGAAATCTTTACGGTTTTAATAATCGTAAGCGCAAATCGCTGCGCAAACCGTAATAAGAAAAGAATACGTGCCCAAAAATCCTGGAACGTTGTGTGTGATATGATAATTCAGTTTTCAAACTTTGAGTCATAATCACCTTTATTTGTTATTTAAATAAGCAGTTCTCTAATAATTCCATTATCATTGAGGTTTTTTCTTGTAAAATACAAAATCGCCCATTTGACTCTAAAATTCTTTATTATCAAAGAAAATTACAATAAAATAATAGAACTGAATGAAAACAAGTATTTACAATTGAAACAATTGAGCTAACTGTAGTTACAAACAATCTACAGGTAGCTCAAGTGATATATATCAATACCAGTCGAGAGCTTCCCCAAGACGCTGGTTGCATTGCCCCGCTGTATGGCAATGATGCGCTGTGCTGTGCCAGATCCTCACCAGCTCTCGGGTCACGCGTCGGTCACTTCGACTAGACGCTCAGATAATTTGACTCTTGGTGCGGTCTGAAAGTAGGAGCGCTTGTGAGAAAATATTTTTTTTTGTTCAAAAAAATTATTCACTGATTTTGTAAAACATACACGTGGCTACCATAGTTGTAATTACTATGATTTTATCTCAAAATTCCTTATAAAAATAAATAAAAATAACTAAATTTCGAATTTGATAGGTATTAACAATGATATTGTTTTCGACTTGCTGCCGACCGCCGCCTGTTAGAATATTGAAATTATGTTTTGGCGACTTATTTGAAAAATGTCACAAACTTGGTTTGAATTTTCAGTCACAGACGTAGAATTTTTTCATACATCATTGAAAATGTTATGCACCATATTTCAACACGTAACATTTGATACTTATTAGTAGGTATGAAAAATATCACGGTTGGTGAGAGGGACTCATCACTCGTATCATATTCCAGTTAAAGCTATAATATAAGGTTCAGGTTCAACTATTACGTTAAAACATAGTTATTGCAACTTTTACGACCCAAAATTGTTATGCTCTACAATTACCATAGAGATAGGTTTAAGTAATAGCTTATAGCTTCTCATTCTAAGTTTCAACAAATAAATAAAATAATTAATTATAGATAATTTTTAAGATACTCAAATACTAAAAGATATTAAAGGTGCTTTAACCGTGGTCTGCGTTAGTAATTGTTGGTTAGGTTGTAAGGGGATTAACCGTGTTATTACAAAATATAACCCAGAAACGGAATACGCCATCGACAATTTCCATGCCGTTGTTAACCAGCTTCACTCCAGTGCATAACAAAACACAACAATGGATTTCATTCCCATAATATCACAAAGATTTAACTCGAACGGATCAACTCGAGACATAAATGCTACATCCTTAACCTACATTTCATTGTTATTGCATATTATTCCTTTGTTACTGCGCGGCTTTGCTACGCTGCGATGACATAGTTCAATCGATGCGTCCTATTTATTACCAATCAAATAAAGTAATAATTTAAGGAACTAGCGGTCGCCCCGGCTTCGCACGGGTATATTCTATAGCCTATGTTCATCAGGGATAATGTAGCTTTTGAAATCGATCACAGTAGTTTTTTAGTTTATTCGTTACATACAAAAATACAAATCGTTCCTCTTTAAAACAAGAATCTTAGAGAAAAGATTTGTATTTTAGTGTAGAAGTGTAGATATATAGGCTATACAGCCAATCAGTTCATAATTTTTATGAGTTTAACTGTTTATATAGGAATCACTGTCTGTCTGTTTATCTTTTCTTCCTTCTTCTACATACAATCCTTTATGGTGTGTCCTTACTTCACACAAAACGTGTTTTGTATAAATAATCATAATTAAGTTACATGTTAAATTAAGCAAATTAGATTATAACGACATCAAGTGTATCAACATGTGCCTACGGTAGAATAAATAAATGAATATTAACAAAAAATTCAGACAAAATTTATAAAAACTGAACGCCTCGCCTATTTTGACGACCTCGTTGGCGTAGCAGGCGAAGTTCCGCCTGCGAAGCAAGAAGTTCCGGGTTCGATTCCCGCCTTGGCACAAATAATAATAAATAATGAACTCACACAGCATTATCTAGCCCCAAGCTAAGCAGAAATGTTTGTACCATTTGCAAGATTTTTGTTCTGGGTGATTTTAATGTACAGTCAGCTGCGAAAATATGTATACACTTCCATGTTTTGAAATCGGGCTGAATAGCCAGTGTATAGTCATTTTGATAATTTATATATCGTATTCTGACAAGAATGATGACTACTTAGTGTAATAAATGTGTGCGTAGACTTTTATATGATAAGTTTCCAGGAAAATAAAAGTGAAAACTTGGAATTGTATACATATCTGAGCAGCTGACTGTACATAATTATAATAAAATATGTCTATCTATTGTATCCAATGTAAATCAGTTATCTTATAACTATAACACAAGCTTTGGTTCGATTGGGGCTAGATGATGCAGTGTGAATTGTCCAGCATTATTTATTTGAATATTGGGTCCAGTAGCGCAACCTTTCATAAACTCGCCCCTGTTCCATATAAAAAGCCCAGCCCACCCTCACAATCCTAGTAGCGAATTATGACCGTTTCATTTCCCAAAATTAACATCACAAAACAACCCCTCTGCTTTTATTTCGCCCCTGAAATAATATCTTGATTCAATTTGGGTGGAATATAATTTGTCGTGCCATAATTAATTTTTAAGTTGTTTAGAATGGTTGGTAGCGTTTTAGTTGATTATTGTATTAGAATTTGACTAGGAAAATGGAGAAATTGTTGCTGGACATTCAGTTTGCGAAGTGGACTTTGCAAAGCGTGCTTTTTCGAGTGATTCTATGTCGTTGGTGCGGACACTCTTTCTTTATTACCTCGAAGTATCCAAACAGCTTAAACGATTTTGATAAATGAGATAGACATCAAAATACTCGTCTTGAATCCTATAAGCTAAATTTAAAGGCCTTTGCCACCACATTTTCGAAAAAAGTCGGATTTTTTATAGTTTTCTATCAATTACCTAGTTGTTGAAATGTTTAAAGCAAGTCACAAACTGATTACGAATTTTGTTTTTTGTCTATTTGTTTACACCTTCCATAGTGGTAAGTTTATTGTCTATAGTGATAGTTACTTGTAAATGTCACAACAACTGGATTAATCTATGAAAGCGCCCCGTGGCGGGGCTCGTCGGGTCGCGTAATCCCGTTTGCACGGACACGTTTACCAGTAATTAGCCGGCGTTTACCGTTTACGCTTTTATCACTAACCGACTTGTCGTTTATTAATAAGTAGCTTACAATAAAAACAAGCTCGACATAAAAATTTATGAACCGAACAAGTGCGAGTTTGACAGTGAAAAATTTGACTACACTTAATTACAGTTACTGAGGTAGTGGTCTGTAACGGACTGACTTAGTAGCAGCACCCTTCGAGAGCGGAACCCTAAAATTGTAAAACACAAGTAGTATTGTTTTGCCGTGTTTGTAATGGCACATAATTCTAGTACTCTGCTGGATATTTGCTGGTCGTTCTTTGCCATAGTCGTTCTAGGTCTACCCAATGTAGTAATATAGTTATTAAAAGGTCAACATTATGTATGAGTTTGAATATTTTGGAACAACATGGAACATAAACTAAAGAAAAACTAATAATATTTTTGCCGATGCCGATGATTTGGATCTGATAGGGCGAAATCTCTCTGCCATGAAGGATGCTTTCCACGCCTTGGAAGAAGCGTCAAGAAAGGCAGGACTACAAGTAAACGCGGATAAGACCAAATATCTAAGAGTCTCCCGAGATCATGCTAATCCTCAACCGTGCATAACTATTGGTAACAACGCTTTCGACACAGTAGGTGACTTTGTTTACCTTGGCTCCCTGGTAACTGCTACAAATGAGGTGGACGCGGAAATCAATAGAAGAATTCTAGCCGCTAACAGGTGCTACTTCGGCCTACTCAAATATTTCCGCTCTAGGGCTCTATCTAGAAGATCAAAAATCCTCCTATACAAAACGCTGCTACGACCAGTCCTAACGTACGGATCGGAATGCTGGGTGCTAAGTAAGAAAACAGAAAACAGCCTACTCGTGTTTGAAAGAAAAATTTTAAGAAGAATCTTCGGCGCTGTACTGGATGGTGACCGCTGGCGAACAAGATACAACCATGAGCTTTACAACATGTACCAAGAGCCAAATGTCGTAAAGTTTATAAAAGTAGGCCGTCTCCGATGGGCTGGTCACGTAGAACGAATGCAAGACGACAGAGCACCAAAACGTCTTCTTCGTGGCAAACCTGATGGCCGGAGACCCCCTGGAAGACCGAAACTCAGATGGCTCGATGGTATCCAGCAAGACTTAAAGGCAATTGGAGTGACCGGCTGGCAGGAAAAAGCCAAGAATAGGATCGGATGGAGAAATTTACTCGACCAGACCAAGGCCCACCCGCGGCTGTAGAGTCAGGATGATGATGATGATATTTTGGCATATTTTACCTTATTTCATGATAATATCATGTTAGTATATGATATATATATAATATTTATTATATGTTATATTAAAACATTTATTATATGTTATATTATAACAAATAATAAATATTTTGGACGAGTCCAAAATATAACATTTTTTTCAATAATTTTTTGTGTAATATCTGCACATTTCGTTTGATCGAGTTTCGAAAAAAACGTAATAAAATAGAGCGTGCCACTAATTAAAGTGATTGAAGGAATTAACTTACCAATCAAGTTTACGATACCGCCTTACGACTGTCTACGTCTGTCTATCCAGCCAGCAGTTTTTATAGTGTTGATTTTATGACGATTGCTTACTCGCTAATATAACTGGTTACTCCAGAGTTTCTCCCTAATTAAATAAGTCTATTAGAGATACGGCAAAGTGAATGAGACCGGGGTGGTAAACAGAGTCATCTCTGTTAAGTGCCACTAAAGTGCACGTTAATCTCGTTTTTTGCAATTAGTTGGACTGTACCTCTATTGCCGGCCCTCCCCCTAGCACCACACGGCAAATTTTTATTACTTTATTTAATTTTCCTTTTTATACCAAGTGTTTTTCGTGTCCAACACAACACAGCTCCAAACGTGAAGTCCTCGGTGTTTTTGTTGATTTTTCAACTCCAATGTCATTGAGTAACAAGCATCGTGGGAGACTTTATTAAAACACTGTTTTTACTCCCCTTGTTTTTATGACTGTTCTCATGAATTGACCGGGCCTAATTTTGCTAACCAATCGTTTTAATATGGCAATCTGTGTCGTAACAGAATCGTCTGTAGATGAAAGAAAGACTCCAGCTAGATAGTGCGTGCGGTGTATTTGCACGGAGAGATTAATGGATTGGTTTGAAATTTTTGACACGCGTCCCTCTATCTGTAGTTTCTTTCATCAAAGGTAAAATGCCAAAATTTGCTTGGTCTGTACACGGCATGAGACGATACCATTGCTATGGTGAAGCGATTAATTTAGTGGAATTCTGCCCCAGTGCTGGAACATCGCAGTCTTATCATGACAGTTATGTTTTATAGTATCAAACAAAATGAAAATAAGTAGTATGATAGAGCTGTGAATAAGTAGTATGATACAGTACGTCTGAGAAGCAATTTAAGCTACATTATAATCTGAATGGCCATAGAAACAATTAGTACCACGTCTAGCATACCATAACTCATGTGGAACTAAACAAAACGGTGGGTTCGTCGAACTAGCACAGACGCGAGGTGCCCGTCACCTTGAGGTCATCTATGTCACCTTGTTTCCGAAACTTGATCGGAGACAGTTATCGCTTCTTAGGTAGATACTTAGTGACTTTCATTCATCATTGTTGATTTTGCGTCTCCGTTTTCTGTAATCTACTACGTCTTTACATATTGACCGTATTGCATATAATTTACCTTTTAAATACGCTGCGATTGTAACCCATCGACGAGAGAAAGTAACAAAACATTTAATTTTTAACAGACTGAAAAGTGGAGGTTCTACTATTTCGGCTGTTGTTTGTTCCTCTCTTTCTCCGTCATTAATGGACCGATTTGGGTGATTCTTTTAAAGTTGTATAGAGGGTGATACCGAGGTGGTCCCATAAATGATTTTGGATTAGTATTTATCCCGCAAAACTTTAAAAAAAAAAACATTTTAAAACTACGGATTTCGAGGTCGGTTTTATTTTTTTTCAAATTAATGATTGTGAGTATCTCGGTGCGCGTATATTACTTTTGACGATGCTGTCAAAAAACACATCTGGCTATTTGTAAAACATCATTACCGCTGACTTCTTTGCTCAAGTCAAATTATCCAGCGAAGTATGTGATTAGCGTTTCTTGTGTGTTCGTTCTCACAGTCGAGACTCGAGGCGCATGCAAGGCCGCTCGGATGAATCAGCTGATGACAACCGGGGATTTAACGCCACCTACCGCACCTTATTTATACCGGCACAATACCGGCTGGATTCTTAAAATATATACCAGTATTTGAGACCCACGAACATATCCAACAGGAAAATACGCCTTATCTTTCAGTTTTTGCTTGTTTTCCTCCCTAGTCCCAACATTGGGATTTACCAATATACTAATGAGTTGAAATATGAAAACAACTGATAAATCAATTCCACAAAAAGATAAATATAAATGCTATTGTGAATGCGACTCGCACGGTTCTATGTCCAGTGTTTAATACGAAAATAGGTTTGACCTAGCTACTGTCATGGCGTGGGATTACGGATTTTACCCAACCGGAAAAAGGTGAATTCAACGCTTTTTGTTGTCATGTACTTGGTTATTGTGCAATCATAGGAAATCGTGTAGATGTCGCCGCCTAGTCGTAGAGTCAGCCCGTTTCGAATGACTAGGCCAGTTGCAAAATCAACTCAATTAATTTCCATGCCGATTGTTGAACCATATGACAAAACATACAAAACGCTTCGTCATCTCGTCGAATGAAGTTAATTAGGTATTCCCCACAAATTAGCGTTCGTTTTGTAATCGGCCTTGCCATTCTACAAACGGGCTAATTTTACGTTCCGGCGGTGACGTATGTATTGCCTAAGACACCAGAAGAAGCAAGTCCTGCTTCTTAAATTTAAATAGGTATAATATAACTTTATCTACGACTGGTATTGATATGGATCAGTTAAGCTACCTGTAGATTGTTTGCAACAGTCTGCAGTAAGCTCAATTGTTTCAATTGTAAATACTAGTTTCAATTTTTTTATTGATTGATTGTATTTTTTTTTGTTAATAAAGTACTTTATCTCTTGATTCAATCTCAAATCATTACCAAAGTTGTAGAATGCAATCCCCAGGCCTGATGTAAATCAAAATGGTTGTTCAAATTCAATAACTTTATTTCTTTAGGCTTACAAAATAAGTACATAGACAAGTCAAATTTCATACTATTAACAGCTTTATAAACAGCAATTATTATTAAATAAGAATATAAGGTGCTGTATGAATCAAAAATTATGTCGATCTCTTATAATAGTTTAGAATAATAGTAATTTAACATCAATTTAAACGAAGTTAATACGTATAATAATAATAGTAAATTTATGAACTGACGAAATGTAGTAAAATAGGATAATGTGGATTTATGTTTATTCATATTTGACTTAACTTGTAAATGTTTTATTAAACATTAAAATCTTGTATCTTGTACCTTTTACAAGCTGTTCGCATTTCTATGAGTAGTTATTAATAAATTTATTTAAAAACATTATCTGTTATCCTCGTGACTTATCTCTCTTAAGGACACTTGAAACAATGGATTTCCCATCCTATCCGCCACTCGCTAGTCATGAATGAGTCAGCTGATGTAGCATTGGCCTCTGACTCATGTCTGATCGATCATTTACGAACATCTGTGGATAAGCCAGATCAGCTGTAACTTCAAAAATAGGCAATGTTGCCTGAACTTGCTTTATCTTCCTTAAGTAATAATGAAATAAATAAAATCAGCACATTTTGCCGTTTTTCAGACTTATGAACGAGTTTATTCAAATGAAAGGTCTCGATTTTATCAGTTTCCAGTTGCCTCATCCAAATACGAGTACATAATTGGTTCTTGTGTACCTCTCCTAGCGTCCATGATCTTACAGCGCTTTGCAGACTTCGTCCCTTTTTACAGACGCGAAATTAATGTTTGCCGAGGTTGATTTGTTATTGTAATTTTTTTCCTGTCTCGAGTTTTGGTTTAACCTTTTTTTGTCCACCTGTTTTTTAATCGACGTTTGACCTTTGTGTTAGTCTAGCGTAGCGTTCTAAACTACTAATAACGTTTGAAAGACGGCGACAAGTTTTTCATCCTAAATTTGAGAACATCCGTCAATAAGACTGTTTTCCGTAGCACGTTAAAAGTGCAATCTATGACGCCATTTTGTGAAAGAAATTTGTATTTTTTTTGTAAAGGAACATTTTATTTTCATAAATTCTATTCGATTACTCGACTTCTACAGGTTTTTTCACTACCTATCGTATTTTTTTAATCTGAACACTTACGTTCGTTGCTATAAATCGTAGTAAGTATTTAAAAATATACATTTTGCTTGAATTTGGCATTAAGCCGTTGGACCTCTTACCGATCGTGTCGGTCTGCCGTCCCATTCGATAAGGAGTGAGTGCATTGAGGGTGCACCTGTGTTTGCGCACACTTGTGCACTTTGATATTTTCTGCACACCTAGCTTGTCTCCGTTGAGACTGAAGATTCGGCTAGGACGAGATCACCTGTTTTCTATACTACCGGCTAAGCTTCCAGGTATAGCTAAATGCGGTTTCATCCACTACCCACTTATGTTGTTCTGAACTCGCATAAAACAACCAACAATAGGTACTCACTTGTATTGCCACAGTTATGACGGCAGCATTGAATGCAGCGTTTATTAAAACCGTGTCACTATCACGGTTTCGATAAACTATTGTTTTTGAGCCTACGCATGTTTGACGCAGATACGTGACGCATACGCAGGCGTCGATAAACACCCGCTCTCGTTTTCTCTATGACGTAGAGCTTGATAAATGGCTGCGATGGTTGGAGGGAACTAGATAAAACCGATGACTGCTGCCCTGCTGCCTCTATATTCTGCCTCAGCTACGGGAATGAATTTCCTTGATGCGGTTTGACTTCCAATATTTCCAACTTATTTGCAGATTTGTTTTCAAATTGAATACATAATAGATTCATAAACTAAATAATATATCCGATTCACAGTCAAGTTCTGCTAAATAAAGTAAAGATTAGAAAGAATGAAAGCATCCGTTACGATTGAAGAGCACCTTCGAGGTTACTCATTATGAATAACCGATCTCAGATAAAGTATTTACAGGCTTCCATTTGTTTCCTCGTCTAAATATCCTAGATGTTTCTTCTTATTAACCCAGTGCAGTCAATGGGCTAGTGCGAACAATACCACACACAGCCAAACATCCGGTCGGTTATCGCACTAACTTTGATAGAAACAGCACATGCTAATCTTATGTGAATGGTTATCGTTGCTTTTATTGCTTTGTAATGACAATGCATTTCCTGTCGAATTTGTGTTGCAATGTGCAAACTCGAAACATTCGCATAAACTTTTTGGTCGGCGATATTTATTGGTTACACAGAAATGCCAGTCGAATTGCAACGTCTTTAAAACAATTCAATTTAAAGACGCATACAAATAAGCAGCCAATATCTTGCCGTTTGGGTTCTGTTTCCGCTTATTTATCATTCATACGGCATGCTTCTGTTATTTTCCTGCCGGCCGGTGTCGCCAGTCGGCCAATGCCACCGAACCATCTTCAACACGGTGCTCTTGTTACTAAGGAGATTTTTTATTATATATTAATTTTTTATTTTTTCGATAAAATACTGCACTAAGATTAATGGAAAGATTTGTAATATGTTGCCAAGCGCGCGTCGGATGAATGGCAGTATCATGCGCGTGAGTTGATTGCGCAACGTGGCGGTCGGCCTCCCGGTGACGTAACCTCGTCGCGTCGCGCTGCGAGGAACCGTTGCCAGGTCAGATGCAAGTTTCACTTCAAACCCGCTGTTCCACTGATTTATGACGCGAAATTTTGATTGCTTACAACATTAGCAATCCATCTATGACGGCGTAAGGTGTTTGTTTGGTGTGTTCTTAAAATAATAAGGAGGTTAGGCTAGCATAGCAACACATTATTTCTGAATCTATTTACGTATCGAGCTAGTGAAACATCGGCACGGTATTGTGATGTCATCTGTGACTGTCGTGGCTTGTTAGTATGTAAAATAGGCGAAATATCTGTGTTGGCTGGCCGTCGTCGCGGAATGCACTTACGGTTTAGGTCCATAGATGCGTGTGAGCAGGTTTCGGTGCGACTTCCTCATTGTTAAAATTGAAGCTCACTGATAAGTAGTTGCTTGCCTATGAATGTCATTTCGGACGGGAAAACTAACTTATTAATTCTGTTAACATAATAACCGTTCAAAGAAAAATTTGCTTCTATCAGCAAAGCACAATATCTAATAACACCATTACGCTTGTTTTCTGACCAATGCATAAACGTTTAAGAGATATTTGGTCATGGTGGTCATCTTCCACTGTGAAAGCGCGTAAGACTGTAACTAACTAAAAACTAGATTAGATATCCTTACAAAATAAATTCAAAACTTCTATAATCCTGGAATAAAAAATAGATATTAAACTTCGGGCAACTTTCCCCCCATTAAACAAGGCAGCATTAAATATACAAGTATTATTGTTGTGTAAACAGCCTCAGTTATTCTTCCGTCTGACTGGACGCCAAAACGGCTCCCGAACTTTGCTCATTAGCAGACGCTCCTTTATGACAAGTGACGTTGCGTCTCGTGCCGTAAAGTACACTGACAATCTACTAGCCGCGTCCCGGTTTGTTGCTAGTGAGATCGCAGTCAATATCGGTTTCAGGTGCAGTGTTTGCAACGGAATACATGATGCCTTTTAGTCTGTATATTCACCAAACGTTATTCAATAACTACAAACCAAATATTATGACTCCAACTCGCTGGTGTTGATATATTTCAGGCGATAAAAGGAAAGTTTTGGACACCTATACAGCGAGTTTTGGTAAAAACCCCGGCTACAACACTACGCTGTGGGGCTGTGGAATTGAAGCGTTTCCGGCAATGCCCACTTTTTATAAATACTGCATTTTCCACCTGTTGGTTTTACAATTTTTTGGGAGTTTTATCTCTCGCCTGTTTGTTTCGTACGCTAATCCTGTTCTTTGCAAGATGAAATACGGCTGCTGTTCATATTTTTTTATCCGATTTTAGTACGTTTACATCGTACTCGTAGGTTTTGCGTAGTACCTGTCTAGAAATTACTTACAGAGTTCGTTTTTGATGAGGGCTTTAGAAATAAAAATCCATGATCAAAAGAGCTTTGCACGGTTTTCTTTTAAAAAACCAAAGTGCTGTAATGCCTCTATTATGTACAGCAGGTTTACATATCAAATCCCTCGCCACTTGGCACCACTTTATGCGACGCAGTCTGCGTACCCACTTTTGGCCCTTCATCTTTCGGCCTTTGATGATGAAAGCAAGTCGAGTTAGTCAATGGCCCGTGGCCAATTGTTGCTATGCAGTTAAATCACCGCCAACCACCTACGTCAGGTGTCTATTAAAGTTATTTTATTGCTCTCATTACGGTGTAAAGCCCTTGTCGGATTAATGATGTAGGGTACGCATTTTCTTGCCCTGCATAAATTTTCTGATGTCTAAAGTATTTTCCTCTCATGCTATGATTGATATTTATCGAACGTTTGTTACTTAAAAAGCCCTCATTGCTTGTGTCGCCTTAGTAGCTTACGCAAGTGAACTTTCAAAGTGTTAAGTTGTAAACGCTAAGTGAAATAAGTTTGTTATCCTGTCACACGTTCACAGCAGTGAAAGTTAAAATATTGTGTGGCGTTTCGTCACGAGATTCATGCTCCGTGGAATTTTACACGACAATAGCTTACTTGCCACCGCATCTCTAAAATTACCTGTTTCCCATTTTGCTTCAAGTTTTCTAACACAAAGTATATCTTTCACTCCAATTCTGCAAGCAAATATGTGATTTATTTAACTTTTGTTTTCAATATGTTGTAAAAATTTAATTCCAAAACCCGCTAACGTTTTTTTTAGCAAAAACCAAGGTAAAGTCCACTTCTCGGAAATATAAACACGTCCAAACAACACATCTGACAACCCTCGTTATGAAGTCAAGGCTATTTCGGTTCTGATATAAACGCTAAATTGGCCCGCCATAACACAAAAATATGGCAAAGGAGACCGATGCATTCCTGGAACTGCACTGGATCTCCGTAGAATAAGAGTGATCCAACTATGGCAAAAGATGCCATGCTGATTTGAGATCTCTGTTTCCATACCCTTGAGCTATAATCGGTCGCAAAGCGGACGCAATGTGGGGGACGTTGGCCTGCCGAGAATGTTTGCCGCTGACCTAAGTGGTCAATAATGATCTGTTATACAGTTTATACAGCGTATTTTCTTACTGCTTCTCGATAACGTTGGATAGGTATTTTTTTATTGATCATGCGTTTGACCACCATCTTACTTTAAGTAAGTGAAGATGTGGCCTCAGAAGGAACTTATTCACCCTGGATTTGAAGACTCCAAGATTGTACTCTAACGGGAAAACAGACGCAGGAAGCTAATTCCATTCTTTGGCCGTGCTTTTTATGAAAGTAGAGCAGAATGTTTTGGTTCGACACTGTGGTATGCCGACCAGGTACGGATGGTATTTTTCTGTTCGTCTGCTGGTCGTATGGTGGAAAGAAAAAGATGGAATAAGGTCGTGCGATGTCTGCGCATAATCACTGTTATTTTTCAATATCTCTCATCTCTTTCATGCGGCGAAGTATTTTGTTTCTCCTCGAAATTAACAGGTGCTCTATTCTTGCCGCCTTTGTAATTAAAACGGCATTGCCAGCAAACTTCATTATGGGGCTTAATCAGTGCACAGCAAAACAGTTAGCTTACTGAAAAACTGCTGGATACGTAAAACAATAGTTTCGCTTTTATGAGCTAGCTCGTTTTAATGTTTCCGTTTTCTTATTTCTTCGGGCTTAATTATGAGAAAGGTAAACATATAAGTGAAAATACTAATTAATTTAAAAGCGCTTCACGTCAAGCAAGGAAGACAAAGAACTAAGAAATCAACAAATTTTATAGTCTCGTCAACAAAGAAACCTTACTAATTATATTTATCATCAAAATAGAAACCTACTGTGATTTTATTCCACCCCAGATCGGTCAAGCTCCCGATCGCATCGCTCTGTTCGTATCGCAGTTTAAAATAGAGCCATGAATCATTTAACTCGATTTTGTAGCTTCTACGTCCAGTTCAACGGGCCTCTGTCTGGATTTCTTTTCATCTTCAATTCATTTTCTTTCAGAGTCTGACTTATTTATAGCTGGAAAAGTTATTAAAAATATTGAACCATTGACTTGGCTGGAACCTAATTTAGCGGTTATCGTTCTGTTAATAACACTTATGTTGCTACCAAAATTTAGCAACTGGTCGCTGTTCTTTTAAAGGCCCTTTAAATTGAAATCTTCATTTGATATGATGATAAACTTTATATTACTATAACATGGCACGGACGTTGGGCTTATAGCCGCAGAGGTATAGTTTACATCTATAAATAGATGGTTCAAATTCATTGATGAACTAGTAAATTTCTCTTAAAGTGAGTGCGAACCTCTAAGCTCCCGTACAAATTTTACGATTCCTTTTGTAACACTTGGTTTTACGGTTTTGCATACATAATCGGATAAAGATAGCTATGTTTGCACCGCTTTAGTATTTAAACAAAAAACATCATTAAATTAGAGCGAAAGTAATAAAATAGTTTGAAAATGCATTTTCATTAAAATCGGGCACGTAGTTTTCAAATAAATCGAAAAGTACGTTTGTATGTAGGCTTCGAGGTTCGCATCCACCTTAGTCAATATCCCAAGCAAAGATCAGTCCACCCACGCGCTGAAAACTGTACGATTTACTGAAAATCAACTAGCAAAGATGGATCTCTCTCTCAATAACTTAATTCCATCGCCTTAGTTACCTATTTTCTCATTATTCCATTCACGTTTTGCTTCAGATATTGGATCCTGTTATAAAAATACAACCTATAAACGAGACGAGATAAATGCGTGGGCGTGCGACGGGTAAACAGACTTTAGATGAGATTCCATATTTAAAACATGAATGGTCGCTAAGATTACACCTAATAGAAGAGAAATTCCGTTCATTCATGAGAAAAACACCAAAAACATACGAAAATTAAACGCAATTAGGTACATATACTTGACGTATTGACTTCTTAGCATTTCTTCATCCACATCTTCAAAACTGAGAATGGTTACTTCGTGATGGATGTTATACCGTTTCTGGTTCCATCACACACATTTGCCCTATCTACGGGTTTTATTCTTGTCTTGGGACAAAGGTTGTACGATCTGCATATATTTGTTCCAGTTGTTCTGGGTGATTTCAATGTATAATAACATTAATAACAAATATCTATCTATGTATTGTATTAAGTATATCAGTTAACTAGTACTCATCATAACACAAGCTCTGGTTAAGGCGAATATGAAGGCAAAAACACGAAAATTAGGTGTTTTTGAACCCGTTTTCTGACAAAAATATAGATTGTGGAGTTTTGAAATTTATATATCCTGTAACACATATCTTGAAGAAAAGCTTGGCGGTCCCAAATGTTTGCCGTTAATTATAGTTTAGTTGTTATAGTGTTAGTTATAGTGTGTGTTTAGTTGCTTCGAACACACTTTTTATCGGTGTCTCAAATTGGATCAGTACTAAACTCAGTATAGTGATTCACATAGTTCATACCTATCTCTTGGCGGTCCATTATCGTCGAATAGCAGTCAAAATAACGATATTAAACGCAAAAACGTATTTTTGCCTACAAAATCTGTGATACAAACCTGACCAGTTACTCGTCACCTAACCGCAGAGGATCGTATTATTTGGTTGATTAGGGTACTACATGGTATGCTGAATCGAAAACAAGCACTCATTGCTGCATATAGGCGCGCGGACATGCCCAAGGTCATTTGCCTTACTATTCGCCTTAACTTGGGACAGACATAGATTATTTATTTATATTTGTTGCGTGCGAATTAATCGGTCAATCACAGCCGTTACGCGTCTTTCTAATCCTTTCGAGATCACGTGTTGGCAGGGGTGCAAGTTACCCAATACCCAAGGGGGGTAGGGTTGCGTGGTTTGTTCTAAAACTGAGGCTGTATTTTCGCAGAATAACGTGAGTAACCACCCAGCATCGGGCCGAGTGCGTCACTTGACAAGTGTGACGTCCCTAGGTATTATGGGTTACGCGACTCGGGCTTGTCTAGACAATTTACCTCAATGTTTTACGTAGGAATCTGAATTGTATGCCACTAATCGTCGCAAAAGGCTGCGACTAAAATATTTGTATCGTTATATCCTTCTCGGTTAGTCGGAAATTTAAAGGTTAAGGTTGTATAGAACTGCATAGAATTTAAACAGACAATCTATACGATCAAATAACGAATTTTTGATCCAACTTATCTTGTGCATAGGCTTCCGTGTTTTTTTTAAAAGTATACTTTTCTCATGTACCTGAGTAAATTTTAGTATCATCTCAATAAGCCAATAGTTTTCTGATTGTTGAACTTAACTGTTGTAAGCTATTCGATTTGTATGTTTTTTATCTAGTTGCAACAGCACATTGCTTTTTATGCATGAAAACTTATCCTTGTTTGTATGGATGTTATATTTTACCCGCTCTAAAATTATTTTTTAAATCCCTTCCAAATTGACCTATAAGGCAGAACGACGCCTGCCATCGGTAATGGTTTCCGAGAATTAGTTAGAAAAATTCAACTGCCTCTGATAATGTTGCGGTTTGATTACCGAGAAGTCGTGGGGTGTGGGCGGCTTATTAGGGTTCCGTATAACATACCTTATTGAAATTTTCACGAGTGCGGCCGCCGCGCCGCCGCCGTTGTAGGTGCCAGTTTGGTACCTTCACAAATATTGCGCCAAACCTAACAGTATTTTTTGAATAAAAAAATAGAATGCGCAAAACAGCCTTTTATTTGACGGCCCCAACGAAAACAAGATATTACATTATGAGAAATGTAGAGCGATGTTGGACATTATTCAATATCTACCTACTCAAATCTTTTATCACATTTGTGTAACATCAGATGTTAATGTAAGAGAAGTCGAACATGCACCTAGCCACGGCCACGTTAAATATTAAATTTGGCCTAGGTCTCAACAATACAGGGTGGATTTTTTGGACAGGGCAGGGGGACTGGGACAGGTACCTTAACCGATGATGTAGCTACATGAAAGTGGTCTTAGGAGAATTAATGATTTATTTTATGAATATCCATATTTTTTTGATATCATTCTTAATTCTCAGAGGTTCAAAGAATTGTAAGTTCGTAAAAAAAATGGGCATTTTGCACGAAAAGTTTTTGGACCAACTGAGTTTGGAGTAGGTACTAATAAAAGTCAGTATCCTAAGACCATTTTCCTGTAGATATAAGGTATATCTTTTAATGCCCCGTCCAAAAATCCACCTTAATTATTCATATTATTAATTATTCGATTTAAGTAAGGTATACAAGGTCAGATTCCGTAGGTACTGAATAAATACTGTGAATACTGTTCACTGGAATCCTTTTAACCCCAAATCAAACGAACGCTTGGTCGTTTTATTTATGAAGTGGCCGCCGACGCCGATAATGACTTATCAGTTCCGATTACTGTTGACATAAACAGTGATTCTCTATAAAATAGCATTCTGTTATCCTTTGCTACTTTCTCTATGTTTTTATTGTAAGTTGACAATCAATATTGATTTCAACCTATGGGTTTTATTTCTAGTTAATATTTTAATGACTGTTTAAAGGTTATTTTAGAAATATAGTAACATCCTGTACGTTATCAGAATATTTTTTGACATGAAAACTGGTTTATAGTTATGTTTTGGAATTCCACTTTTTTAACGGATATCAAGTTAACAAAGCTAGTTGTAAATATTGATTGTTATCATATATGATGGATCGCATCGTATATTTACAATAATTTGGCGTGTTTTCAAAAAACTATAAACTATCTTAAAATTTCTGAATACTGATAAAATACAGCCCGCTGACAGACGGACGGACAAAAGTTAAAAGTCAATAACTAAATGTTATTGATTTTGGTCGATTCAATTTTTTGTCCACTAGTGGAAGAAGCGAAAAATAAACCACTTGTGAGTTTATATAATACTTAAAATTCAAACAGACAGACAGACTTAGTAGTCACAAGGCTTAGTAATAGGATTTACTCGTATGTTGGGACCCTTTTATGTTGTGCCTACAGAACCCTAACAAAATAATCAGTCCAGGACAGGTAGTCCGTTTTAGGCGATCCGCCGTCCGTCAACTTTGTTAGGCCTCGCATTAACACCCATCTCGCATTACCGCACGGAATCGATCACAATAGGCCTATCATGGCCGTAGTGATAAGAAAGCCACCAAAAGCAAATAAAAAAAAACCGCACGGAATCGAATTTGCGGAGCCGCAACTCGAGGTCCGCAGCATGTCCGCGACAATTTCGCATCTGTTCCGCATTTCGTACGACGGACAACGTTGCGAATCTCTTGCAGCACCGCACCTACCTACGGTACCGCGCGGTAGTATGAGAGCGCTCTAACGCCCGTTGCCATGGAAACCAATAAACCAGTGAGTGAAAATTATGCTGTGATGATGTTTTAGATACGTTTTACAAGGAATACGTTTAATCAAGGAATTTATATGCACGCCACATATAAATCCTTGAGAATCTAACTTTTATGGGACCATCTCAAAATCAACCATAAGACAACAATGAAAGAATCATTCAATCATCAAAATCTATTAAGAACTGGCGAAGATATTACCAAAAATATTGTAGTTAGTCGTGAATTTTCAAAAATATTATGTTGTTTTTCAAGCTTCACGGGATAAATACTAATTTCTCGTTATAAGAAGTGAATATAATTTTTGATTAATTAGGGATCATTCTCTATACAATAACGAAAGAATTATCACAACCGGTCCATAATTGACAGAGAAATCGATGAACATACAATAAAAAAAATATATACAGCCAAATATAGAGTCTCCTCTTTCCATTTTTACAGACTCCAATGTAAAAATATAAAGACCCATTGCGCTTCTATAAGTCAACTCATGTTTACATTACACATACCTAGTTGAGTTATGAATGAGGCAAAGGATGGATGACTTGCCTTGTCCATCAAAATGAACATCACAATTAATCAAGTCAATTACAGTTACAGCATATCCATTTCGAAATTTGCTCTCATCTTTATAATCTGAGAACTGTATGATTCATTGCATATGTACTGAAAAAAAAAACACGGGACGTGTTTTGATATCTATTTGTGTATTACTCACAACAGTTTTTGTAAATCGGAGATGATAGTGACTTTCTGAAGCAATCGTGGGAAATAACCAACAGATTTTCCACTAATTTAATGAATTATCTAATTCCATAATTAGATCACGCACGTTAAGTCGTTAGTCCTGCGCCTGACCTCGCCCCGGTCGTAGAGAGTGCACCTGTGTTTGCGCATACACTTGGGCACTATGACAATGTCCTGCGCACCTGGCTAGTCTCCGTTGAGACTAACCGTCGCGCCTTGGATGAATATTCGGCTAGGAGGATATCATCATCTTTCTTCAACAATAACCCGAAATTCATAAAATCTGAACCCTGACCAACAAAAGCTCCAAATAAATATTTTGACACGTAGGTATACACGTGAATTCTGCTGAATTTTGTCTTTATTTGTCATGTTCGTGTTAAAAAGGTTTTCTAGTAAAAAGCGGTGACTTCACCCGTAGTGCCCATGGTAACAACGAACTTATTAGTAACATTGTTGTTTTTACAAATAGATCTTCGTCTTCGGTACCAACAATAGGGTAGGTATATTATAGTCATGTGACTTCAAAAAGCTGATTATTTTATTTGTATTCTCTATTGATATACTCTATTGATTGTACTTCAATACATATCTGCATAAGTACTTATTTTTGTATTTTTTGTTGAGTAGATACTTAGAGACACAATCGCAAAATTTCTAAACGTGACGTCACCACTCACCGTGCGTCATGAACATTGACTTTATGTTAGACTTTATATGACTCAATGTACTAGGCATAACGATTTGGAGATGTCTGTAATGTTATGATCTTGTTTAAATAAATAAATGAAGCTTTACGCCCGTCTCACATTACCGCGCGGAATCGAATTTGCGGAGCCGCAACTCGAGGTCCGCAGCGTTTCCGCGACATTTTCGCATCTGTTCCGCATCTCCTACAACGGACAGCGTCATTGCAAAACTCTTGCGGCACCGTACCTACTGGTACCGTAGGTGCGGTAGTATGAGAGCGCTCTTAGCGAGATATCTATTGTTTGAAGAAAGAAAGTAAGAAAATTATTTATTAGACACAACACAAACAACAACAAGGTGGTTTTTACCCGACTACCAACAGGGGAGGGTTATGAGGTTAGCACCCTATGTTTGTATGTTTGTATGTATGTGGCCGATTTCTTTGTTCCCACGTAGCGCTGAAACTACTGGTTCGATTTCAACAAATTATGTATCGATTGATTCGTCTCAATACCCCGATGGTTATAGGCTATAGGATTTAGGGCTCCGACCCCGAATAAGCCTTCAAAACGCGTATTAAAGTTTAGGTAGCCGCAGGCTGCAGGCCCCATAGAGAAAAATTAGAATACCTACGACCTATTTTCATTTTCAACTCTATGCCTATCAAATATGACCGATGCGTCATTCTATTTTGTCAATGTAAATGTTTCAAACTTTTAACTTTCACGTAGTCGGGTTGTAGTTTTTAACTTTATCTTGTTATCATTTAATTAGTTTCATATTATTTCGGTTGAAGGAACATAAAGCACTTTGAGTTGAGAAACTGAACGGTAACGTCACAGAAAAGTTTCATTTTTCGTTATATCCATGATTTTAAAATTTGTAGCCATTTTTTTTTGTCTGTACCTACCTATTTAATGAAATACTTAACATAAATAATAATTAAAAAAAAACGCATGCATATACCCTGTTCAGCTGGCACGTAAATCAGACTTGCCTCAGTTCGTTGAACACTAATTCCAACAATGTCTAGACAAGTCAATAGCCGAGATATGCAAATACAGTAAGCGCATATTCCTAACTGTTTTAGCTAGTTGATTCCGAACCGCACAGGTCAAGACTGCAATTGGAATGTATTGATCTGGATCCTAGCAATCTATTTTATAATGTCATAGGAAAAGGAATTATTTGTAGCATCTACCACAGTAAACAGTGAATAGTTGGTGACCCTCTGTAAGGGACGACGCTCAATATTCAAGATGGGAAGGTTGAATAGGACTTTTCGAATACTATTCTATTCTGGAAACATGGTCCCAGATTTTCACATCCCTCTGGGATATTTTAGTCTTAATTATGTGTGATGAAAGCCAAAAGCGTGACCTTTCCCCGGTGGCTTCTAATGGAGATTTGACCTTTAGGCGGCTGGCCTGAAACTATACATTATTAATGTTCCCGTATTATACCACTGGTTGTGCGTTGCTTGATAAAACATATTTGTTCTTCTGAATACGTTCAAACAGGCTGGCATACATCTTAGGGCTCCTATACACGAACGGCATGTTGCTAACGGCGGCAGAGACAACGTTAGCTGCTGACACCGGTCGGCGGCTGCCGTCAACGCGTCGACGACAGCCATCGCTCTGTATCGACGTTTGCAGTTGTAGCGTGCAGCGTCCGCCATTTTGACGTTGACATCGAAATACTGCTGCAGCCGTCAAAATTACAGACGCGATGACGACAGCTACCGACAGGTGTCAGCAGCTGCAGTTGTCTCCGCCGTTGGAAACGTGCCACTCGTGTATAGGAGCCCTTAACACCCCATGTAATTATTAGCCGCGTAACTTAGGCAAACTACGAGTACATTATATAAACACCCAACTAATATTACTAAGGAATAATCGAATAGGTATAGACAACACTTGTTGCTGGCGGCGCTTTATCGTATTCACTTGATATCGCACATTCCTTTGACGAATTTATCAGTAAATAACCGGTTTACTAGCTAATATTATCGATATGTTTGTTTATTTGTATTTGCTGTGCGTCGTTTATTTTTAATTAATAATATTCCTTGCGTGCGTCTGTCCTTAAGGAATTAAGTACCTACCTATAAAACTTCATATTTTTTTGGGTACATTTTGATTTTTCTTTTAAATTGGCAAATTTCGCGTCATTGTCTTGTTATAAAAAAATACCGACTCCTTGATGATTATTCTTTATATTTATATGGGTTAGTTAAAGTTAGTTTTTTTCCTCATTCATCCACACTTTAGCAAAAGTCACAAGAACTAACATTTCTGATTGACGTGTGCAATCTGAATCACATTTTTACTGGAATTTGCTATCGACGCGACGCGACGGAGCCACACCTTGCGGACTTTGAAAAAGCGGCTGATCATCATTCCAATGAATACGGCTATTGAAGTCCGCTTGCTTGTTTACAGTGTAGGTACTTTCTCTATTGAGGAAAACAGAAAGGAAACCCCTTTTGCAATGGTTTGGTTAAAGTTATCCACCAGTGACAGTGCCACAAAGAAACCTCCGCTATTTCAGAATTCGCCTGGTTACTTGCAAAGATGGTACACTTGATTATTTCTCCATGTGTGAAGGCTAAGAATAATCTAGGCCGAAAAATTAGTGACTTCTGACAGTGATACAAACAAGTAAAATGCATGACATTCAGAGTTATATGAAATAGTATTTCATATAACTCTGAATGTCATGCAGTGATTCATAGAGAAGTATAGGCTCCCTGTCCCCGTGTCTATTTTCGATGTATTGATCTTTCCACATCGACCTATTTCGAACGCTTACACTGAACGATGCACTGATGCATTGCTTTTAGAGCACAGAGATTATTTTATTTGTGCATCACGGATTGATTTTATACCTACAATATTTTTCTCTGTCAGTCTTCTGTTTTTGAGTTCAAAATTCTAGAACCCTGTCGGATTCTTTTGCTCTTAGCTCAATTAGAGCAGGTCAGGAAATGATCAAGACACAATACATTGGATCCTTTTGTTACCAACAGATGATGACATCATTCAAAACCTTTCAGCCGAGAAATATGATCAAACTAGTGACGTGACGGACGTCCCGTTAACTAGAGCATCCGTGCACGCCATCACATGCACACACGATGATTCAGTCTAATCTATAACTTGGCGCCAAAATTAATCTTATCGCCCATGGAAACTATTTTGTAATGCTGCGGACGTCAAGGCGTTACCAGGTAACAGGTTCACAGATAAGGTGCATGTGTGTGTTCATTGATAAAATAAAATTTATTGCACAATATTATGGCGCAAGCGTTTGTTTACTTGATAAGACGGCGACCGCAATAAGAGTTTACTCATGTATTGTCGATTTTATCAAGATTTTTGCAAGACGCGGTACATACTAGTACGTCTTCAAATATGCGGGAAAAAGTTTTTTTTAAGAAACTTGATAAGGTAGGAATTTCATGAAGGAATTTTATTCTAGAGTCATAATTTATTCCGATATGATTTTTTAAATGGCTTCATTGCTGAAATTTATAAACAGATAAAGGAGGAAATCATGCACTAGTCCTTGTACGAACATAATTACCGCATTCAAAGACGTCATCAAAATATTGACAAACATAAATAGTCCCCGCAATGGTAATAAATAAACACATTTCATGAAGTGCAGTAAATTGCACGTGCACAAAGCAAAATACCTATTCGCTGGAACCCCCAACGTGGCGCCGCGGCTGGCGTGACCGCCGTATTCTGCTGTACACGAAACGCTACGGTTTTGGCTGTAAATTTAAATAAATATTGAACCACTTTGTCCTATTACGCCTAATTGCAACAGTTTAGAGTCGATGCAGGAGTATGCGGGGTTTGGTTTGTAATTGCTTCAATCAACTCATGTTTTTACGTCGGTGCATATTTCACCCCATTTAGGTACACTTTGTAGAAATCAGGTAGAGTTTCAAGCTAGAACATTGGAAGACATACCTTTTAATTTACTAGTTTAAACAGAAAAACAAGCCAAAACGCTTCTTTTTAGGATTTCTTAGTTGATTCTCCGTTCGTAATATTGACAAACGTGAATGTAGTGTGGTAAATGGATGTGGTCGATTGCCAGCACGTGTAATTGCCGGAATACTCATCGTCTGTTATGATTGTGACAGTAATTTTCGTGTTGTTGTCGACCGACTATGTGTCGACATCTCTAATTTGTGCAATTATTTCCCTTCAATATTTATACTGATGTCCCTTCCCGGCAATGAGGGGTTTTCGTTTCGTATTAAAAAAAAAAAAGCTAGTTCTAAATATCTCGATAGATGGCAGTGTGTCAATTGGCGATTAGGGTATGTCTATGTCAAATGAAGGGAAAACAAACTTTTTCTGAGTGTTGCCATTTACGCATTTTTTTAATGCTAAAACTGGCAGATTTTGTGATCGGTTCACCTTCTAACATCAAACCGATGACGGGGACATAATTAAGTCCCGTCCCCGTCGGTTATGGTACGTAAAAATCGTAAAAAACGGGGACATAAGTCCCAATTAAAAATATTTTGGTTTTGAGCTTTATTTTGTTCAAATGAAGAACTCTTTTAATCAGATGTATTTTTGAATGACGATGACGAGAATGAGATGAGATGAGATGTATTATTACTGAATAACGAGTCACACAATCACAAAAAATCTCCGCCATCTTAGTACAACATGTCGTCCCAAACAGCTGCGCAAGGTCAGTAACCCGAGCCGGCGCGACGGCACTCGAGTTTCGTCTCAAGGCGTGAATGATTTGTTGTTTTTATAAAGTTTTGAAAAAAGAATCGAATAGATCTGTGAAGGTTATACCTAAAAATGTCGTGTTTACCTGTAAGTAGGTAAGTAACTTGCATATCAGAAAAGGACCTATTTCAGTTTTTAATACCTAAGTAAATGAAAAAATATGTAGGTAGGTATGTTGTTGGTAAACCTTTAGTATATAAATAAATGAAGGCGTCACAAACACACTATACATTTTATACGTTATTTATGCCTAGTGAGTGATATTAGTTTTAAAGGTGATTACTGTTCCTATTTTCAGCTTGCAATATATCATTTTGCAGTTTTCCGGATATTTTACGAAACATCTTTTAGTCATATATTTCGGACAAAATTTAAGTTCGGTTTGGAGTTTTTTAATTTTGACTGTGGCAACACTACATTGGTTTCCTATTTTTGAGAAACCAAAATAAATTCAAGATTTTCTTCAAGTTTTTAGTGGTTTCCCGTCCTTCGTCAGTTCTGGAATCGAATGTTCTTTCTCTGGCTGCGCCGCCGCCGCGCCGCCGGTTTTTGCTGTTGGTGAAGTTATATTCTACCCGATAAAGTTATCTTGCTGTGTTCGAGTTATTGTTAATAACTGGTTGTGTTTGTGCTGATATGATAAAGAGCCTGACTCTGAGCCTATGAAAAACTGATGGTAATGAATGTGTACAAGCAGACGTACAAGAATTGGCTTAAAGGTGAATATTGGTAGCGTGTGTCAACAAAACAGCCGAGCTCTTGGGAATATCGCAAAGAAGTGGTTATAAAAGAACACAAATCTACAGGAAGAATTTCTTCGCCCAAAAAAAGGTCGCAAAACCAATTTTAACAAAGTATTGACAATTTCACGTATTCTGCTATATGAAGAATCGTCCATTCGTTTTTTCGCTGAAATGAATTATCTGCTCTAACAAAGGTAAGAATTGAGTTAAGTATCTACCTCATTTCAAAGAGAAGTCTATTTAGTTATTAGTGTCTTTATTTAAAAAAAGTAAAAGGATAAAAAGCAGCCTATGTGTTATTCCGGACTATAATCTATCGCTATGCCAAATTTCATACAGTAGAAGTAGAACTATAGTATTCATATGAGTAGAAAGTAGCGTACATCCATCCATCAATCCAAACCTTCATCATTATAATATTAGTGGGATAAAAAGTACTTTGTGTTTGCGCTGCTGTAAGCCACTGCACATTAACATAATGTCAGGATTTGATTTAACGTTTTAGAGCTTCTCAAATTAGTGGTTAACCAAGCACACCTACTGCATCTGAAAAATGACTTGTATCACTCAGGCATTATAGCTTCCTGTGATCTGCATGTAAAATATTTGCTATTTTGTTGCAGGCCATACAGTAATAAAAACAAGGGTGGATACCGAGGTCAAGTCATCGAAATAAGCTTTCTTGGAACGCTTAACAACAGGCTTGAATACTCCAACGGGAAAAGGACAATAATTGATATTCAGCTGTAATTATAGGCAACGAAGAAATAAAAAACAAGAAATGTATTTGTTTATATTTATTTCTGATGCCAAATAAATAATGCCTTTGTAGGACTAAGGTATTAGTAATTTAGGCAGTGAAAACTAATACCTATAATGTACCTATGAATAATCTTTTAAAAGTACTTCTCTATTAAAAAAAATGCACTTATTTGTTTGTTTTATTTACTCTCTGAAAGGCACAACCAAATGTTGCTTTGCTTTGTTGTTAGGTACAAGCATAGTGAAGGGTGGTGCGTGAGCCTAGTATTATTATGACTCTCAGAAAAGACCACCAGCAGCGCAGCGTGTAAAGCTCTGGACGCTTAACTAGCGTGTGAGATTGAGCCTTGTGAGATGAATGGATTTAGTAAAATAAATACCTATAGCTTTCTTCAAGAAAATTTCCTGCTCAAGCAAAGCCGAGGGCAAGAACGAATGATCCATAAAAATTCAAGGGTTTGCTTCACTGTCTTGTCACTTTCATAGTGACATTTCTTTGTTTATTTGCAGCATTTGAAAAATCAAGTTTGTTTGCCAGTTTTTTCATTGTTTATGTCTAAACAATGAAAAAACTGGCACGATGGTTGTGACAGAGAAACATTCATTCTATCTGATTTCTTCTCATGCTACAAGCATATTTTTATCTCTCTCTGGTGAGATAGTGCATATACCTATCTCATTCACACCGGTAGAAGGTACTAGAGGTAGTCCTCTAGTACCTTGTTCTTTTATGCGATCGACCGATTATCATTTTGACGTTTTCTTTCATGTGACATTAACATACCATAGTGCCTTGTTCCTCTAAGTAGGAACCCAGTTGAAGCCCTGCCATCTATCGAGATACATGGAACTAATTTTTTTCTTTTTAAAAATGTAAAACGAAAACCTCTCATTTAGAATGATTTCGATCGCGCTGGTTTTATCGAGTTCTCTCTTTAATTGTTGAACAAAGACATGGATCTATCCTTAGCAGTACATTATTCAATAGTCGGAAAAGCACTTCTTTCATCATTGGTCATTATATCCGAATGTATTTATCGGATGGATGTTTGTTCCTTTATCACGCCAGAACGGCTGAACGGATCTGGATGAAATTTGGCACAGAGATAGATTATAGTCTGGAATAGGACATAGGCTACTTTTTATCCCGGAATTCCCACGGGAACGGGAACTACGCGGGTGAAACCGCAAGGCGCTGCTAGTTCTTAATAAATTGTGATGAGTGTTTCCTTGTTTGTATAAAGGTTGATTTTGAAGTGGTCTCATAAAACTTTGATCCTCCAGGAATTTATATGTGCGCCGTAAAACGTGTCGAAAACCTCATCACATGATAATTTTCCATAATTTTCATAATAACTGGTGACAAATATTTTCCATGGCAACAGGTGTAAACAAAGTAAATTAGACTCTAATTTTAACTAGATGTCGCCACCTTATAAATCAGATCCAAACCAATTTTCGTTGTTCAAGAATTTGAATTTTGTTTATGGTTGTATAAAACCCGCCAAGTTATTATTACTAACCTTTTTTTAGAGTTTCTCATTGCATCTAACTATACCCTAACGTAATTTGACATAAAACATGTACTAGGTATGTCAACTTTGTTGTAGGTCACCATACAAAGCTCTTTATTTGACTTGATACAATATAGAGCCTATAATTTAATCAAAACTCAGTTGCGCACAATTGGTCTCAGGAACAATTATTTACTGGGGTACAAGATTGTGCCAGGACAATCGGGACGAATGCCCTATTCTGACAATCGCTTCTTGAGACGTATGTTATTTAATGTTACTACTGCAAATTGACTCTCTGCCAGTTTCCTGGTTCAAACTGCGATTAATTATTAAACCTCTTGTTTCTCAGAGCGCTCTCGTACTACCGCGCGGTACCGTAGGTGCGGTGCCGCAAGAGTTACGCAATGACGTTGTCCGTTGTACGAGATGCGAAACTGTCGTGGACACACTGCGGACCTCGAGTTGCGGCTCCGCAAACTCGATTTCGCGCGGTAATATGAGACGGGCGTCACACTGTTTTGTCGACTATCTTCAACAAAACATTAAAAGAAGAAAAATAAAACAAAATACTAGGAACAACGTTCCGTTTATCGTTTGCTGATCATGAAGAGTAGTCATCAAGAATCTTTCATCTCAGTAAATAAATCTTTTTAACCGACTTTGAAAAAGAAGTAGGTTCTTTGTTTGGTTGTGTGTATGAAAGTTCATCGATTTCTCAGTAATATATGTGTCCGGTTCAAAACATCCAATGTTACGAGTACCTACCGATAATTTAGGTATCGGTAGGTAACTTTGGATGTTTTTTTCAGTTGTATACGATCCAGTTGTAGGATCAACCGAAGTAGTCCTTTAAAAATGTATTCCCTAGGGGGTTCCTTAGTATCTATCCGGTTCAGTTCGGTTTCAAGGAAATCAAATTATTAGGCTAAAATATTTTAACCTAAATCTGGCTTAAACTTGACTGTAACTGACCTTATTTGATATCGATCTATGTTTTTCGTCTATAAATATTCAATTGATACGTTGATGTAAACATGTACAATAAATGATAATGTTCACTTACTTTGCATTTTAATCCGTGATACAATAAAAGCAAGCGGTTACATCATTCCGAAGTACGGGTTACTTAAGACGGGGCTTGACTGAGCTTATAATTATGCCTAAAATAAGCTTGAATCATGTTGATGCCGAAAAGAACACAACATACTTGTTCCTGAACTGCTTTCCACAACTAGGCCACAGGTGGGCTCTTTTTGCGTTAAAAAAGAACACAACATATTATAACTCGTTGCGAGCGCATTCTATACTGTTGTAAACTCACTTTTTTAAATAAATTTTTGTATGTATTTCGACATCTCCCTAGTCCGTAGTCAATTGATTTATATTCCGTGACGTCACCCAGCGGTCTTGTCGGAAGATCAGCGTTGGTTGCAAACGCGACTAACATTATGCTGAGACAAAGACCTTTTTGTGACTCGAGCAAGTTGTTTATTTTTGTGTCTCTTTTATAAATGATTGTTCCTGCTTGTACGAGTGACAAATAAAGATTTTTCTATTCTATTCTATTCTATCTCTATACTGACTCCACGAACGCTTGCTGTGTTAAGGCGGTACCCCGGCGCACACTTGCGCCGCCACCTATTTTATTTTATTATTACGTTGAACAAAGGAAATTTCAAAAATCCATCGCAGAATTTGTGATACCTATTACAATACAAGCTTTTTTTTAAAGCCTCTGTATATCTGTATATAATAGTTTTATTCTATTTAGTTTAGGCAGTGAAAGCACATTTTTGTGCTGTGCGTTTCTGATCTGCGACAGCCTTAAAACGTTACATTACGCCCCGTAACGCTGCAGTACCCACTCACCGTTCGAGAGGGTCTAGTAACGTAGCAAACAGTTTTGGTCGTCACTCGATATTGTCATCGATATTTTTCTTTAATTGCTCTCATATTACATGTAAACATTTTGGGGCTTCTCAGACTTTCTTTATTCGAACTTTATTCGAACATTCTCTTAACATGAAACTTAACTCTTATTGAACGAAGACTGCTTTATGGTTTCCTTCAGAAATTTTGTTTAGCTTTTCTCGACGCATACAACTTTATACTGCCTGAAGTTTTCAGGCTGTGTGATCAGTATTTTATATCCGCCGTGATGGTTGTACATTTTTACCCGACTACCAACAGGGGAGGGTTATGAGGTTAGCACCCTATGTTTGTATGTTTGTATGTTTGTATATTTGTATGTTTGTATGTATGTGGCCGATTTCTTTGTTCCCACGTAGCGCTGAAACTACTGGTTCGATTTCAACAAATTATGTATCGATTGATTCGTCTCAATACCCCGATGGTTATAGGCTATAGGATTTAGGGCTCCGACCCCGAATAAGCCTTCAAAACGCGTATTAAAATTTAGGTAGCCGCAGGCTGCAGGACCCATAGAGAAAAATTAGAATACCTACGACCTATTTTCATTTTCAACTCTATGCCTATCAAATATGACCGATACGTCATTCTATTTTGTCAATGTAAATGTTTCAAGCTTTTATAACTTTCACGTAGTCGGGTTGTAGTTTTTAACTTTATCTTGTTATTTATAAGTGTAGACTAAGCAGAACAAATTAATGTACAGTACAAAACAACGCTAAGTTGTTTACATAATTTGATGTCTAAAAAAATATACGACAGATGCCTGGTTGCATTGCATATGTACAAAGACTCGTATCTAGCCTAGAGCATCGCTAAACCTGTAAAGCGTAAATCGTTTCTCGCGTCATAATTTCCGCTCATACAGCTCTATCTAGCTTTGCTATGTAAACATTGTCTGGGCAAACATACTCGACCGACCTAGATTCATATCACTTGTCACACTTCATGTAGGCAGATGATCGCGCTTTTCGCGTGACGACTGGGCGCTATGGCGCTCTAGGGAGTCCTTTGTCCAGCTGTGGACAGGCTAATGTTGTTGACTATATCTTATTTGGTTCAAAGAATCGTCGGAGTTGATAAAATACTCGCGTTTTAATTTGCGAAAATACCGTAACCTGTTTGACGGCATCCTGTTGAGTCGAAAGAACTTTTGTTGTCTAAGTTGTTTAAATATATCTTTTATTTTTGTCATTGTTGTTTTTGACTTAGTATGTAATGTAACGGTTGGATTTTTAAGTTAACGTTTATTTATGCCACAGACGAGACAGCTCAGTCATAAAGGACTTAACCCAAATGGTCAAGTGGTAGGTACTTATTTTGATTATAGTAATACTGAGATTTGTAGGGAAAAATATTTGTTTCTGGGTAATAGTGACTTGTATGGTTACATTTTGATCAGAAAAAGTATATTAGGTAGGTATAATTTATAGATCATTTATTCATATGAATGAGTGAGACTCCGCAACTTAGCCACGGGGTTACTTGACAAAAGCTGGTTTATTTGCGTAAACTTCATGTTACTACGTACTGATTAAAACAGTTGGCCAGTTCTATGCGCGGTATAAACATAAATTTCGTTTTAATTACTCCTTTGCCCTTGCCATTGGTAACACGTTTAGTGCGAACATCTGGTCATGTTTTAATTTTTGATGAAGGCTAAACTGATATTTTTATCGAAGCAATTAGATGCATTACAGGAATGCGGGCTAAGAGATTATTTTTAAATTACATTCTCATTTATTGCTGTTAAAGAAAATTTATATTTGCTATAGGGCTTCTTTATAGTACCTAGTAAGTTCTTTTTCATATATTATTTTCATTCATTATAATACCTATGTTATTTTAATCTGAAGAGCTATTCTATTATAAGCAAATTATAGTACCTATTATGATAATATCGTGCCGATATCCGTACGACACATGTACGGATGGGCATTGTGAGGGCGGTCGCACTCAGCGCGCGCGGGTGCGGTTTTATCGCGTTTCGGTTGCGTCGCCTGTCGCTGGGCGCGCGGCGTCCTTGACTCCCTCGGGTCGTTGACGCCGGCGCCCCGCGCCCGCTGGGGAGGCGCTCGGCCCTACATTATGCACACGCGACTGCCTCCGCGCGAAGGGAGCGCAAGACGTGCTTTGTCGCCCGCGGACACGCGTACCGCGAGCGCGAGACGCACTCTATCGCACGCATCTTTTACATGATTTATTTAACCATGCTTTTTTACGCACATTTTACACATGATTTATAGCCAAGATGGTTTTTTTCTCACTGAGGAAGGTTAGCTATGTTTTCAGGCGTGTAGTTTGATGGTAAACCTTAAATCAAATAGAATAATAATTATATCTTCAAAGTTACTCTCAAACAAACAGTAACTTTGCTTATCATCTGAGCTTAGCTGCAGGCGAATTCTAGTTTCCAAATAAACACAAACATTCGTAAAACAAACGAAACTTGTCTTGTATTGACGTTCATAGACAGGGATTTCCCTAGGCGAAACTCATCCCAGAGGAAATTAGTACTATTTACTAGTTATGTTTCACACTTCACCCCGCGCCGCCGCCGCTTGCGGACAATTGAATCTTCTCGACGCAAGTTAATATTTTTAACAACATGATCCATGTCTGATGCAATTTGCTATCGTGTACGCTTACTTCCCGTATACGACATTCGGAAATCAAAATAGCTGACTATCTATTTTGATTTCCATAAATGAGTCCTGTACGCAAACGATGCTCTACTTTAAAATATTTATTGAATTTTATCGATGGAGGGTTTCCCGGAGGTAAAAGTTCGATGAGTGCAAGCAAGTTTCAATATAAAATCTCCGAAATTTCCAGGAAAAACTTGGAAGCAATTACAGATAACAACGGTTATAGACTGTCTCGAAAACTTCGTCGTAAAGTATTCAAAACTTTGGTTGACAGATAACTGCGAAAACTTCTCTGAAATGAGAGTTCTGCCTAGTGCTGGGATAAGCTTGCTTTTTATTGCAGTTTTTTATTCTTTACAAATAATAAAAAGTAAATTCAATCGTTCATGAATTACGGTAAAATTTAGACGGTGTTGTGCGGCGCAACGCATTCATCGCTAATATATTTGATCAATGCTGATCGGTGGTGTACCCGAAATTTACGATCCATAAAATAGTTTTTTTGTTCCGTTCGTTCGTTATTACGATATTTGAAATGGGGTCACATTTCAAATATCGTAATAACGAACGGTAATCAATTCAGTGCGCATGTTACGTGTTTCAGGGACCACATAACGCAGTGTAACCGCACTGAGCCTATTATTATTTTAACCGTTTTACGATTTACACATCCTCGTGGCTTGCAAGTATTTGCCAGAGTTCCGAGTAACCGAAGTCTTGACGCTAAGTTTATATTTGTATAATCGCCTTTCACTTTATAGGGGTTATATTCGGATAATTGCTTCGTTACAACCCTCGGCCATGGTTTGACGAAACCGAGCTTTCCCCATTTTTACCGTTTATAGTTAGGCGGTAATGAAAGCCATAAACAATGAATGGTTATTTAGATTAACGCGGCATAGAGTATCTACTTTACTCCACCATGTTTATTAGAAGCTTTGTTAAATTTAATGGAAGTAAATACCGCCAGTTTGTGTATCAAATATCTATCAATGTCGGCTTTTGTGAGATTGTATTCCACTCAATCTACCGCAATTTATCACGAGTAGGCAGATCGAAATAATAGATTATGGCCTTTACCGAACTGAAACTAGAACTTGTTAGGTCACCTTAACTCGAGACACTACATCAACGTGTTCTTTCGACGGGTCGCGGTCAAGACCACTTCATTTCACTGTCTAGACCCTAGACTAATAAGTTTGACTTCACTAACCACCTTCAAACTATTATAACCGCCCTTCGACACGAAAAAGTACGCAATTTAATACCATCCAATAGTAAGCGGAAAGGTTTGGGAAGCAGTGTTGCTATTTCTGGAATACGTTTTCGAAAGCCCTGTTACAAGCATGAAACAAACGGTAGGGATTACGCACATCGCATTAGCATATAATGGTGTTATTTGCATTGGACCGGTCGGTCAGGCCGTATTTCACGCCCGTTTATTTAAAAATCCAACCCGTCCGTTTCAGCATCTGTAATTTATGCAAAATACCGCACATGAAATCGGAACCCTTGCAGCCTTGTTTAATAGTTCGCCTAAACTTTTATGAAGCTTCTTTGAGCAATCTCTTTTCACTGCCTAGTATAGCTGCCGTAAATTTGAAACAGCAAACAGCTTCATCAGTCTGAATCTAAACCAAATATTTATCAAGTTAAATCCCCAGCAAACGGCAGAGGTTGAGAATTTCAGCGTCTACCCGATGCCATCTTGAATATCGTGAATGCTTCTAGCCGTGCTCTCTCGACGCGGGCCCGAGAAAGAATTTCAATAAGTTGTTTTCATTTGCAAATTGCGCGCCACACAGACACCTAATGGAATAGGAATCTAGGGTGCTGCGTGCCTCGCCGGCACTTCCTTAACTACTTCCTTTAGTGCGAGATGAAGTCTATTTTCCCTTATTCCTTTTTCCACTGGTTCCATTATAGAAATGCTAATTTTCATTGCATAGTCTATCGTTTGATGCCAGTGATATTAAATTTGTGAAACAAATCAACGAAATGAGGGTCCTTACTGCGTGGGCAAAGGGTCTCAGATTTGTGTTACTCATATTTTTTATATTACTCGTCGCGATTGAGATGAGACCACATCTCTATAAAATTTTACATTCCTGTAACAAACTCTCGAGACGTTTCCACTCACTGATTGAATGACAACACAGCAAACTAGAAACATACGGAACTACAAAGCTGTGTAAATGAGAAAGACATGTTTAGTAAGTTTTGTTCACTAAGCGTGAACTCAATAATGACTAGCTTTCCTCAGTAGCTCATTACGAGCTGCCTCCGAGCATTCTATTTGATGTCACGGATGTTAGCATGACGTTGGTAAACAACTAATCTGTTGTACCATGCTTACTCTATGGTTTCGGGTTATACGCACCACGTCAAAAAATGTTGTGCGTTGATAGCTCCGAGGTTCGACTCTTCAAGATTATGTTTTCAGGAAGTTTTGTAGAAAGCTGTTCTCGAGATTAATTTTATGGACACATTTAATTACCGGACAAATGAATTTTAACAGATGTATCTTTGAAATTAGAGAAGCTTAGAAGGCTCCTGTCAGGTTGTACGATGAAGAAAAATGCGAGAGTCGCGTTATTACGTACCATCTGGGACGAATTTGTATGCCGCGAGCACTGTCCGTTAGACCGCCATTATTCATTTATTCATGGGACTCTTTACTAAAGACCGACCGGTATTTGCCATTATATACTTTAGTATATGATGAATATGGGAGCTCAAAGCCCATTGAGAAAACAACGGAAGGCAGTTCAATGTTCTGGAAAATGAGGTTGACTACTTGACATAAACTGACCGCTAGCTTTCAAACCCTTTATGAGTCTACGCGCATTTCTCCGGTATAAGATCACAACCTACAAAGGAATAGTTAAGTTTTTTTTTTTTTTTTTTAAATCTTTATTTAATTATAGAGGGTTTAATCAACATGATTATGCCACCCTCGAAGGCATGCTTAAGTAAATTAGTATCTACGCTTAATTCCTAAATTAACAAATATTAACATATCTTGGGCTTCCTCTGACAGCGGAGTAGCCAAAATATTGTTTACTACACCAATAGAAAACAAATCAATATTGTGTTTACAACAAAAATCAAATCTTTCCACTTCGTTCCGAACACACTCCACGACAATATGGTACACATCTTCTACTACGTCACATTCGGTACAGTCTGGTGAACTAGTCTTGCGCATAAGAAAACCAAAACGATTGAGAGGAATGTGTCCCGATCGGAGCCTCATCATGGTAACGATGTCGGACCTGGCCATTTTCGAACCATCGAACCAAGGGGCTTTTGGTAGTGTTGGTTGTATGGTCTTATACCAAATACTTTTACTCAGCGATCTCTCGTCGAAATACTCAGTCCAATTTGCCCTACATCTTTCTTTAATGAGATTAAGTAGGTCACTGTGATAAGGTAAAAAATTCATGTAGATTCCATCTTCGATTGATTCCCCGGCAAGACGATCGGCCTCCTCGTTACCAGATAGGCCGATGTGTGACGGAATCCATTGCAGCGTGATGTGTTTGTTTTTACTCGATAGTTTATCGAGAGACGCCAAGTTATGTATGCCAGGCAGAAAAACAACAAATAACTCTAATCCCACTTTTAATGTCAGAAAAATTGCATGCGTTCAAACGAACCTATAAAAAAAATAGTTTAGAAATAATGGTGATTCATTGAACACACTTTATTTAATTCACGAATAAAATAAATAAATAATGCTGGACAATTCACACAGCATTATCTAGCCCCAAGCTAAGCAGAGCGTGTGTTATGGGTACTAGATAACTGATATATGTACATAATATAATACAATACATAGATAGATATTTTTTTATTATACATAGAAAACGACCAGAACACCCTGAACAGATGTCTGCAGATCGTGCACACATTTGTCCCGTGGCGGGAATCGAACCCGCAATCTCCTGCGTCGCAGGCAGACCTTCGCCCACCGCGCCACATCGTCGCCAATGGAACAACGTCATCAGTCAGATGTGCCTGCCTGCACAAATTCTATCTACTCTGCCAACGTCAAAGTCCATGTCAGCCGACGCCAACAACTCCGCCGCTGTCTCCGCCAGGGGCTTAGTGCGTTAACCCTAATATCCAGCTTTAAGACGGAAAAGAGCATAAACTTATTATACCACACAAAAGCGTAACGGTACGCCAAGGAACGCGGAAGCGCGTTTTCCAATAAAGCGAGCAATAAACGCCCTCGTGACCATCGTATATACCTATGTAATAATGTAAAAGCCGCGTTGACGCCGTACATTCCTATTGCTCATTGAAAACGAACAAATAAACACACCGTCTGTGTTCGGCGGTCTGATATTATTACTATAAAATTCTGGAGCGCCCGTCCAAAGCTCAATATTGAAGAAAAGTCGTCCCTTATCATCAACAAAAACTTACATCAGATACTGTGCAAGTACCATATTTACTGAACTGTCATAGAACAAGCACTATAAAATGGGACGACGTACTAGATGGCGCTTGTAAAACATGTCGTGAATAAGGACCCAGGGTGACTGTTTGTGTGATTGTTCCCGTTTTATAAAATTACGTTTGGGTACCGGCTCTCCTCAAAGGCCGCATTTATTATCAAAACAGATTACCGGTTAAGTTTGTATACTGCGTTTAAAGAAACGAATAGGCTTATACAACGTTAAAACCGGAACCTGGCCATAGTGGCCATTCAGAATAATAAAACGTCAAGTGAGAGTCGGACTCGCGCAACGGGGGTTCCGTTTGATTAGATAATTAATACCTAGCTGTTCCCCACGGTTTCATCCCCGTTGAATTCGAATTTCACATTTATAGGGGGATTATTTCCATTACTCTTTCATGGGAATTTGATGTTTTACCTAGAGAAAAAGTAGCCTATGTTACTCTTCCCTCCTTTCAACTAACTCTATGCCAAAAATTAAGTCGATTGGTTGCTTAGTTAGGGTGTGAAGGAAGGACAAACAAATAAACAAACACACTTTCGCAATTTTAATATTAGGATTAGGATTATAAGACGTTACTTCTTGCCGAATGTGATGATTCTAGGTCGTCGGGAAGTAAGTAGGTACCCTATAGGTTATGGTTCTTGGCGAGAATCAATTTTTTTTTGTGAATTAACTAGAATATTACCAACGGCTTTAACTTTTGATCGCATTGATTTTAGAAGTTTGCTCCAAGAGGTTACGAACCTGAGTATTTGACGTTTATTTCAACTCAATCCATGTGTTCTTGAGAAAAATGGGTTGGCAGACGAACAACAAAGTGATCCTATAAAGGTTCCTTGTTTCCTTTATGTTTGTATGAGGTACGGATCCCTAAAAATTTTCAAATGCGAAACTATTGCGTGATTGAACCTGATTTTTGAATTAAAATGAATTCATAATAACACGGTTCCGCGAACCTGCTTTACACCTAAATGTATTTCAAAGATCCGGATACACTCGCAAGCGTAGAGTGTCCGTTGCCAAAATAAGAATCGGAACGACCTTTTCTGTTGAAAAGTTTGTTCACCCCAAATATTGCGGAACTTAACACATATTCCTCATACGAAAATACAAAAAAAGTGTAAGGCTCAATTCACAACGAATGGCAGCGGCCGGTAGCGATGCGGCACAAGTACTTTCAGTGTCAAATAATTTTAAACTTTATGTGCAGTGCATAATAAAAGACCAGGAACCGAATACTGCTAAACAATCGTTTTTGACTATAACAATGCTATCATCGCAGAACCGTCCATAGATGAAAGAAGCTCTAGATAGTGCGTGTCTTGCTATTTGCACGGAGAGATTGATAGATTAATATTTTTAAACTTACGCGATCTGAACACGTAATTATTAGTACTATTTAACGGGTATTTTTCCCTGTCGTGGTCACGGGATGACTCATCCCAGTGTGTAAACCTGTCGATACGTCGGGAAAAATTGGTAAATAAACGCGATAAATACCCGTTAAATTGTACTAATAATTGATTGATAAATTGGTTTCAACCTTCCATCTATAGTTTCTTTCATCAAAGGTGTCCAAATGCGTCAGTCTGAGACAATACCCTTGTTATGTAGGTGATGTGTTTGATTTAGTGGAATTCGGCCCCAGTAGACCAATCACAGCGATTGTTGTCTCGGATAAATAAGAAAATAAGACAAAAATTACATCGATTCGTACATTGCGTAAATTATTTAATTTGAAGGAACGATTCTCTAATATATTACGCATTCGATGAAGTTGGTACGCAATTTTTCTCTATTTTATCCTGGGCAACTCAGTCGCTGTGCTTGGCCTACTGTATCGCTTAAAAAGGTCGCGTCGTCGCTGCCGGCCGCTGTCATACCGGTGTTAATTGAGCTTTAGATGTTTATAAATAAACAGTCTTTGATCACGAGATCTCGAATCGAAAGTGAGCTTTTTATTGCCATACATGATTTTAGACCCAGTATTTATAATTAGGGGAGGCCTATGTCCAGCAGTGGACTGATATAGGCTGATGATGATGATGATGATTTATAATAAAAACGAGATCCAAAATTTTCGCGGTTGGCGATTAATAAATTGATTCAAATTAGTACACAATACAATGTTTCTAATTGATTCAAGAACTTTATGCTTACTACACAGAGTTTTAACCCTTGTGTAAAATCTCAAATGTTCGACTTATTGCTGTTGTTGTTCAAAAGGGAGAAACTTAGCGGAGCCACAATCTGCTACTTACGAGTACCTTACCTATGTGTCTGTAAAGTTTGAAGTAATTTCGTTTTCTAAATATGTATATATATCTTAAATTGAGATTTTCTCAGAAGTTAAACAAATCAAATACGCTTAAAGCTATCAAGTTAGGTGTGATGTTGATCAGAATATTTCTATATCATGAAAATTGCTATGCCATCTCGCAGTTCTGATTGAATCACAGTTTATCATGGGTATACCAGGTAATTTTGACGTAATAAATGTTTTATTAACGAAATAATGACTAGTTTTTTCGATTTTCCAAACCGGTATTAACGATAAGGATTCAGAATACTAAATAAATTAACCAACAGGTGCGCATCGAATCAACAAGAAAAATAAGATTGGTATAAAATTGGTATCCAGAAACCTGTTCCGTTTCGAAGCAAAATTAATTGCAATGTACTTAACTATCTTTAGGAGATACTAGCTGGACTGTAGTTTCACCTGCGAGAAAATACGGGCCCAAGATGTTATAAATAAATACAGTAATGGCTGCTCTTCAATATACTCCACATTCAATGACACTATTAAGAATCCACAGTCCAATATTACTCTGTTTTTCTACGACTTTTACGTCTTTTTGGCCTATCTTGCGGGACATCTTTGCCTCCGAGAGGTGGCCTCCAGATGTCTAGACACCTGCACTTAATCGTACCATTTGCGTATAAACTACCAATCCATAAGGATTGGTGGATTCTGATACTCAGTTGATTATGTACTTCGAAACTTAATGAAGACAGGAATAGCTCTGCGTTCTGTCCCACGATAATTCGCCTGTATGAACTGCGTTGTAATAAGATCGCTTGCCCATGTTTATCTTGACATTGACAGCCCTAATGTTGTGGATATATCTTTAAATTCATCTTTTGTTAGTACTAAGGTAAATTTCCTCCACTTCGTTTCTACTTTTAACCGGAATCAGAATCCTTCAAATCTACAATAGGTTCGATATTCGAATAACAAAACCCATTAAATAAATTCTTAAGGCGCTTTTGAACATATTGTCTTGCAATTGAAAATAATCGCAATGGAAAAAAACTATTGCATTTATTCGCAAGACTGGAGCACCGTTGAAGACGACGAACAAGGAGGCGTTAGGGGTGCCTCCGTGACATTTGCATCCTGTGCTAATTGTCTCGGCGGTGTCTATCGAGTGTAGTTTGGATTTCTCTTGTCTGCAGCTGATTTGAGACTGTGCAGTGCAACTTTCGCTCGAAGCACGATCTGGTTCTAACGAACCGTTGTCTACCGTCGGTTCTGGTATTAGGTACTTTTCCTGATTCCACTATTGGTGTATTGAACTTTCTCTATAATAGTTATGTAAAGAGCACAATTACATTCAAAAATCATTCCAGTCCGAAGTTCTCTATCCTACTTTGTCGGTCCACGAGGTGAGTCTCTTTGATTTCATGAACTAACTGCGTCTGTTTTTCCAGAAGAAGACAAACTCTCGCTTTAAATCCAAAATGAATCAGTTTCTTTAAAGGAATGCGTTTTCAATCTTAGTCGACACGACACCTATAATTTATCTAACACTTTTTTGGCCGCAGATATCCGTTTGCACCGCCACGTGGCGACAGCGGCGGCGGCGCGGCGGCGCGTCCCTGCGGGTCGCACCGCCGAGCCTAGGCAGTGAAAGCGTTAAGTGAGAATGTGGCTAAGGGCTTAACATATCTCCAATAGTAAACACCTATTGGGCAGTTTTCATGTTCTCCGACTATTCATCTTGTACTCTTTGTAAACTGAACTTCGATCGGACTAGAAGTAGTTCGCCAGCCGTTGCCCAATCGCCCCAGAATGCAACGGTGTCGTCTGGCTGAATCGCACTACGCGTGGGTAGACCAATCCCAGTTATCGATACCTACTGTACTCCTAGATTGCAAATGTGCACTGCAAAATAAATGTTCTTAATATAGATCGTTTCAATCGGTTAAAAACCTTCAGCTAAACTTTTCGTATCATTAAGCAATGCATATTCATAACCCCTTTTAAACTACTTATTCACTGGCTTAATATAATCCAATCTGCAATATTTCTTCCACCGTCGAATCACCATTATCAGTTCCTGTATGATAATTAGCGCAAAAAAATACCGATATAGTAAAGGCCATGGTTACGGCTCATAAGCTCCACGCTTCGCTCAAAGCCTTTTAAGTTAAAGGTTTTATTATTGAAAATATTCCTGCATAGATATTGTAAGCGTATAACTTCAAAATTCATTTTACTCGTAGAAACATCAACAAAAAAAGTACCTATCTCTATTTTCCTTAAACTTTAAATGTCGTCTATAAATACGCTTTAAATTTAATCGAATAATAAGATTTGCAGAATGGATATTCGGAATCTGTAACCGAGCAGCTCCGGGCACTGAGCACTTGTCATAAAACGCGGATATTTAGTAGTTGTTCCGAAGTTTCCCTAGTTAGCGATCGTATTGTATCACAGTTCCGGAGTTTATGTCGAACTTCGTATCGCTCGAGGCAGCTCTTCTACAATTGCGTTTTCTTCATAGCAATCTTTGTTGTTATTATTTTTGTATGAGTGTGCATCAGAATCTTCGTTATACGTCGGTATATTACCGACCTCAAAAATTTAACTCATGAAATTCGAAAGCATGTGGCACATTGTGGTACGCGCTCTTTGCTCTCAAGGAAAAAGATTTTGAGGCATTTTTAGGCATTGCGTAGGACTGTTTGCCCCATCAATTGATATCCCTTAATACCACGCAGCTGTTCGCGTTAGTCATGATTTTCTCATTAGGTCTTTAGTTTGCTAAATGTTTCTTGCTGCCATTGTTAAGTTAAGTAAGTGTTTTTTTTAATCCCCTGTCTTAGGCCCGTATTATGAAAGCTCGCTCAGTTATCAATCGATGCTTGAGTAACGCTTTTCTATGGCATAAACGTCACTCAAGCATAGATCTATAACTGAGAAAGCTTTATAATACGGGCCTTAGTGCCACATAGTTAGCTAATTGAAAAGTAAAACATTTCGGTAATTTGGGCAGCCGATGTAGAAACACTAAGTTGCGTTGCGACTCAACTTACGTTGGCCATGGGTATCTCCAAATTATTATGCACAACGTTTTACTCGAAGCAATATTTTCAATATTACTTTAATAACTAGGTACTTAACAAATAAGGCTGAGATCTATGGTATTCCTATCTACCCATGACATTGTGATTGGGCATTATAGGTTGGTCGCTAACTAATTGGGCAAGATAGCGAGCCAATCGGTTGCTAGGACGCGTGCTCGCCAACCGTTACTCAGCTCTTGGAGACATTCACTCATTTCAGCTTGATGAGCCCCGACCCCATTGCTTACTTACATATAAATCCTTGTTTACTGGCATATATGTACCTTCCAGTGAAGACTTCCGCAAGTTGACCCTCGAATCCTTAACATAACAACCTTAACATCTTCAAACGTACTCTCAGATATCAAAGCGAAACTCGATGAACCGTAAAGGCAAGTCTCTTCACCTTTACCGGGGTTTAATAAAGTTGTAGGTAACTAAAACAATGCAGCATAAGCCTTATCTCGCTTCTATTAATACATTAGCATAATTACCTAGCTGATATAGTGAGAGACCAACAAAGCATGTCCACGGTTCTACACGACAATTCTAACAATAACTTTCTCATTGTCAGACTTCATAAATCCCTGGGTATAGTAAGCCTGCTCTTGTTCGTGCTAGCTAATGCATTTGTTGGTTTTATTTCTGTGGTTTTGAATTTTACAACATTATTAGCTAGGTACCGCTAAAGTCTAGCTAGATGATCTGCAACAATCTGCGGTTAGCTCAACTGATTCAATTATTATTGTAAATACTAGTTCTAATTTGTTTTAATAATTTAGTTGTAATTTTCTTTGTCTATAAAGGTAGTAGTGAGTCGTTTCATTTATAATCATCATCATCATTACCCGCATCCTGATATGAACCACTGCCGAGTACAGACCTTCCGTAGTTCGTATTCGTATTTGTATCATTATGCAAGAGTCCATTCACTTTTACTTACAACCAAAAATGTAACACAAACTTGATGAATTATTTGTATCTGAGCACAAAGCAATGTTATTTGTATGAGACATGAGGGAAGCTACGCCCCTGTTGGCAATATCGCTTAATCCCATTACAAACCAGTGTACACAATACACCATGGATGCGGGTGCGTCATTGCCTACGTAAATCTCTACTGATAAATTAGACTATTCATAACATAGGGTGCCACGTACTACCGCATACTGAGAGACTGATCGGTAGTTTGAGATGATTTTGACGCTTTATCTAGTTAAACTAACTCACGAATATAATAATGGCATTATCGCGTTGATCTTCTGCTTGCTGCTAGTTTTTCTGCTGCTACAGGATCGGAAGTTTTCTGAAATATAAGATTTCCTTGGTTTGTTAAATAACGTCTGATGCATTACTTGATGTGATCTTCAAAATGAAGCAGGTTGATTAAATTTCGTTTGGTTTTCATTGATCTTTTCACAATTCGTCAATGATTTCTCTTAAGCATCGAACAGCTGACATTTTGCGATTTATAGCCGCTATAAACTGATGTAATATTCGACGTTTGCGGTATATTTTTAAAGCCTGTCAGATTCAGACATACTTACAAGAAGAGGAAGTATGAAAATAACGTCACCACTTTTTATCACAATCTATTTTAGTATGCGTGTTTAGTAAGCGGCAGATATGTAGGTACAATCATATAAGATTAGCTACCAAAACATGCTCATGCAGGTACACAAAAGGTGTTTCTTTTACAAAAGGTTACTTAAACCTACAATAAAATATATTTCACCTTCTGATATTCGAATGACGTCATTGAGGCTTCTACGTCATACAGCGATGTTGATGAACCCAATGACATGCAATTTTCAAAGATATCCAAACAAAAGGCCTTCCTTAATCAATATAGAAAGCTGTGCGAAATGAGCCTCGAAAGTTTGTACTACCTACAAATACAAGTTACAAGATTTTCAACTCCATATCTGGTCCTAAGATTCCGCCAACGACCCTCAGGGTAGTAATAACACCCGAACATTGTCTTATTTTATTGTTTTTGTTTCAGGTAAGATCCGGATTTTGTAGAAGTTACCACTAGTCAAAGTAAGAAGGAATAGAAAAAGATTTAAATTAATGGAGAAGAAAACGGTATGCTGTGTACATTCTGTATTTTTTTGAGTACTTACTTGGTTTGTTTGTATATTCTGAGTATTCCATGTCCAAAAATACTTTCCCGTCAGTCATTTACTGCCGTTCGACTTGCATAACGTCTATCTATAAAAACTTGAACGCAAAGAATTTCCGGAGCAGCCGGGCACCACTCGGAGCCACTCCATTTTATTGTAGCCAATTATCATAAATCAGTAATCAAGTTGACGACTACCCTACGTCATTCGTCTGCTATCGATTCTCTGTGTAGGACGATTATTCGCTGCCTACGAAGACAACTATTTTGGGGCTGTGTTATTAAATTGGGGAATACATAATTGCAAGTGTACCGATTGTTTAAAATGGAAAGTAAAATCGAAGGTAGCTAGTTTTTAGATTTAGATATACTATTAGCTCTGCTGTTATTCTATTTCACTGCCGCATGGTACAGCACACACATTTATAAACATGAACCTTTGCTTAGATTTATTTAGACATCAAACAACCTGAATAGGTCCCGTCACAGTGGTAACCGAGTTTCACATATCAGGTGTCTAATGTCTATCTAGTGTTCGTACCCAACCCTTTGCCTAACTTATCCGAACAAATAGGTTTGTTCGCATCCATGAAGGCTCCATTTAAAATCCAGCCTTTATTCTAAACGTGCGCATCAATACCCTCGTCTGTGAGATTATATCGGCAGGGGCCAGATTGGCCAGGTGTGCTGTTTCCCGCCGCAGATAAATGAATTTAACAATTTAAAACAACTAGACTCGCTTTGTACATTAGTCGAAAACTCAGAGAGATGGATAAATTAATCTTGCGCAGAAAAATATTCAGTACCATTGGCTTGTAGAATATTGTACCAGAAAAATACTCAGTAAGTACCTTCGGTTGTAGAATGTTGCATACCAAAAGAGATCGGATCAGAAACAACTTTGCAGTCAAAACTTTTGAACACACACTACTAACAAAGTTTTTAATCACAAAGAAAATTACAATCACTTATCTAACTAAATTAAAACTAGTATTTACAATTGAAAGAATCGAGCCAACTGCAGACTGTTGCAAACAATCTACAGGTAGCTCGACTGATCCATATCAATACCAGTCGGAAGCGTGCCGATGACGCTGGCTACATTGCCCCGCTATATGGCAATGCAGATGCGCTGTGCCAGATGCTCACCAGCTCTCGGGTCACGCGTTGCAGACGCTCAGATAATTTTTCGGGAAAACCCGCTTAACCTCGGTAGTATCCCACGGACCTAGGGTTTCGACTCCAAGGGGAGCAAATGTGTAGACTCTGTCTCGACCTGCATATTTGCCTCTTGATATCTTCTTCACTACTAACTATACATGTACATATACTACCAACTGTATATGCACTAGACTAGAGTTTTCGTTTTCGGTCAACAATACTAAGAGGGTTGACTGTTCCTATTCATCTCCATACAAAACTTAACCCTCCTTGCGCAGTTGCGTAAAATCTAAGTACAATAGGCTATTTGACTACATTAAAAATAATTTCCAAATTTTTTTCATCCTAGTCAGTGACAACGTAAAAAATGGGATTAAAATTACACATTTTTTATCCATGATCACGTGACCAAAAACGCTATGTGTTTGGTTGGATCGCAAGTGACGTCACACATCCTCAGATTACAGTGTCAATGAGTTCTTGTTAGGTGTGGTGTGGCGGGGTGACGTCATAGCTTGGAACACGGTAGCCATGACAGAGATTATCGTTTTGGCGCAGCATTATTTTATTCAAACTTTAAAATTAGTTTTCATAACTAATACGACTGACCTTGAAGAAATATTACTTAAACTTTGCATTATTTTTATCAAACAATACGTTAGAATTATTTCCCAGTAGTAGTCAAGTAGCCTATTCGCAGTATCATTCATTATCATTACACTAATATTATAATTGCGAAAGTTTGAATGCATGGATGGATCGATGAATGATTGTTACTTCTTCACGCCAAAACTACTGAACGGATCGGGTTGAAATTTTGCATAGATAAAGCCCTAAGCCTGGAAGAAAACATCACACTTATAATCCCATAAATCAGTTCCCATGGAATATTTATACGAAGTCCAGCCCTAAAGCTGTAGTCGGCTATAGATATTTCAATTAGGCGGTCAAGGCACATCGTCAGCGGCCGCGCCACCATTATCTTGGCCGGAGATTGATAGCCCAATATTGCGATACACATGCCCCACCGACACAAATTGCGGCTTAACTGTTAGATGTTCAGTTTACGGCATGGATTTTGAACTTTAGAGTATAGTGGCGATTTTACGGGACTATTTATTAACTCGAAGCATCAAAGCTATTTTGATAAATTAGGAATTATACTCTTATGAACTCTGGGGGTGCTCTTACTTCTTCATAATTTAGAGAACAACGTGAAAAAGCGGACGCATTTTTGAATTCATCAAGTTTAATAATTTAGTGTTTTGAATACGTTATTGAATTTATTTATGTAGATGTCATGTACATATTTTGATATAGCTTAGATCTAGGTTCAGCTTAGTCAATATGTGCAGTCATGAATACGCCTGTATGAATCGATCAAATTTGGTAAGTTTCTGTGAATGAGAAAACTTACCAAATTTTCGCCGCCGAAAACTGAAATTTGCTGACGCTATTGGTCAGCAAATTTTATAAACACAGCCAGCAACTCTTCTAACTATGATTATAAATTGCCTAGTAGAATCCTTACTTTCTTTTTTCAATTATTTGTTGAACTGGTCTGAGTTGGCTTCTGGCTGACCAGATCGTAAACAGCACGTTATATTAAAAATTTGTAAGCTAATTACGAGTAGTAGTATAATTACCCGAAACAATATTATAGCTCGACGCTAGTCTGTAAACTCCGCGTTGATATAATAATTAAAGGTTATAATTCCTCAAAGTACCTACCGCTTATTAGCTTTCTACGAAAATCAAACAATGACAAATCAACCCCGCGATTCTCAGTATTTGTAACTTAAATAACTTTTGTATTTAAGTTACGTTACGTTTTTGTGAATAATAAATAAAATAAAAATAATTTATTTCAGCACCATGGCACCATATACAATAAACATTAAAAAATAAAAAACAGAGTTACAAACAGAACTAAAATAATAAAGAGTATCTATAATTTTAAATTGAACCACCAAATATAAAATAATTAAAATAGTATGCAACTAAGGTAATCTCAGAAGTTAGGGCAAAGTTCAAAAAAGCTAGTCTACCAATCCGCGAGTTCTGTACGACAAATTCGCTTTTCCCGCTCGAATAAAATTGATAGGGGAGGCCAATATCGTAATGCAAAACGCGAACGGCGACCGAACGAGTATTTTGATACGGTATCGTGGAGGTCGATCTATTTGATGGACTCACTGGTACAATGGCGTTGCTTGGCACCCCACTGGCAAAGAACTTTAGGGCTGTGCCTAGCTTTTTCACAAGGCAAAACTTTTTTGTTAGTACTTGCGTCAATTTAGAGTCTGTGAAGTAGTGTTATGATCGTAGTATGATTGAAAGGTAATATAAAAAATAAATAACAAAACAATACAGAAAGGATCAGTGAAATATAGAATTTGCATCAAAAACAAATGTAGTGACATGCCGTTTTCTAAACAGATACCAAAACATGGAAGCAAGAATGTAAAGAAATAAAATTTCAGTGCTGAATCAGACTTTATCATTTAAGATTTGCAACACGTGTTTCTAAATTTCACGTTCCCTTGTCATCCCTAGTTTAACGCCACCCCCATGCATCGGACGCCAAGCTAATCAGGTTATGTGATCTAACTTTGGTGTTTTGAGTAATTGGGAATTTCCAAAGTTTTATTACGTCTGGCCGCGGTTATTCGAAATTGATATCACTGATAGATATCGCGATGCAATTTCCTGAAATTCGATTGTATTTGACTGGGGCGGAGCTCCATAATGATACCGTGCAGTAATAACCTAAGATTTACATGCACAAAGCAGGAATGCAAATGTTAATGGGATAACAAGACAACTAAAACTACACATTCTAAGATATTATGCTAAAATATATAATTATGATCTATTATACTTCCTGTACAACAAAAAATTAAAAGTGCAAGCTATTAAAAGCGACTCGTGTATAGTCCACTAAACCGTTGCGCACAAACATTTTATCTCCAGTAATGATCTCGTCACGCTCGCTAACGTCTACAATAGTTTCAGTGGACGACACGCTTTACATTTTATTTGCAATTTTATTAGCTGTTTGAATTTCATAGTAGGCATCGTAGCGGTAAAGAACGGGGTTTAGACAATAAAACTGCGCTTGCGGCGCCAGCAGCGACCGGCGAGGCGCCGAAACGCTCCAGTTGCCTGCGTCGTCTGCCAGATACACAGTTTAATGCATTACCTCTAGCAATATACGTTACCATACCTTGACTAAATAGGTACACGTAACAGTACAGTGGACAGAGCCCTCGGCCGTGTCCTCGCTCGGTTCAATATAAACACTGACGAATCATCGACCCTCTAACTCTACAGCTTAGAATATTTTTTACCAATGTTCATGTTATTTTTAAGCAAACATGGATATAGTCAGTAATACTAATAACTGTAATAAGACCCAATGTTTTTTATGGTAGGATTACACTTCCGAATTTCTCCACTCGCGTCACTTAATACCCCTTATTTCGATATCTGAACCCAATGTATCCGAATTATAATTGAAACACCATTTCGAATTAATGACACAACACAATCCGGCTCGCTGACCCAATCACATTACACCCTTTGTTTTCATTCTAGTCAATCATATTACCGTGTCATCTAAAACCAATTTGATCAATGTGCTCGCTTTTACACACAAACCTCACCACTTATACAAACAAAAATGAACCATTAAAGTATCTAAAAGACAATGTTTTCGTGTAAACATAATGACCGCAACAAAATAGTTACATGATTCATTCTTCTAAATTTACCTACGGCATACCGTAATTAGTTTTAAATAGCCAATCTGGCGCATAGCGTTAACTTCTTGCAAATCTAAATAAAGAATCAGTATTTGTCGTCGTGCGTCTTCTCCGCTCGTGCCCCAAAACAAAAAAAGAGGAACGATGCTGACCTTCCTGAAAAATGTAAGGTAAAAACATGTTTGAGTTTCATGTGATGATGATACTAAACGCCCGCGCCTTTGTTTTGTAAAAGAATACTTGATACCTAGCGTACGCTGAAGCTTTCGGTTTGGTTAGTGCTTTTTCAGCCTTTCTCGTGCCGATATTTTGGGACCATGAGTTTTCTTGTCTTAATAGCTTTCTAAAATAACCAGAATCATAATCCTAATATATTTATTTAAATCCATATTATCCATACTTACTAGTAGTATTATAAAAGCGAAAGTTATTCCGTCTGTCTGTTACTTTTCACGCCTAAATGGCTGAACGGATCCTAATTAAATTTGACATGGAGATAGACGGTAGGTACCTCGGGGAAGGATACATGCTGTTTATTATCCCCAAAAAGCGCGTGCGAAGCCGCGAGCTAGAACTACGTAATATCAAAATATTACAGAGTTTTAGTTTCTGCTCGTTAATTATAAAGGTTGTTTTATTATCGTCCATTATAGCAACAAGTTCTTAATTCCAATATCTAAATCACAGTATCATGTCTTACTCGAGATAAATATACTTTCAGATTAATATTATTAGCAGAACAAGTAACAGAATCCTCGTAAATTTCTCATTATTTTTCGTAACAATATATTTTTGTGCTCTGACCGCATTACCAGCATTGAGAGCTGGAAATATACTAGCTAACGCCGCGCTCAGCATATTATCCGGGAATCTTCATGGATTCCCTTGTCGCCGTCGTTGTATTACCTAGCACTTTGTTTTCACAGCTATAAAAGAGTTCTTCACTGTACTTATAAATTCTATACTGGAAGAGGAATTTATAAACTAAACTAAAATCATCATCATTTGCAATCCGACTTTACCCATTGCACTGCTGCATATAAGCCTCCAAACTTTTGTGCCACTCCACACAATCCTGCGCCAATCTCATCCAGGTTCGCCCCGCGATGTTAGTAATACTTTCCGCCCATCTCGCCGGTGGAAGTTCGAGCTAAGCACTCACAACAGTTAAAAGCGCATACATTGCCGCGGTCGGCCCATTTCGGAACTTCCGAGGACGTCGTCCCTCAATTAAAGAAACTCTTCAGGCGCCAGTTCAAGAATCACTACTTGTTAGTGAAGTTTGCAAACAGTTGACATGATTCGCAGTGAAGTTTCCGGCCCCTCGTATGCGCTGTTATACTTGAATGTCATCGACGGAAACTTTCACATACCATAACAATTATACTGCAAACGATTAGCACAGAAAGAATGTATTCAAATTACTTGAAGTATTACTTTGCTGTGAGTAAACGATTTCTTTTCGATTGGTATTCGTTAGCGGGTTTCGTTTAAAAGCCGTTTGGCTCTATTAAAGTCTGATTGACCCGTGTCCCGATTTTGCTATTCTGAAATAAATTAGACAAAGGTCCAGATCGACTTGTGAGTCCTGAATATACGCGACGGGAGGGTGCGGGTCAGCTAAAAGGTCGTCTACCGACCTTGTCGGCATATTCTGAGCGGCTAGCAGTTCTATTTTGAATCTACATCGATCAGAATGTGAGAAAACTGGAGCAGCCTCATTGGCACCTGCTATGCATCCAAGCCAAGGCACGGCCAATGATTGCAAGATCGATGTCTAAAAGCCACGTGAACTGCATCGGACATTGAACAATCGGTGCCACAATTGAGTTACGTACCTATGCCTTTTGTTTTCTGCTGAATGAAATTGGATGCAGAAGTAAATTTACTGTAACGAAACCCATCCAATTTGGTTTCAATTCCTGAATTGGTGATCCGTTTGAGCTGCGTGTGAAATCTTTGCAGCCATTTGCTTTCATTCAGCAAGAAACTCCACCTAGTCGTCTTACTCGTACTTAGTCATGCCTTTGTTGCCTCACTGATGGATCCTTGGCGACTTTGTACGCGGTTAAGACGTAAATCACGACCACGACACGGCTTTTATGACGTATCTTCCCGTTTTAGCCGCAACTGTGCTTTCGTCACGGCCTATTCAAATATTGCAACAAACACTTATTACGTTTCATAGTTGCTAAGCGATTAAACTTGTGTTTCTTCCATATCAAATGCGTAGACAAATAATTGAATTGGCGTCGAGTGTCTTACGTACCGCTCTTTTGCCTTTGTCGCTTGCGTAATTAAATACGGTAACGTTTTGTTTACTGAGGGTATGTATTTCATTACACGACCGTCCTAATTATCATATTTAATTCGAGTTCAACTCGAACACATATTGAATAAAACTACATGATTACCATCAAAAATAAGGTGATTTCTATGTGTACCTGTCAGCACATTGACACGATATCGAGTCGTGTTGTTTTCCCGCTTCCTGGCGCACCACAGCGCCGTGTTTCCATCGGCTATCAAACGATCGGCTCGCCCAGTCACTCGTCTCCCAGCGGATTCACCGCTTGACCTCGTCACGGATAAATTATGTGTACGATAAGATAGTATGACATTGGCCAAAATTCTCTAGCAACACAGTTGAGTGGCTCGGCGGCTCAAGGTGACCGGGCCGGGTGCGTTGACATTCAGACGCCTTTTATCAGAGCTTGGCGCGGGTACGTCACACACAGCCCGTTTACTAGGACGGCTAGCACAATCCGCTAAGTGCTCGGGTTTCACACGATTACAGGAGGTGTTTTTACAGTAAAAGGATATTTGAATCAATCATAAAAGAAAATTTATAATTTTAATAGTATCATTAAAATAGAAAGTAATTGATACTCTGACTGAAACGTGAAATCTTTTTATTTAGGTAATTTGTCGATCTTGTTCGTAGCTCAAAGGTCTTTAACTAAGTTTCAGAATTTAGATTACTAACCAAAAGACCCTCATCATTTTTCTCGACGTTTCGTGGCGTGTTATTGGCATTATTAAATTAGTATTATCTCTCGGTTATTAAACCTATCGTATTAGAATCTTTATTAGTTTTGCTTTGAGTAGGTACTCTACTCACCGAGCTTGACCCAAGTCTGGTATCGCAATAAATCACGAAAATCAAACAACGCGAAAGAAGATTAAATATACATCGGCCAAAGAATTTTTTTGAGTAGACAGTAGAATTCCAGACAAAAACCTTTCATATCTTAGGTCAATGTTTAATATTATCCTTTATTTATTTTGGGTCGGATAGACGGCGCTAGGTCCTCAATTTTTATGATAGACGTTATTTATCGTAGAGTCAAATTGAATTGAAGCGTAAATCGTATACCTAATCTGACTTTTGCTTTCTTGTAAAATGTAGGCCTTCCGTTTTAAAACGACTTCCACACCCAACTTTCTGCACCGCATACCGAATAATATTTAGGAATTTGAAATCGGTTTTTGAATTTGAAATTTGTTTTATAAACACCATATTAACTATCGTCTATCCCTATCCTACCCTGGACTGTGCTTGCCTTAATGTTCGATTTAAAATGCTTAGACATCTCGAAATTTACCTTTGCATGATTCGGGCTTATTCAAATTTCATCAACTATGTTTACTCTATTTGCCTCATTTTGCTTCTTTCTAGAAGTAAACAAATGTAGGTACTACATTTATCATTTATGGACCTAGCTATAATTTATTTTTACCCCGTTGTATTTTTTACACGAGATCAGGATCAATTACGCCTTGCATCGCTATCGCTTGCAGTCTGATTGGAAGCTAACAGGGGCAATGATTGGGTGCAGCGAAGAACTCTATTAAAGCGGAGATGGTATCTCGGCGCTGTCACGTGATCTTATCGCCCAAGGCCTATCCTGATCGCGGAGGGATTTCGCGTTGGTGCGCTTCTTTCGATGTTTGTATAGAAATCGTAAGGAAGACAATTGGATTTTGATTGGAAATGCAGGATTTCGGGCGTTTTGGTTGATTTGAGTAGTAAGTAGTAGAGAGATATAATTAAAAAAAAAAACGATTTCAATTTTAGCACATTTTGGTAACAAAGTAGGTAGGTAAGCATTTACTTAACGGATTCGTAAATACAAGATTAAGAATTTATTAAACAATTGTTTTTAAAAGCTTGTATTTATAGTACTTAAGTTTAAAGTACGGCCAACGACAAACATAACTGGTAAACTTCTTAAAACATTTTTGAAGAACATTTTTTGAAGCGGTTCAGAGATTTTTAAACTTAGTTTCCCGTCATAATAACCCTACATAATATTTATTTACAACTGTGCAAATGTATTTACATTGTATTAATGTTACAATGTTTCTAATGAGTTGATGCTTCCATCCGTAAACGTCAACATGTTTGACGTGCATAGTCACGAATATTTACCCAACATTATAATAAATACATAGAAAGGCGTAAATTACTATTGTAAAGTTACAACGCCATCTGTGCATTGTCCAGCGTTAAACGATGTTATCTAACCCCTAATATTTTGACATGTAATTATGTACGCCAAATTACGCGGCACGCTAAGGTCGACACGACTCGCGTTTTGTTGTTTACATAGGTATGTTACATTACAAACAATTTTTGTCGCTGAATATACATAAGTACTTGAGACTTACGTACGTCAAAATTTAAAAATTCTTTATTTCCTTAAATACAAAAATGTAAGTTTAATTGGAAAAGATCGAATTCTTAAAATAAAACAGTGACACGGAAATAAAGTGATATGTTTGATTTATGTCGCTTCGGTATGTAGAGTAAAGTAAAGAGGCGACGAAGAAACCTTTAGCCTGTAAGTTGTTATTTTTCGAGTCTCGTTTAAACTAAGTGCCAAATAAGGTGGCAATACAAGTCGTACACCTCCTCTCGCATAATACAGAAAAAATTATCGCTATTCTGTCGTTTTCCATACAAACCTGAAACGATAGCGGGGTCGCTTGCGCATCGTGGTACGGGGGTACTAGCAAGCAAAAGTAAAACTGCACAACCCAAAAATAATCAAAATCAGGAATAATAATTGACTTTTTACTCTTTCAATGAATTCACGTATTTTAATGTTCTTAAATACCAGAGTAATTTAAAACCATTAACATTTAAATAAATTAATAAATAACATTATGATTTTGGGTACGAAATTAATTAAATTAACATGACTGAAAAAATATATGAATTGTGTGAAATATAAGAAATGAAGTAAAGAAAACGTTTATAAATTCAAAATAACATAGGTCTTTAATTGTATGCGCAGTAATAATAAGTTTCCAAAAAAATTAAAAACTAAAATGTGCAAGATTTTAGGTTGTGCCCGTTTTTGATTTCGTGACGGAGATAGGTCAACGACCTGTATTGCCAAGCTATCTGGCACCTAGGTCACGTATAGTCGAAGATTCAACTATCTTCGATGAGGTATCCGCCGCATCCTCAGATACTTAGATCGATGTGTTGAATGCATATTTAACACTTAGTTTTCTTATCCATATAATTTCATAATTTCTAATCACCTATTTCATTTCTCCCATTCGAATAAGTGTATCGTTAGCTCGAAATTCAGTAGTAGATTTATACTTCGATCGAAAAACTCTACTTTTCACTTTGCAAGAAAATAAAACAATCAAAACTTAACTTTAGTAAAATATCCTTAAATAAGTCCTATCAATTATTTCTCTGCCCATCTGTTCCATTTGCTTATTAACAAAATTTTCTGTTGATGACATTTTCGCCTTCAGATTAATTTGTATTAAACAAAAAATTCACTAAGGGAGGCTATGCCCAGCCGTGGACTAACATAGGCGATGATGATGAAAAAAATTCAGAGATTTCGCGGTGATACCAACTTTTTTAGGGTTCCGTACCCAAAGGGTAAAACTTGGTGATTGTTGGATGTTTCATCAACAATCACCATAAAATAAATTCAAATCAATTGTATATTCTTTGTAAATGGATCACCAAATAGCCGAGTCTTTATTTAAGAGGACAATGTCTTGTATGATGATTTTAAACAAAAATATTACACTTTATTCTCGCTAAGCTACTCAATACACCGTGACAAACTTTTTAAGCAAGAATGTACAGGAATTGCTTTTTATGTAGATGTAAGTACGTCACTATTTCTAGCGTTTTCTTATCATGTACGTTAGTAGTACAGTATGCACGTCATAACCTCAGTTAGACCATGAAAAAAACAATAGCATTTTACGTAACAAGTACCTATACTTAGTAAAATGGTAATAAAAATTTAATAGCGTAGGAGTCGCGTGATGACGAAAATGGTAAAAGATAAAATAATAAATAAATTTTACTGGACAATTCACACAGCATTATCTAGCCCCAAGCTAAGCAGAGCTTGTGTTATGGGTACTAGATAACTGATATAATAATACAATACATTACATAAATAGATATTTTTTTATTATACATAGAAAACGACCAGAACACCCGGAACAAATACCTGCAGGTCGTACAAATATTTGTCCCAAGGCGGGAATCGAACCCGCAACCTCCTGCGTCGCAGGTGGACCTTCGCCCACCGCGCCACAGAGGTCGTCGATATGATGATGAAATAACGACCACACTAAGACAACAAGAATATATTCCAATTCATTAAAACAAAAAAGTATCCATACGTGCCTAGACCACAAAACAGACCAACTGAATTATTTCAAAGCCATTCTCGCAATATGTAATTGGTACGAGTGTAAATTGAATTATATTTAATATGAAGCGGATGAAATGAAAATCTACAAAGTGCGTGCTTTAACTAGGAATTTGATTTCGTTGCGACAGGCGGAGCCACGCGTTCCTAGCATGCAAAACGCATCTTCTGCTTTTAGCGGAGAAATACGCCTCGACGACCTACGAAAAGTCAGTATCTAGCTCTTCCTTGGAAGACGACCTTTTCATGTTCATCGTCTACAATCTGACTACTGGTTACAATAAATAGTTTATGGCCCTTACAGTTTTTCGGCATTCTTCGAACTTACCACTCTTACCTCCATCCGCGTATTTATATCAAAAGTAGGTTATTTTATTGTTTAGTTTTCATGGACATAAGTTTTTTGTTGTACCCATCATCAGCAGTTATTGTCAGCAAATACACTTGCATGGCACGCACGACATGTTCGACAACCGGGTGCTGCGGCGCGACACTTCGGATCGCCCCGCCGAGGCTGGGCAGTGAATGTGGTATAATACTAAGCCCCGAAGCTCATGGACAAGTTCGACCACCAGTAGCTGCGGACTCTCGTACAACAGCACAGCAGAGAGGCTGGGCAGTGAATGCGATATATTAAATAGTAATTCTTACAGAAACCAAATCTTTTTGCACACTAACTTCCTGAAATTTTATTTGTAAAGGTTCTTATAATAAAAATGTTTAAAAAAACTTAGCTCCGTAATTTGCTGTTATTCTTCTACCCCCGTGTCCCGGAAAACATTGCAATCACCTACTTGGCGGGAGGTATAATAGTCAGAACACTTGGCGTCATTTCTCAGTAGCTTTTTAGGATTCCGTACCCAAAGGGTAAAACGTGACCCTATTACTAAGTCTCCGCTGTCCGTCCGTCTGTCTATCTGTCCGTCTGTCATCAGGCTGTATCTCATGAACCTTGATAGTTAGATAGTTGAAATTTTCACGGTACGGAACCCTTCGTGCGCGAGTCCGTCTCGCACTTGGCCGGTTTTATTTTATTTTCCAAACAGTCCTAACGATATACTTATTCGCTATCCACAAGTTATTAATGTCAGCCCTCTTAATAAATATCACCACTGTTAAGTGATGTTGCTCTTGACTTCAAAGAAATACAACGAATAAAGTCCGCTGTACTGCCTTTTGAAGATATTGCTTCTTGAATGACGATTATTGTATGTAAGTATTTTAAATTTGGAGATACTGCTTACAAAATGATGTTTATGTATTATCGTTGTGAACTTGTGATTACTTAAGAATGATTTAACACTGCTTATTAACGATTCATCGTAAAATTATCTTTAATTTCACCAATGATACAAAAAACGTATCAAAAATCTTAAAAAAAATTATACTGTAGACTTATGTGCAAAATCTTAATATTTTGCTATTACTGTTTATTTAACAACCTACTAGCAGATAAATTGTTCTGGGAAAGTTTAAGGTCTAGGGGTTAAATAAGATAAGATATCCTGAGAAACTATTAAAAACGTAGAAACCAACCAGTTATTAAATCGAGCGCCAGCTGTATAATTTCATAGAGGATTCCCTTCGCAATTGTCGTTTTATGACGTCAAACTTTTAATCTCTGCAGATTACGAGCTACCTTCGAAACAGCATTGCCAAGGTATTCTGAAACTAATTATACCATCATATTGTAGTTAAACTGCATATCAATCGAGTTAGAGCACCAACTGCTGAACCTTTAATCCTGCTGTATATATTATTTCAAACTAAGTATGATTCGCAAACTTTCTCGCTGTGTGGTTATGCCGCCCACATTAGTATTGTTTTGCAAGAATGTCCCTGTCAACGACCGGCCAGATAAAGTGGTGTATCCGTTATATTAGCCGTGTGATCGACCTGGACTCCTGCCACGATCCGGGCGCCCCGACTAATTATATCACTCGTACATGCAACAGTCCCATGCTAAGCGCGGCAAGGAACAAAATCGCTTAAAGCAACTCCGCATGATACCGGTAATGAGCTCTCGGAGCTACGGGCTAGTTTATCATCGCAAACGACGCGCTAATTGTTCCGATTCGATGACTTCTTAGGGATATCGACTAAGGGTGAATACCTTGATAATGTATTTAATATACACGAGTTTATTCAAATAACAAAACTATAAAGGCAATATTGTGTTAAATGTTACGTGACTCAATGTTTGTGACGAAGATTAAACGCGCACTCAAATTCTGCATGTCATGATCGATTACATCCTGACACACTGCTCTATTAAACCAAAGTGTGTTGACGTGAAGAATGTACGAGCTCTTTATATTTGGGGCGCGCGTCAACTGACCAAAACGTCTGGGCTGTTCTTAATTCAACAAATATGCGGAATAGCTCGTCTGCTGGAATACATGTAAATGTTGGTAGGCAGCTGAGTAGCGATAACATGCCAGTCGCGTCCTCGCTGCCGATTATTGCGGTTGCTACTGTTTTTATTCATATGCGTATTTAATTCTTGACCGGTGTCGTCCACTGTAGTGAAATCAAGACTATCCTGGCACCTCGTGCGTCGTGTAAGCTCAGTGCAGTGACCCACCAACCGTGCGTGAAGTCGGGACGATGGTGCGCTCTAGAGACGGGTCCACTCGTTCCCTCTTCAGGACGCTGGCCGACACGCTCGGTTGGAGATCTTTGCGACCCACCTCAATGGTACCTATGCTGACATATTGTGATGTTTTATTTTAGGGATCCATTTCAATGCAACAGAGAGCACTCTGATACCTCGCATTAACAAAACCAATAAAGTCGAAATATAAATTGGCACGCTCCTCCAATTCTCTTTAGTGTTGTGGCAAGTATCTTATTGTTGAAGGAATCGCCATTTATTTCAATGCAACCCCGGTCAGGAAGAAGCATTGACGGAAAACCTTCACCCGTAGTGGATCGATGACATTGGATTGGAAGTGTTGCGGGAAGTCTGCAAATTATCTTTTTTAAGGACCTTCTACCGTGCGTGATTCTCCTGCAGGAGTATCTTCGTGCCAAAACATTCACATAAAGTCCTTGATATTTAGTATTGGGTCGCGGTTTGCGATTCAGACATACGGGGTAGCAATTGTTTCCGTTCGATAATGAGGAAAATCAATAAGCGATAGTATGCACTGTTTACGTTGACGTACGTGCCCTACTGAGATCGTTTGACATGTGCCCGAGGCGGGCTGCGAGATCCACACATTCACGTTGCTCTTATCTAAGACTGCAGCAATCCCTGAAGCCAAGATTAGGACATCATGTTCTCTAGCTAGATAATTACTAACAATGATTTAACTTTCAGTCATTACCAGCCTATTCTTCAACATAATAATGTATTTGTTAGGTTTTTCAAAAAACGCGTCAAATTATTTTACTTATTTATATTTCTACGTCATGTAGTTTGATAACTGACAACACCAAAGAGGGTACAAGAAGGTTGATCTTTACTTCCCGGTTTTGTGTTTCCTCTCAAAAGTTGGAGCAACTTCGACAGAACGATGTTATTGTGATTCTCATCAACTGGTGCAAAGTGGGCAGCACTTGAAACTTTCGTCCACTTTGCTCCCATACCTTTGCAAATGTTTGTTGCTCACTTTGGGCAACTTATCTTGCTTACTCTTAGTTTTCATGATAGCCTCGAGTGTATTATCTCCAGCTCCCTGTATTGTTATGCAGTACCGTGCTCTTCCCAGTGTAGATTTATCTTTTTACACGTGTGTCACGTTATTATCTTTTGTTGTATGGGACGTGCTGAGTTCCTCTTTTGATAATGTTAGATTCTGAAATATTTAACTTCAAACGATCGGTTTGACTCAGATTTTGATAATAACATGTCAGGCCCTGACTTCACCAAAGCGGAGACGAGAAGAGACGTTTTTCAGCTAGGGTGTCGCCACCGAAGCTGCGCGGAGATGCGTACTGGCTAGACTGGAGCGGAGATGTGTGCTGGCTAGAGCGGAACTGAGCTGCATGCGCGAGCGACAAATGTCTGTTATGACGCCAGCTAGCGAGGCACAGCTCACGTCTCCGCTTCGATCTCTCTGTGTTTTCTTCGCATACAAATATGATACATATCCACCCGGTGGTATCCACTGAAGCTAAGCGGAGACGAGATGTGTGAATAACGACGTTAAATTGGTTGTTTATAATTATAACACATCTCTGCTCCGCTCGTCTTGTCTCGTCGTTGGTGGAGAACGGCCCTAAGACTTTGATTGCGGAGTTTTGCCCAGCAAAGTTCGAGAAGACAAGCAAGTGGACCGGCAAAAATAGATAGGTTGGTGTATATAGATTCCGAATCAACTTTCTTACATGGTTGAGTACCACGCAACACTCACGCACTCAACCTACAACCTTGTTAAATATGTTAAACAGTAGGTGGCTAATGCTGTCAGCATTAGTCAATAACGTGTAAATCTCGAGTTCATTTCATTCCTTAACGGTTTATTATCTCGCTGCGCGGAATTTTATGTCGTTCGCCTGATGGGGATTAGGAGCATTGTCGTCGGCTTTGTGTTTCGGGTTTATTTTCATTATTTCGCAAGTTTCCATTACTATAAGCCCGTAATGGAGGAAAAGGATCTTATTAAAAATGTTATCCATTTTACCATCCGCATTACTGGATCAATTTTGCGTGCGGGAAAACACATTCTTCCGCAAGCTGTTTCTGAAAAAATCTCATTTTCTTTTCCAAATAGAAAGATCCGTATAAAAATATCCTAAGCTGATATGTATGGCTGTAAATGTTTGCTTCTATTGGTGGTTGGGTAGCAGCAGTGGAGAGGGCCAGTGCTGAGGCGTGCTGTGGCGGCAGTGTCGCAGGCGGGGGTTGGTAACACGGAGCCGCCATCCGCAGAGATGACTATGCCCCGGCCGCTACCATTCATTTAGAGGGGCGCGCGGACCGGGGCGCAAGACGTCGCGCGCCGCCCGACGATATCGATTTTGTCCCACTCGCCTCCCGCGCGGCTCTCCCAAACCCCCGCTCTCAGCATCCGACCTCGAGTGCTCTCCTCTCGCGCCTACCGAACACCTCCGACAGAAACTACGCCTTAACGACATGACGCCACAGCTCAAAATTCCGATTCCCGATCCAGCAGCGCGAACCTCGCGATCCCTAATAGACCCTGCGGCCGAAAGTCACTCGGTCGAGTTTACAGTGACACAGGCCGGTCATGTAGTGTGTGCAGAAAAATAAGCCTTTTTTTACAATTAAAATGGTAAATCAAACCAATTTTAGTCATTGCGAGGTCAAACTTTTGAGTGGAGGCGCGATGATGGCTGACTTATAATAAATAGCACATAATTTTAACGGATGGAACCTGCTCTTGTATCGGTCGTCATGTGCCTGCTTATGTTGCCATGTGGGTGCCGTGGGTGGATATTTTATAAATTGTGACATTATCTAAAATCGCATAATATTTAATGTCCGATAGGCAAAACAATGGCGCTATGGCGCTCATTAGGGAGGCCTGTGACCAGCAGTGGACTAATATAGGCTGATGATGATGATAAGGCAAAACAAACATGTATTAGACAACACGTATTACCTAGATTTGGTTTACTTTTCACTTCTTCCACGTAGAAAAAAAAAAATATGCGAAGAGAAAATCACTAACACCTTCTTATATGTGTTCTTATGGGTTCATTTCTTATGTGATAACAATTTGTCTTGCCTAAGCGCAAATTTTGTAAGCCTAAAGAAGTAGCCTATGTCTAGTCCCCGGGATGCCATTTACCTCCCAACCAAATTGCATTTAGATCGGTTCAGCCGTTGTGGCGTAAAAAGGTACCTAACAGACAGACAGATTTACTTTCGAATTTATAATATGAGTTTAAGATAATATTTCACGTTCGCATGAATGCAACATTTCCTCTGTACTTGTTTATTTGAAGAACCAATCAATCAAAGAGCTTCTCATATAAGTTTATTCCCGTTCTTCGCTTTTGCTTCTGACGTGCGATTCTTAAAAGCTAATAAATATCCGTATCCGCTCTTTATTATCCTGGCGAGATGTTCAAGTTATTTGTGTAATTCATCTCTTTATCGACGCTCTCAATAACATCCAATCTCCATATTATCTTCATTATCATCATTAGCACCCTATATTAGTCCACTACTGGACATATACTTATATAGAATAAAAAACGTAAATATTCAGATAAAAAACATACGATTTTTAGGAAAAAAAACATGTAGAAGCCGAGTATAATAGAATTTATGAAAATAAACTTTTCGTTTGGTTTCTTTAATAAGCGAGTCAACTCGCGCAACGAGGATTCCGTAACTAAACATTGCATTAATTATATAAATAAAAGACCTTGTTTCTGGCCAAATATCGTAATTCTAGCTAGATCAACGGTAAGAAGGTAAAAATAAAATTATAAATAATTATAATTAGCAAAACCTTGATTTTTGTACTCACGTCGCTCTGCTCTGTCCCGCTCCTAGGAAAGCGAAATCATATGTCTATCCTTTTTCAAAAATGGCGTTATAAGTAATGGTAAAAAAAAACCCCTAAAATGGTAATATTCACACGTTACTATGTTGTACTTTATGGTCTTCGAAGGTAAAAAAAAGACTAGATAACTGATAAACATAGTATAATACAATACATAGATATTTTTAAGGTTCCGTACCCTATGAGTGAAAACGGGACCCTATTACTAAGCCGCTGTCTTTCCGTCTGCGGGCTGTATCTCATGACATGTAATAGGTAGACAGTTGAAATTTTCACAGAATATGTATTTCTCTTGCCGCCATAAAAAAATAATAATAAAAATAAAATAAATATTCAAATTAAAGGGACAAAAAAGTATTCCTTTTGGATATTTTTGATCTTTTTTTGTCTAGCCTGTAGGTATCTCTCGAACCGTTATAGGTAGAAAGTTGAAATTTTGACAGGGTATAGATCACTATTGCCACTATAACAACAAATAATCACAATAATATAAATATCATTGAAGTTAAGCGTCGGGCGCGATCAGTAGGTACTTGGAAAGATGACCGCGTCATGATGGCTTTTTGCTATTGGATTTTTTAAATAATTTTTTTAGTGTTACTTTTGCGAAATAGTTATGTACGATGGTACGGAACCCTCCGTGTGACAGTCGATTCGCACTTCGCCGGTTTTTTATTGTACATTAACATGATGACGACCAGAACACCCGGAACAAATATCTGCAGATCATACAAACATTTGTCACGACGTCCCGAGGCGGGAATCGAACCGGCAGGCGTCGCAGGCGGACCTTCTAAAAGAGGATAATTGTTTCAAGTACATATTTTCCCACTCCTGGGCAAAAGCCTCGGCCATTTTTCGCCTCATCTTTCGGTCCAAAATATCTAACATATAAACATTTTTTACTGTTAGTTTTATAGAATAGAATAGAAATTCTTTATTTGTGTAACAAAGTTAAATATGACATAGGTATTACATTGCTCTTATAACTAGGTTTTGTAGTTTTTGATTAGATTATTCATTATGAGGCAATGATTATGACAAAATTCCAAACGCGTACTCGTGCTAGCATCTCATAGATTGAATTATTGTAACGTGAGGCATTGGCACTGTTGTTGTTTACATTATATCATTTAAAATTAACTGATTGATGATTCACTAATGTTTATATACTTAATTAACTCAATGCCTTCTGTTATTGGTTTATCGAAGGCACGTAAACTGCTCAGTAAAATACGCTATTTGTTAATTAATAGCAACCGTGGTTATTATGGCAATTCCCCATCAGAGGCGGATGCACCGACCTACCAGAACGAGGGGAGAGCTTGGGGTAGGTTATGGCATTGCATTCGACGATCCCCACGGAATGCAAGGGTGGTTTTTGCATAAGTATACTTTGCCTATAGTTAACTAACAGTACAGCCCGTGTGTCTATCTAAACGGTGGATTTATGAATTCAACGGCGTAATTATGACGTTTTATTGTTTGTGTGCTCCAATCTCTACGTAAATGGTCTTACTTTTATTCTTGTGTGTGTACTCAAAAAGGAGGTAACATAAATGATTACAAATTTGTTTAACTAGATCGCCCAAAACCGTTCTGCGGTCAAGATGTACTTTAACTTTGGCGCAGACCGCGAGTCGCCGCCGTCTTTAAGATTGCAGCATCCCTGCTTAGTATTTTGAACCATCATTTCTTCTGTATTTGACGAATGAAGCTCTCCTAGAGTCCCATTGCTTACTGCACCGCCATTCTTGCACGAGTTTATCTGTCAGCCATTTTAGCCTGTTATAAATTTTTAGTAAGGTATCCCAACCGACAGCTAGTCCAAAATAAACGTCAGATCGATACGGTGCATCCAGCTGAAACTCAGCCCGCTCCGTTTGTGATCTGCATCATGACTAGGGAAAATTCTTGGAATTCCACGTAATGCGAAACCGCGCGTGCCGGCATTTCCGCCCAGCGGATTCTGACTGATGATGATTAAAAAAGCGTGGTTGCCACTTGACGCATAGCTAGTGTTAGTATTTGGCGTGCGAGCGGTGTGGTGTGGCACTAATGAAACGGGCCCCGGTGCGGGTGGCATGCGTCGGTGGCGCGGGCGGCCTACGTACGCAGACCTTGCATTGGGTCGGGTCAGTGAACCCGCCCACCCCCTATCGGGGTAAATATGCCGAATGCACACAGATGCGCGCGCCGCGCCCCCACCGCCCGCCCTACGTCGTCGCTGCAATCTGCACGCATGCACCCCCCCGACCCCTAAAACTCTTAATTGATTGCACAAATTTTCTCGCAATAACTGTCTTTTTATGGTGTTAATGATGTAAACTTGCGCAGTTCCGTCGCTTTAATTGATACTCTACGACTTTATAAGTTGCAAAGCAGTGTCTGAAGCGACGACGCTCATTTGCATATCACCGCGGTTTTGTCGCCGGCACTATCCGAAATTAATTAGCATTTCGTCAAGTTAACTTAATACTAACTCACAGGTTTCTCTCTTTTTAAAGGAGTTTCAAAGTTGTATGAAGAGCACAGGCCATTATACAATCTTAATTGAGTATATCTACTAATAACGACGACTCTATTTTTATCCAAACTGTCACGCCATCTTGAAAACATCGCAAGCAATAGGGATGTACCCTATTGTTTGCATAGATTTTTTTATTTGTTTGATCGATTTATTAATGTTATTTTATTACATTACAGAAGAAAAATACCACTACTATATTTTAAAATATTAAGGGAAAAATAAATATAAATAAAATTGCACTCGGTTTCGGGTGATAAAAACGCTGCCCTTTTTCTGTGACGTCACCGTTCAGTTCGTCAGCAAAAAGTGCACGATGCCCTTTTTCTGTGACGTCACCGTTCAGTTCGTCAGCTAAAAATGCTTCTGTTCCTTCAACCAAAATAAAATACAATCAAATTAATGATAAAAACCATCATGTTTGTTGTGTCTAAAAAATAATTTGATATCCTTCTTTCTTTCAAAAAAGATATCCCGCTAAAGCTTGTCATGAAGCTTTAATGGGATATCTCATACGGTAAACGGTGACGTCACGTTTGGAAATTTTGTAATTCGAGTCTTAAAATATCTACTTTCAATTAAAACAAACAAAAATGCAGATATATTTCTATATCAATAGAGAATACATATAAAAAGAATAAGATATTTTGAAGTCACATTTATACATTATGTATACTCTATTAGTTTTAAAACAGAGCACGAGATATGGAAACCCGTTGTTATTGCTACCGACGACGCCGTCGCTGATGCATAATTAGTGACTATAACTTACTTGATGATCGAATACTGAGCTTACATCATCGGTGCATTCAGTGATATCATGCATCATGACGTCACCGCACACTGCATACTCAAAATAAATGACGTTCAGTCCCATGCCAACAAATCCCCATAAACTCGACAATAAGAGCAATAAAAATCACATAAGTGCCTCCGCGAAGAGCCATAAGCCAAGTGCATTTTTGGCATGATTGCCTTGTCCAATTATCGTCATGTTTACCATTTAAAATTCCCATACAATGGAGCTCATATTATTATATGTAACTGCATTACTCACGGGTATCTTACGAGCTTTACAAGTAGATAAAGTTGGAAGAATATTTAGTTTGTAAACAATTGCATTGTACCTAATATTGCAAGCCTTCTACTAGGTACGGAGTTTATTGCCGCTTTGGTTCATATCTTTACCCGGTTGCTCCGATTCATTGAACCTGCAGCTTACGTAACCAATCCTTACTGTACTTTCCTATAGTAAAATCGACGATTTGTGCAAAAGGTCACTTGAAAGTTGCATTAGAAATCCAAATTTTCTGTAAGTATCTCAAAATTATTAATTTAATAAATATGCATGAATTATTTTATTTGGTTCCTTAAAATCCCGCAAGAACTGCTTTTAACTATTGCAAAGCATGACGTCTCAAAAGTTAGGAGTTTCAAGAAGAATAAATTTAAATCTGACCGAAAACAGCTTTGTCGGGTGTCCAATAGTTTTATTAAATAACCGACTTTGACAACTTTGGACGCGTTCACAAGAGGAGAACAGAGTTAATAATATTAATACTTAAATGAATAGCCCTGTCAAATTATATTCATTTAAATAAAATCTTCAAAACTAGGTACTTATCATCATGACCATTTTATTGGATTTTGTGTTTTCATTTATAAATAGATTAAAGTATGCATTTACTTTCATACTCAATTACCGAAACTGCGTTTCCGATTTGATTATGTAAACCTGATTCAAAATTCGTTAATTTTAAGTGTTAATAATGTTAAACATCCATAAATATCTGAAAAAAAACAACCAAATTTTTTTCGTAAGGTGACTGTTAAAGCTTAATAATTCGTAGCAAGTGCTACGGCCGTAGCACCAGAGGCGGTGCTACGCATTCTTACGTAGGCTCTAAACTAGTCAACAAATTAGAGTCTGCTTTAAGTTCACTTTAGCAACATTTTAGTAATATCCTGATGTGCATTGTCTAATATCAGTTTCACGCAATTCAATTCAGGTGGCGTAGGTACAAGAACAAACCCTATTGTTTACAATTAATCTCCGAAGTTAGCGTCGTCCGTGTTGCAGTTTGCAAATTTGAATAGAGAGAGCGCCATGCAACTTCCCTAATACGGAGTACGAACAGAGCGAATTGTGCTCTTCGGCTTACAATCTCCGGTTTCATTAGATAGTTGCCGACCCAACATTGGAGCGCGGCTCCCTATCAATATCAGGTGTACAGAAAACGTTGAATAGAGGTCGGTTGAAACATGCACGACTGGTGTACGGGTATAATTAAAGTTTAGGAGAGTCTCACGTCGCCCGTTAACCTCGTTATCGGGCGCTGGAAGTGGGTGAGACGCGGTAGGACGGGAGTCAGCCTAGGGGTTGGGGGAGACGGGGAAAATCAATGACAGCCACCGCGCGCCGTCTCTCCCCTGCGCTCATCTCGCGACCACGTGCCCCGGTCACTGAACCACCACACAGCATACCACACCATCGCCCTGTCTTAGCCTTCTGTCTAATTCACCGGAATTAATCAACACCTCCAAAAGAATCCTGCCAAGTGCCCAATCCGCCGGCTTAGAGATCGAACAACAAACATATCCAAATAAGATAGGTGGCCGACCGAAGCCTCGAGCGGTGCGTCCGCTCGACTGTGAAACACACCGTACGTAATATGTAGGTCGGTGTCAGAATTTGGGTTATACATAGTTCGGTCGCGTCGATACGCGACACTTCCGCACCGCTACTATGGGAATGCAATGCAGTTGCCACGCCAATAATATAGCTCTTGTACAGAACATCGGTTGCATAACTGTGGCTTCGGCTTGCCTGGCGTATCAAATCTTGTTCCTATGATTTATAAATAGGTAGAGTACCTATTTGACTCTTTTACTATGGCATGTGGTTTGTGACTGCTTGCGAGAGTGAGAATGAGAACCGTTATAGTTAATTGAGAAGAGTAAACGTCGAAAACATTCGCACAAGCAATTAATATGTGTCACAAAACAATGTCTAGCCTAGACGAGACTAATAAAAACTTGGTAGCAATGAACTTCCTATCTCGAATCCTCGTTTACAATTCGACAGGAGCCTCTGTAGGTAGGAACGCATGATTCATGTAAGCATATCGCGGCCTGTGGTCGATCAATGTCAACCGCATTATTTGGGTCAACGGCCGTCAGCCGAATTCCCACCGTTCGCCGGTTTCTACTCTCCATTTCCTATATCGTGTACTTACACTTTACAGGCGGCTTATTGTATGTATTTCTCAAAGTATCTGATACTGGAAAACTCATTATTGTTCTCGTTCTACTATTATTTTGAGTCTTATCCATAGTAATAGTATAAATTAGAAATTAACTCTTGTCTGTCTGTTACCTTTTACGCCCAAACGGCTGAACGGATATCAATGAAATTTGGCAGGGAGGCAGATAGTATCTCGTGGACGGACATAGCCTACTTTTCATCCCAGTCCGTGCAAAGCCGCGGGCAGCAGCTTGTAAGAAATAATTAATACTAAGTTTTCCTGAGTTTTAAGACCTAGCGAATAAAAACTTAGTACGCCATACACGGAACGTTAGACGTCAGTGGCAGTGACATTGATTCCTTATAAACCTTTTTCAGATTGTTTTCAATCATTGTGTAATAAATTTCGAAAACTTTTCGTCATGTCAACGTCGTGGTTTTATTCTCTTTGGTCATGTCAAAATCTAGTTCCTGTTCAGGAACCAATTCATCGTGTATTTCGTATAACTGTTTCAGAAATAATTCTCATGAATCTATACAAAATATCGAAACATATAAACTGGGAAATTCCATCTCAGCTTGTAAAGATAAGATGGCAATCAAAGTACGTTATTCTAACCTAAAACTTAGGCCACTCTTATGGATCTCACGCACAATTCAGCATAATTTCTCCATGCATTCTTATATGCCTCATAAAATAGAAGATACCTGTCGTGTCTAGGAAGGTAAATTCAAAAAAGTGAGAGGTTTTGGTGACAAAGTTGAAGCAGTGTCCCAGGCGGTGCTTTTGAAATGAATTCAGTCTTAACGTAAAGTTTTGTCTCCAGGTATATTATGCAAAGAAGAAGCGGAGAGCGCAAGCATACCTCGGCGAGGATGGCTCACACAAGAAGGAAAGAAAGCTATACAACGACGGATACGACGACGATAACCATGACTACATCATCAAGCAGGGGGAGAAGTTCCTTGACCGGTATGAGATCTCATCGCCGATTGGAAAGGGCTCCTTTGGACAGGTGAGATGACTGTTCCATGACAGAAGATTCTGAATGCTCCAGTTAAATAATCTAACATCTTATCTAATCAAGTATCATAATGCTTCATTACCTTAAGACCTTACAGGACTCTTGGACACGTCACAAAATTCAAGTAACATTAGTAAAACTGAGAAAAGAAGTGTTAACTCACTCAATCACAACAAAAATCAATCACTTACTTCAATCTTTTGAAGGTAAAGTAAAGAAGCGAACAAGAAACCTTTACCTTGTTAGGTTAGTTTCGAGTGGAGCAAAACTCGTCCTAAGCATTTTTATGCTCTCTAGATAATCTAACATATTTTGTAGCTTTTTTGTAGATTATTGATAATTTTGGTCGCGATTGCCCTATAAAAGATACAATAATCTTGTGTAGCATAGTTGTGGAATCTTAAATGATAAATTGATGATATCACTCCTGGACTGTCCTAATGTAGTTCTGAACTTCTTCCTCTTATGGGATATCACCGTGCTGATATTTTCAAGTGATAAAATGTACCTAACACTTTTTCATGAGGGAGGACAGGGAGAGTTCCATATTAAATCCTCTACGGAATCTCCTTTTTTTCTTATACGCCGACCGCGTATAAGAAAAAAAGAGAGATTCCGTAGCAGAAGAAGTACTTAACGTTTGAGAGCCCCATTATGCTCCTTGTATAATTTAATCACTAAAAATTATCTGGTTGTTATTCCAGGTTGTGAAAGCGTATGACCACGAGGAGCAGTGTCAAGTAGCGATTAAAATAATTAAGAATAAGAAACCCTTCCTAAACCAGGCACAAATAGAAGTCAAGTTACTAGAAATGATGAACAAAGCGGACGCAGAAAACAAGTATTATATAGGTAAGGATTCTGAAATTATTCATCACGGATGTAAGCGGGTTAACTATGAACCTTATTCAGTGCTCGGAGAGATGCGGAATGCGGGCGTCTAGAACCGCACTCACTCTGAAGAAGTCCCTCGTTAAGGCGGGGTATCCCGACGCACATTAGCACCGACAGTTATTTAATTATTACGTTACAAAGGATTTTTCAAAAAACCATTGGGCAGTTTGTGATACCTATTATAAGCTTTTTTAATTTCTCTGTAACAAACTGTAACAGTTTTATTTTTTTTAGTTTACGCAGAGATGCCAAGTTGCTCTTAGTGGCCACCAATTTCTGTTTTCGCATCTCTGCCTATATTATACAAAATAAAACTATTACAGATGTTACTTTATAATAAATAATTGCTTTATATAATGTTATAATAAAATAAAATACGTGGTGGCGCTAGTGTGAGTCGGGGTCCCTATGGATAAGGATGAAACGTTGGTGTTCTTCCAACACAAATAAGTTTCGTAGCTAACCCGCTTAAAACCGTTATGAATTCGTCAAACAACAATAGTTATAAGTGATGATTTATATTAGACAGGGCCGTGTCCGGGCCAGGCCTAGGCCGAGGCGGGCCGGAGCAGTTAGTACAGAGAAGTTTGTTGACGGGCCCGGACGGGACACGGATCATGCACTGTTTAATATAAACTACTTCATATACAAAATGTATGTAACGTTTCAAATCCGTTCCCCGCGTGCCCCGTCCGGGCAATGTACACGGCCCGTTCTATTTTAAGAAACTAGCTGTCCATATCTCAGATGCAAATATTTATAGGGTGGGCATTAAGTATTGAAGGTTTAGAAAATCTGGCTTATTGCGAAGAATTTTGCATAAACGAAGATGTGCAAAACCAGTTGAGTAGATCAAACAAAACATTATTTCGGTATATAGAAGTATTGACTATAACTGCAACGGTTTATCAGAGATAGAATGCACAGACTGAATTCCTGTGTGGTTTGGGTTTCGAACCATGAACCTCGGTGCCAGTCTAGCCGTAATACTTGGAATTCTCCGGAGTAATTGATAATACAGCGTGCTCGCGCCGGGTCACAGTGGAAACTGATGTTTATTTTACTTTTATCGGATTCCCTGGAACCTTATTGCAGTTACTTTTTGCAGTGCATTTTTTCAATATCCGCAAACAAAACCTTTATGTGCTGAGACATCAACGTAACTGGCTAGTAAATAAAGCCGACAGCCAGTTGATAAAAGCTTACGAAAAGCCTCAATTATGTCGGTGAAACTTTGTTTTTAAGCCTGTTTTTATTATTTCAGTGAAACTCAAACGGCATTTCATGTGGCGGAATCACTTGTGCCTAGTGTTTGAGCTGCTCTCATACAACCTGTATGATTTACTGCGCAATACCAACTTCAGAGGTGTTTCGTTGAATCTTACACGGAAGTTTGCGCAGCAGCTCTGCACGGCGCTACTGTTCCTTAGTCAACCTGGTGAGTTCGTTATTTTTTTTTACAGCTAAGGGCGTATTCACATATCGGATCCATTTTTACAGGACCGTTTTTTGCGGATCCTTCGCCACAAGAAACGATCGTTTACTGAATCCGGAATACTATGGAGTGTGTGAGCTCGCGCCTACAACTACTTGCGCAATCACGAAAATAAATGGATCATGTAAAACGAATACTGTGAATATGCTCTTAGGCCCGTATTATGAAACTATGCTCAGTCATCAAGGTATGTTTGAGTAACGCTTTTGCCATATAAAATCTAGACTCAAGTATAGATCGATGACTGAGCAACCTTTCATAATACGGGCGTAAGACTTTCCTTGACCTAGGAATCGTTATTGGGCGATCTTATCAACTTTTGCGAGGTTTGGTACGGGACAGGTAAAGAAAGGGATATTTTAAAGAGGCCATTGCCCAGCTGTGGGACTAACTGTTGGACTGATTTTATGATTTTGTGGGATTTTGTTGGATTTGTCTCCGTCTCGAATAGCAGAATAACTAATTAAAAATATAAAAATGTACTCGTACAAGGAGAAAAAATATGAAGAAAATCGTTGTCTTATAATAGATAGTAAATAATATTATGGATAATTCTCACAGCATTATCTAGCCCCAAGCATAGCAGAGCTTTTGGGGTACTTGATAACTGATATACTTAATACAATACACTACATAAATTTTTATTATACACGGAAAACATCCAGAACACACGGAACAAATATCTTCTTATTAAATCTACGTCAGAAGTTCCATCTGTGTCGATAGTAAGCCCGTCAAATCAACCATCAGGGTTGACAAGAAACACGATCCTTCTTAAGGCGCTACCCCGACCCAAAAAGCGCCGCCACCTATTTTATCGTATTATTTCGTTGAACAAAGGTAATTTCGAAAATTTCATTGAGCAGCTTAAAATAGGTATCACAAACTGCCCAGTAAAATTTTTGAAATTCCTTTTGTTCAACGAAATAATGAGATAGAATAGGTGGTGGCTAGTTTTGGTCGGGGTATCGCCCGACCGAAACTAGCGCTTTTGATTTAATTCAATTAATAAAAGGAACGAATACAAGGCCAAGGAACAAAGGAAGCCAAGAGGAAGAGTTAAGATCATACAGACTGTATACATGCGAAAAATACAATGACAGTCTCTCGATCTCTCCATTCTCAGTGGAGTGATTCATTCCCTCCTGAGCGTGGGTGTAAGTGCTTGGGAAAGGTCCGTTTTCGATTACTATAACGAAAATAAATGGCAAACAATTGATCCGAAAATATATGAGCCTCGTTCTGTTGTTCGGTTTTATCCTACAAGTTGTTTATCTTTTGTGGTAGACGGGCTTCTTGATAAACAATAGATGACTGAACATGGAACTTTCGACGCTACATTCCTGTTACTGTGGAAGCTTGATTCAAATTCAATAACTTGTATCAACAATATAGCCCCACGGCCATATTTTTGGTACACCACGACCCTATGATCGCGGTGTGAGAATATCGGCTCCCTGAACTCAGCCCTTGGATATCGTAAGAGTCGATTACGGGAATCTACCAGAGAAAGGCCAGCAGTTTCCTTCAGGTCTTTGTACTTTTAACACCTACACTACGATCTCTAATCTGCTAGCCAAGATTATGGCAAAAAACCCTTCGTTAGGTTAGAAGTAGGCACATTCCACAGTGGACCCGTGGCTGATGAGGATATCAGCAATATCTTGCCTACCGTTTTCGCCAAAACTGGTTATTTTGTTCATGAAGTTCCTCTTGACGTATTACCTTTGAAAGCACTAATCCTTATTCTTGTCTGTTTCAGAACTAAATATAATTCACTGTGATCTTAAACCCGAGAATATTTTACTATGCAACCCGAAGAGGTCGGCCATTAAAATCGTGGACTTCGGCAGTTCGTGTCAACTAGGTCAAAGGGTAAGTCTGAAAGCTAGGTAAGAGACTATCATAGGATGTAAGGTGACTATTCTCTGGTCTGGCTTTGGTTCCTATAGAATAAAGAACAGGCACCAGGAAGTTTCGAGAAAATTACTCATTGAATTTGCTAAGTCTCAAAATAGTCTTATGGTTCCTTGATACTAGAGATGTGCTACGCAGCTAAGCTGCGGAATCTGTCAAACCCAGATAGGAATACTCGACTCTGTGGTTGAGTCTGGAATTTTCCATGAAAAAGCTAACTATTGCTAGCACATCTACCGGTGAAAATGCAAGCTTACTCTAGCCTGGCCTTTCGTGGAACCCGTGCTCGATTTATCGGGTACTCTAGTGTGCGCTAATTGAGCATATAAATCTCCACGGACCGATTCAGTTCGAAGTCACGAGGTTATCTCCAATTGCGCTTCAGATGCACGGGACGAATGATAATTAAACTAACACTTGAGCACAGATAAACTCATTCAATGTTCTCTGTCGGAACGCTTTGTGATAATGTTTATCTAATAAAATGTATAACGTAAATCACACTACTATTATAAATGCGAAAGTTTGGCTGGATGGATGTTTGTTACTTCACGCCAAAACTACTGAACAGATCGGGCTGAAATTTTCTAAAGATGAAGCCCTAAGCCATGTTTTTCATGTGTTTTCATGGGATATAAAAACCGTTTTATCGGTTTCATAGACACAAAGCCTGCGAAGCTGCGGAAAACTTTTGCTGAAACTATTGTGTTCAACGGATTAGATTCATTTAATAACCACAACCACAGATAAATATAATACGACACAAATATCTGAAACTCTTTGTGGGTGCTATAGGTGAGACTTGAGTGATAGTCCGGGCTTTGTAACTGGACGCAATATTTACACTTATTTCGTCAGTTTTCTAATCTATCGTCTTGCTATAACATTATCTGATGGCATGTTCAGTGCCCGGTTGTATATTGTGATGATTAAGTTATGTGGGAGGGAGTGCAACCGTCCTATTTGAAGTTTTTGCCATACAGCATGGTTCTTGCCATGACACTTACCACCTACTTACACTTACTGACTAACCGCCGCCGCCGTGGCGTGGTGACCCGAAGTGGATCTTGGCCTTCAACACCGGAGATCGAGAAGTTATCACACACTCATCACTTAAGTACCCCTGTGGCTCAGTAACCCAAAGTGGATCCTATCCTCCGCAACGCAAGATTTCAGACATGTCTGTTCCGACACTTATCAATCATTCACCTTTTCAGATATACCAATACATCCAGTCGAGATTCTACCGGTCGCCTGAGGTTCTACTAGGCGTGCCCTACGACCTCGCGATCGACATGTGGTCGCTCGGCTGTATTCTAGTCGAGATGCACACCGGGGAGCCGTTGTTCAGTGGCGCCAACGAGGTGGATCAGATGAACAAGATCGTTGAGGTTCTGGGCATGCCGTCGGATCATATACTCGACCAGGTCCGTCAGTAGAATTGAATAAGTTTAGTATGTCGTCTGGTACCCATAACACAAGCTCTACCTTAGGGCCTGATCTATGTGAATGTGTTTGTGGAGTCCTGTTTTAGAGTTGAGATGAGACTATCACACACGAAAATACTTTGAAATCTTAACCGGATCATTTGGTATTTCCAGGCGCACAAAACCAGAAAGTTCTTCGACAAACTGCCGGCATCAGAAGGCGGTGGCTACGTCCTCAAGAAAGTCAATGGTAAAGATGGCAGGTATGTATCAACAATTCAGTTTAACGTAATTACCGTTTTCCTACCTACCTAATGAACAAAAAAGAGGGAAAGACGTTCCTATTATAGACCGAAGTACGATCGAGACAACAAAACTCTACCCATACACGGCGACTTGCAGCAAGATGTGTATTGCTTTCTCTTTTTACGCACGAATGTATCGCATATTCCTATCCCTGTCTGCAAAATGACGAATTATGGAAATAGCAATTTAAAGTTTTGTTGTAGTTGCTAACGAGTCAAAAGGGTGCCTTGGGCTGTGTGTTTAGTTCTGGAGCTATTTGTACACTTAGTGAACGAACACGAGGGCTTTGCTTTTTTTGTAGTCTCAGTCAATAAATCACACAAAAGTACCTACGTCGTAGCAAGCACGCGAAACACGAACACCGTTGGCGCCGCCGCCGCCGGTCCGACTATGAGTGAGGTGGATGGACCTAATTGCACCTAATTTGAACCTTCCACTTTCGAGAAGCTAGTATCTAGTCTCCCCCTTTTTTAGTTCTATCTAAAGGCAAAGATGGATGTATGTTACCATATCACTGAACGCAGAATGTTCTAAGGCTGCACTGTCGGCGATGTTTCATCTGTTAAAAATATTGCGCCTACTATATTGCAACTGTAAAAAAAAGTCAATCGCACCCTAACACAGCCTATCTACTGGAGGTTTACATATTCTCAAGCAGGCGCTTACTGCCGACAATACACCTCCACTTAATTGTGTGTTCCCCCACTGACGCGGAGCAGAATCTAACAATGGTTCGAATGTCTTCCGCTGTTACCTGATTGGTAAATTCAGCTCATTGTCATTTGGAACTCACTCATAATAACTTTATACCCTTACGCTGAATTTTAAACATTTTGTTTCAATATCTTGTTGACAATGTGTTATTTTCCAGTGGTTTCAGGAAATACCGTGCGCCGGGCACACGGCGGCTACATGACATTCTCGGCGTGGAGGGCGGGGGGCCGGCGGCGCGGCGGCGTGGCGAGCCGGGGCATTCTGTCTCAGACTATCTCAAATTCAAGGTAAATTTGCACTTTAGTTTCTTGAACATCCCCGGACGCGTAAATTCAATTTCACCGTTGCAATGGAACGCGTTTAATATAAGATGAACTCAGTTTAGCGCTTTAAACTAGTTCAGCACAGGTAATGACATAAATTGTATCCGATTCAAGCGCTAAACAGAGTTCAAGAGCTGTCATGTCATATGTAAGGTATTTGCTGAACTTAGTTTTGGTGATCTTGGTTTTGGCAGCAAACGGTGAAATTGAACCTAAGTCGTACCTCGCCACATTTCGACAACGCGGAATCAAAATAACCCGATCAGAAGATGTTTTAATATACGACATACACGTGTAAATGAAAACAAAATTGCATCAACGCAGACGACGCGATAGGATGGCTTTATATGCGCATAATGTAGACTAAGCTGTTGCTTACGATGCCGATGCCATTCTTTCCTAATCTTCTGCGATTGCCCGTCCACGGCGGGAGGACTAAGCTCGCAAGTGTATAATAATACTAACGTATATAATGGACACTCGCCATCCACCTGACGGAACTTCCTCACCCCGCCGACCCCTAGTTGAGCACGGTTTACGTCCCAAATACAAGGGATGGACGGCGCACACGACCGCTGAAGATCCTGTGATACCCTTTTTACAAGCTTTTGTTTAAATTGCTGTTAAAAAAATATTTTTGCTTGATAAACAAGCTAAAAATATTTTTTTAGGCAATAAAAATGTATGACAATGTAACTTTAAACATTCCAGGATCTTATACTCCGTATGCTCGAATACGATCCGAAGCAGCGCGTGACGCCGTACTACGCGCTACAACATAACTTCTTCAAGCGAACAGCCGACGAATCTACCAACACGCAGCAGGCGCAGTCGCATCATCAACACGGTAACTTACATTATGAATTGAGTGAACCAGCTGTTTAGACTTGAGGGACAGAATACGCGGTATAACCCAATTTTGCATATCAACCCAGGAGTGCGAGCACGGACTTCGATAAGGATAACCACCGATTTTGTCTGTGCTGTCAATAAATCTTACAACAGACATTTCTTATCGATGCCAGATACAAAATCGGTGTTTATCGAAACTTATCGAGATCCGTACTCGCACCACTGGAATGTTCGTGTAAAAGATGTCGCTAGAATAAGTAGCTGGACTAAGAAAAAAACATTTTGTACAGAAATCTGCGCGAGCGCAATAGTATTCTGGCCCTTCGCGGTATCAATCATGAAGTAACCTATAATGATGAATCGATTAAAGGGAAGCGTCATGATATACATCGGTCTATTCAGTACATGCTTGCTATTGAGGGTTATGGTTATTAGGGAAAGGTGCCGTGATATCGTTTAACATTGATCTGTTATAATTATAACTGATCATTAGGGGTCGTTTACGGAGGCGCGGGAATTCAAACATCAAACAAGGCGTTGTAGAGTGCGAGAAAGAAGAGAGACGCCACGCCACACGCGACGCGCGACGCCCCGCGTCTCTGTAAATGATCTAGGGTGATAAGATAATTTTTGAATGCCTTATGTTCATGAAGCCAATTGAGTTATATTATAAACCTACCATCCCGGCATCTTTTTCTAATTAGGTGTAAGACTTGTTTGTTTAAAATTTTGACTACTTTTAACGAAAATTCTAAAATCTTATTTCTACGACAAAGTAGTAAAAATTTTAACATGGATCAACGTGAATAAATGTCAATAAAATGTCTGTTTGGTGTTCAGCTTGCGCTTTCAATTGTGCTATTTAATCAAACTGGGAAGAGGAATCTAATATTATCAACCTTTACTAGTTCATTTTACATGTATTACCTTATTTCTATTTTAAGACGTAACTAGTAAATTTAAATTTGACTCATTACAAAACATTTTGTAGATACAATAATACATTGCCATAATTGCCATTATCATTTGGAGTCCGAATATTAAGCTTCATTACATAAATGGTATTTCATCTTTAAAAGATTGGATTGGTCCCTTTCAAGGTGCTTCGACGCGAGATTTAAATTTTTGTGGATGTTTATTTTTTTCTGCGTTTTGCAAGCAATAAAACTAGCGGAAAAGTAATTTGCCGCAAATCGTAAGTCATTTGATTCATTTGTATTTTGGGAGCATTTGGGAAAATGTTGATTTTTAGCACAATATCTCTTATTTTCCCAAATGCACCAAAAATACCAGTGAATTGAATTTAAAAATTACTTTCCGCTAGTTTGAATGCTTGTAGGACGCAGAAAAAATTAAAAACAACAAAAAAAAAACAATTTCGCGCCAACCCGCATCGCCACCTATCACCACGTATTATAAAAGTTTTCTCAGTCATCGATCTATGCTTGAGTTGCGCTAAGGCTTTTCTATGGCATAAACGTAACTTAAGCATATATCTATGACTGAGCAAGCTTTAATATACGGGCCTCAAATCCTTTGTTGCAAGGTGAAAGATTCCCAGAGCACATGCTGCTTTATGATTCTGATCGTTGAATGTATGTTTATTGTGTCGATATTCCCGTGTCAGATGGGCCGTCGGAACCGCGATGACTAGAGCGGTCCGGGGCTCCCTGCCCGCGTCACTAACGCCGACCAACATTGTGCCTAACTTATCATCAGGTCTGCCTTGTAATGGAATGTTTGTAAACCCCCTTTGTAGATGACACTCCACTAAAGAATTACTAAGCTTTACCAAATACAATTAGGCCATGTCCGTACTGCAGGACAGAAAGCATGGGTTGGGGGGTTGCTTTGATGGTAGCTATACTCCAGCCATTCCCAATGTAGGTACAATAATTGTAAACAACTCTCGGCACAAAAATACAAAATTTTCTTTTTCGCGTGTCGGAAATCGTTGTCGCGTTATGCTTTGTAGGAGCTCAAATTAAAAAGTAGTGCAAGTTATATCCCAAGAACGACAAAGAAAATGATTTTTAGGTTAAGTATGAGCGCAATGTTTACAAACATTTTATATTCAGTTTGCCAGAGTATAGACGTATATTATAGTTGCGAGTTCAAAATCCGAAAATAGACATCGGCTCGCTACATCCAGGACGTTGATGTCCTGTCCAGCCTAGCTAAGCTAGACAATTGCAGTGTCGTTCCCGTTCATTTATTACGTTTGTTTCTCGTCTACCATATATACCTATTCAAGCTAACATTCTGCAGTGCGGCCATTGCCTTACCAAGCACAATAGATCTAAAATTGCTTCGTAATTCTTTGAGTTTCACGGATTCTCATTAGGACTCCTCCACTATCCGAAGCATGGTCTTTGTCGTTCATGCATGGCTTTCGTTCTCTTGTACCGCTAGCAGTTGTCACGTCGTCCATCCTCCGTTGCTCATTTCCAATCTGTCATTAGCTATTGCATATGTTTCTGGGGTTATTGATGACGTTACATGCTGCAAGTTTAATGTTGCGTCTATATAAAGAGATACTTTTAATTTGGATGATGTGACTATGGTTCATTGCATTGATTTGCATATTTCTGATTCCAATGATTATTTTGTCAGTGAACAATAGTCATAAACATCCTGCGATTTGAGAAACCTCCACTTTTATAAGTATTCACATTTAGCTTATATTTATTTGTCACTCTTAGGCCCGTATTATGAAAGCTTCCCCAAGCATTACTTAAGCAGTCATTACGTGATCTCTACTCAAGCGTTAATTACTCAAGTAATGCTTGGTAACCGTTCAATAATATGTCTAAGCAGTTACTCGAAGGCGTGGACGGAGGAAATCCGCTCTTGACGGCTACTTGAGTGAGTGTAGATTTTGACATGAGCTCCCAAGCATTGTTTGAAAATTAGTATTCACTCAAAACAAGACATAAGCATCACTCAAGCAGAGCTCGATGACTGAGCATGCTTTCATAATACGGGCCTTAATGTTATAAGTATAGAAAAAAATCATTCCATAAAAAAAAAAACAAGATTCAATAACTTTATTTCTTTAGGCTTACAAAATAAGCACTTAGACAAGTCAAATTTTATACATAAACAGCTTAATAATAGTAATTATTATCAAATAAGAAACAAAATGTTATTGATTTTGTTCGCTTCAATTTTTTGTCCACTAGTGTCCATAGTTGTCCATAGACCTAGGATAAGAGTTAGTGTAGTTATAAAATGATAAAATAGCTTGTAAAGTTCTCCAAAAAAGCTTCCCCGACCTTCCTATAGTTTCTTACTACAAAAAATTGTGAGTTTACGGATTTTATCATGTTTCACACAGAACACAAGCCAAGTTTGGCTCCTTCGTAATGATTTTCCTCTAGTATTTTTTATAAATCAAACTCACTTTAATCTCCTTTATCTCACAGATACTCATTTAAGAAGATCAATATATCATGTATCATCAATAGCCGTAGACGAATGAGACGTTAACAAACTGAGCGGACGCATGTGAAAGTTAGTTTCCTCGTATTAATGACGCAATACTAATCTATAGCTTTGTCCCGTTGCTTATTCCCTGTTAGCTGCCTATAAACGCATCGTTTGATGCCCGGCGTTGTTAAATGTGAGCGACTAATGCGATGCGATACGTACGGGGTAGCGACAATGACGAGTGATATCTCATTCGGACAATTATTATTGTGCGTTTAATGGACATGAGACATAATATTATACTACGCAGTAGGTGTTAAAAGATTAGAGCTGCAATTTCGGCTACTCGAAAGTATCGACTCGAAGACGAATCTTTCCATTTTTGTATGGATTTAGCGTAGTTCCATGTCCGCACGGTAGAGGCGCTGCACCAAATTCGTTACAAAAATGGAACTTGTCGTCGCCGAGACGTTGCTATAGAGAGACCAAACTCGGGGCTCAGCGCTTGATCAACGATCTCGAGCATAGCAGATGCGGATTCCGTCGCGTCGTATTGTTCGCTCACCTAGGAGACATCATAACCTCATTAATGTTTGGTATCTTTAGGTACTTAGGCAACATTCGCAGACAGTCGGTATAATGTGTTGTTGTGCGCAGTAGGGGCCGCCGGGAGTGCGCGGCTCTGGGGCGCCGCCGAGCGAATGGAAGTGGAGGGCGTGCGTCAGAGCGACGACATGCTGCAAACAGTATGCCAACTGCAGCACAGTCCCGTCGCCATCCACTAGCCAGCCCTACAGACTCTTAGCTAAGTGAACTGAGATTGCGATTGTGCTGCCAAAAGTGCTACACTGAACGGGTGCGGTGAACATTAGCAACATGCGGTGAACTCGACCTAACTGTGATGAACCAGCGATACAAACAGACGCTATTGCGGGTGTCGTAGTTCAGTGATGCCGTATGTAGAACTATCTCGGAGATTAGAGGCAGTGAGTGTGAAGATGTGTGCTGAGTGGTGCAATCGACAGGACTCAAGGACTGAATCCAATATTTATATAATTCTATTTTATTTAATGCGACAAGTCTGACTGTAAAGTATATGGTTTTTTTGTTACGTCGTAACTGTATTTGTATTATTTGTTCTAATAAAATTGCTTTACTCGAACAGTACTTATGAAATGTACCGAATGAACGCAGGTATTTCACCAAACCAGGAGGGCATGAAAGCTAAATTTTTTTATTGTTACGCAATGCATATCAAGGACGCAATATGGTAGAAAATAAATATTGTAAATAATGTAAGGAAACCGACTAATGGATACAGACTGCAACATAACTGGTCAACTATAGTTTAGTTACGATCTATGTGCTAGTTAAGCTTCCTTCAGTTAAAAGCAAGCTTTATAACTAATTTTTAAAGTGTCGGCAACTGATGACTGAAATACAAAGGGCCAATGAGAATTTGTTTATACACGAACAAAGAAATAGATAGCTAAGTATTATTTATTCGTGCTCAAATTGATTCATCTCACTTTTGACTTCAATTTTCAGTTCTAATACTGCACCCACGCATCTCGGATAAAGTGTTAATTAGTATGTGCACATTCTTACACAGTTACATACTGTTGCGAAATATTATCCCATTGAGAATACAAGGTTATTCTAAATAACATTTTGTCTGCACTACTTTATTTAATGTAATAATTTAAGTTCAGTTCTGAATCCTGATGTATATAATTATTTGAGTCTCGAGTTTGGCGTCAGAAAATGTATTTATTTTTGACCTAGGACGATTTAAATGTCTTTGTTTTTGATCCCTTGAATATTCAGACGACGATGTGTAAAGCAGATAAATATTTCTAGTAATATAATTCTAAATCTCAATATACTGTAGGTTACGAGAATGTTGAATTATATATTGGGTAATTCCGATAAGAGTTTAAATAAATAAAAAATGGATTACCGACTTGTTCAACCGTTTTGGATTTGAATGTACAATAGACTAACCTCATTGCAACAGACTGGTTGAAACTTTGTAATGGAGATATTTTGTATAGCATAGGTCACTGAATCACTGCCTTAATGTGCCGGAACTTTTTACGAAAGGGGCCTGCTACTAATATCGACTTGCTGTGGAATAGAAGAAACTGATTTTGTTTAGTCACTGTGTATTATACCGGATCTAGCTTCGTAACTCTCGACCAAATGGTAATGGAAGGCTCTAAGAACGGTACACGGTGTTTTAGAACGCTCGCATTTTAATGCATGAAATACACTGATTGATCAGTGATACAGTACTCCTATGAATACTACCTTAGTGGACCGAGTAATGGATTATTGTGAACATTTGATTGTAATAAATAGTGATTATGTAGAAAATGAGGGCTTTTTACATTATGGAAGGAGCTTTTTCATTACTATTTGTCCGAAGTTTTATAGCTTAATGTTACTACTTATTGGCCACTGGAGGAACATTGTATGTGATTATGTTCCGTATGTGATTCGTCAACTTGAGAAGTTCGTGGTTCAGAAAGTTATGGTTTGTTCTGATCTTGTTTTGTTGTAAGTCCATTGAGGATGAATTTTGTATTTACCTTTGTGATGTGATTCGTATTCAATGCGATTTAAGTGTTACTTGACTAGTAACTTAAATTGCATCACATTATAGTTTATTTTTTATTAGATAATAATAATTGTCACAGATCAGGGTAAATCATAGCTATAGCCAATATGTTTTTATAGCGTTGAGTGGTTGTGATTTAATTGATTGTCAGCTCTTTAGTGGTCAAAACTTGAAGTAAGATTGTGATGATCCAACAGCAGTTGGTGATTTGTTCCTATCGATATGTTGTAGAATTCAGACGGAGATGGTTATTCAACTCTACGTTCTACCTTCACAGTCCTAAAACTGTGGGGATACAATTTACTAATATAAGGCATTTTTGAAAGCTTGTGTCAGTTATGGTCAGTCAACAGGTAAGATACATTATGCAAATTTTAGTGACTATCTTGATATTCAAGATGACATTTACATTAGTAAAGAAAGATGAAATTGTAAATAGGTAAGCTTAAATGTGATATGGTTACTGATCATAACGCCTGATGCCGATGTTCACTGTCCATTGTCTACAGTCGAGTTAGTGGTAGGCCTACCAACAAGCCACTTTATTCTGTCCAAGTGATGTTTAGCTAAATTTATTTTGAAATATTTTAGTTAATAAAAGGACTGACGTGTTGCGGTGAACAGAATAAAGTCGCAGCGATGTTACGCAAACGATAGCAAATTTTTTCATAAAGCGATGTATTATTGTGATTTTTTATAAACAAATAATCGAATGAATTTATTTTTAAAGCAAGTGTATGGTACAGCCGTTGTACATGAAGCATTAAAGTATTTTCTCACTTTATTTTACGTTTCTCTATATGCGCGCTAGCACTTTTATTTCTTTGTATGCAGATCTATTTCTAATCTCGCTGTTTTGTACTATACATTTTCTAAATATCTGTATTATATTTACTGTAATACTTTCCTGCTTCATGATGTAAAGGATTGTTAGAACATTTATAAGGGGTAGTTATGAGAAACGTGTTTAATTTTGTAAAGAATAGAGCAATAACTTTTAAACTGGCAGGTTTCTCTTTATTGAAATGATTATTGAATTGTGTTCAAATTATGTACCTTATCGTAGTAGAATTATACTTCACTGTAGTATAATATATTAGTTCCTTTTTATTTAAATATGTATGTGCCGCGAAATTGTATTTTATGTTTATAAAAAAAACATTGACAACTGTGAACTGTGTTCAGTATCTAAGGCCGTTTTTGTGTTATTTTGGGTTACTTGTTTATTATTTGAATGAGACTGAAAATATGCTTATGTCTCAAGGTTTGATGTTTGTTAATCAATTTTGTTAACCACTTCTTAGTGTGTAAAGAGTTAAAATACATGATAAGAGTTACACCAATAGTAATATGGAGCAAGATATTTTTATAATTACGTATGCATTCAATAATCTAGGAGTAATACTTAGCAAAATATTTATTTGCAAACTAAAGTGTACAAAAACTATGTTAAAACTCAGTTGAAATTTTTTAGCAAAAGCAAGACCTGCGAATTTATTTTACGTTTTTACGAAAAACAACCATTGAATCTGAAAAAAAAAATTCGAATAAATTCATCACAATTAAGTTATAAATCACAGTCAACGTTTTTGTAACGTATTCAATTGTGATTAAAAACATCAAGAAGTAAATTGAGAGATTTCGGTAAAGTACCTACCTATAAAGATTGACACCAAGAAACTGCGATCAAAAAACGCAACTTTTCAAAAGTTTACATTACTCAAGAATGGCCCTAGATGTAATGTATGTAGAAAACCTAATGTATTTATTTGTGACAGTATGGATTGTGTGTTGTAATGGTGCGAAGCTAATGTTTATTTCCTATCGAGTTGTCAGTTCGCAGGCACTGTAACAATAAAAGGATAGAGCTTTATGTCACTAAGTTTTGTATTTTAAATCAATAAACGATAGCAATGATACTTTATTTTATTCCACTGACATCCCTTTCTTATCAGGAAATTCGGTAAATTTAGTGCAAGACACTGTGGCCAGGGTTGGATGAAAGACACCCAAATGCTGGAAGCGACAAGCTGAAGACCGGACCGTGAGTGTGGTGTTTAAGGGAGGATAATCCAGTGTCCAGCAGTGTATACTAGCAAGTAGCCGACTGTGTTGATGATACTGATCTATAACTCAAATTCCAACATGTAAGGAGCTAAGGCGAGAGTAGATTAAAATGTTTTGTGTGTGGTTATGAGGGCGATTAATGCAAAAATGAAACAAAATATGTATTGGGTAACGAACGTAAATATTCAGATAAAAAATACGATAGGTAGGGAAAAACTTGTAGAAACAGAGTTATCGAATAGAATTTAGGAAAATAAACTGGTTTCTTTTATAAAAAAAATACGAATTTCGCATAACATAACAGGCGAATCAAATGGCGTCATAGTTTGCCCCCATAATGGCAACCAAGAGAGCATACAATAACAGCAGATTCAACAGAAAAGTTTCGGTGACCACAAAGAATACGTCTGTATTATGATAGCTGCAACTACAACTGTCGGGTGTGTGTAATCGCTTCTACAATAACTACATACACTATAAAAAAAAACGGATTCTGTAAAATGCATGCTGTGAATGCGCCCTGAATAATTACACATTGAATTGCAAAATTCTGAATACGCTAATTACGACCCCGAGTGGCGCGTCGTCGCTCTTGCAATAGTGATTTCAGTAGGTACTATTAACTTAAATAAAGCATTATACATAATTGTTATTTGTTTGTCTGCTATTTGTCACCCTATTCTGCCCTATTTTTTATTAGTGGCGAATTTGTAGGTTCATTTATATCGATCCAAAATGTTAATATGTATTTTGAGCTCATACTTAGTAATTTCGCCTGTGTCTTTACCGCTCCGATAGCCGTGATCGTCTAGTGGTTAGGACCCTACGTTGTGGCCGTAGTAACCCAGGTTCGAATCCTGGTCACGGCAGTGTCATACACTGTTACGGCGGAGTCTTTTCTTTTGGTTCCTTCTTGCCTCTGCGTATTTTTCGAGATAACTTTATGGGAGCTCGCTCATTAATCGTAATTTAGAACAAATGAAAACGGTTTGAATTAAAAGTTACTATTAACTTTATTTTTGTACAGTGCCATCTATGCTATGGATGGTAAAGAAAAATGTGACCCTCCTGGCAAAATGGCCGCCGCCTACAACCTTGTAAGTCAAAAGCCGACGCTAGATGTCGCTAAGTGGTTTGTTTTGATACCAAACACGCACCGCAGCTGTTCGCTATCACAGAAATCCGTGAGAGAAAAGGAGTGGTGATTAGGCCTGTCTTTGCCAAAAAATAATGTTTTTTATATGGTTCGGGGTCGTTTTGTGACTTGCAGCCGTTATATGTGATAGTTAGTGGTGTTCTCCATGTGATATATCGTTATCAGTGCTCAAAACGGTCGATAACTAGTGTAATTAGCGATGTAAACGTTGGTTATGACGTTTACTACGGTGTTTTGTGTGTGTGTGCGTGAGTACAGCATTGCCGACAACCGTTGGAGCGAATCTTGTAACGGAACGAACTGCTACCTACTGGATGTTGAATTGTGAATGGTGCTTTCGGTAAGTTAGATTGTTTTGATGCGAGATAAACCTAACCTAGCTGACCCACGCTTGGCGCTATCTACCTAGCTACCTATTATGCTGTGTGTGACCTCGTTGTAGGATACGAACCCCGAGGGAGATCTCGATCTCAGTCAGGTTTAGTTCACTTTAAAAAATAGCTATGTAGGTAGCTCAGACTAAGTACCTACTTACTTAGTCTGAGGTAGGTAGGTACCTAATTTCTCAATAGCTTACGAGCTTAGCTACTTAGCAATTTTTCTACAATCTTTCCGAACGAATAGGTACTAAACCTACGAAACTACTAGGTTGGTAGGTACTTACCTAGTACCTACCTTCCTAAAAATTATACGGTCTACAAGTTAGGGAAGTGCCTAAGTACCTAGGGGGAAGTGGGTCAGATTGATACACAAAAATTTCAAGCTCTGTAAAATGTGTATAAACATAATATTTGTCATTAATTTTGCATTATACGTTTAGCTAAATAATTAAATATTATAATGTCATAGTTTAAAAATTTTTAAGTTATCAAAGTAAAGAAATAATTGACGCTTAGTAAAAAATGGCTTTTGTGTCAATCGGCCCCACTAGCGGGGTACTTTGATACACCACGTGGGGCACTTTCATACAGGGTGGAAAATCTACGACAATGGTCAAATTAAAACACTTGTCATAATCAGCCTTATAATGTTAAGTTACTTATGTAATTATTATAACCAATCTTAATCACAGTTAGTCTGAAAAAATCAATAAATTAAACTATCAAACTTACTTAATATTGTTTGAAAAAGCAATATACCTACATATTTTTCTTTTATGACACATATGCACTCAAATTAATAAAAAAGTACCTATACACAGATGATGTTTGAGTTGTGCCTTACGTAAAATTTGGTGTAGGCAGGTGTAAAACAATATCTCTAAAATCAACTCTTGCTTTGTCTACAATGATTACACATCAATGTGCCCCGCACTTTGTTGCATCAAAGTGCCCCAAACGATATTTTTCAAAATTCAAATTATCGTATTAAAAGTAACTTTTATTTTAAGTATTATTAACAAAAATCATAATAATTGATGGTTAAACTTTGGTTTATAAAGATCCTCGTTAAATGTTATCAAAGAGCGTCGAAAGACTTTCATATATTGTGTCAGAATTTACTTTTGAGTGCTCAAAACACTTCTCGACATGCCCAAGGCCACCCGTTGACGGGTTGGTCGGTGCGGTTACAATGGATGCGTTAGGTATTTTTTCCGAACGTTTTAGAGATGGCGCCACTCAAATCCATTCACTCAATTATTAGATAAGGCTATTGTAACAATGTGCCCCTTGTATCAATGCACCCCGACTCCCCCTACTTAGTCTAGGTAAGTCGGTAGTCCCTAGGTTAGGAGGTACAGGTACCTACTTCTCTGTTGGTATAGATACCTAGATAAGGAAGGGACTAGGGACCCAGTGAATGCAGGAACTACCAACACCTATGTAGATATAGGTACCTACCTACGCATTAATAGGAAGATGGGTACCTAGGTTTGCCTCTACTAGGTGCAAAGAATCAAAATCCTCTCAATCCTGACCGATCACGATATCGGATAGCACCTTTTGCCGTGATCCGTCAGGACATGATCGGTTTTTGCGTGATCCGTCAGGACATACCCAAAATAAGATATGAAGCTGCATAATGTAGCTGTCGCAAGTTCATTTTTGCCGCAACAATAAATCAAACGGTAGGTAGGTACAAGAGATAACTATCTAAGATCTAGTCGACACTCCCTACGTATAGTTGTGTAACTGCCAGATACACACTTATACGTTTGATGCATTTTTGGCATCTACACATGCCAGTCTATCATTATAACTTACAAAAAAACAAAAATGTCTACTCTAAGTACGTTTTTCTTGATCGTATAACTGTCCAACTTCATTACTTTCCCGCCATATAATGCTGTATCTACCACATACACACTTTGACGCGGGGGAAATGAGGTGCGCGTGGCGGTAAGTGCCCGTTACGCAGTTCTTGCGCGGACAGCGAGTAGAATGCGTGTGCGACTCGCAAATATTTGATTGCCGCAAAATGACAAGTGAACGTTTCCGATTCCTGAACAATTTAAAAGCAGACGCTACTAAGAAAGGAAAAGTAGATATCCTAGACCCAGCTATATCTACTACAAGACCAGGTAAGTAAATCATAATTAATGATTTACCAACTTTTTGTACTTTTTGATATCCAATCATAGTTATTAGGTTTCTTGAACCAATTGTGTGTTATTGCCTTTATTGCTGACTAAATAGACAATTGTTAGTAAGTACATTTTGAAACTTTCCAAATTTTTTTGATAACCTACGTACAAATGTGTAACTACGCACTTACATATTTATACATCGGGATTCACTATGATCATAAGGTGTATCTAGTCACTTACATATTTATACTTCGAAAAGTTGTTAAATCAAAATTCGGTAACTGACTTTTACATAGTTTTACATCGAAAAGTTATTGAATTAAAGTTATAGTAACCCATGCACTTACATAGTTCTGTATTTGTGTTTTCATGTTATCACATTACACTAATCACACTAATATTCACACTAATACTATAAATGCGAAAGTTTGGATGGATGTATGGATGTTTATTACCTCTTCAGGCCAAAACTACTGAACGGATCGGGCTGAAATTTTGTATAGACGTAGTTCTAGGCCAGGAATAAAACATAGGCTACTTTTTTATCCTATAAATCAGTTCCCATAGGAATGTAAAAGTTTGGATGGATGTATGGATGTTTGTTACCTCTTCAGGCCAAAACTACTGTATACGGATCGGGCTGAAATTTTGTATAGACGTAGTTCTAGGCCAGGAATAAAACATAGTTGTTGTTTTTCAGATGTATCTCCAGTGCCATTCTCAGAAAATTTTACTGAGGATGACCTAAGCCGATTGGGTGAGATATTATTATCTGACAGCGATGAAGAACCTTTTCTGGCACCGCGCATTTCCCTCTTGCATTCTACGAACACTAACGGTGATAGTCCTGCATCTTCTGAATTGCATGTCCCAGTTTCCCATATCATACAATCTTCCTTGCAAGCTTGTGGTGGAGGCTCTAGCAATGACACAGGGAATAATGACATTGCCTTTAGCTCTTCGCCACGGTTTTGTGAAAAACCTGTAAACCTGACCCAGAAAACAAAAGAAAAACATCCTGAACCCGTTGAGAGTGAAAAAGTACCTACCACTATTTACAAATATAAGTGGTACAGTACAAGGTAATTTGCCGGAATATGACCCCACTCTGGCAGCAAACATGCCTGAATCTCCCCTCCTGCTACAGTCTACCTCAAGCATTAATATGCCATTATCACTGTGTGACTCTCCCAATTACGGCCACCTTATAGCTCAACAGATAGACGAATTAGGCTGTACGGAGTCAACAGCACCCACTCCAGCGACATTACCAGTTGGCTTACCGGATGAACAGTTATTAGGCTGCCTTGCGTCACCAGCATCCCCTCCAACGCTATAACCAATTATTTAAATAGTTTAAATAATGATCATTAATTAGTGACTTCTCGGCATCCATACCAAAATGCTTGAAAACGAAAGTTTTCAATCAGTGTGTCCTACCCGTCATGACTTACGGAGCTGAGACGTGGACACTCACGGTAGGGCTTGTCCACCAGTTTAAAGTCGCCCAGCGAGCTATGGAGAGAGCTATGCTCGGAGTTTCTCTGAAGGATAGGATTCGCAACGAGTACATCCGACAGAGAACCAAGGTTGTCGACATAGCTCAAAGGAGTAGCAAGCTGAAGTGGCAGTGGGCTGGCCATATCGCGAGAAGAACCGACAACCGCTGGGGTAAACGTGTTCTTGAGTGGAGACCGCGACTTGGCAAACGTAGTGTAGGACGCCCTCCGACCAGGTGGGATGACGATTTGCGAAAGACTGCAGGCAGATGCTGGATGCGGCAAGCTGAAGACAGGGCGCTATGGCGCTCATTAGGGGAGGCCTATGTCCAGCAGTGGACTGATATAGGCTGATGATGATGATGATGATGATGATTTAGTTAATTTTTATCATCTAAGAAATTGAATAGTCAAGTTTGGATATTTATTGTTATTCATTTTATAACTTTATGTCTGTGTGTATATTTTTGATATAAGAATTTTGCAAATGTACCTACCTATTACGTATAGTAATGATAGGTCTACTATTATTTCGATCTCAATTTAATAAATGTTGTATTTCGTATTATTATGTAAATTGTTTACATAGTTAGATGTTGACATAGTCAAATTTGCTAGGTATTTCATAATACTAATTCTGTGTTCAAATTTTGATAATAATTTAGGTTGATGTACCTACTAGTAAAGACTGATTAGTCGTGTTTGATAATCGTTAAGAGTTTAAAGCTGAGTTAATTACTCAGTTGGTTTTGTTTTTCTTATTTTTGAAATAACAATCCTTAAAAGGTTTTTTGTGTCTAGGTGAGCACCTACTTCCCTAATAAATGGTATTTTGAGCTCTTTTATTTCTTGTTTTATTTAAGATAATAATATAAGAAAGACCAATATAAGCCAAAAAAATTATAAAATAAGTGGCAAAACCCCAATTCACGGATACAGTTTTACATTTTACTACTAAAAATTACCTACCTACCTTAAAATATGTTTAGTTTCGTAAGCAAGTGAATATTCGGCAATTAGGGCCTGGCGACCTGTATAAGGAGTACCTAATACAGGTCGCCAGGCCCTAATTGCCGAATTCTGATCTGTTTCGACAAATTAGGCCAGGTAATTAGGTAATTTGTCGAAACAGAATATGTAGAAGCATATTATTGAATCATACAATTTCCAACGTTTAAACATGTAAGCACCAGTTAAACAGAATTAGTCAGATAGATCTACCAAGTATAACCGTGTAACAGACAGTTACGATATTGTCATTCTTCTAAGCTCCCACGAAAAAGTGTGTATGTGCCACATACGGCATTTTATTAGGTTATACGCACCACGTAAAAATATGTAAGTGTAATAAAATCTAAACCAGTATAGATTTAAATAAAAAATAGTTTCCATCTTAAGCTAGATCTATAGTAAGAGCATCTCACCAATTTTCACAGAAATATCTCAAAAAGGGCTCCAATTATAGCCATTTGAACATTTTCAAATCTTTAAAACGCTCTCCTGTAAAATTTGTGTTTTGCAGATACACAACTATACGTAGGGAGTGTCGTAGTATCCTCGCGGCGGACAATCGAAACATTCCGGTGAATTGTGTGCTTGATAAAGGTAGGTTTAAGCACATATAACAGCAGCTTTAAAATTGCTTCGTAAATTGATAGTGATGTTATGTGAGATGATCCTTTTTCGAATACCTGTCAATGATAGAGGACAGAATATATATCTATAGCACGCATCGGGTCCCAAGGCTGCTCCAAGGGTTGCAAGGTTGCAAGTGTTCCAAGAAGTTATTCAACCATGGCCCCACCATATATTTAGAAAATAGGTACTTAGATTTATTTTTAAATGCACAAAAAACCTATAAAATGGCCAAGAATTACTTATACTAATTATAAAGGTGGTTTGGTTAGTAACTAACATAATATATGGAAGTATTTGTCTACATTTACACTATTATTATAAAGAGGAAAGATTTGTTTTTTATTTTTATTTTGTTTGTTTGAATTGAATAGGCTCCGAAACTACTGGACCGATTTGAGAAATTCTTTCATCATTACAATCCTACATTATTCCTGTTGAACATAGACGATAGAATCTACCCGTGCGAAGCCGGGGTGGGCCGCTAGTAGTTAATAAACTCATATGAAACTACTTTTTCTTGGAAGAAGTACAGGTCTAAAAGTTCTTACTATTAAAGCTAAGCTAGTAAATACTCTTCGGAGGATGAAATAAAAACAAAACTTCAAACGTCACTGGGATTAAAAAAAATCGCAAAATCAACACAAATCAATGGGAAAATCCCAAAAAAACAATTCACATCTCTAGATTTCAAAGCGCCAAAATTTTTCGTATAAAAGTGAACCGTTTTACATTCGTTCTGAGAAATGTTTTAAGAGCCATGAAACGATTATCGAACACGATGTCTGCGAAGCGACCGCCTCTAAAGAAGAGCAAAGAATCGCCTGAAAAACCGATAGTGGAACTCCCCGAGGTGGCACTCGCCGCTGTAGCTTCCTACAAGCGGCAGAAAGAGGTGTCAGACTTCATCAGTTTCATGCTTGAAGCCCTTGAGCGCAACTCCAACTGGCTGAATAACGTCGTAGACAAACAGAGTAACTTCAGGTGCGCCTTGATGGTCGGAGCCGGTCCTAACAGGTTCCAGCTCCAAGAAATTATCTACCCTAGCGGTGACAATGAGGTAAAGCTGGAGGTAGAGATATCCGAATCCGAAGATCACGACAAAATAGCGATCGCTGCACTTATGAAGCTGAGTAACCTGGAAATAGACTTACTTATGAAGTATATCAAAACGCGTATGATTGACAATCCAATACTGAACAGTGATTTGCAGAAAGGAAAGGCTTTAGGCATTAGCTTTGCAATCCTGAAGCCTGTGTCCGATAAACAGTACCGCGTCATGGAGAGGATCGCGATCAATCCGACGAAACCCCCTTCTTCTGTCAAAAAACGGCGACAGGAAGAGAAAGTGCTCTCCGCACCACCTGTAAAGAAAACGAGAAGAGTCTCATAACAACAAACAATAGTGGCCGGGTCATTGAACACGAAATATGGTTCGGAACTAAATGGACAGTCGTTATGGTGCGCCACCGAGTCATGTAGCATGTAATGGCAGCAATTTGGGTCGACTGTAAAATGTGAAGCTCATAGTAAATTATACTCATTTTTGCAATGACCGTTTCCGATTACCTATGATGGAAGTGCATTTGTGGCGAATGGCTATTTCGGTTGAAACATATTATACTTAAATATTCCTGTTTTACCTAAGTACTTATTTTGATATTTTATTTGAATGAAAAGTAATCTTCCTAATTAAAATCCTGAGACGACGTCGGCTTTGGCCCACCAACCAGTCGCCTTAATTTATCAACGAAACTTCCTCTTCAAATGGGACGCACTCTTTTCAATAAACTACCGCCTGAATTAAAGGCTATAAAATTAGATAAACATAACACCTTCATAAATGAAGTGAAGGGACTTCTTCTTCACAAAACTGTGTACAGCATAAAAGAGTTTCTTGAGAATGACTATACTCAGTATTTTAATGTACAAAAAGAGTTGAACAAAGTTTCCAGTACGTACCTACCTACACAATGTTACTAGATTATTTAATTGACTATCGCCCCTATACAGCGAATACCTATTGTATTTTCTTTTTTCATGTTTTTGTGTTAATTTGACAAGTCTTAGCCTGTACACTGAAATTTTGTAAACCATGATTTTTCACGTGTTTCACCTTTGATAATAAAGATTATTCTATTCTATTCTATTCCAAGTATACCCAGTACCATTTCACAATATTTAAAATCTATCGAAATACGTGGAGACAGAATATCTAATGCAGAGTAGATACAAAGGCCCGTGTTGCGAAAGCCTGCTTAGTCGTAGATCTCTGCTTGAGTGACGTTTATGCCATAGAAAATCTAGTTTGATCATAGATCGATAAAATCTTTCATAGTACGGGCCTTAGTGTTATGTTGATATCACGGGCAAACAACGTTATGATTATCTGACTGCAGTTTCTCATTTCCGTTTTTTGCCATCCCCGGCAGCCGACTTTCAAAGATCAATATCTGTGAAATCAGGCCATCGTGCACGATCCAACTTACGCCCACACAAATCCTTCCATAACTTATTACAATAAGTTACGTAACTGAAGAGTGAAACAATAGTTTCTCTTGAAAATGGTTGCGTAGTTTTCGTGGAAAAGTTTGGATCTGCTTATCGCTGGGTATAAATCAATTTGAGTCATGGCCGAGTACAAGTTGGGTCGTTTTAGGCCCCTTTTTCTTTCGGTTGGCAGGAACCATGCACGAACCATACAGATTAAGGGAATCTTGGCTACTCTGATGGTAATTGGCGTAATAGATGTGAGATTTATAATTTCCCTGTGTTTAACATACCTATCTCTGCTTTACATTGAATAAAAAAAAAGGTGGACAATCAACACTGCATCCTCTAGCCCCAAACTAAGCAGAGCTTGTGTTATTATGTGTAAACAACGTAGAAAGATAACTAGATATTTTTATTATAAATAGAAAATACCCGGAACAAATATAATATATATGTTCCGGGTGCGCTGGGTACAAACATTTGTCCCAAGGAGGTCGCGGGAATCCAACCCGCAACCTCCTGCGTCGCAGGCGGACCTTCACCACCGCGCCACACCGGTCGTTAGAATCTGTAAGATAGCGACATGTTATGTCATCAAGACTGATAAAGCCTGTACTACTATATATTTTAAAGGTAAGTACAAGTGTGTACATTTTATGAGGTGGAAAACTTTTTAAAATGTACAACAGATCACGATAAGATTTTATAAATCAAGAATCAAAAACTTATTTTCATCATACATAAACATCTGTACATTTGTACCTACATTTCGAATAAGTCGAAATCTTAAAATTATATAACGCAACGGAAATGAATTGTTATATTTGATTTCAGTCGCTTCGGTAGGTACTTTACTTAAATAAGCGACGAAGAAACCTTTAGTCTGTTAGTTGTTATTTTTCTAGTTGGAGCAAAACCTGTCCCAAGCTTTTTTATCCTCTAGATAATCTGATATTTTATAGTTAGTATACTTCTTGTACTACTTCTTGTTACTTGTACTTCTGAAGTAAAGTTTTGATAACTATATTTTTATGTAGCTACTAGCTGCTTCCCGCGGCTTCGCACGCTCTTTTCTGAGATGCAGAGTAGCCTATGCCCGTCACCGGGATACCGTCTACCTCCCTGCCAAATTTAATTAAGATCCGTTCAGCTGTTTAGACGGGGTATGTCCTGACGGATCACGCAAAAACCGATCATGTCCTGACGGATCACGGCAAAAGGTGCTATCCGATATCGTGATCGGTCAGGATAAGAAACAAGATAACGAATTAGTGCTGTCCGATCACGCCATACAATTCATTCCTTACTTTTAATTTTCGTTTGTGCTGTTAATAGATTTTCTTTATTATTTACTCATATGTGTTATTGTACATTTCAAGTTTGAATAAAATGTAATGAAATAGTAAAATTGTAAATAAAAAAGGTAAGGGGAAATATACAGTGATAATACTTAGTAGATAAGGTAGGTAATTAGTTGTTTATGTTTGCCCTAAAAACCAAAGTGATCATAATCGAATTTACATATTTTGTGACATTTTCATTTAGTAAATTGTTGATTTTATTCTTAATATTGGTATTATATAAATAGTGGTTTAATGACTTTAAGACTGATTTTAATTACTTAAGACTTGATTTTATACTAAAGACTGATTGAAAGATAATAATAATAAATAATAAATAATGCTGGACAATTCACACAGCATTATCTAGCCCCAAGCTAAATAATGCTGTGTGAATTGTCCAGCATTATTTATTATTATTATCTAAAATACTAAAGATAATTACTACTACTATTTTCAATAATGAAAAACTGATGAACAAATAAAGCTTAGTTTTATTCTTACCTTTTTATTTGCTAACTTCTGAAAAATATAAACTTTACGCAATAACATTTAGGTTGAAACTAGAAATTACATTCATAAGCACCTACCTACCTACACAATAATGAAAATGTCACAAAATATGTAAATTCGATTATGATCACTTTGGTTTTCAGGGCAAAACATAAACAACTAATTACCTACCTTATCTACTATAGTATTATCACAGTATATTTCCCCTTACCTTTTTTATTTACAATTTTACTATTTCATTACATTTTATTCAAACTTGAAATGTACAATAACACATATGAGTAAATAATAAAGAAAATCTATTAACAGCACAAACGAAAATTAAAAGTAAGGTATGAATTGTATGGCGTGATCGGATAGCACTAATTCGTTATCTTGTTTCTTATCCTGACCGATCACGATATCGGATAGCACCTTTTGCCGTGATCCGTCAGGACATGATCGGTTTTTGCGTGATCCGTCAGGACATACCCGTTTAGACGTAGAGAGAGACAGGCAGAAATACTTTCGCTTCTATAATACTTATTAGAAGGTATGGGTTTAAAAAAAACCGGCTAAGTGAGAGTCGGAGTCGCGCACGAAAGGTTCCGTGTCATTATCTATAAAAACGGCTTAAAAATCACGTTTGTGGTATGGCCCCCTTAAATATTTGTTTTATATTAATTTAATTATTTATTTTTAATGTGGATATGGAGCTAAGCTCTATACGGAGCTAAATACTCTTGTGAATATTTCAAGCGTCTACATGTTGCCGTTATCAATATCGAGCAAAAACGAGCAAAAAATTCACGTTTGTTGTCTGGGTGCCTCCTTAAATATTTAGTTTATTCTGTTTTTTAGTATTTGTTGTTATAGCGGCAACAAATATACATCATCTGTGAAAATTTCAACTGTATAACTATTACGGTTCATACAGCCTGGTGACAGGCAGACAGACGGACAGCGGAGTCTTAGTAATAGGGTCCCGCTTTACCCTTTGGGTACGGAACCCTAAAAAGTTATGTTGTAGCTTATAAGTCAGTCAACCCGACCACCTATTTAATAGCTGAGTTTGATTGATCCTCCCATTTTTTGACCGAAGTTGATTTCACCCTTTTTCCACATTCCAGACGTTCCACTAAACCCTCGTCAAAGAAAACCATGTTGCGATTTTCCAGTTCCCGTTGTAAAACATTGCTGACAGCTGTACCTCTAACACGATTGGTTATATCGTCTCCAATCTAGTTTAGAATCGGAAAAGCAGACACATCGGTAATGCGGCTGTCGTCTGAGCAGAGCGCAGGGAGCTTGAGTAATGGAATCGTTGTGGTTATTGCATTCATCAACCGATGAAACGAACTCTGAAAAGCTTGCTTCTGTGGATGTTGAATTTAGAACTTCATTTTTCTTTCTATGAAGTGGATGTAGGAACATTACTTATTGCCTTTCTGTACATTTTGTCTACTAGGATTATCTGGAGAGGTCTTTAGCCACTCGAAAAGCTCACTATACCTGCTAAGTTACGAAAAGTTAAGTATTTTACCTGAATCAAACGCTATATGATTGAACCAGCATTCGATTCATCACGGTTGCAATATTATTCGACGACCTCTGTGGCGGTCCCAAGGCGAGAATCGAGGTTGCGGGTTCGATTCCCGCCTTGGGACAAATATTTGTACGAACTGCAGGTATTTGTTCCGGGTGTTCTGGTTTTCTATGTATAGTAAAAATATCTATCTATGCAATGTATTGTATTATGTATATCAGTTATCTATTACCTACCTATAACAAAAGCTCTGCTTAGCTTGGGGCTAGATAATGCTGTGTGAATTGTCCAGCATTATTTATTTATTATTATTATTCATAACGCTGTGTGATGGATGAAACCCAAGAATATTGTTCACTGTCCAAGAAACTACATTAATCTTAGGTATCGCAGTATAACTGGTGGTAAAACACCGTCTCCTGACGCCGATGTCGCTACAACTTGCAAATGTTTGCTTGTTGCCAGTTTGCACTGAAAAATGACGCTGTGCTGCCAGTCTGCCACTGAACATACAGTTCTGGACGGACATAAATAATACTGGACAATCTACACAGCATCATCAAGCCCAAAATTAAGGCTGGGTATTCCAGCAGACGCCGCGCTTTTATGATTTTTAAAACCATCTGAGACATTAAAAGATGAGAATATAAAAAAAGATATATATTACTCAAGGATCTGTCTAGTCAAAGTCGCAGTCAGTTACAAGAACTAATGAACTTCACTGTATCAAAGATAAAAATCGAAAAAAATGTATGATGGAACTAATTATATTAATGAAAAAAAAAAACTCAACTCCTACATATTTCTAAACAAATTAGCAGAGTTTGACTTGATAAAATACTTATCATAATCAATTATTAAATAAATACAAAATACACGAGCATGGCAGTTTGGTAGGAGCGCGCTGGCGCTTACGGACGTCGCTGCAGGAATACCTAGGCTTAAGCAGATTGTAATTATGGATAGGTACTTAACTGAACTCTTAACTAACTATAAGTTTTGTAAGACTAGCTAATGTTTCAGGCCGCGCTCGCTTACATGCCTGGAACTTGGATTTTACTTACACTACACAAAGAATTTCACTTCTGTTGATCAGCTACGAGTAACATTATTCCTACATCAAGCAAACGTAGCTAATATTTAAAGAAGGAACTTTGTTCTTCTCAGTACGTAGGCTCAGTTCCAGTTCTAAAACTAAGTTGCGACGCGGCTCAAAATGTTGTCAGGAAGATATTCTGTCCTAAATTGGAATTTTATCGCGGTCCATCCCCGCGTTGTAAAAGTTACAGAAAAATATACTCGGAGGAATTTCGAAGACCGCATATGCTAGATTTCTACTATAGCCCGATTTAATTTACATTGAAAGAATCCACTCCATTGCCAGCGTTTTACCGGATTCCATACGATCTGTGTTCGCCCGGAGCGCTAAAACATTTTGAGAGAATTGAAAAGATTCTGCCCAATGAATCCTGCAAATCCGAGCGCTCCGATTAAATAAAAACACACAAGTTTTAATACCGACCCTTAAACTTAATCTACAGACAGCGTTGAAGTGTGAACTGTAAACAATTTCAAAGAATAAATGAAATAAATGCATCCGCAACCGTGGCGCATAAAGTGTCATAAAACAGAAATGCTTAGGGTTAAATTTTTATTTTAAACATAGAAAGGGATTTTGATGGCCCTAACACGTCGTGTGCGCGCATTATCCTTAGATTTAGTGCTTGAGCAGTAACTTGACGAGCTGAATGGGCTGTAAGAACGAGTTGGGTGTAACTTACATGTAGATGAATTACTGCGGTCGTTTTCTGAAATTGTTATGTGCGATTTGAGGTAAACGGATGGAGGTAGACCCGTAAAGATGGCCCTTCAATCCAGGTTTTGTGGCTCTACATTTAACGACAGAATACCGAACGTAAAGATTACCAATATCGCAATTTTAGCAAAGATTTAGTAACCCACTTAATGTTACATTTATGTTCTCATCACATTGCGGTGTAATTAAAGCCGTTGTAATTAAAAGCTTATTGAACCCGAAGTCCGAAAGTTAATTGACAAACCGAAAGTCTTTCATCAAACAGCTTAATAATATAAAAGTAGCTGTTAACAAGTTGCTACATTATTTGTAGATTTTAAAATTTTCACTTATCTTTTCAACGCTTTATTTAATATTTTCCAAGCTTTGGTGGTATGCTCTTGCTCCATCACTTTTACAGCTTGTGTCGCGTGTCTAACACATAAACAGTCCACAACTGCCAATATCTCAAGAAAGCACTTGCACGAACCACTTGTGCTCCATTAAAAGGCGTACATACATCCCATCTGTCCTGGTAATTCATCGACCCTCTCAGCGCTCACCTGCTTCCTGTCAGTTCACCTTGTGCCAGACAGTAAGTACCTAGTTGTGGAGTTGCTATTGTTATGTAAGGTGACAGTTGCTTTTCTTGTGCTATATTTTTCGGTTGGCCTGCTTTTTATCTTGAACTTGTTGTCTTTTTACGACTAACCTTTCGTTTACATAATCTGTGTCTAATTTTCATTTTAATAACCTTCAATTCAATAACACAATAACATTCTTTTCCTTCATCTGAATGTTTGAATACTTATTATGGTATACACTAATCGACTTAGGTCCAACTTCACCGTTGCATTGCAATTGATCGCGTTCACGTTGCAATCGAACGCGGTCAATATTAGATAAAAACAGTTTAGCGCTATAGTTCAGCGCATTAATACCAACATTAAATTGATCTGGTTCAAGCAGAATTAATTGCTTGAACTCTTAGTTCAAGAGCTGTCACGTCACACAATAGGTATTAAGAATTTGAACATTTTGAACTCTATCATGCTGAATTGTTTTGTTGATCTTAGTTTTGACAGCAAACGGTGAAATTAAACCAAGTCTAATAGACTATAAAGGCTTCTATTAGGCGATAGTAACTATAATACTTAATTGGTTTTCGAACACTATTTCTATCTTGTACAAGAAAATAATCCTAACATTCTAAAGAATACCATATCAAACTTAACTTAACAAAGCAGTCTATTTATTTATTTGTCCAAAAAGAAAGCCCTTTTGCATGCTGAATTTGTTTCCGGCTGGTGTCACTTCCACATTATAATAAATTCATCGAAAGGGCCGCTTAAGGGTTTGCCGATTTCTCCCTACCTTTCCTATTTTTGATAAACGAGCCACTTGATCGGACCGCTGTCCAAGAGGGTTCTATTTTTTTGATAATATCTCGTCAGTGGACAAATTTGTGTGTGATGTAGGGCTGCACAACCCTTGCGATAAACCCTTGTCGGGAAGGTGGTATTAGCTGGTATTAGGATGGGAAACAAGAGTATTTTCGTCATAAAAGAAGTGATTTGTCTGCTTTTGAAAATTGCGCTTCTGCTTGACCTGACTATTATGGCATATTATAATATTCATTTAAATTCTAACGTCTTTGCGTTGCAGCGTAACGAGTTTCCTGTAAACAACTTTTATGCACCCCATCAAGTTCTTTAAAGTTTCAGTTTTATTTTTTATTCATGAGTAACAAGGTTGTAATCGATTCAGCATCTCTCCCTAAGAAAACTTTAAATATAAATAGGGAAAATCGTGGTGCTTTCTCAATGCCATAAATATTGTTAGATAAATATGTATCATTGTCCTCTGTCACAGGCTTGGCTTTGGAGTTTGTTATGATGCTCTCATTTTTAGGGCTGGAATTCAAATAGTTTCGTGGAATAGGGGTTGCGAGACCCCGCTTTGAGCAAACGTTCAGTTTTATGTAACGCGTTTATCTCATAGTCATAACGAGATGTTTTGCACAGCGGGACGCCAATCCCATGGTTAAGCTTGATGTTTTCTGTACCATATTGTGCCATGATTTTATTACATCTATTCGATCCCGTGAAATGCTTGTGTGATTGAAGAAATTCTCATAAACGATACAAAAGTTTACAATAGGAAGCCCAAAAAGAAAACATTTATTTCCCACTAGGATGCTAAGTGAAGTAAAATGAAATCCTTGCACTAATGTTTATTTACGCCGGAAACATTAAAACCCTGTAATACAGCTCTATTTTACGCGATATCTTTGTAATACAAGTTTACTTACTACCCATTTAAGTCTGGATAGAGCTACGACTGCACTATCTCGTTTGCCGCTTGCACTGCATTTGATAGAACTATTACTCCATAAAGCAACTGTTCTAGAGTCACGTTTTTAATTAAACCAACTTTATTAGGCAGCGGAGAAACTCCCGTCACATTTCCACATGTGAGTAAGTTGAAACTTTATCCCATTTTACATTCAATTGGCGCCCAACGTGTGGCTAATTGGTTAGAAACTGGGTTTTAAAAATGTAATTACTTTGAAAATGTTAAAGCCCAACTACAATTCAGTTTTGAATTCTATATTTTTGTTTCTTTTCGCGTATGATTTATGAGCGGAAAATAAATCTGTAAGCGGATACAAGTTACTCGTCCTTGCAAAATAACGGAGCGGGAGGTCCGTTCCTTCAGGAAGTTTGATGACGAATGCCCACATCTTTACTCCGGGACGGGTTATGTAATGCGTAAAATTACTGCCTTCAACTATCTTCATACGTTTCGTGTCTGCAAAAAAACGTATTATTTGTGTAACTCAATTCTTGTTCGTATTTTTTGTAGAGCTTGAGATAAAAGTGAAATATGGAGCTATTTTAGTGCTGAAGTTGGTGAAGCAAAAAAAGGTTTTATTCTATTTTCGTGGTCATTTTTATAAACCTATAAAATTGCTATAACCTATTAAAATGCTGCCTTCGACCTTTTTGCGACCTCCAGCAGTTTACCTTGAACGAGAGAAGGTTAGAGGTCAGGCAATAGAGGACATTAATAGGTTATTATTTCCCCAACGGTTATTTTTCTCACTTAACATTGTTATGCCATTTTCATTACTTTCTCATGTTCGTGTTTCAAGACACTTTGGTTGTTAAAGTTGAAAGGCTTCTAGACATATAAGGCCATTTCTATGTCTTATGTATAACCTACATGAACGACCCAGCAAGGTCCACTTACGCCACTAAAATGGGAAGCTAAGGGGATTTTTGGACACAAAGTCTCTTGGGCATGGGGCATTTTTAGACCAAGACTATCCTTAACCAACATCATCATCATAAACATTTCATAAACATTCGTACCCAATCAACTGTAAGCACTTCAGAACGGTCTACTAAGAACATTTTATCTAGGGCGATAAAAAAGCCAGTTTATTTTCTCAATACCGTCGTGTTTCCAGTTTTCCACTATCAGAAACATATGGAGGGAAGCTGCGGTCACGTACCAACTACGGAGTTTAATTAAGCGGTGATTAAAGTTCTGGACTTTGCTGGAATCCGGTATCTTGTGGACTGTCTTCGAGCGTGGTGCTTGCGTTAATTGTTTTTGTTTTATTATTTGTTTCATAGCGCTTAATGTTCGAGGGTAGTTGGTTGTTTGAGACTGTGTTTTTGAAATGGAATATGTTTTTGATATTAAAATTGAATTCAAAGGTGCCACGGAAGACCAGCACTGCAGTTGCTCCCCGAGCTCCTGCAGCTCACGAGGAGTGGCAACCTTTTGGTCTCTCATTATTTTTTCTCTTTAATTCTATTTTTATCATTGTATTTTCGTGTCTTGCGAACCAATAAAAATATCATATCTTACCTTAAATTCGCAGGCACAAAAACACCACCCGTGACGTAATAAGATGAACTCCACAGTTGAAAAATGAGGGTAGAACCATCATGATTGAACATTTTGTATTCAGCCGCATCGACGCCGCACTCTCGCCTACTTGAATTATGAACAACTGTTTAACATTTCAACAACAGTGGGCTTTTGGGAGGCTCGAGCTGTTGACACTTGTTTTACCGGAGTATAACGAGGTACTTGCATGCAGATGATATTTTATGAAATCAACCTACTTTTTTCAAAGGGCACAATGACCTTTCTTGTCATTGTTTCGCGTAGGGGTTTTTTGGGAAATTTTTGCTCGTTTCTTTTTTTTATACATTACCTGCTTACTAAACAGGTACAACTTCAAAAACTAGCAAAACATCGTTTGATTTCAGAAATATTTGCTACGTATAGATTGATCCGACATAGAACCAAAGTCATCGACATAGCTCTAAGAATTAGCAAGCTGAAGTGGCAGTGGGCCGGCCATATCTCGCGAAGAATCGATAACCGCTGGGTAAACGTGTTCTTGAGTGAAGACCGCGACTCGGCAAACGTATAGTGTAGTCTCTGTAGTAGTTTTGTTTAGTTAAGAGAGATTACTTATTATTAAGTAATAATAAGTCTTATCTTATCTTAATAATAAGATAAAATAGGTGGCGGCGCTAGTTTGGATAATAGGGGTAACGACCCAATGACCCAAACCCAAAAAAATGCCTTAATTTGTAAATTCTAGTTTTCATTTGTTTCTATTCTATAATATAAATAATTTAGGCGATCGCTGTGCGGTCGGTGAGTTACAAATGCAATTAAATAAACTTCGAAAGATAAAAAAATTATCTTTAGACACCCAAAATAAATCATTTTACCTTTGATCATAAACAAAATCTTATTATTTAACAACATTTAAATAAATCCCTCGCAATAAGTCTGAAAAGAAATAAGCTCAAATTAATGGTCAGAGGTGGTCTTTCAAACATTTTATTTAATAAGGCTCTGCAGCCCTTCGTACGTAATTGTAAATTAATTGCGTTCTCAGGAAAAAAGGGACTTCTAATGGCTAATTAGGCAAACGATAAATATATTTGGAAGTTGAGGCGTTTTCTTGATTACATATTTCTGAATTTATTAGAGTGCCGGAACTGGACCCTAATAATTTTGGCGGAAGCATGACTTCGTTTGTTGGATGCAAGTAGATGAATAATGAACATCACGCAATTTACAAGTAAAATAGCGTAATCTTTAGTCTAGTAGAGAAATTTCCTACAAGCATACACTAATAAAACAACCTAACAAAACGAGAGCACCAATAGTAACAATAATTCCCTATTTCTGCAGAGCGGCTGCTTAATTCTTATGTTTCCATTATCATCGTTTCAATTTTTTTCTGGCAATTTGAGCACTTTAGAAGGTAAAGCCAATTTCTCCATCATATTTCCAATATAATTTCCATCAGCTTATTTCATAAAGTCCACAAAGCCGATCAATTCCCCATAGCGTCGAGAAACAAGAAAAAGGTGAAATATTGCATTTCTCACGATACCGCACGGTTTCGATGCTGCCTTTATTTAATTAAAGGGACCCCGTGGGGCCGAGGCGACTGTTACGTGTATTGCTATTACCTATTCTGTGGTTACGTAGTGATTTTGTAGCGCTAAGTTTAGTGTGGGACTTGAGAATAGTCCCCCTTCTTTGGTAGAGGCTTGATTCCCTCATCACACATATGTCCACGGCGGAATATACCTGCTCCAAACAAGGTGGATTTTACCATAATCACCACGCTTGGCTTCAGGCTGTCTTTCCACCAGAGATGTGTTACGTTGTTGTTTTGCTATGTTTCCAGCATCATAAGCATTGGCTAGGCATAGGCGGAAGGCCTCCCTTGAACGATTTGGTGCCATATTTCGGCTTGCCGTATTCGGCATCTTACTACTAAATAACAGGAACATAAGCGGAGAAAAATAGGATATCATAGTGTTAACTTTGTTTATTTCTGCAGTGGCATACATGATGCAAAACTATATACTTGACATCCACTTTTGTACGAACGTTTAGAACTCTGTGTTTTACGTTTTGTTTTGAATTCAGTGTCCGCCTTGGCCGAAATAAGTAGGTAAATATTTTCTGTTATATTCTACTATTAGCTTATTATTTTCTGGCATATTCTACAGTCTGTGTCAAAATGTTAAACGTATATCTCTATTCAACTCTATTACTAATGATACTTTCCCAGTATCCTTCAGTAAAAACAAGGTCCCAATCTTTAAAGTTAGGTACAAAAATTCGTCATGAAACCAACCCCTGAAATATTATGTTTCAGTTTCGGAACTTAAGTGCACTTTGTGGTTTAGTGTTGATAAATTTTGGTCTCTTATGGTTGCAAGATCTAACTTGCAAGTCTAGCGATTTCTTTCCGGCAAATTCTTTAGAAAAAATATAATTGTTTAGTATCCACTTAGTTGTTTTCCAGTCAATTGTAGTGATAATAGGCTAAGCAGCGGATTTGTAATAGTTTTCAAATTTGCAAATCGCTCCCTTTGAAAATCTTACTGGATATAAAACCGGTGTTTTGCTGAAACAAATGCTGAAAAACCTACATCTACATCTACCCAAATTGGATGTTTTTAAACAAATAACCCATACTTAAACTAAAATGGTCTGTTCCCGCTTCTTTTTATACGCAATTTACATGACTTGTAGATTTCAATCAATCCTTCCTTCAATTAATATAGCATAGGTACAATATAGGCTAAATATATATACTTGACTATTACTGGAGAATAATTCTACGTAACGTATTGTTTGATAATAATAAAAATAATGCATATTATAATTAATATTTCTTCAAGGCCAGGCGCATTAGTATTAAAACTAATTTGAAAGTTTAAGTAAATAAAGGCGCGCAAAACGATAATCTCTGTCATGGCTCCTGTGACATGACTTGATGACGTCACACCACTCACACCACACCTAACAAGAATAACAACACGCACTGTAATCTGTGATTGGTGTGACGTCACCAGCGATGCCACCAAACGCAGAGCGTTTTGGGTCAAGTGATCATAATTATATAAAAAATGTGTTATTTTAATCCTGGTTTTTTACCCTAAAATAGGCATATTTTTAATAATAAAACCGGTAAAGTGCGAGTCGAACTCGCACACACGAAGGGTTCCGTAACTTCCGTACCATTGTCTATAAAATGGCAAAAAAATCACGTTTGTTGCATGGGAGCCCCCCATAAATATTTATTTTATTCTATTTTCTAGTATTTGTTGTTATAGCTGCAACAGAAATACATCATCTATGAAAATATCAACTGTATAACTATCACGGTTCATGATATACAGCCTGGTAACAGACGGACAGCGGAGTCTTAGTAATAGGGTCCCGTTTTATGGGTACGGAACCCCAATAAACATAAATTCATCCGATAAATAGAACCTCTTTTTGAAGTCAGTTAAAAACCAAAATCACCCATTTCTAGTTTAATAGCGCGGAAATTTTAGCCTGTAAACTCAAAATTGCAAGTTTCCTTATAAAATTGTCATGGTTAGTCATGAAGTTGCGGCGGTAGTACTTTCTCAATATTCGTGCTCTGTTGCACAGGGAGGCTGTTAGGTACGATTTATAATAAGAAGTAGCTCCGGCTCTTCTGTCTTGTATTAACATGGATGTGGCTCGCTTTACGCAAAACCATGCTTCAGGGCACCTTGTACCCGTGCCATTAATTACGTTTTACGAGTTTCATGAATGTGGAATCATGTTTTGGCGTTTCGTTTGATGTCCTTTTATTTGGGCGAGTTATATACCCTTACATAACTTTCTGGCTTTAAGTTAGGTATTGAGTAGTATAATTGTGTAACTGTGTTTTACAACCTAAACCAAAAAGTGTTTGCAGAATCCAGCGAATGTTGAATCAAGTTTTTCATATTTCTTTACAGAAACTACTTTTACCTCACCATTGTACAAAACAATATCAAGATAATAAGATTTAAAATATTCCGAGCTACGGATAAATGGCTAGCTTATAAGAAATCAATTTTTCTACAGGTTTATCAAGTCAAGACCAATTTACCAACCACTGGACTCTGAGATTTGTTTTAAAAGAATCAGAATCAGCAATTTATCAGCCCTTTATGTCTCACTGCTGGGTCCAGCAGCCTTTCGCATGTGAGTTCGCATGCAGGTGTGCTCAGCGTCTTCGATAATGTCATCAACTCAACGCGCTTTTGGACGTCCGACGTTTATGATTGTAGTCGTAAATAAATATTTTTTTTATTTTTTTCTTTCTTTTTTTTCCCATAGAAACAACGCGTGCGAAAGGGGTAGAATCTAGTCGACCAACTATAAAATCAAAAAGTTTATATCAAAAACGTTTAAAGCTGCCATCTAGCAGTTGGTATGTCTTTCATCTTACTGTAATAGAATCAGCTAGCCTCAGGGGGTCGAGATTAATTCTGCTGCCTTTGAAGTGGCCAGAGATGAGTTACTGCAGGCGAGGTATTGTTAGTTTTCTATAGATGCTTTTAAAATCTTGCTAACAGACATTCTAGTTTTAATATCGTTTTGCGATGGATAGGGATTAAGAGAATAAAAATAAATAATGCTGAACAATCGACATAGCATATCTTGCCCCAAACTTACCAGAGCTTGTGTTATGGATGATGATATTTTTTAATAGAAACATAGAAAATACCCAGAATACCCGGGACAAATATTTGGAGATCGTACAAACATTTGTCCCAAGGCGGGAATCGAACCCGCAACCTCCTGCGTCGCAGGCGGACCTTCGTCCGCCGCGCCACATTTCGGTCGTCAAAACATGGGTAATTAATGAGATATCTATTTGAGGTAAATTTTCGAAAACGAAATATAACAGAAAGCGTTAATATTTTACTAAAACCATGGACAACATGAATTCATCAACGTACTAGGAACTTTTGAGAATAAAACAATTTCATAAAAAAAAAAAAAACTATTTAAAAGCAACTTAACTAACTTAATATTCAGAAAGGCCTGACGGACCTCATTGCTGCTTAAGCATAACCTACCTGTTATATTTGAAAAGAAGAAAACGGAAGCGTAGCTATTATTAAGTTAGCAAGACAAAATAAGTTTGAGTCTCAATTTTCAGTACCTGACAATAATTGGCTAGGTTGAAACATCCACTTACATGTTGATAAAACGATGTCCGGTCATCTCAAATAAACCGTATTGTTTTTAAACAGTGCCGGTCGTTCTCTAACAGTTTATCAATAAACCATGGCCCAGTCCCAAAGCGAAATAAAAACAATATGAAACTAACAGAGTGACTGTTTGTAGACTAAATGGCTATGGAGGCAATTGCAGAGGCACCTGGGACGCCCCCGGGGACAGAGGATAATCGAATTACGAGTGTCGCCCAGACAATTGCTATAATCGTCGAGACGGCTTTCAGTGCTGTGTCCTCGGCGAGTGTTATGGAACAATCTGTGATGGTTTCATGGTTTTTCCTTTTTACCGACTCCAGGAGGAAAATATATATAATTTTTTTATATATAATATTATTATTTTTTTTATAATTTTTTCATGTGGGATGACGATCTGCGAAAGACTGCAGGCAGATGCTGGATGCGGTGAGCGGAAGACAGGGCGCTATGGCGCTCAATAGGTGCCTATGTCGGGCAGTGAACTAATATAGGTTGATGATGATGTTGAATGACGTGTTTCAGGTTTAAAACTGTTTCGAAATCCATTTTCATTATTCAAGAATTTGTAGTCGGTTTATAGTTTTTAAAAGCTAATGTCATATAAAAGTCAGATAAAAGATAATCAATAAATCGTCACATAAAAGGTGACAGTTTGTGTTCGTTTACTTGAAATCTGTCTTATGCAATCAGCCTGTTGTGCTGGACTGCACGCTGCGTATTGGCCTCCTTTCCTTCCTGGGTTAGTTTTAGGTGTATATAATTTTATAATAATATATACCTAGTTACATTCAAAATGACAATGCGTATAATGGGTATCTTTTTAAGCTCTGCTTCTTTGGGAGTCTGATACTGCGTGAAAAATGAAATATCCAGTATTATATTTATATCTCTCCTTCAATAAATTATGACGTTGTCTCACTATCAAAGATTATAACGATGTTTATAATTAACTAGGCACAAAAAGAGATTCCATGTAACAAGTGACTGTAAAAGAAAGTGTACAGAGTTAGTGAAGCATGTGAAACGATTGTTCGGGAGGCGGCCGGCCGTAAGAATTCAGAGCAGTCTCCTCTACCCGGCTAAATCGCTCGTTTATCTTACTAAACTGAAACAAATTTGTTGTATGGGACCCCGTACACTTCAGAACAAATGTGCCATACATCACTTTTTGCAAGCCCCTGTTGTTTTGAAGGCTCTTGTGTAGATGGTTGCAGAAAAGTAGTAAGCATTTACTTTTACTAGGTTATCTGTGAGCTTTTCCACATGGCGGGTTGGCGCGAGGATCTAATTTTATTGTAGGTAGATAGTTTAAAATTTTCCTGAATAATTAAAATATTTTTTTCTATGGGACCACCTCGGCAGTATTACCTATTTATATCGGTCCTTAATTGACGGAGCAATCGACGAACCTAGGTACATACAAAATAAAAATATATACAACCGAACATTTAATCTCTACTCCGAACAAGGAGTCTCTATCAGGTCAGGAAATAATGATTTCTAGACAGAGATGATGGTGGAGTCTTTAATTTCTGAAAGGATTAAAGTTTCCATCCTAATGTTATACCAAAACCTATGTTGGAGGTGGCTTTGAATAAATAATAATAATAATGCTGGACAATTCGCACAGCATTATCTAGCCCCAAGCTAAGCAGAGCTTGTGTTATGGGTACTAGAGAACTGATAATACATAATACAATACATTACACAGAAAGATATTTTTTATTATACATAGAAAACGACCAGAACACCCGGAACAAATATCTGCAGAGCGTACAAATATTTGTCCCAAGGCAGGAATCGAACCCGCAACCTCCTGCGTCGCAGGCGGATCTTCGCCCAGCGCGCCACAGAGGTCGTCAAGGAATGAAGTAAGAGTCGCGGTTAAGACCAAAAATATGGGGTAAGTCTACCTACAGCAAGTTCATCGAGTTCCGGGCAACGTCTTTGCAATTTAAGAAACCTGGCTAGGTATAGAAGGTACCTAAATAAATTGCAGAATCGGTGTGTGGAATCAGGCCCATTCAGGCATTGCATTGTGGTACGGCATGTGGGTGTTGGCACCATTGGCTGGTACGATTTAGCATCGACTGAGGCTATTGAATGTCTGCTGGGGTAATTTGGGGTGAATAGTTCAATAGAAAATCGCTTTTGATAACTCAATAACTGCCGCTGCCTGTGCATGAAAGGTGTGAAAGGTAGATAATCTTTTCAATTTCAAAGGAGGAGTTGCGAAGTTGGCAGAGTCTATTTACTAGTTTTCTAACAATAAGTAAGGTATTGAAAAAAATACATCATCGGTGCTTTAGGATGAGTTTTGCATAGTTTACGAAACGAAATTTTCGTTTCTTTCCATACATTTGGCGCCTTGCAGCGCCCCTACCGTATACTGAAATCTGAAAGACTTTGCCGAGTCGTGGTCTCCACTCAAGAACACGTTTACCCCAGCGGTTGTCGGTTCTTCTCGAGATATGGCCAGCCCACTGCCACTTCAGCTTGCTAATCCTTTGAGCTATGGCAAAGGATTAGCATAATGTGGCAGTGGGCGGTGATGTAACTGAGTAACATCACCGTGCCTAGGCACGTACCGTAGGTTTTAGGCTTTCTGAGTCCGGGCTCAAAGTCAAAGGAAACCGTAAAGCACCGTAAGAAAACCGTTAACTTCTCCTACGCTACTGGGCACAATGCTTTCATCTATCTCTAAAGCAAATACTTTTTTTTTTTACTGTGGTTCTTTAGGAGCGTTCCTACATAGTACTACCTTCTATCTATTCGTGCATTGTTTGAAGATGCCTGATAATGATAACAAATAATGCCGATCTATTACAAACCTTAGAGGGGAGTTTGTAAGATTCATTTTAGCGTTATAATATAATTTTAATGAAATTAAATAAATAAAATTAAAATTAAAATGTTTTCTTCAACTTACGGATATTAAAAGTTGGTTCGCTGGAAATATTTCTTTTGTTTTTACCAATTGCAAGACACGCTCGCAGCACACCTCCGCTGAGAAAGTATAGCATTGAAACCGCAGTAGTTTCGCAATGACTTTTCCGTTTATGACAAACGAAACAGAGGCGAAACTGCCTGTTAGCATAGATTTGACTATGATTCTATCACTTTCTCGCAAAATTCCGCTGATCTACTCGGACGAAAGCTACATCTGATCTCCACGCTCGTTCCGCTATTTCGTTGCAATACCGCGTTTATTACGCTTGTATCTAGTTTGCAGTCGACAATTTAAATTCCACTACTCGAACGGCGACAAATGTAGTAATGTTACGCAGCGGAACTCGCTTTGCGGTTTCGCTGCTAAGATTTCATGGCGGAGTGCTACGGGCCTAAGTCAGGTAAAAAAATGATAGAGGGTAAATAAAAGTTTACTTTTATTTAAAACAGCAAAATAAAATTTTGATAAAGAGAATTAATCTTGTTGAGTCTAGTCCTAAACCCAAGACTTTAATTTTTACCTAGGTACATCAATCAGGGTTAGCACAGAGTGCCAGGGTAAAGAAAAACCTTGCAAAATTAATTAATTAAACCAAGCTAAGGAAACAGCTACTACAAGCTAAGTAGAATACATAACAAATGAAGTCTTGACGAAAGTTGGCGTAACGCGTTTTCTGAGAGGTTAGCACGGCAATCTTACACTATCGCAATGCGAGTCTATAAATTATAGTAGTACACATAATTTTTAGATTCGCACCTCGAGTGCGAATCGATCTTTAATTTGTAGTCGAGATGAAACTCTCATTTTCTTTGCACGTCATCGCGATACCTGCTTTTTGTTTCTGATTGTATCTTGGATGGCGCAAGTAATGTCAAAACATGGTATTAGATCACACCTCACCAAACATTATATTCAGAGAAATATTATTGCTTATAGATTACGAATCAAAAGCCAAAATTTACCTATGAAGAGGGAAAGTGGGTGTTACTTATTGGTCAAACTAACTGTCTGTTGCCAAATAGATTTTTAGCTAAAATATTACTATGCATTAGAACCGTTTTTATCAAGCATAACACGCCCTCCTATCTACATCTATATGAAAAACTATCATGGATGAGCAGCTCTACCTAGTGACGTGACGTGTAAAATATTATTTTTATTAATAAATTCTTGTATTCTTGTATTCTAGATCGTGCGGGTTCCGACAGAGTGCGAAGCAAGTCTCGATGCAGCGTCATCGCTTGGCCTCTTCCCAACGTAGTTTCCGCTACTAATCCGATATCAATGTATTTTCTGAAACATTTTTTCTCTGTGCCTGTATTTTATATTCCCTGAACAACGGTTCTGTCGTAAAACCAGCGTTGATTGTACGCAAATACAACCAATTTATACTGAGACAGGGACTTTCCTTTTTTGTCTTTGTTCTTTCTATTTATTGCATGTATGTCTGAGTTACAAATAAACTTTTATTTGTAACTGATTTACAACACAGTTCAACTCTATTTCTAACTCAGTTCAACTCTATTTATTTTGCATTTATCATATTATGCAGTTTTTTCTGGTGATAATACAATTTTTAAAATGTTTCGTCTTGTTAAATGCGATCACGTGTAGTAGAAGATTCATAAGCACGATAGCGTTAGTAAGTCGTGCTAAGGGCTCTGCTCAGAACATTCGCTGGGTTATGATGCACAAGGGAACAATGTTTTATAACCTTTATAATTTAAGAGGTGTACCTAAAAGCTGCGAAAGCGATCCTACTATTAAAATAAACTAGAAGTTGGGTTGGTACAAAAATGCACTCTGATTCAAATTAATATAAGTGCTGGCAATGAATTATCGAGACAGGTGATAGATAGGGTGTCAACCAAGTTTGGAAATTTATAGTTACGAAAGGCACTGGAATCAAAAAACCGGCCAAGTGCGAGTCGGACTCGCGCACAAAGGGTTCCGTACCATTATCTATAAAAACGGCAAAAAAGTCACGTTTGTTGTGTGGGAGCCCCCTTAAATATTTATTTAATAAAAAAAAATTGTTGTTATAGCGGCACCAGAAATACATCATCTGTGAAAATTTCAACTGTCTAACTATCACGGTTCATGAGATACAGCCTTGTGACAGACGGACAGCGAAGTCTTAGATATTAATAGAGTCTCGTTTTTACCCTTTGGGTACGGAACCCTAAAAAGTAACTATCCTTCCTTCCTCAGCAGCCTTTATTGGTCCACTGCTGGACGCAGGCCTCCCCCTGATAATAGCCTTATTCATTTTATCTCCTGGGGGGTAATGCCCATAATCCTCACGATGGGCATGCGGGTTGGGGATCGCAGTTCGGTGGTCGGTCTATTCTGCAAGAGGCGCTGCTGCCCGCCCCCCGGTGTATATCCCTTAGTCGCCTGTTACGACACCCACGGGAAGAATTGGGGGGGTGTACCTAAATTCTAAGTCAGCACCACACGGCTTAATAGTAACTATCATGGCTGTAATAAAACACTGTTTTTACCGGATTGATCGCGTATTTTTTATATTTTGTTTATAACCATTCATTCATCATTCATTCACCTCATCATTCATCGTCGGTCATTTTCTTCGCTTCGACAAAGCTCAAATACTAGCTAGAGAAAACCGTTTCATTCCTAGAATGCTCCGAGAAGCAATTGAAATTCAAAAACATCCGAATAATTTCAATAGAGAAGATGGTTGGAGAGTACCTGCCGCTTGGGATCCAGTCCTACATCGAGTCAGGTCCCACACCCAGCAATCCATAGCTACAACCCATCAAGACACTGTTAGTGATTACTGCATACATACGGAACGTTATAATTAAAGTTGTATAATTGACGGTAGATATGTAAAATTCAAATTACTTGTAAAGACAAATGTCACCTCAGTCTGCCTGTGACCATGGAAGCTGAAAAGCCTCTGAAACGTCAGGTTATAAACAAAATATAAAATATACGCGATCAATCCGGTTAAAACAGTGTTTTATTATGAGTTCTCGCGAAAATAACCTTAGAATATACTATATCATGGCTGTATTAGAAATATTTTCAAAATGTAACCTTTCTCTAATAAAACACCCTGTTCCCTGAGGGATAAAGTTTGTATTTCGTTGAACAATCCTGGGGACAGGGTTTTAATTAACTTTTGAATGAAGGATTTTATTTTTGACGTCGAGTTTACTTTATAATGCATTTGGAAGGGTTACTGTCCCCCTAACGATAGTAGATCAATGTTTGACCAAACTTGACAATGTTTGTAAACAAACTTTGCCACCTACCCACTTTCTTGTTGTTGGCTTTTGACACAATATGTTGCAGTACCTACTAGTTGATGTGAGCTCTTCTATATAATGCATAACATGACGCTGACGTGCTGACGCCAAAAAGAGAACTTTAGATTTGTTTTGTTAGTTGTTTACAAACATCATACCTTCAAAATAGCTTGTATATGGTTCCTGCTATGACACAAAGACTCAAAATCAATCGTAGAGTGCTTTTCACGAAAGAAGTCCCCTGGATGAGGCACCTGTGGGCAGCGCGACCGAAGGAGAACTATGTGAATATAGCGTAGAAAAAAATTTGATCCACTAATTTCCGCGAGGCTTCTTTCGTGAAAAGCACTAATTAATCGAATAATTTACACAAAGTTACAAACCCTAGGAATAAATCCAGGTTTCTGAAATAACCTAATACACCTCGGATACGACCTGCGACCTTCCTGCGATCGAAACTAAGAAAATACTAGGTACCCAAAACAAATTTTATGCTTTTTTTGCAGGACTTCAGAAAGACGTAAGCATCGGCATTAAGTTTATGTTTAATTATTTTCTGTAAATATTGATGGTGCAGTAAAATAATAATGTATCTATCTATCTATCTCCGGAGGCACTTACGTACGTAAATTTATCTTTGAAAGAGATCAGTGAACATTTTTATGTTACATCTCCCTGCTCTATCCATTCTTACGCCTGTGCATAAGAATGGGTAGAGCAGGGACCTTATTCTCAATTCTCGAAGTACGTCTGTACATTGGGCAGGTAAATCACAATTCCCAACATCTGATGGACCCGACCACGAACCCAAGGCTGCCATTAAGCAGGCGATTAACATGCGTTGTCCATTTCAAAGAGGTGCTCAAATTACTCCCTGCAATTTAAACTTGTAGATGTAGGCCCGATGAGGTTTTGGGTAGTTCATTATTAGAAAATATTGTGCCTCCGGGATTTAATTATACCTACAGGTGGAGTTAGTGGTCGATGGTGAAGCTTATGTGACTGATTGTAGGCTTATTTTGTAATAGCGAATTTCGGGCTTTAAGCCTACCTGTTAAGTTAAACATCCCTGAGCATCAATTTGTTGACACTAACTCTTTAGTCCGTGTTTGGGGGGAGGTCTCTTTCCAGCAGTTGTATTTAGACTGAAATTATGAAGTTCTTTGGTGTTTCGCTGGCTGTCATGACACTGTACGATCAAGTGGCCAAAAAAACACGAAATGATAAAGGGAAATTTTGTATTATTTTTAAAATAATCGAGGCACAAATCACTTATTCCAAACAAGGCTTTCCATTAACATAATTCAACAACAAATTTTAAATGATGATAGAGCGAAATTTTTCTTGACGATAGGTCTAATATTGCTGCGAAAATGGATACAACCCCACTAAAAATGGATCCCTGAAACGGCTATATTAGTACTGCGTTTGGTTTACCAATCAGCAAAGAATCTTTTCCATATATGTCCATTACCACGTCTAGGCATAAACGGGCGTTTCTCGGAGTCCATATCAAAAGGCGAAAACTTTTTTGTAAATGGGATCAGGTTGCATAGCTTTCCTACGTAGAAATCGTTAATGATTTGAGCTTTAGTCCTGGGACGCTTTGACGGCCCAGCTTTTGTGGGAGTCCCCCGTCTTTTTCTTGATTTCTGAGGAACGTGTACTTGGTCACCGCTCTCAGGTTTGTACTCTTGGATTTCGCTTACTGGTTTTTTTTTTGTAAGTGGAATTTCTTTTGGAACTGGACCCTCATTTGTTAAACTGGGAAAGAGTTCCGTCATATCAGTGGCGACTGTTTGGGTTGCCGTCATAGGTTCTTTAGCCAAGGCAGCTTTTATAGCTTGTCTGAAATAACAAAGTTCAGTCAGTAAAATTTCACCTACAAAAATTACAAGTAAGTTTGTAAAACAAGTCTTTTTTTTCCCCTGGCGGGTAGTTATCTATTAACATTGTAAACAAAGATCTCTTTAATTATTTTCAAATTATAAAGTTAATTTAATTTAAAGCAAGAATATAAATGGTTCATTAGATAGACCTTATTTTCATACCTACTTGGCAGTGTTTTCATCAATTTCACCATCAATTTATTGAAGTGAAGTTATCAACCAAAATGTCAGCCTATTTTGGAGGTTATAGCCAAGTCTATGGAGCAACTGAAGACTATATTCAGGTAAGAAATGAACCAGTTGCAGGTTATAATTGAGAACCCAGCTTCTGCTCGGCCTGCGGTCACCACTGCCAGCCTGGGTGCAGACCTAGCCACCTTCAGAAGCTTTGTTTTGGGCGCGCTACAGCTATTGCAAGATCAACTTCATGTTGTCAAAGTTTTAATTCATTGATTCAATATAAAGTAAGATTTTCTGAATACTACCTGACTTCATCAGCAGAATTGATTTCAATGACTTTAGTATGCAGTTCCTCCATGGTATTCACCTCAGCGCAAGCGGTATCGGGAGTCTGGATTCGAACCGAGACGCGATCGTTCTCCACATCTTTATCTGCTGTTGAATCTTCCATCCGAGGTTTTGAGTAATTAATCGGTTCTCTCATTGATTTTGGCGGAACGACTTTCACCGCATCTCTTATTTTTTCCATTTCAGCAACAATTTCTTCCAAATATAAAAAAAATATGTTATGAAAATAAAAAAAGTGTAAAATTATTTCATCAAAATTATGACTTGTCTAATTTGAGTTGTCAGTTTTGAAAAGATCTATTTTTGTTATTATTTCTACAGAAGAAATGTTGCTGTCATAATTAACAGATTGGTATCCAACCTGTTTCGATTATCTCAAAGGTTTGGAGCCATAGAGGTAATATAATCTAAGGTTTGAAACCATAGAGTTAATATAGTACTAGCCATAGAGTTAGTATAGAGGCCAGTTGCTAGCATTTAGTCTAATCTTCGATCAAAAATTTCCGGCTTTGCCGGCCCCCCTTAGATTCACAATGCGCACCCCAAAACCTTCAGTAGCAAAGGAGAACCATTTTGACATGTTAGGGAAGCTTTTCAACTAGTGTCATTCATTATAGCGTTCTGACGAAAAGCATGGGTAAGTGCTCGTACAAAAAATGCAAGAATCAATCGTCCAAAGTGCTGAAAAAGGATGGAATTTCTTATTTTCAGTAAGTTTAAATATATTTTTTACCCGTATATTGAGATGTGAGTCATATACTTGTGAAATCAGCCTAAAATATTGTTGTTTGGTTTGCCTATGTTAAAATATTAATTTTGTTCTAAATTGATAAATGGAGAGGCTATTTCTTCTAAAAAAAAAATTCGTTTATAGTATGTAATAATATATTTTTCATAAAAATAAGTTTAATATTACTAGTTGATGATTTTTAAAATAACAAGTTGGCCCGCCCTAAAATTTCATTTGCGTAGACTCTCTAATAAAAGAAAGACTAGGTACTTACCTACCTACCAGAAGTATGAATTTATAAAACTTAGTACTTATTTAATTTTTAGTTTCCCTCGAGATCCTGTGCGTCGGGAAAAATGGAGGGCCGTTGTAGCACAACAGCGATGTGAACCATATTTTAAACCTTATTATGGAAGCATCATTTGTTCCAAGCATTTTAAAGAATGTGATGGCTACAACACCAAAACAGGCATGAGAAGACTACGTAAAACAGCTGTACCTCAACCAGTATGTCTATTTTATTTAATGCAGTTGTTTTTAATCTAGAGTGCCTGCCTGAAATTGTATTTTAAGTTTAAATTATTGAATGTCTGAAATGACCCTTTTGTATAAATGCCTACTGTTGAGACACCCATTTATAGTTTCATCAATAAATGATCCGTTATCTTTACTTGAATTCTGTTAATTAATCCTTATAGAAAATAAACTGAATAGGTAGGTATTTGAGAAAATCTTCCCTTATATGATGCTGTACGTACCGCCTCGGCGAATAGGGGTATGGAAATTAGGAAAATGACGAGTTTCCGTTTAGGTGCCTATCCAATAAATTCAGCCTATCTAATTATAACTAGAGATGGGCCGAACATGGGTTTCACCGAATACGAACATTCGGCCGAATATTCGGTAAAACTTTTACCGAACCGAATATTCGGCCGAATATTCGGTACATTTGATTCCGTTCCGTCGTATATATGAGATGTCATATTTGTCTTATATCTCAGTAGACTATAATTAAGTTCCTAACTCTTAATGTGTAGATTAAGTTATTGATCTCTTAAATATCAACCTGAAAAGTACAAACAAATTACTAATTTTCTTTATAAAGAACTATATTGGTTGAATAGGATAGGTTTAAACGTTTAATATCAATAAAAATATTTTGCGACGCTATGCTGAGTAGAAACTAGAAAAAAATATTATTCATAATCTACTAAGGTGTTGTGATTTGATTCAGCTATTCTCTAACACAATAAAGACTGACCGAAATAAATATCTTGTTTATTTTCCTTCAATTAAGGCCTGTTTAATATATTATTATAAAGAGTTAACACAGAAGCCTAATCCCAAAACAGCTAGATACCTATATTTTGCATTAAGTTATTATGGATTCCTTGCCTACCCTGCAAGGGATCCGGCGTGAAGATATTGATTGAAGTTATTATCTTTTTACCAACCTACTTTAATTGAAAATAAAGCTTCAGTGACGACAAAATCAGAAAGCTACACTCTAAAATACTTACCTACTTCATTACACTGTACACTCAAATCATGATAATACACGGGTCTTAACAGTAAAAACTTTGAGTATCACTTTGCCGAACATTAGGTGATTCAGCCGAATATTCGGCCGAATATGAATATTCGGTAACACTGCCGAATATGCCGAATACCGAATATAAAACGAATATTCGGCCCATCTCTAATTATAACGGTGAAGTATGGACGTATGTATGTATTAAGAAAAGATTGAATCGAAACATCGATCAAAAATGTCCGGCTTTGCCGGCCCCCCTTAGATTCACAATGCGCACGCCACAACCTTCAGTAGCAAAAGACAGACATTTTGACATGTTAGGGAAGCTTTTCAACTAGTGTCATTTTAACGTTCAGACAAAAAGCATGGGTACAAAAAATGCAAGAATCACTCGTCCAAAGTGCTGAAAAAGGATGGAATTTCTTATTTTCAGTAAGTTTATATATATTTTTTACCCGTATATTGAGATGTGAGTCATATACTTGTGAAATCAGCATAAAATATTGTTGTTTGGTTTGCCTATGTTAAAATATAAATTTTGTTCTAAATTGATAAATGGAGAGGCTATTTCTTCTAAAATTTTTTTTTCATTTATAGTATGTATTAATATATTTTTCATAAAAATAAGTTTAATATTACTAGTTGATGATTTTTAAAATAATTAGTTGGCCCGCCCTAAAATTTCATTTGCGTAGACTCTCTAATAAAAGAAAGACTAGGTTCTTACCTACCTACCAGAAGTATGAATTTATAAAACGTTTATTTTTTTCCCGTAAAAAAAACTCGTGCAAAGCCGCAGACAGGAACCAGTTCTTTTTAATCTAGAGTGCCTGCCTGAAATTGTATTGTAAGTTTAAATTATTGTATGTCTGAAATGACCCTTTTGTATAAATACCTACTGTTGAGACACCAATTTATAATTTCATCAATAAATGATTCGTTATCTTTACCTGAATTCTGTTAATTAATCCTTATAGAAAATAAACTGAGTAGGTAGGTATATAATTCTCAGGTAGGTACCTACCTACTTACAAAATAAAATAAAATGAATTCGACTCCACCAATCTCTTGTTCCGTATGGAAAAAACTTGTCAGGCTCTGCGCAAACTGTCTGCGTCAAAACAAAACGAACCCAATTTTGAGTGACATTTTTGTAAGGCTCTAGGTATCTACGGGGGAGGCCGCGAACTCCTTATTTTTGATCGAAGAATCGAAACTAACTTTTTGAAAGATAAACATGATTGATGAAGAATTGTTTATCAATCTTTATTTTGTGTAGAATTACCTGATTGTTTGAAAAAAAATGTAAAAGTCGACTCCAAATTCCTTAGTACTGTTTTTTAAGTATTGTGAGTTAAATAGTTATCCCTTGGAAATGAAATTTTTATGGGACCAGCTCGGGATTCTCGTTCGTTCTTTTTCTTCGGTCGTTTTCTACGTATAATAAAAAATATCTATCTGTGTATTGTATTATGTATATCAGTTATCTAGTACCCATAACACAAGCTCTGCTTAGTTTGGGGCTAGATAATGCTGTGTGAATTGTCCAGCAATATTAATAACATTATTAATATTTCAATTTTGACTAGCTTCAAGCGCCAGTTATCAACGCCACGTACAACGGTTAACGTAGAACCGAGAATGACGCCTTATCATCGAGACGGCCCTAATTGCCCAACAAACAGTCGTAAACCCGGAGTCGCAACACGAAATGCAGCGGTACTCGAGTTTAGTGCTTTGCAGACGAACAACGTCTTATCTTGTACATTTCCTGGTTGCTAATTTGTTACCTGGTGAGAACTGTGGTAGAAATGAAGAGTTGAGCATTTTTGTACCTTTTTGTATTTTTAATAACTGGCCTGATTTGACGCCACAATGTTATTATCGCTCGAAAAACGTTAGTTTAAAAAAAAACTAGAAGTTTGGCTTACAACATGGATGTGATAATATCGACGCATAAATCCTTTTATCATGCTAGCATATTTTTCTAAGTTTAATTAATAAATAAAAAATAAAGAAACGGTTTTTTTCCTGTCGCTCTAACCTCAAATTGTAACTAATCATGAATTTTTTTCTAAAAATAAAAACCTTGATCGCGTGTAAAGTTCCAAAATTGTCGTTTGAAGGGTATCTCGGTTTTTTATGTATGTCCGTTGATTTCTCCGTCATATAAGGACCCATTTTTGCAGTTGTATAGAGAATGATTCCTAGGTGGCGCCATAAAATTGTATACCCGAGGGATTAGATAGTATCTTTTATTTATCCCGCAAAACTTAAAAAAAAAACTGTTTTATTTTATTTTTTTGATTCAACACACAAAACGGTGTTTTTTTTTAAAGTTTTGCGGGATAAATAAAAGATACTATCTTATCCCTCGGGTATACAATTTTATGGCACCACCTAGGAATCATTCTCTATACAACTGCAAAAACAATCATACAAAAAATTAGTTAATATGATCTACATTGTACCGTAAAAATATGTGTGTACAGCTACATATAATATCATTATTCGTACTAAATGGACTAACCATAAAGCTGCCAGCTGCTCAGTCGTCGATATTATGCTGAAGTAGCGCTTTTCGATGGAATAAACGTTACTCAAGCATATAATGTAGGTATCTATGACTGAGCCAGCAATACGGGTCTAAAACTAAGGGATTTGAAGTCAGTTTATAGTTTCATCAAAACAATCAAATTGTGATCTTTTCTATTTTGCTGTAGATTTTTCATCTGGGTAATTCTAAATTGTCGACCGGTATATCTCAGGTCCAAGGTACTTTTTACAACCTTTATCACTTTTTACAACGTTCCGACACTCACCCATCAAACGTTGGGACCTCTATAAATAAGCTGCGGAACCCAGATTGCCGTGTTATAAATGAAAGGGTGCAGGAAATTAGGGTTTTTTACTACGGAACCCTAACTTGCGATGCTGTATCGCCGTAAACAATTTTTCATATCGTGAGGCTCTTTCCTAACACAGCTGATCTGAGACCATTTATTAGGCCAAACTAATAATACTACTATTACTAATAATAATAATAATAGAACAGTCTGGTCGAAGCGACCCGTGACCCGAGAGCTGGTGAGTACCTATTTGGCGCAGCGCATTAGCATTGCCATACAGCGGGCCAATGCAGCCAGCGTCTTTGGGCACGCGTCCGACTGGTATTGATATGGATCAGTTGAGCTACCTGTGAATTGTTTGCAACCGTCTGCAGTTAGCTGAATTGTTTCAATTGTAAATACTAGTTTTAAAATTATATTATACGATTGTAGTTTTCATTGTAAATAAAGCTTGATTTGCCGTAAAAAAAACTACAGTTTAAGATATACACGCGGTGAGTGGGGGGCAAACTATACCTCCAATTTCCAATAGCGGCCTGCACACGTAAGGTTCGGACCGCAGGAAAATGCACGCGCCGTTCCATCCCGCGTTCCGAATCGTACGTGTAGATGCGCGAGGCTGACAGTTCGATCTGGCAGATCGATGCGAGCTCTTTTTTCACAGTTTTGTGCGCGCATCACGTGTGAACGCAAAATACACATGCCGGTTTGGAGCGCCGTCGAAGGAAGCTACGGATTTCGTTCGTTTGTTCCGTGAACATCCATGTCCGTAGAAAGGTAGAGTAAAAGTAAGGACTCTACAGCCAACAGAAACATGAAAAATAAAGAATATGACCACGTTGCCGTTTTTTTTTTCAGTTGCTTGTACTAACTACAAATCCTACTAACGCGATGACCAAATCCAGTTTAGGAGTTCCGTACCTACCCCAAAAGGAAAAAGGAACCCTTATAGGATCAGTTTGCTGTCCTTCTGTCTGTCCGTCTGTCAACCATTTTTTCTCAGGATCGCGTGGAGGTATCGAGTAAAAATTAACATCAAATACGCAAGTATTTGTTTTAAGTACACCTAATTATTATATATAATCCAAGAAAAAAATTCTTGGATTATCTATTGTTTTATGTTAGGAATAAAAATAATATAGGTATGTACCACGTTGTATGTACTTTCTATTAGTTTTTATAAATAATGTTTGACGTTTTGGATTGTGGTATTCTGTAAGTCAAGCTTGAATAAATAAATAATTAAATAAATAAGTCGCAAGTCCATAATCTCGTAAGGCGGTTTGTCACGGGTTGGCGCGAAATTCAAATAATTTTGAGGTTTTAATTTTTTTCTACGTTCCACAAGGAATAAAACTAGCGGAAAAGTGATTTGCCGCAAATCGTAAACTACTTTCTATGAACTCATGATAAATCCAACTTCGATTCATTGGTATTTTTGGAGTCTCAAAATTATTTAAATTTCGCTTCAACCCGCGACGAACCACCTTAACAACGCCCTAAGATTGTACTAACTATAAATCCAGCTAACGCGATGACCAAACGAGTATCCATTTTTCTTTATACTGAGGCAAAACTTTTAAAATTTATAACGTTCCACGCGCCAGTCTAAACTGCAGTCGAAACTCTTGAAAATCAATTTACACGCACAGTTCGGACCGTTTGTCAAAACTATGAAAGATAAACCGGCGTTCCAAACCGTGGACACATTTTAATCGTAAATAGCACGACAGTTTGATCCGCAGTCCAAACCGCACAGATCCATCCGCGGTTTGGAACGCAGTCCCAGATGCGCGGTCCGAACCTTACGTGTGCAGGCCGCTATTGTCTTCAATTTTCAATAGACTTACCTCACGTTGAAATTAAAACCGATATTTTCGACAGAAAGTCTACAGATAATGATAAATATCGGTATGTCAATTCTCTAGCTCTGTTGCGGAATTCTTTACGAAAACTTGAAAATCACGCTAACTTTTTCTGAGTTATCCATACGCATGAAGTGACATTTGGAAACCTCTCCATAATTTATACGTCGGGTCAGGAATAAACCCGAATCTACACACCGTTTCTGAGTAAATAGGCCTTTATTTGGGATGATGGAATATTTTATAGGTCCCATAATAACTGATTACGTAGTTCGCGCGGTTACCACCATGTCATTTGGCCGACACTTTTCCATGTTACGGGGGAAATTCTCCCACTTCATGCTGTTATGCTGACGAAGAACCGACAGGTTATACCGAACTCAAAGGAACTACATGACCTGATTCCACCATCCCCCTTCCACTCCAGGACACGCAGACACACAGCGCATTTCCACACTCTATATACTTGGTGGATATACCGTCCACTTGCACTTAGCAGTTTTCTCCACCTTCGTCATTTGTACCGCTGAGGTGAGGAACGCGCTCCCAGGCCGCTGTTTTTCCGGTCAATTACAACCTGGGTCTCTTCAAGACAAGAGTGAATCTTCTAGCTAGACCTTCGTGATAGTCCTTAAGGAGGTGTACTACCATTTTGTGAAAAGGATAAGCATAGGATTTCACGTTCATAGGAGCGGGACATGGTAGATAACCGCAAGCCTCATCAAGTTTTTGCTTATTATCTATTAATGATTACATATGTTCTTAATACTTAATTCAATTACCATGCTTATTCTCAAGTTCTTAACTTTTGTATTTATTGAGAAACTAGCAACGCCTCGCGGTTTCACCCGCGTAGTTCCCGTTCCCGTGGGAATTCCGGGATAAAAAGTAGCCTATGTCCTATTCCAGACTATAATCTATCTTTGTGCCAAATTTCATTCAGATCCGTTCAGCCGTTCTGGCGTGATAAAGGAACAAACATCCATCTATCTATCCATCCATCCATCTAAACTTTCACGTTTATAATATTAGTGAGATTAGTGAGATTAAGAGTTTAGTAAAAATTTAGAGGTTATTTTGCGATTTTTTCTATAACTTTTTTTTATGGAATCGTTTTTCGAAACATATGACGGATAGTAAGTCCTGAACTTCTCTTCTCCAACCACGGAAAGTAAACTTGACGTAAATCCATGCTTTGGACACAAAATTTTGTACCAACGAACACACAATCTGAGGTTCAATTTGTTCAAATCCAGATTCGTCTGACCAGATCAACGGACTTTTCATGAGGCGCCACATCAATATCCTCACTATTTTCTAACATACCGCGTTATACAGCAAGAATAAGACGGTTACCGGCGCGGTGGGCGAAGGTCCGCCTGCGACGCAGGAGGTTACGGGTTCAATTCCCTTGGGACAAATATTTGTACGATCTGCAGGTATTTGTTCCGGGTGTTCTGGTTGTTTTCTATGTATAATGAAAAATATCTATCTATGTTATGTATTGTATTATGTATATCAGTTATCAGCTTGTGTTATTTATGGGTACTACCCATAACACAAGCTCTGCTTAGCTTGGGGCTAGATAATACTGTGTGAATTTGTCCTGTATTATTTATTATTATTATTTATTTTATGAGAACCTTAGCGTCTTTACTTTAGCCAAACCTCCTTGTAGAATGTTTGTAAACGAACTACGACACAAACAACTAAATCTTACTCGCTTGGCGTCGAGTTTCCGATACATTCATTGAAGGATCTCAAATCGACATGTAATGTAAATTGCGGAGAAAAAGATGCGGCAACAGAGTGACTTAGGATATGTACAGGAGCTTTGTTTACAAATATTCAACATCGATTTTGGCGATTTTGGATTTTCTGATAAAGATAAGTATGTATCTATAGTATGTATGTATAAGTATCTATATATATTATCTACCTAGGTCTATCTTTTTAAATTAGGTACCTACTAATCCTATAAAGTTAATTCAGTAGGGAAGTATCTACTCAGACATTAGAAGTTCCTATAACATCTTTACATCGAAGGAGTTCCCTCTTCCTGAAACTTGTGTCGATGCTCGATGCATTAATTAATTAATATTAACAGCGCATGCTCTCCGGCAGCTATGATGTTACTAGCTCGCTAGTTTCTTAATTAAGGGCTATTAAAGGTATAAGCGATGCTCCAAGGGGGGTCGTTGCCTACGACGATATAAGTTCTTGTAAGATTGCATCTCCTGTGGCTCCTTACTAGCAGTATTAGGAAATATATCACACCATATTAATATCGTAGTATCGTAATGAAACGAACCTAACGGGTTCGATGTCAAACTAGGCCTAGATATCAGTACTCACGGGATCCACGTGTAAAAAAAACTTGCATTACATAAAATTCATCATTTTTTATTTGGTTCCTCGATAGTCAAAACACGATACTTAGAGAATAAAGATACGATAAAAAAAAACTTGAAATTGCACAGTTTCACACATAATTTGGTCCAAATGTCAGGAACCCCGCAAACTATTGAAATTACTTATATTTTGATTCGTAGGTAACTAATTATTTGGTTCTTTGAACCAGTTTCTTCATAGGTTGTGTAGTTTTCTTGTAAATAAGCTAAAACTTGATTTTACGCCATTCCAAAAACGAATGCTCTGGCCCGCACCTATGAATGTCCTATGCTTATCCTTTTCACAAAATGGCGCGCATTACGACCACTAAAGTAACTACCATCATGATCATCAGTGAGCCCGTACCCATATAAACACTTGATAGATAGATAAAAAATACTTTATTGCACACTTCAAACTAAAAAGAATTTACAACGATGAAAGTTATCGTTCGAAATACAAATTTGCTGCCGCAAGTCTTCGATCAAAAATAAGTAGTTCGCGGCCTCCCCCGTAGATACCTAGAGCCTTTCAAAAATGTCACTCAAAATGATCTTCGTTTTGTTTTGACGCAGACAGTTTGCGCAGAGCCTGACATGTTTTTTCCATACGGAACAAGAGATTGGTGGAGTCGAATTCATTTTATTTTATTTTGTAAGTAGGTAGGTACCTACTAGACATGTGCGCCGATGCTCATTTGACCGGCGGCGGCGTCTGGCGTCCAATTTGTCGGCGGCGGCGGCGTCATCGGCGTAATCGGCGTGGATGTGAAATTAAGTAAAAGACGCCTTAACCCTTATTAAACTTATTATTCATTATTTATGACAGACTTACCTATTTGTCTTAAAACAATTATAAAATCAAAATTTCAATAACAAAAAACCTCTATGGCAACAATCAAATCACATATTACAAAAAAAACAGGGAAAATACAATGTTATTTTTAAGCGAAATGCAAATTACTTTAATGTTTGCACTTGCATAGTTATCATGTATAAATATTATTTTGTCTACCGAAGTAGGACTTAGCCGAGACCTTTTTGCCGTAATGGTTAGTCCCGCAACTGAGAAAACTCGCTCGCTTGGCGTGCTCGTTGCGGGAACACTCATGATAGCCCTAACGCAGTTGAACAGCTAAGGATAAACTATTCTTCTTTTCCTTACAATAACGAAGAATGTTTCCGTCAAGCACATCTTTTGGGTTGCCAGTTGCCACTTTTTGCAAATAAAATATAAGAAATTTGTTAAATAAAGTGATTTATTTAATGTAGAATATTATTTGTTTGTAGACGCCGATGACGCCGATGAAAAATTCGGCGGCGTCGGCGTGGCTAAAATAATCGGCGGCGTGCGCCACGCCCCACGTCTAGTACCTACCTGAGAATTATTAAAATTAAAAATATTAAAATGTTAAATAAAATAACTTCACACCAGCAAACCCCAAAGCTTTTCAAAAGCTCGTTTACCAAATCCACAGTGAACATAATTAAAAGCTCTTTCTAATTTCAGGAAGGCCCTCAGCCTACAAGTAATTTGAACGGATTTACGAAAAAGGTCTCACTTAATATATTGTTGGGAGGAAAGCAACGAAACCCGGGAAAAATTAAGTAAACACAGAGCTTAGACCTAGTGAGAAATGGTTTAAAAAATTTATCGTTCAAAATTAAAAGAATTTCAGAGTAAAAGCCCTTTGTTTGAAAAGCTTGTTAGTTTCGGTAATTAATTGCATTTTGGTAATTGTTTTTTCTTTTTCTAATTTAGAAATCTTAGCTGCTGATAAGAAAACTGCGATATAAGAAACTTAAGTGAGATTACCTACCCTAACTTGAACAACTCGATTCTATTTTGAAAAACTTTTTAACATTTTAAAGAAACTTTACTCTACAGCTCTCGTTAAGTCTCAACATCCTAATTTCCTGAGATTCTGAGTTTTCTAAATGTTTTAATTTAAATACACAATGTTGAAGTTTTGAGTACCTACCCATTAAGAACCTTTGTTACTACTACCTACAAAGGTCTGTAACTACAAACTACCAATTGAGACGTCTTCTATCAGTAAAGGAAGACGAAGTAGAGTGTCTCCACCACCAAATAAAGTCTCAAATCTTCATATCGTATAAATAACTTAGGCCCATTCTCAATTCCTACACGTGTTTAGCTTTAGTAAATGTAATTAACGTAACAATATTTCATCTGTGATGTAAATTCTTATGAAAAACTTTTATAAATTTTGGAAAATAAATCACTCTAATAAAACACTTTTACTCTGGAACCTTTTTTTTGGCCTATGCCAAAGAGTTCAAAGATCTTGCTATTTTCAAACATTGTATTTTCAACCTACATAAATTTACCTCAATAATCTCAAAATCAATCACATTTTTCGTCTCGCTGAGCTCGCTACCACAGATCTATATTACTCTTACGATAAATTTGATGAATTCAATATTACTATATTGTTCTTCCTCGCTTCTCACCGAATTACGTTTCTGCCCATCTTTTCAAAAACATTCATCTCAGAAAGTATAAGGACAAATGTATTTGACAGTTGATATACATCACTCAAATGCTTTTAAAAATAACGCTAACACTATGTTGTGACTCAAATCCCACTAATATTACAAATGTGAAAGTTTGGATGGATGGATGGATGCTTGTTACTCAATCACGCCCGAACGGCTGAAAGAATCTTGATGAAATATGGCACAGAGATAGATTATAGTCTGGAATAGCACATAGGCTAGGCTACTTTTTATCCCGGAATTCCCACGGAAACGGGAACTACGCGGGTGAAACCGCGAGGCGCTGCTAGTATCCAATAAGCACATTCGATAACCGACCACTCTTTTCAGATTTAACAGATACCTTTGTATAATATTATTATATCTGTGCCTTTGTGTACCAAATACAATGTTAACAAAGTTCTGTACAAACTAAGATACAAGTTCTTTCAACAATCGTAAAAAGAAGAATAGATACGATAACCGAGTCGTAGTTTTATCAGTATTGTGTGTGGACGAATAAAAGCTTAACACAATTATCTTATGTGAGTATAGCAAGAAATAAAAAAGTAATACTGATTCTACGGCGCTTTTAGTAGGCACTAACTTACCTAGGTAAGTTCTTAAGTAGATGGACACTAAAAATACCTGTTTTATTGGTTTGTGGTGGATTAGCTAGCGACGAAAATGGCTAAACTGGGTTAAATATCCAAAAACGTATATATATAAAAAGGCATATTTATAAAGTTTAGTAGGAAAAAATTTGCCTTGCCTTATAGCAGTAAAATGTTTGATAAAATAAAGATGATGAAAATAATCGAAGCAGAAAAAAGAAAATATCCCTCCATCGCGTCGTCTCAGATCGTAAATTCAATTTTACAAGAAGCCTACGAGGCAGCGACCCTGCAGACTTTGTAGCAAAGACCTTTCTAATTATTACAGTCATTTGTAGCAATTTCATTTTGTGTCCTTGAGGATGCTGGCTCCCATTTAGAAAATGTCACTCATGCCCTGAATGACTTTCATCAGCTTATTTCTTCGTTTGTGTCGAATTGTCTACCGTATAATTTTGTGTTCTCTCTTGATTACTTAGTACTCGTATGTTGTTCGACTAACTCGACGTTTCATATTTATGTGCGATACACAAACACATAGGTGACGTTGATATGTAAATGTAAATTAAATGTGTAAAGATGTGTTGTCTAGTAACCTCGATCTTGTCAGACTATATTAAACGGATCTCGGCAACTGTTTGTAGCTGATGTCCGTATTAAATTTACAAAACAACAACTTTCTCGTCTGTGTCTCCATATAACTGTTCATAACTAGATATAATTATCTATAATTATATAGCGAGCGTATATATCCATCATCAGAATCTGTGGTGCCACAAAACTTCCAAAACATTTAATTCGTATTGACACAACTGTTTAGTCATGTCATTGCTGGTCATTTATTCTATAAGTCTTATAAATCTATTAACTCAACGAAAAGGTTTATTAATGTTCTTAGAAGACATTAGAGACCCCAGAGCGTAAGGGCCCGGACCTCCCACTGTTCGGAAAGGGCCTGAGTTAAGCGGTTTGATTGATTCCTGAAAATAAAGATATATGGGTAACGTTACTGTGTAGGTACAAAGAATAGGATCGGCTAGAGCCGAATCACGTCAAATCATTCACAAGAAACAACAAGATAAACATGAAAGAAAAGAATAAGGATAAATTTATCCTGAGGATGTTTTTCCTCCTATTGGCTTCGTGAAAACTTGCAAAAGGGATATTCGTATCTGTGCAACCCATCTTCCCCATTTCCGATATAAACTCAGTCGCACATTTAAACAAAAATATTGATCATTAGACTCTTACACCCGAGGGTCTGGAAGGGTCAAACTCCCAACTCGGCACCACATTGTTGAAAAATATGGCAAACCCGAATATATTTTCGATTTTCACACAATTCCCTAAAATGCAAACCGATCATATAAGTTTTTATTTTTTGTGGGTCCCTAGCGCGAACTTTTTGGGGTGAAGTACCTGATATACAATTTTAATAACGTCTGTGTTTCAGACACCTACATATTTTTCGATTTTGTGTTACACTAGAGAAGACAACAAGACTCAAAAATAGGTTTCATTGGCTAAGTCAAGGGATCCTGTAAAGTATTAACTTGGATGGACTTTTATACGTAATTATTATATTTTGTCTCATACTGACATTGATAAAGCGCCTTTATAGCCTCTAAGTTCAGCATTATTAACTTCTGAAACTGCACTCCGGAGAATTGAAATAATAGCAACATGTTTGCTCTCTCGGTAACTCGGTCTGTAGTGGTTGGAAGTACCTAAGTAATAAAAATATGTACTGTGTTAGGAAACGACTGGGGCCTTGGTTAAATGCCAAACGAGAATTGTTTCATCACCATACCTATAATCAGTGAATTAATAAATTAATATCTCAAATCTTAACCGGTAAAAAAATCGTAAGAATGTTCGTGATGGGTAATAGCCGTAAACCGAAATTAAAAACTATTGTACCTATAGTTGTCCACATTATCGGGAACGTTTTTGTAAGTTTATCTAGGACAATAAATAGTTTTAAACTTACGCGATTTGAACACAAATTTGTACATACTATTTAACGGGTATTTATCGCATTACACACGGTGTGTAAACCTGTCGAAACGTCGGGAAAATAAAGTAAATAAACGCGATAAATACCCGTTAAATAGTATTTACAAATTATCTAGGACACATGTGTGGGAACAAACGTACGGTGAAAACGTGTTCTTGAGTGGAGACCACGACTCGGTAATCGTAGAGTAAGACGCCCTACGGCCAGGTGGGACGATGACCTGCGAAAGACCGCACGTAGGTGCAGGATGCGGCAAGCAGAAAACAGGGCACTATGGCGCACATCAGGGGTGGCCTTTGTCCAGCAGTGTACTGCCTGGCTTTAAATACATTTTGTATTTAGTATGAAGATATAAATGCATATATAACCCTCTTCCCTCCTCTCCTCTTAGCTCGAGTAAGGCAATGTTGCGCATATGTTTTTGTGAACCCACACCAGACGCACTCCACTTAAGATTATGATCCATCTTATATTGGTATTCTATATGTAGTGTCCTTGCGTTTGACCGAAATTTGAGTTATGCCTGCCTGTGAAGACCTACTTGTGACCTAGATCAAACTTTTCAGACACGTCTGGACCTTGGAGCAAAATTCCCGAGGCTCTATATAGAATAATTTAATCCGTTACGCAGACAGAATACATTCAAATTGTATTTTATTGTAGGTACTCGTACTTTTCGCTTGTTGGTTTTCTTTTGTATCGTTATATTACTGCAAACCGTCACAGTTTATTGTGGCTTATTAGTGAAAACTCTTGGCTTATGTAATTAAGGTAGGACCTTAAGCACATTCTTTATTACCTACTGACGGATTAGTGGCATCTCGTGCCCTGTCATTTTGGAGCAATCATCCAAATAAGTCCCAGTACGTGCGTTTATTCACTTGTCAAAAAATCTGACGGCCGAAACGCAAAGGCAACCTACGTAGTTGTTGTATTATAAGATTTATTTTGCTAGCACACAACATCCATTTAGCAACACAACACCTAGCTCGTTTTTAGGGTTCCGTACCTAAAGGGTAAAAACGGGACCCTAATACTAAGACTTCTCTGTCCGTCTGTAACCAGGCTGTATCTCATGAACCGTGATAGTTAGACAGTTGAAATTTTTACAGATGATGTATTTTTGTTGCCGCTATAACAACAAATAGGTAGGTACTAAAAAACAGAGTAAAATAAATATTTAAGGGGGCTCCCATACAACAAACGTGTTTTTTTTGCCGTGTTTATAGATAATGGCACGGAACCCTTTGTGCGTGAGTCTGACTCGCACTTGGCCGGTTTTATTATGAAAATATTATAGCAACTTAGCTTAGCTACATATATTGACCATTCTTCATTCCATACTATAAACAAGAACACATAAGATCTGAGAATCGTGTGTGTACATGTAGTGTAATTTGCAAACCCGTTGTCTCAAAGAGAGCACATTCCCCATAGAAGTGGAGTTGCCAACTTCCAGCATCCTTCAAACCGGCAAGTGTAGCCTACGAAGAGTCATTAGTTAAAATTACTGAGCGTATTATTGCTCCCTGGGTCGCAGTTGACAAACTTTCAGGAGGGTCCGGCTCTTGAAGGCGGAGGAATCTGACTTCTGTACGGTCGGTACCGAATTAAGGTTGAGCTGTTATCATCATGATCATTATTATTTTGAGTTAAGGTTATCGCTCACACGTCCAACCACACCGCCTCACAGCACAATAATGAGCATTCAAATATGGGCTTAAACTCCTCAACGTTAAGATACATTTTATAGTGTCAGACTTGCTTACCGCGATCTTCAAGCGTACTGTCTAAAGATTGTAAATGTTCATTTTGTTTTATGCCACAGTGACGTGTGAGCGAAAACCTTTAGTTCCACTTCCGGCCGCAGGCTGTTTTCAAGAAATTACCTGTAGTCGGTGGATGTCTGTTGATCCACCTATTCCAATGGAGTTTAGGTACTTTTCCTTCATAACTGTTCGAATTTAAGCTAGCCCACACTGTCCAAATGCAGGGAATGGCTAGCGTCATTTTCCCAGTTTCCCTGTTCTTCGATCGATACCATGTCAATGCCAGTGAGGAAGGTGGGAGCACAGTTTATGGCATAATCTGATCCAGACTGTTTGAAATGTGGCCAAAAATATAAACAGATAAGTTTTGCAAGACCTTATAGACTTAGGGTGGGTGCGAACAGATAAGCTCCCATACAAACGTACTTTCTGATTCCTTTGAAAACTATATCCTTTATTGCAATGAAATTTTGCATTATACATATAATCGGATAAGAAAGAGCTATGTTGAACCGTTTTAGTTTTTGAAAATAGGTAGGTACATTATCAATCATCGTTTTTACAGCTATGACGAGTTCATAGGCTCAAAATGACATTTTTTAAATTTATTAATTGTATTTAATTTTAATTTTTATTATTAATGTGACTTTTTACTTATCTACAAGATATCTTTTTAATATATTTTCTTCTTCTTTTAAAAACATTGTTCTACAAAATTGTTTAGCATAGGTACCTACGTGACATGTAACATCTTTGTTATTAATAAAGAACCATTGAACCATCGTAAATGAGAGTGAATGTCCATTTCAATTAATTTTCAATCGATTTTACGACTTTCGCTCTTATATAATGATGATTTGGTTTTTGAATAACTAAAACTATACAATGATAGCTATTTGTTATCCGATTAAGTACCTATGCAAAATCACATTAAAATCAGGGACGTAGTTTCTAGTGACTTCATATAAGTAGGTAAAGTGTAAGTAAAATAGCCATCCACATTTTTGATCGGACAGGGAGATCTTTTACTGTTCCCGTTGTGTATACTGTTAGATATCTCGACTAATCTTCAAGTCTGTGCAAAATATCTAAGCGAACAATTGCGTTCTCTCAGGGCAAAGATGTATTGTATAGGTAATTGTAATTGTATAGGTAATTGTATAGGTACCTACGTAAAGTCTGTAACAAACAAGACATTAAAACTGTCTGATAGACAAGAGGTCTCGTTATTTCATTGAGAGACGGCGCAAAGTCCTCTAATTTACATGCAAATAATTGTAACAGATTGAGAGCTACGAACCGTTTGCACAGGACTGTCAGGACAGCTAGACATGTCTGTCATTTCCTTTCTTACGTTGGTTGCGAACCTCTTTTTTCAGAAGCTTAGACAAACGTAAACGAAACAACGTTACTACGAACTACTCGTTTAGCTAACTAATAAAAGTGGTTAGCTAAACGAGGGTATGGAGCGGAAGAAAAACATTAACTATAGTCTTTTGTCATGGATTTTACCGTTACTGTCTTTTGAAACTACCTCAAAACTACCCTCAAAACCCCAAAAAAGATCCGGGTCGTAACTGTGACTACCTACTAAATCATCGTCGCCTAAAAGTCTCGTTTTTGGTGATTTTTTCATCTGCCTTTTTTTTACTGCTGTCTTGTGCTTTTTAAATCCAATATGCCTTGACCACCTCAAAACCCCAAAAAAGATCCGGGTCGTAACTGTGACTACCTACTAAATCATCGTCGCCTAAAAGTCTCGTTTTTGGTGATTTTTTCATCTGCCTTTTTTTTGACTGCTGTCTTGTGCTATTTAAATCCAATATGCCGTGACCACCTTAGTTGAATGCAACAACCCTGCTCGCTCAATCGAACTTTATCAACACACAACCGCTGAACATTAACGTATTACACTTATTTTTGAAAAATGTCTGAACTAGTTTAATTTTTTTTAAATACTTTTTTTTAATCGATAAGTGCCCTAAATATCCAATTAAAATTTACATTTTCAAGTTGCGTGCATGACTAAACAAAAACGCTGGATGCAGTGGACGCCATATTGCGCTGTAGTCATGTCATGACGTCAGTTGGATGCGAGACCTGTGCGCTGATGACAGTTGATACTTTTTAGTTTACCTACTACTACAGCCGTATGACATAACAATATTGCGCATACTATTTCATGTGTTAAAAACCGATAAAAAAACTGAAAACATTGAATCTAATTTTAAAATTTATTTTGTTATATTATGAATTAAAACGACGTGTTTGACTGATTTTTGCCTGTCTGTATCTCAATAATATGTATATTTTTTCTCAGATAGAGATAGAATAGATGTAGAAGATAAAATACCCTATAACCTCCTGGACATTATTGAGTTTTTTTTGTCACCAGTAGGTACCAGCTGTTCAAACTAACCATTGCAACGAGGAACCGTTTGGAAGCCACAAATTGTATTCATCTGTATTAATTCCGTCCGTCGCCGTTGATTCTGTTACGATTGTTATGCTAAATCGCTTTAAAATCCCATTTGCTTTGTTTCAGATGGCTATTGGTGCTGACTGTGTTTTAACTTATGTAAGTAAGTAAAGTTGCCATCTTGAAAATAGTTATTATGCTTCCGTCTTTTAAATAGTGACTTTAAAATGACTCGGTGTTCAGTTCCTTCAGGTATGTATGTCACGTTCTCTAAAGTGTAGTAACCTGGGTAGGTTCAAATTCGCTGATGCTTTAATCAATTAACCATCTATTATTAGTAGTCTTGAAGTCAACACACCAAAGTCGGCGAGACAGCCGGACGACGGGTTAGTGCAACATTTCAGTGTACTTATGAATATTGGCCGCCAGTTTTGTCAATTACAGGGCGGTGGCGGCCCGCTGAATTTAGAATAGAATAGAATAGAATATTATTTATTTGTAACTCCATCAACAGATACAGACATTATTTAGAAATAAGAGACAAATCTACTGTCGATAAGAGTCACAAAACGGTCCCTGTCTCAGCATGAGCTAGTTGTAAAAACTTTACAACCAACGCTGGTCTTCCGACAGAGCCGTTTGGTGATGTCATTTAGTGTGTACACTCAATCCTAAACTCAATATTCAATACGGAAAGCATACTGTAAACTAGTGACGCATTCTTATAACTCATTCCTTAGGGTAAATAAATGTCGTCAATCACAGTTGATTTTGCTACCAGACGGGGTCTCCAACTACACATTACCGCATAATTAACCACTCCGTATCAATCTCCAGCTGCAAACTCCTCAGCAGACCCAGCATTAATCAGCCGACAATAATCGCAAGCCGTGGAATATCCGCTCTTGAAATTATTCCGTCGCCACAAAGTTGGGAACTTACCCCATAAAACACAGGGACAAAGTCTGCGAACATTTTTCATTAGCTGGGAGTATTCCTTGCCGGTAAACAATTTATAAGACGTCCTCTTCTGTAATTGCGGGTGGTTTGTTTTACCTACTGTTTTAATTCTTGGTGAATTTGGGATGTAACCATTAGCTTCCCAACTTCCTGAAGCTGAGGGATGTTACTGATTGGTTTGAGAAGGACTTTTAAATAAAAATACCATTATTAACAACGAAAATTACAACCAAATAATTTATAGTATTTACAATGTAGATGCGCTAATATGCAGGTCTCGACCGAGACTATGCATTTGCTCCCCTTGGAGTCAAGACCCGTCCCTCCATGTTTTCAAAAAAAAATCTGAGCGTCTGGTCGAAGCGATGCGTGACCCGAGAGCTGGTGAGTATCTGGCACAGCGCATCAGCATTGTCATACAGCGGGGCAATGCAGCCAGCGTCTTGGGCACGCTTACGACTGGTATTGATATGGATCTGTTGAGCTACCTGTAGATTGTTTGCAACAGTCTAATATAAAATGTATTTATTACGTAATTCAAACATTGAGTTCCGGCGCGAGCTTCAGGTTAAACCATGCAACAGTGACCGGCAAAACCTCTATTTGTCTCCTCCTGATTGAAATAGCCTAATCAAGTATTGTACAACAGACATCTTGCTAAATAACACTGTGAGTCTGCATCAAGAATAACTCAGATGCCAGATAAAACAATTAACGTTAATTTATCTGTTTGGGCCCACCAAAGCATAACTGCAGGACCTTTTATTGTATTCTCCCAAAATTTTACCACAACGGTTACCTTTTTATTCAAAATCCCATTTGCATTTTCCGTAAACTCAAAGCAATTCCAAATTAAAAGAGCTTTATGCGCAACATTTGTGGAAACGAAAGTAAATTTAGCAGCAAACAGATAAGGGAATTAGATAACGTTTAAAATCCGAATCTTTACAGCCTGACCGTTATTTTTTTTTTTATCTAGAGATTTTAATTAAATTTTTAACAGTCAGATGTTTTTAAAAATACGAGAGTCGTAAAAATTCGCCATTTGTTTTATAGGCGCATAGGCAATAGGTATCGGAACGCGGAAAATGCTCTAGTTTTAAATAAAAAGTCATAAAAAGCTCTGCAACCGGAGATATTCTGCGTAGAATTTTTTATTTGTGCAATTTTATTTGGACTTGGGTGTAATGTTGCGTATTTTAATAAAGCGAAATTACTGAGGACGGTTGTAAAATTTGAAGACCCCGGAATTAATGCCGGCTCGCGTAATTGAGTCCGTCCGATTTACGTTGTAAACATAATTTTTGTGTTTACATCGGCGGGGTCCATTGTTTCCTTTATTCAGCTATCATATTATGTTTAAATTTTAGGTAATTCGCTCTAATTCAGTCTCTCTTAATTCACATGGCAGTAACTATATAATAAGGTATCTGTGAATTAAGCATAGCGAAATAAATCTTTAAAATGAAGTCGGTTAAAAAATAATAGAAAACTTCTACTCTCTAATTTTCCTTCTTTGCGTGGAGAAGGCTGAAAAGTCTTTGGCCTCATTAAAAAGCCAAAAAACAAGATACCAAACAAAAATAAACAAAAGACCACTTAGATTAGAAACTATGGCTAACTATATAATACGGTATCTTGTGAATCAAGCATAGCGAATAAAATCATTAAAATGAAGTCCTTCAAAAAGTAATTGAAAACTTGTAAAAATTCTCAAATTTTTCTTCTGTTCTTTTCTTTTCGTCTTTGGCCTCATTTAAGAACATAAAAAAAGATACTTAAAACATAAATAAACAAAAGACCACTCCGATTAGTAGTAAAATACCGACTGACTACGGTGATCATAAGTGGTTTACCATGACTGACTCCGATCACCTTCATCTATCTCTCACCAACTATTCAACAGCTTATATACCGACTGAGCTAATAACAAACAATTCGTCGGTTTGCCATTGTTCCCTCTACGGTGCCGTTTTTCTGATTTATATTTCGCCTGGTTCTAACAGCTAGCGTTGATTGTGGGCAGTTTGTATTTTTTTAGAAAATAATTTGCAATACACGTTGTTGTGTAAATTTCGAACAAAGCGGCATTTTTATTGTATTTTAGCCGTTGCGGAACCGGATTTGTCCAGCGTTATTATTATTATCTAATTTCTAGTCAATCAATTTATAAAAGTGTCTTTACCGGCTACGCCAGACATAATTATCTATACTCAAGCCATTCTCATCGTACAATGTTTTTAAACAACTCCCAACACAAAAATCTAAATTCTCTTTTTGGCGTGGTGTTCGAAAAGAGTATTGTCTGGTTTATGCATTGTAAGTAAGAGGTCAAATGACATGACTAGTAGTGCAAACTCTGATTCAAAATCGGCAACAAGAAAGTGATTTTTAGGTTAAATATGTGACAATGTTTCAACACATTGTATATTAAGTCTGGCCAGAGTATAGATATAATCGGTTTAAAGATGTTTATTCTCATAAAAACAAAAATGTTTACATAAAATGAGATACCAAAATTTCTTATAACTAATGCATATGCTAATATTATACAATACAATACAATACAATACAAAATTCTCTATTGTACACCACAAAATAAAACTAAAAGAAACAGATCTAAACATTATGTTTATTATTTACATTATGATTATGTTACGTAGGTACGTACACCTCCGGGGCCGTAATCAGTTACAAAATAATATCTAAAACCTATGACTATCTGAAACGACGGCAGAAATTCCCAACTGTTTATCATTCCGTCCAGCCCTGAAAGTTGCTTCCTAGATGAAGAACTTTGAATTATTTACCTTTTTATTTTATATTTCACTCGTTCTTGTTTGCGAAACAATTTTTAATTTGAATATAGTGACTGAATACAGAAGAGCATTTTATTTGTGCTGCGAGTCTGAGATTCTTTTACAAAGCTGCTTTTTTCCGCCTTCCATTAAAACAGACGGAATGTTTGTTTTGTATCCTGTACGGAGATATTTTATACAATATCAGCAAGACAAGACAATATTCGGAATGTAATGTTGCGAAAATATCATTCTCCGAGATCAACAGAGATCTGCTTATCTATCCATAATACTTTTTTGAAGTAATAGACGAAATGAATACAAAACCAGTATTTTTTGCGACTTTTTGATCCTTCGGTGGCTACTTTACTGATCAACCATTTAAACTTTGAAACGATAATGCTTAAAGATTAAACATGAATAGAAGTTAAAATGCAATTATCTGGAGCATTCTTAAAGTAAAAACTGCGATAACCCGCCGACGTCTGGGCGCATCAGTCATTGTCTGCCCGTCGCCTTATCTCGACCATGGAATATCTATTCCAAGAGCTTAGAAAAAACTTAGGCCTTTTTACAGCATCGGGTTATTTTTGTGATAGTATTAAAGACACTATTCCTTGGAACACTTGGGACATCATACGATAATATCTTCGAAGCGTGTATCGAAGTCATATTTATTAGCTTAGTTGGTCTACGACACGGATTTAGAAGGACGAATCGGTAAGTAGTAAAGTGACGAAGTTTCGAGTGTATTTGTGCGGAAACTGTAGGATGGGCGTCCTAGTCTCCGAACAAGACCCAACCAGGTAGGATGACGACTTGTGAAGACTGCAGGCTGAAGATGGATGCGGTAAGCTGAAGTGACAAAAGGCTTCCCGCAAGCTTAGTCTTCAATCGATTGGTCCGCGAGCTGTCTGTCATTCTGATGATGTCAATACAAAAGTCATTGAAACGTTACTTACGACGTTACGAGTTAAAACCCATATTCGAATTCACATGCTTGTGCTGTGCTGCAGCGGTGCTTTCCAGATGTTAAATAGGCTTGAGTTCTTTTCCACCAGAGATGTTTTAAGTCGCTATTTTTCCAGCCGACCAATACGATCATTCCATTATCGCGTCATTTTTGTCAGTTATGAATATGACGCGATAATGGAGCGATTCTATTGGTCGTCTGGAAACAGCAACGTAGCACATCTCTGGTGGGAAAGCACCCGTCCGTGCACTAAAATGGGCTAATGGTGATGATGAAAACTAATTTCCTGGTATACTCACAATGAGGACCAGAAAGCATACACATTTCTAACGACACATAAACAAAACAGCTGTTCTGACTATGAGTTTAGGAGTGTTGGTACACTTTTTGCAGTTACGTAAAATATTATCACCTTAAAATAAAACTTACCTCATTCGAGGTAGAGTCTAATCTTCTCTACATGTTCCAAGACGTCAAACAACATTGCTTCAAGTTCCTCCATATAACATAAGAGGCTCTTATGTTATGCTAATATTGCATGCGTAAGCACATTATACAAAGCGTTTTACGTTGTTTCTTCCAGTCAATTCTCACAATCTGTTATTTCAATGTTGTAAAGTTGAGAATCTTCGATGTAAGACCAATTACATGAATAAGAGATTATTTAACTACAATAACTATCGTAGGTAGTCATGACGTTAGTTGGATGTGTGGTATCAGAACAAACGCGTTGATGTTGCTGATGACAGTTGATACTTTTTAGTTTGCCTCCACAGCCGTATGACAACAACATTGAGCCTACTATTTCATGGTGTTTAAAAACAGATATAAAAAAACTGTTATTTTATGAACTAAATCTAATATTTATCGACTGCGTTTTGCCTGAGTTATCTCAATAACATATTTTAGGATTTTTTCTCCTACAAAGTAAAATACCCTATTGTAAATACTAATTCATTTTTAGGGTTCCGTACCCAAAGGGTAAAAACGGGACCCTATTACTAAGACTTCGCTGTCCGTCTTTCCGTTTGTCCGTCTGTCCGTCTGTCACCAGGCTGTATCTCATGAACCGTGATAATTAGACAGTTGAAATTTTCACAGATGATATCTCTGTTGCCGCTATAACAACAAAAACTAAAAAACAGAATAAGATAAGGGGGCTAATGGTAGCCCCCTTAAATATTAATGGCAAAAAATCACGTTTTTTTGCCGTTTTTATAGATATTGGTACGGAACCCTTCGTGCGCGAGTCCAACTCGCACGTGGCCGGTTTTATTTTCTAAGGAGGTTCTTATGCTAAGGAGGTGATGCTACTCGTACTACGTCGTCATGTGAAAACTAGTTCGTCAGAGTATGCGGTAGGGGCGCTACAAGGAGCTATTTAGGGAATGAAACGTAAACTTTTATAGTTTTCATAAATTATACAAAACTCTCAATAAGACCTCTGTTGCCTAAATTGGAGTAGTAGGTTCCTAAAAATGCCTCTAGGATAAACAACAATTTCCGTAACGCAATTAAAGTTTTGAACAAAACCCTTTTACTTCCTTTGTCTTACTTTAACGTTCCTTTCTAAGGTTTCTTTGTCAAATGTTGATAAAAAGATTATAAACGAAACTCATTTGCCTCAGGGTTAGATGGAGGACTCAAGAACAGGGGTGACGGGTGTGACTTTTGACCCAGTTTAGTTGAGATGCGAAGACGTTAAAAAATATTATAAATTGTTTGAAAAGATGGATGAGTTTCGTGAAATATGGTGCCAAGGGATTTAGTTGACGTTTTATGAAAAGAGTGCTGTGAACGTGTTATGTTATGTTATAGACAATGAGGTTTTTAAAAAAAAAAAAGACCACTATACCTAATTTAATATAAGACTCCACTCCAACTTCTTTTAAATGGCTCTGCGTCTGTTTTGAAACAATTCTACTTAGGTATATCTATAGCTCAATAAAAAAATGCTGGACAATCCTCACAGGATGATAGCCCCAAGCTAAGCAGAACTTGAGTTATGGTACTAGATGAATGATAATACTTAATACAATACATTACATAGATATATATTTTTTACTAAACATAGAAAATACCCAGAACACCCGGAACATATATTTGCAGATCGTACAAAGATTTGTCCCTATGCGAGAAACGAACCCGCAACCTCCTGCGTCGCATGCGGACCTTCGCTTGCCCCGCCACATCGCATCCGTCACATCACATATAGGGGACAAGCCGGGATCTCCTGCGGAGAGCACAGAATGTCAATGGGAATTCATGTCAAAATAACAATAATTTAGACATGATAAATGAAGTATCTATGTCACTTTAATTGGATTTGTAAAAAGCGGCCTCTTTTCAGTCTTGTGGAACAATTACAATTTTTTTAAGAAAACGTTTATCAAAGCGTATAAATTACTTCTAATTTTTATAGCAAATCTATGAATAGGGCAAATATGACTATCATTTGAAGCTTGCTTCTTAAACCTACAGTTTACATCCACACCCATTATTTACGAAAAGCCACCTGCTTCTAGAAAATCTTAGAAGCTAAAGTCCTTTGTCAAACTCGCATAGCTCTTGTACACTTCCTTTCAATACAAGGCTGTACTTGTTCCATTGTGACCACAGAACTTAGTTGTCTTGTACCACTTGGTTGAGTAGGGCTGGCGAGGCTGCAAGTCAAAAAACCTTTATTATTCTGAAAGAGGTGATTGTTACATTACAAGGTAATACAGATAATCCTAATTCATCTCTTTTGAATAATGTGACATCAGTTCAGTGACGTTTTGAGCGTGACTCATAAGGCTAGGTACACATTACAATCTGTCTTTTCTACTCTTGATCAAAGAATGGTGAATTGCTAGTACTTTCTCTCGTTTCTCTCCTATTGCTTTAGAATGTGTATTTCTAAGTACTTATTGAAAAGGTTGCACCAAGATAAATCTAACCATCGTGAAGTTAGCAACCCTATCCGACCATAGGTCTTACTACAAAGTTCAGGAGAGTCGACAACTTCACTCTCTGACTTACTGATTTATGCACGCTGTTTGAACTGAGGCACTATTTTAAGTTGGCTTACTTCTTGCATTGAATTACGTTGCGTAACACACTCAAATACTCTCTGGGCTAGAATTGGAAAGTTAAATTGACTAGTTTTTCCAAAATGTACGTTAATTCTTGATTTTTGTGTAACTACATCCTAACTCAGCAATGCTTTTCAAAAACCTTACAATGTGACGGCGTAAAGCGTATCGCAATCTTCTCGAAGCTCGCACAACGAGCTGATATCCTAATATTTATATGAGAGAAATGATAGTTATGAACAGGGATGATTCTATAAGTATTACAACTTCTGCGTAAAAAAAATCGATTATCATAAAAAATCGAATCGGTAAAGCATTAGGACGAGACTATATTTGATTGTCAGTCGAACTACCATCAAGGGGGAAAACTGGAACTATTTTTTTTATTCCAGTTTTCCCCCTCAGGGGGAATTTCAGGGGGGAAAACTAAAATAACCTCAAACAGCAAGTAAGAGAGTGGAATAACTTTAAATCGAGATCCTGTCATAACGTGATCTTAACCGTTTCAATATCTAACAGGGATTGTCAAAAAGTGACGACGTTTCCACTATTTCTTCGCTGATTTCCTGTTTAAAACGACCCTTTCGCTTTAAAGTCATCGTTTTCTATGTAAAACTAAAATAAACGAGTACTTGTAGTACCTTCATTACATATCGGATAACGTGCTAGCAAAACGGCTAACGGAAGCCAATTCATTTGTTCTAGTAAATCAGCCTCGAATTAGTAGCAAAAGGCCGAATTTCCATACTCATTGTTATTCTACCGGCGAATCTACAAATTCAGCATGCAGTTCATAACAGTCGCCGTGTTACAGGTCCGGAACTAGGTCTTTTCAGGGGCCTGAAAAAGAACAAGCGTAAAACCGCGCGTTTAAAATTTTGCAAGGCCTTACCAAACTATCGTGGTTTTGATTTTGAGAAACAGGCCTTGTTAAATGCATCTAAGTGATGCGACGATTGCATCTGGTTCATTCACCTGTATTTGTGAGCTCCTTGGTTAATTTTCTTTTGTATGTTTATTTATTCGTGTAGAAATGCAGCCGATGAGCGGCGGAAATAGTTTGAAAGATACATTCACAAATACATCTGAAATTCTGAATTGACCAGCTGCAAACGTCACTTAAATGCATTAGATAATTCCACCCCTAAAGAATACATCTGAGTTGACCAGCACGCATTGTTGTGAAAAATGGCAAGTACTTATAGTGATTTCCAAGTAGGTACATTGCAAAAATTATTGTTTTTGACTTCTATAGCAGTAGTGCCAACAGACCTAACTATTTCTGAGTAAAGTATTACTATCGCATTATATTTACTTTGTTATGATTAATAAGGTTCGTTCCAATGAGCGGAACGTGGAGTAAGTAACCACGTTTCGGGAACGCATGTTCCACTAGATGTAATAATGTGAGCTGTTGAGGATTTGTGCCTTTGAAATGAGTCTTAGGCCCGTATTATGACAGCTTGCTCAGTCATCGATCTATGCTTGGGAACCGCTTTTGCCATACAAAATCGTTACTCAAGCACACATAGCCTCTGATAAGAGAAGTCACCATTTGTGTCCGTCTTGTCCAGTTTCCCATTTCCTTCTAGCCGGATATTCCAAAGACTCATTGCGATTTTTTCCGTTTGTAGTTTTAAAAGTGCCCTTGTTTCGTCCCTGCAATGGAATATCATGCATGAGCACAAGATCAGCGCTTATTACAGTTGGCTAATCCGGCCAAGTGTAGACATGACACGTGGAGCATTAACTATGCTTGTGGAAGGAGCCGGTCCAGGTGTTAGTCACTAACTTCTTATGAATGTTTTGATACTATACCTTCCCGTCAAACTACCTTGTTTATGTGTTTATGTAAACTACTGGTTAACATAAACAAGGCCCAAGGTTTTGCCCACAGGTGCACTAGTGATGTTCACTTTATTCCCATGTAATTTGAATTTTGTGACATGTACCAAGAGTCCTGTAAGGTCTAAAGGAAATAAAGCAATTTGATATTTGCAATCGCAAGTTTTCCCTGTTCAGTGGAAAGGTTATCGGTTATTATTATTAGGGTTCTGTATTCAACTAGGAACTCTTATAGTTTCGTCAATATCCGTCTGTCCGGCGGCGGCTTAGCTTAGAGACTATTAGAGCGAAGAAAACTGTAATTTGGTATGGATTTGCAATTATTGATGAAGTCGAAAGTCGAAAGTCGAAACTGTGAAAGGATGAGGTTCTGGCCACTTTTGCCAACATATTCGACGATCATTTTTGATCTTGTTTTACCCACTTTCCAGTGTGAAGATATTTGGGGGACACCCTATATATATTTTTTATATTTTCTGTGTTAACGTAATTTTATTAAGTTTTTGGATCATTGTGTCTGAAATAAAGATTTATTTATATATTTTAGACATTGATAATTTAATGTTACTACATTGATTATTTAATGTTACTAAGTTATTTTGTTTGCTAACTCATTATCATAATAATTTTAGTTAGACGTGGCCACCTGTAATTGCGGGAACACAAAATGTATGAAACAATTTGTATATTTTATAATCTGCCTTTATTGTGATTCTTTCGTTGGTGGTTTTAATTATAATAATAATAATAATAAATAAATAAATATGGTATATATCTCATACCTGAACTGGGGATGAATATCTTTATCTAACATAGACGCAGTAAACGCAAATCTCCCTTGAATAAAATTGTCAAAATTCCTACGTAGTCCTAACCTAAATTACGAACAACTTTAACCACAGCAAACGTGAAACCTAAATGTGAGAAATCATATTGCTCAGTGCACGTCAAAATAATAACCGGCGTGCCTATAAGCCGAAATGTAGCTCAATCAATTTGAGTGGGCCTTTATGCCCAATTAGATCCACGCCACAGGCAAAGAATTGTTTAATTATGCGGTCGCCACAGTCTGAAGGGAACAGCTGCTTTTTCTGCTTTTGTTACTTTTTCAACCCTCGAGGCGTTATGTTTTTCGGTTGTGTGTTTCTATTGTGGTTGGCGGAAACGTTAAAAAGGAACGGAAATTTTACTACCTCTCAGTATCAAAATGGCTGAAACGATTATGGTACATGTGCTATCAAAATACTCGTCTAAACTCTTATATGGTTCTTGGCTGCATTTTCTAGCCCCACATTTTACGAAAAAAATTGAAAATCGGGGTCTAAGCCGGGTTTTTTTTATAGATTTCGATTGAGTAATTTGCTATCGATACCAGTTGAGTCCAATTATTAGAAAATATATATTTATCTGATGATTGATGATTGGACGCTTCTTCTTGTCTGGTGTTGACGTAACTCTACATTTACACAATTTTTTTAAGGTCCAAGAGGTCAGACTCCTTAGAGGTATTCTCGTTAGTAGCAACTTATTATTATTGACTTTTACGCAGGTACTCTTGGTTGGATTGAACCTGCCGTTAGACATTTTTGTTTATTGTAAACCAACAAAAGAACATTACAGAGAGACATTACCTAAGACATAAGTACAATGTACGGCCTTATCGCTTAGAAGCGATCTCTTCTAGGCTCATAAAGTCATAACACAAATGGTGAATAAATATTACTTTTCTTTACTATCTTTGTCCAAACTGTTGACAAGTGTGCAAGCTTTTTTCAGTAACTACATCGTTTTTCAGGGCACACCAGGGACAGAAATATCCAATAAAACATGCTCCATATCTAGATATCGCCACGAATTACGATAATTGTTTTGTGTTAATAACTTTATGTCATGCCGTCATGCTACCGTCCTTGTCGACTAGGGTAGTTTTTTGAACGCAACTTTTTATAATACGGTAAGCAAAAGCAATGGCAATGGCAATTAATGATTATGGTAATTGATTTTGCGGGTAACTTTTTTACTTTTAAATGACTTTGTACTTTGTACACCAAACAATAAGAAACGTCAAATCATCAATCATCAGATTTAAATATATTTTACATCTATTGTAATTGGACTCACCGGGTTCGATAGCGAATTGTTCAATTGAAAAACAAAGACAATTGCAACTAAAAGTAACAAATTAAAAATAAAACCAGCCAAGTGCGAGTCGGACTCGCGCACGAAGGGTTCCGTACCATAATCTATAAAAACTGCAAAAAATAACGTTTGTTGTATGGGAGCCCCTTTAAATAATTATTTTATTCCGTTTTTTAGTATCTGTTGTTATAGCGGCCACAGAAATACATCATCTGTGAAAATTTCAACTGTCTAACTATCACGGTTCATGAGATACAGCCTGGTGACAGACGGACAGACGGACAGCGAAGTCTTAGTAATAGGGTCCCGTTTTTACCCTTTGGGTACGGAACCCTAAAAACAGGGGTTTCTTCTTTTATTGTAGGTAACTATTTGAAAAACGCCTCGTTAACAATGATATTGTGTAACAAGTTGACAAATAGCTTCATCGCTTCGTAAAAAAAAATCATCTTTTCAACAAACCTCTGAAAATTACTACTACTCAATATGTGATGTGTTTATCTTATCTGTGAATCAAAATACTATATAACGACGAGTTATTTATCAATAAATAAAGTTTTATGGACGCGATTACTTATTGTTGTGTTCCGGTATAGATAAGGGGATGGGAATCAATAAAAAAAAAATTATGTGCTTGATCGAAAGAAAATTAAGACATTTGACTTGCTGTATTAAAAACTATATTATTAAGGAATTATGAGTGATTGAAATGTGTTTGTATTCATATTTCAGTATCAAAAGCACATTAGTAACACTTTTATGGCCTAAGACGCAGAAGTTCTCCGGCTCCGTGTGGCAGCGGAGCCGCAGAACGACTGAGACCGCCCGCCCTTGCGGATCGCACCGCCGAGGCTGGGCAGCGAATGCGATATGCATATAGCATATGGCATAAACAATGAGTTTTCTAACACGCTAGTGGTTACACTAGCGTGTTAGAAAACTCATTGATACATTTTAACTAATGATCTTAAAATCTTTCTGAAGACCTACCATAATACTGTGTTGACGCTGAGTATGAGTTTTGCATAGTTTACGAAAACCATAAAAGTTTTCGTTTCTTTCCATACCACTTTTAGCGCCTTGCATTGCAATGCCCCCCACACACTCAGAGGAAATTATTTTTATAGTATGACAGCAATCCAATATTTTCATACGAAATCTATAAAAAAATGACCATGAATTAAATTTCGTAATTTTTAGATAATCAGCCAAAAATAGGATTTCGCGTTCAAGGAGCGGGACAGAGCATGCGTTTTTGGAACGGCGCAAATGCAAAAATGGAGATTTGCTTATTTACAAGAAAACTATACAACTTATGAAAAAACTATCTGAAGGAACCAAGTAGTAATAACCTACGAATCAAAACATAAGTCATTTCAATAGACCGCAGCGCAACCTCACCAGCCTTTATTGGTCCACTAGTAAAGTGCCCGTCCAAGGGAAAGTAGAAGGCACTAGACCGCGCGGGAGGTCACCCACGCGTTGGACTGACCAGATCAAGTCTGCCATTGGAGGGTCAGTTGACAGCAACGAATGCAGCAGGATGACCTCTAGCAGGCAGCGGTGGCGAAATGTCGTGAAGCGCATCACATCTGCCCCTTCCAATACTGCTACGAGTACTTAACGATCACGACCGCTCTGTCAAGAGCGTACCGGATAAGAAGAAGAAGAGTAAAGTGCAATTTCATGATTTTTTCTATCGTATTGGTCCGCCAGTTCAAAGTCGCTCAGCGAGGAGCTAACGAAAGAGCTATGCTCGGAGTTTCTCTGAAAGATAGAATTCGTAACGAAAACATCCGATAGAGAACCAAAGTTATGGACATAGCTCAAACATTTGCAAGAACTGAAAGCCGCTGGGGTAGACATGTTCTTAAGTGGAGACCGCGATTCGGTAAACGTAATGAAGGACGCCCTCCAGCCAGGTGGGATGACGACCTGCAAAAGACTCCAGGTAGATGCTGGATGCGGCAAGCTGAAGACAGGGCGCTATGGAACTCTTTAGGGCAGGCCTATGTCCAGCTTTGGAAAAGTATAGGTTGATGATGATGACTGTGATAAATTATTAATCCAGTGCCTATTCCATTAAATTGTTGCGTGGCCCTCATGATAAGATAGTAGCAATGAATCTCCGATGCCTAAATTGAATGTGCCGCCGTTTCGCGTTCCTTCTAGCTGATAGCGTTGCCGCAAAGGATTGATGGCCTACGAGTTGTTCTACATTGTTTTTGTATAGAATATAACCTTATAGCATTGTTTTATTCTACCTTCATAGTTCGAGGTGTTCCAGGTCCGGCCCAAAGTGGTCCGAACACGGAAAATCAAGTTTTAGTTCATACCAAATACACATTCGTTAATTAATATCCTTTACTAAAACAACTAACGGTGAACGGTCGCGATACTTTTATATACAAACATATTCAAATTTTTTGTAAGGCTGCTGTAAAGAATGAAGTTTCTTACAATAATAATAATATTGCTGGACCATTCACACAGCATCATCCTAGCCCCAAGCTATGCAGAGCTTGTGTTATGGGTACTAGATAACTGATATACATAATCAAGTACAATAGATTGATGTATATTGCCAGATCAGGAAGCCCGGAACAAATATCTGCAGATCATACAAACATTTGTCCCGAGGCGGGAATCGAACCCGGAAACTTCTGCATCGCAGGCGGACCTTCGCCCACCGCGCCACAGAGGTCATCAAATTGTATGTTTTGCATACAATAATATAAGACACGTCATTCTTTACATCATTCGTGTGTAAAAAGTGTGCTATTTTAATTCATCACCTATTAAATATTTCTACTTGCATCTTTTGTATCAACAGTTCATCTAGACAGGGACTAATATACAATATTTTACAAAATGCATAGTAATAACGAGAAAGAAGGTCCGTGGTGTATTTACTATCCTAGTAACGTATACATGGCACATGGATTACGTCGTATTTCAGTAGTTAGTAGCCATTACCCAGCGGGAAAAATCTTATGGTCTCTTCACACTAAAGTCTCCAACGAGGACGGGCTGTTTCGCCGGCACAGCCTGGCAAGTTTATTTCGGCAACATCACAGTTATATTATGATTGCGAAAAATTAGATGGATGGATGTTTAACTTCTTCACGCCAAAACTACTGAACGGATCGGGCTGAAGTTTTGCATCGATGTAGCTTTAAGCCAACAACATAGGTGTAGGTCAATTTTTATCCCATAAAACAGTTCCTATGAGATAAAAATAGCGTGCGAAGCCGCGGGAAGAAACTAGTTATTTATGAAATCAGGTCGGCAACAGTGCACGCCGACATTTCGCAACGTATCCACAATAAATGTCAACGGCATGTCCGCGACAAAAAACCTCAGTGACGTGTCCGCGATATTGACTACCGACCAACCGACTTGTCAAAACTAGCTTATTTCGTGCTGTCAACAATTTAAACCAACCGTACAAGGCGATGTAAACCGCTGGATTTGCTGTATAGACTTCTAGATGTGATGCCGCCAACATGTCGCCGATCAAGCCACCAACATCCAAACCCGCCGGGGTGTGTCGGCGGTGCTAGAAACTTCTGTGTGTAGATTCCTTTAGTTAATAGCCTGCAATACCGCACCGCATCTGCTACCTGCAATCATAACTAGTTTTTACTAGTTGTACTAAAAAGGATTTATTTAATCTGAAACTCTTGAAACTCAAATGGGTCATAAAACTTATGAACTTGAGAGGTTGAAGGTTTCAGGGTTTCATGATTCAATTTTAAAGTTTTCAATTACAGAATACAGAAATATGAAGATCAAAACTTGATCCACGGTAATTTTGGAGAACGGTATAATTTTTAAAAAATATTTGTTTAACATATATTATTCAGTTGACATAGCATTAATTTAACCCTTAGGTACTCTCATTTGGAGCCAGATCAAGGCTCGTTTTTACGACTACGTTAGACTCGCAAAAGCCCTGGTCTGGTCAGGGTCTACCATAGTAGTCAAACCGACCCCTAATTTGGGTCCAAACGAGTTTGATTGAGTAAACAGTTCATTAAAATACCTAATCAATTAAAATATTCGTATTGAAGTGCTTATCTAAAAGGTCAGAGCCCTTAAGCATGCACGAAACATCTCCTTTTATACAAAACATAGGTAAGTTATAAACTTTTTGATTGGGTTTCCTCAAATGGAGATTGTCGTCCGAAATCGTTCGAATAGTAAAAATTTACGAACCTAGCCGACTAGCGTTTTTTTGTATCGAACTCCGCTTAAAGTAAGAGTATTAACTTAAATGGGACCTATAAACATAGATATTTACTAAAATGCGATGTATAAACATTGTAGTTCGAAAACTTACTAAAATAAATTAAAGCATTTGAAAACAATGCATTTTATTCATTTTAGACATCATGTTTCATAGTAACATTTTACTGATCTACGCAATCGATAAAATATAAACAGTGTTAGTTTTATTTTTAAAACGTCCGGGTTCGATTCCCGAGCTGAGTACAAGTTTTTTTAAATGTATGAATGCAGTTTTACTTGTTACTAAAATTGATGACATGGTTCCTAAGAAGAGATCTTCGTATGTCTTATAGTTTCAGACTTTCCCATACTGACTGATCTAAATGTGCCACCTTGTATAGTTAGTCAATAAACCTTAACTTTTTCATCATCATCATCATCAGCCTTCTATAGTCTGCTAGACGAAGGCCTCCCCTAATGAGCGCCATAGCGCCCTGTCTTCAGCACACTAGTACTTTTGCGTCACGCAGTTTTAATTTAACGTTATTTTTCTTAAAGTTTTAACCATTTAACCGTGGTAGAACTTCACAGGTTATAGAGGGCGCCTGAATGTCAGACATAGGTACTTACGTCACTTTAGTTCAATCTATTTTGATGAAAGGAGCTCGCTCACACTCCATTTATTTAAATATAATATGAGTACTTGAAAAATATTACTCTGCTACATTACTCTTTTGACTTGATGAAACTTTTGAATTACAAATAAAAATTCTCATTATGGTAACCATAAAAACGTTCGTAGATGAAGCCATGAATATTTTATTTAAATAAATATTTTCGTTCACGTCTGCAATTTTTTGAACAAGCATCAACTTTTTAAATGACACGTACAATCAAGTACAAAATTCTTTCTCGATTTTCAATTACCTTTTCGATCAGTTTCTTCAGTCCAATTTTCTATAAACCCTAATTAAAATTCCCCCAAGGGCTGCAGGGAGGGAAACTATTTTCAGGGCGTCGTATTTTCACGTGATAACATCTAGACATGATTATTTATGTCGTATTAGGGGAAATAACCCGATCGATGCGCGTCTTTATATGCGGTCTTGGTATAAATATGTAGAAAAGTCGATAGCTTTCGAGAACGGAGATAGTTTAATCACTTAAGTCTTTGTGTCTTTTTGTCTTTGTGTGAAGCTTTTAGTATATTGTTTTTTTTAAATTTCTGATGACAACTACTTAACCCACCGAATCTCCATTTTTGTTTGTGTAGTTAGATAGATACATGTTGTATTGACGAGGTTGTATAGATAGATGATACGTGTGGTATTGACGAGGCTCCCAGATCTGTTCATGGCGATACGGCAGGTTCTGCTCAATTCAAATTGTTAACCTATTATGTATTCTTCGCTCATTCGCGCCAGCGCTGTGGGGTTTAGATAATCATAGATAAAAAGATTTAGATACTGGTAGGACACCCACGAAGATTTCTAAAACATTAAATAAGTGTTGGCCTATTTATAGTTCGAAGGTTCAAGTTCGCTTTATTGCTACGCTAATTTGCTACGCTACAAGCAAAACAGTTACACGTCGTTCCATAGAATAGAAAGCATTTTTTCAAGAATGTTTCGTTTACCGTTTTTTGTTATCCGTAACTTTTCAAAATAACCAAGCTAATAAAGTTAACAAAAATATTTTCTTGCGTAAAATGTTGGGGTTGAAGTTTTTAAGGTATTTTCCAGATCAACGCGCGGCGTTCAAGCTTAATAACTGCGGTAAAAGCTAAAATCGCAATTAATAATCCAACTTTATTGCCTTACAAATTGCCGTTGCCTAAGAACTTTAAGCATTTCGTGCACAACTGTACTAACCCCTCGGCCTACACTTAGATAAGTTTTTCAGTTCATTCGTTAAGTGGAACGTGAAAAGGATTTACGACTCCTCACTATGTATCAGATTGCTATTTACTTTTTAAAAGGGAAACTAGGTTTTTTGGTTATTTTCAATAGGTTGATTTTGCCTCGTAGAATTAAGTTGTTTCTTTGCAATAGAAACGCTTAACAATGCTCTCTGCGGTTTGGATCGCTTTTTTTTCGACAATAGTCTAATGTTATCCGTACTTAATATAATACATCCGATAGTAACTCTGTCTGTCTGTTATCTTTTACCCCTAAACGGCTGACCAGATCTTAATGAAATCTGTCAGGGAGGTAGACGGTATCCCAGGGACGACGGTTATGGGCTACTTTTGCCCACATTTTTTTTAGCCGCAGGCAAAAGCTAGTTCTACTATAAAATGTATCGTGGTTTGACGAATTCACTATAATGTCAATGCCATTCTTGCTTGATCAAACCGCTTGCTTCTTTTTGACGTTTATTTAACACAACATGGAACGAAGTAAATCATGGCTATTTCTAAAATAGGCAAACATTTTCGCCGAAATAAAAAGCAAGGACCGATAAAAAATCAACTAACGCGTTTCGCCTCGCAGCTAACAATATTGATTTCGTGTGCGATGGGCGACGAAATACGAATTTTTACGGCGATACGATGCCTATGGTCACTGAAAATTGAGATACACCCTTTACTTATACGTATGGATGTTTAATGTCCCATCGGATTATGAGAGCGAGGGAATAGATAGTGCACCTGTGTTTACGCAGACACTTGTGCACTATAATATGTCTGAGACTGGCCGCCGTGGTCAAAATTCGGCTAGGAGGACATCATCATCGTGTATGGACGGTTCAAACAGTTTAGGTGTAGTTTTCGACGCTGATATTGTGCTTGGGGATATAAAGGGCGCCTTTTTGTAGGCGAGAATGTTATTATACGAGAATGTACAGAAAAACATACAATGTAAAGTCCTTTTTTACGACGAATATTAAAAAAGAAGAAGATTCTATGTTCGGCTGCATGTTTTTTTTAAATAGAATATTTTTGGTATATTTGTTAAATTTAGACTTTCTTCGAAAGTTATTTCGCTATTGTACCTATAGGAAATGATCCTGAATGAAATAAAACTTTTGAAACTATCATGGTTATTACTATAGAAATCATTTAGAACGGGATATTTATCATGATTCAATTTTTGAGTTTTCCAATATTTCGGCACAGTTTCATGCGCCATGATCATGAGGAAATATTGGAAAACTCAAAAATTGAATCATGGTAAATATCCCGTTCTAAATGATCCTGAATGAGTCCCATATTTTTTTAATAAATTTTATTCCCGTGGGATTAGTATTTATCCTGTCAAGCTTAAATAACACCATATTTTTTTTGAAAAATCACGACTAGCTATTTTGTGCAGCCTAAACAATTTTTGTGATATCTTCACCAGTTCATAGATCTTTATGATTCTTCGTTGTTGTATAAAGGTTGAATTTGCGGTGGTTCCGTAAAAGTTTGACTCTCGAGAAATTGATATGAGCGCCGTAAAACGTATCTAAAACATCATCACATGATAATTTTCACAATCGGTAACAAATGGTTCTCATGGCAACGGGCGTAAACAAGAGGTCTTTTCATTAGTCGTTTCATCCATGTGTCATCCAACACTCATCAAATCAAACTAAATTAGACTCAAATTTTATCTAATGTTTATTATTTATTTATATGTCGCCGCTTGAAAAATTTGATCGCGCTATTGAAGTGTTCCTTCCAAACCTTTTTCACTATTTATGACTTAGAACTCGGTTAAATGTTTTTTTAAAACACGTCAAATTATATTTTAAGTAATGTGACAATACGTTTTAAAGAATCGGATTCCATTTAAATTCTGTAGGCTAAGTAAAACGTGCGGCTTCGTTCCAACCGAGAAGATCAAAAGTGAAGGCACCACCCCCAGGTAAACGAACTGAACAGGCTTCGAGGAAATTAATTTGACAACGTAATTTACTTAATTGAAATGTTTCCTTTGATGTTACGTGGATTCGGGATTCAGACATCCTCCCCGAACTAAATTAAAACCTGGGTACTTACTCTCCGCATCAACATACATAAACCAGTATTGAGCATGACTATGGTAAACAAACGGGTTGTTTTTTTGGTTTACCATAGTCAGGCGGATTATGAAGGTGATAAAATTACACAGAAGCCTATGCCCATCCTTTGGCATCCTTAAGTCGGCTACTACGACATCCACGAGCTGAGTTGGAGGGGTCGATCTTTACACCACGACCAACTCTACCTACTACATAATTTCCAACAAATTAATTAATAATCCTACCTAAGGTTTTTGGTAAAGAATGAAAATAGAGATTTATATAATTATATGTATTATGTCGGTCACACACGCTACGGTCCACCAAGAGGTCTAACTGTGCAGTTATGCCTGCGCTGGCAGATCAGAACGTGAGTGGGAATAGACCTGTGCAGGTTTACTATCATGATGGCAAACATTAAGGTCGAGTCTTTTTCCTAAAATCTGCGCCAAAAACCAAAGAAAATCGAGGAAGCTTCTGCAAGACCAAAGAAAATCTCGAAAATGCTTAAAGCAAACTCTCCCGTCACTAAATAAATCTACCAATAAACATTGAACTAAAATCCACTAAATACCTTTCAATTTATAACTAAAAGGAAATAAAGGAGTAACACAATAAGGCGCTGTTTAAACTGCACGGACGAGCAGTAATCCCGTCTGAGTGGGGCTTAGCTGCGAGGTAATTACTCAGCGAGTGTGTTTGTATTTCACCACTCGCTAGGCGACTAGCATCGTGTGAATGGGGCGTTAGTTCGATTAGCGAAATTGATTGGGACATCTTTTAAGAAATAAGTCTTTTTGGAAAGTAAGGGAACTTACTCAAGGTTAAGTCATTGTTTTTATTACTTTATCATTTTATTTGAAACTCGGACTTGTTAAATGTAGGTAGGTACCTGGTTTCCCTCAGGACGACTTTGTCCACTTCCTAACTTGACCACTTCCAAAGTTGACCACTTCCTGAATCGTCACTTCCTAACTTGACCACTTCCAGTGTTGTCCGCTTCCTAACTTGACCACTTCCAATGCTGTCCACTTACTAATTTGCCTTCTGCCTAACTTGACACATAATATAGGTATTCTTATCAGAAAAGACTATTTTTCCGAGTAAAAGAATCGCACTTTTTTTCTTTGTAGATGTAACTTGATAGAAAATTTGACTTAACTCTAGCATTCATCTTAGTTTCACTCCTTGATACAATTATTTCGTCAAGTATTTTAGATGATCATAAAATTAAAATACTCTGAACTAAAACAACCTCTCACTCATTTCCGTAAAATTAAATATGTAACCTTGTTGAATAAGAACAAACGTCCTATACGAGTGGAAATCACAGTCGTATTTAACTTACATTTGGCTCCAGGGCGCGGTCACTATTTGAACTGTAAACTGCTGCGATTGTTAGTTTGACTATAACTTCGTTTAGAATAGTGCTGAATTGTTTTGGCAAAATCCCCTTTAAATGCCAGGTTTCTATTGGAGGAGAGGGAAGAGAGGGAGGTAATGAGTGAAAATAGTCAATGAAATCAGAACCCTGCTTCGAATTCATAAGGTTGAATTAACCTTGAACATTCTTTATTTGCATTGTAGCTTCTGCCTGGCTGGCACGCGTTTTCGTGTATCTATCCTGTATTCGTTGAGACGAAAATGTAACTGACAGTTCATTACTTACGCATTTATGATTTGAGATTCGATGGGTGGATGTCCCGTCCGTTTCGAGTTGATGAACAGTAGGCACCTTACTACTTATTGCTCGCGAGGCATGGGTTATGTTTTTCGAGTTTCTGTGTTTTTGTGTTGGCGGTCGCTCATCAAAATGGTTAGTGGTTTTTTTGTTTTGTCTAATATACACATTTTTAATGTTAGATACACAAGAGTATAATTACAATCTAGCCAAAGAATTGGCTAAAATGTTATATTTTCCCTCTGTCCAACCTTAAAATAAAATAGTATCTCAGATCACCTGTGCTTATTGTACCTTCATGATGCCGAACATATTACTAAAAACGTGTTCATTGGCATCTTTTCTTATGGTCTCAAAAGTGAAAAGTCAATAACTTTTAAGGCTTAGAAAATAAGCTCTTAGACAAATCAAATTTTATACATTAACAGCTAAATAATAAGTAATTATTATCAAATAAGAAACAAAATGTTATTATTGACTTTGTTCGCTTTAATTTTTTGTCCACTAGTGGAAGAAGCGAAAAATAAATTTCTAGTATGTTTGTAAGTAGGTATAATACAAATAATGTCTATAAACTTGGTGACAAGGATAGTGAAGACACTGTGTTCAGTGTTCTTGAAGATTAGTTAAGAGTTTTGTTAAATGAAGTATCAAAATACACGCCTGGTCTCCTAAATGGTTAAAAGCTAAATTTTATAGGCGGTTGACCTCACATTCGGCAAAAAAAGTTAGCTTTTTTATAATTTTCAATTAATTATGTATTTTGCAACCATTTCCCACTAATTCTTTATCGAATGCTAATGCTAACAAACGCTGCGGTGGCACACGTCACCATTGTAGCAAACACCGTTTACCAATATTGGTTTAGCGCTGTGATTGCTGATTACACGGGAATTTACACTATCTATTTCTGTTTAGAAAACCCGTAGGCTTATAAAGGAAGGAAGGATTGTTAACTCTTATTTCATGAATAATTCTCACTCCAACTTTTATTTTTGACGAAAAAAAAACTCGTAGACGTTTTAAAAGCATGTAGTACTTATAAAAATCCTTGGTAAAAGCATTAGCAATGGGGCATTTAAGAATAATAAAAATCTATATATATTTACCTTAGAACTGATAATGATGATGATAGATAGATAGATTATAACTTTATTGCACATCAACAATTCACAACAAAAAATCAACAATCAACAAACAATTAAACATAATCTTAATACTAACTATTATATCTATTGGCACAATCGGCGGCTTTATCGCTAACAGCGATTTCTTCCAGGCAACCTTTGTATGGACAGAATCGGTACGTATGAAAGTTGACGGTGGCGTAATTGATAAGAAGACATACATAAAATACACCATATAAAAAGTACATAATATATAAAAAAATGCAACATTTTATAAAAAGAGAATAAAAAAAAATTCAATCCCGGAATATTTCCGTACAGATTTTAAATACGAAACACTCAGTTCAACAGTTTTAGCATCTGTCGTCCTCCTGACCCAAATCGGTTTCCTGTTCTTTTCTCGGCTGTTTTACCGATCAGATAAATTTCTACTAACTAGCTTTAGCTCTCAGCTTCAAACGCCTTATTATTTTTGCCTCTGTGGCGCGGTGGGTGAAAGTCCGACTGCGACGCAGGCGGGTTCGATTCCCTCCTTAAAACATTTTTTGTACGATCTGCAGATATCTGTTCCAGGTGTTCTGGTCGTTTCCTAGGTATAATAAATAAAACCGGCCAAGTACGAGTCGGACTCGTGCACGAAGGGGTCCGTACCATTATCTATAAAAACGGCAAAAAATCACGTTTGTTGTATGGGAGCCCCCTTAAATATTTATTTTATTAGTGTTTTGGTATTTGTTGTTATAGCGGCAACAGAAATACATCATCTGTGAAAATTTCAACTGTCTATCTAGACAGTTGATTTTCACCGTTATAGATATAACGGTTCATGAGATACAGCCTGGTGACAGACGGACAGACGGACAGCGAAGCCTTAGTAATAGGGTCCCGTTTTTACCCTTTGGGTACGGAACCCTAAAAATATCGGTCTATGTATGTCTCAGCTCTCAAATTAACAGGTCTCAAAAAAAAATGGGTTTTGTAAATCAAAAGGCGAACGAATCGCCTTTTTTTTCTAAAGGATTTTCGTACTATTGGATGGTTTTCCACAACGACATAATAAGAACGTAATAGGGGTAAGAACGTAAAGAGAAACAAGGAAAAAAACTGTACATAGCCATATCAACATTACCGTATTAACGTTCGCACAGAAACGGCGGAATATTTGCGAAAGCGAACAATAGAGGTCGCTGTTTGCGTAATTAAAATCTGCCTTTTGGACTGTGCTGTACTAGTGATGGGGCTTGGAAGTTCTAAAATAAATAAATAAATAATGCTGCACAGATCATCTAGCAGAGTTTGTGCTATGGGTACTAGATGACCGTATTACATACAGCTACATTACATGAGCTATTTGTAGATTGTTTGCAACAGTCTGCAGTTAGCTCAATTGTTTCAATTGTAAATACTAGTTTTAATTTAATTCTATTATTTGATTGTAATTTTCTTTGTTAATAAAGTGTTTACATACGTAGATCGTATTTTTTATTACATGTAGAAAATACCCAGAATACCCGGTACTAATATTGGCTTATCGTACAAACATTTGTCCCAATGCGGGAATCGAACCCGCAACCTTCTACATCGCAGGCGATATAAATGGTTGGTGTTGACAGTTTCATTAATGTTAAGTTGAAGCCCAGCTCTTTTTATTAAGTATTAATTCGTTTTTATTAATTTAAGTTTACTTCTAACAGCTAGTAGAAGAAAATGGTTTTTGTTTCCTATATAATATTTAACAAGAAGTCATGAAAGTTACCTAATAATGAAACAACATGGGTTAAATAAAACTTCTAAGTAGGAACTCTGACAAAAAGTTGTAGGAATAGGAACTTACGAAATTACCTAGGAACTTACTTTTATCACCACCTGCGAATTGCGATACGAGAAAATGATTTGTTAGGTATCTGTAATTAGAAAAGACAGGGTTTCTCTCTGTCCAACCTTAAAATAGAATAGTACGCGAGATCACCTGTGCTTATTGTACCTTCATGGTGCCGTCTGTAAGGCTGACATGAGCCCCTAATTTCACCGGCTACCGTTCAAACCTATAAAACAAAGACCCTGCTCTACAAAGTAAGTAAAAGCTCTAACAAGTGAACCCTTACAAATAATGAAGAGAATTAGCCCTCTGACGGCCATTCTGGGAAATTACACGTTGAATTATGTGGCTAAGCTGCTTCACGTAATATCCGAGACACTACTACCCTAAAATGGATATCGTCTGAAACTAGGTAAGCCTAGAGCAGGGGTCGTCATTTTTATAGCTTTGAAGGTTGCAAAAGGGATATAAAATGCGGCGTTAATGGTAGACAGATTAAGCAAAAAATACGAATTCTCTCCAGTATCATTGTAATCATTTAATCAGTGATTTCATGTGTTCAACGAGTTCTACGGGCTATATGAAAAAAAAATTGTGTGGCCCGTTACGAGGAAAGGTAGACCGTAGTGGCATCAGTGCATGCAAGTAAACCGCAATATTTAAGACATATTGGTTAGGTAGCTTAAAACTAAATCTCCGCTGATAATGGATTTTCCTCGGTTTTCCTTTACTTCTAGAAAACTTAGATAAAACGGCAAGATAGCGAACGACTTGAAACACTTACCTCTGCGGGCCTTGACTTGAGAACAGCTGATCGGAGTCTAGGGCACCGGGCAGTTTGCCAAATCGATCTAGGTACTTACCCTCAAAGTCTAGTGTCGCTTACAGATGTCTGGATTAAGGCATAAGACGTCGATGTTAGCTTGATACAGTGCTATTATATAACTTACTGCGTGGGGATAAAGTTTATCGATTAATGGAAAAGTGAAGGTGTCGCCCACAAATTTGTAAAAATAAAAAAGCTTTATATAGGCAATATAGCAAAAAACCTTAGCTGATAATCTTATTTTACAGTAGTAATTTATTCACTTTGTGATGAAAGACAAATATAACAGACAATTTACAGAGCTAATTGCGAAAACTAAAGTTTCCCATCACTAACCCCAACAAAATCATAAACACACATTTCAGTCGAAGACAGCGTCCCCTGGCGGTCACCCGGAACAACCACCTATGTTTAATTCATCCGACATTCTATCCCTTTGAATTATTTAATTACAGGCCGAACCTTGGCAACCCATGGAAAGATTCACGGAATTCCGAAATGGGATTTGTTGTGGTTTTTCACAGGTTTTGATTTACATTTACGATAATGAGGAAGTAAGGGTGGGAATAACCTGGTAACGACTGTATATATTATGATTCGTCCAGATGCTGGACACACTTGTAATGTAAAATATTTTGTGTTAAAAACTCAATAAAAGACATCCCAAACCGAAACTATCTAAAACAAAAAAAGACATCATAAACATCTCATATAAATTCTTTTTTCATATTTCATATATCATTTATTTTTGCTTGCATGTAGGTACATTCCATCTTATTTCTAAGGTGAATGGTTATCACTACGGTAGGTAGGTATATACATGCACCCTGAAAGGGCACTGCGAAATAGTTAACCTTATTTTTACAATGTCAAGTCTTAATGATTTAGAAGTTTTAAAATTGTGCATGTGCATTACGAAATAAAGTGCACTTTTGCAATCAGCTCAGAAAAACTTCTAATTGCAAAAAAAAAGAAAACCTTCTTATTGTATGCATAAATTAGAAAAGAGTCTCAATATAATTTGAAGTTCATTAAGCTTAAAAAAGCTCGATAAAGTTATCACTGAGCCCCTAGAAGATCCTAAAAATGTACCTCATTTATTTTTTCTCGGCAGGGATCGATTACCCTAATTTTAGGGGTGGCTAAATAACCTGCGATACGGTTCGAACCAGTGATGTAATGGAGGTAAGTCTACTCCGAAATGAGGTTTAACGGTTTTTTTTTTCAAATTAGGATGTGATCTAAAATCGACGTAAAGCCGAATAAGAAAAAAAGTTAATACCGTGGTGACATCAAGTAGCACTTGTGAAATAGAGGAGAGACGAACAATAATGGCCGATAAATATATTTTTTGTAAAGGGGTCACAGCAGGTTAAAAAACTCAAAATAAAGATTTTGACGATCGAACAACGAATATTTTTTTAATGTACAGAGTGAGTCAGAGATGGCTTTTTTTAACGATCTAAAGATAATTTTACAATATGTAAATCAGGATAGTACATACATAGTAAACCACAGAGATTTGTAAAAGAGTGTTATAATGTGAGCGAGTGAGAATATAAACAAAACAATTTAAATGCGTTTTTGTTGCATTATAACACCGTAAATAGCCGGCTATTTCCGAAAAAATCGGAATAAATTTTAAACCGCAGCTTTATCCCAGATACGACATTAGGGTCGTAATGTCGACCCTAATGTCGTATCTGGTGCGCACCGTATCTGTAGCCGTTAATTTCCAGTGTTTTGACAATAACGTGATTGACCTTCATACTATCGCCGTGATCTTCTTATTGCTGAGACCATGAAGATCAAACAAATTTTATTCAAAATTGCCAGGGTCCTCATCAGGGTTCATCATTTACTAAATTACCTATTTAGTAAAATAAAGGTAAATCAAGATAAAAAAATACCTTAATAAAAAAATACCTTAAAATCACTGAAAACTTTTCGAAGTAAAAGTTTAAACCACACAGCTTTGTCCCATCTCTAAGGTCGTATCTGGTGCGCACCGTATCTCGGGCCCGCCTGGGGCGCCGTTACCTTCCTGTGTTTTGACGATAACGTGATTGACCTTATAAATAAATGATCTACGATATTGCCCTGCTATTACAGAATGGATTAGAAGAAGATCGTTTGAATTTTATCGGTGTTGTGGGGAATGCTAGGCGTAAACTAAGATGATTACGAAGCAGGGAAATTATAAAGTGAACTGCACACCTGGGATGAGCCTCCGTTCTTCTATACAAAAGCTTTTATCCATTTTTTTTTCAAATTGAAATAGACGCAAAAATATCTTGAATGCCGGGAGGATCACCAATAAAGAACATATTTTTTTTCAAAAAATAACAATAAAGAACCTTTATTTTTACACCGAAAATTATAACACCGAAAATTATAAACTCACTTTATAACGAACTTTAATAATACAAGGTTAAAAAAATACAAACTAATTTGTTCTTCAAGTCTAACACGGTTTTTGAGCAGATACAACACTTTATTTATAAGCCAAATCATGCCCAAGCTACATACATGCTGTCGCAAAATATGAGCGTTGCAAACATCCCCCGAATTATCTTTCCACCTCGAGGAACCCTAACGCCACACCATTACCCGGACACAAAGGGACTCGACGCCTGCGCTAATGAGTGTACGACAAAAACTCTTCCGTCGCGTTACGAATGACATATCTACGACAATTAATGGTTGGGTGTAGGGAAAGCTAGGATGTGTTAGCGAAGATTTTTCTTACGAGCATTTTTGAGGTTATTTAAAAAAAGCTCGTATATTGTTTGTGTTCATCGCAAACAACATTTTTCACGATTATTTGATTAAGTCCCAAAAGAAGTAAGCCTGAAGAATTAAAACTATGCAACAAGTAGATAGGCTCAGTAGTTCTAGAGTTGGCAAAGTTTGGCCCCTAAGCAGAGGCAAAGAATAACAAAAAATTAATAAAAATAAAATAAACTACATTTAAAGTACCAACTTACGTGGAAGGTACCAAATAACTGATATAAGACAACTACACTACTACTGAGGAGTAGTGTAGTTGTCTTATATCAGTTATTAAATGTAAGTTTAATATGTTGCAGCAGTTATACGTTGCAGTTTAATATGTGTCAGTACACAAATGTGTACTGACACATATTATGTCCACTGCTGAACGTGCCTCCTCAAACGAGGAGGGTTTTGTTATAATGACTACGCGTGGCTGGAGGATTGGTTATCACAGGTGTTAAAAATATCCACAAGGAAGCGGCCCGTCCTCTGGTAGGTTTTCTTTATCGGCTCTTCACATCCACGGGCTGAATTTGAGCGGTTGACTCTAACGCTGTTACCGCCACGGCAATACTAAACAACTACACAAATCAAACACAGAAAACTCCCAGAAACAAATACTTGCAGATCAAACAAACATAATATCCCTCGGCGGGAATCGAGACCGCAACCTTCGGTGTCAGGCGGCCCATTGCCCATTCGATATTCTTGCAATAACACTAGTTTTCACTAGTTTTCTATCCTGAAGTTTTGTTGTTTTGTATCATAGATAGTTAACGTTTTGGACCAAGTAATCTGTAAGTTTTTTTTCTTCTATTTTTTCTTAACATATTACTAATGGCACTGTGCCGTCACTCCGCAAGGGCCCTAACTGAAAACCAGCGCAGTATTGGGTAATTGCCTAATACTGCAAAATGCTGAGTTAGGGACCCATTTTACCCTATTTTTTACTAGTGTTAGATTTCAGTGATTATTATAATATAACATAGGTACATAATAATGTTTTTTTTTTTCAGCCATGATCGTCATTGTCACTTTCTCTATGTGCACTTTTATTGTCTACTTGTTTTTTCTCATTGTTCTTGTTTTTGTTGTGGGTAAAATAAAAAATGAATTTATTATTATTATTATGTAAGTTAATTATTAAGCTTGAATAAATAAATAAATAAACACACGTCGAGTTCAACAACTTCATAGGACACTAGGGGCTAAAATAGAGGCCAGCTTTCCATCATCTTCATACATTAATATAAAGTCTCCAGTAGAGCACAAGGCTTAACAGACTGCTTAAGGAGTCAGACTGTAAGTAGTGATGTCCTTACAAACGTACCCTGAGCGCTGAAGTTAGTGCTAATGCGATGTACTTATCTTGTAGAGATGAAAGGATTTGTGGGGTCTGTCTGTGTGTACAATGTAACGTTTATGAGGCAGTCGAGTTTACAAGCTCACTTTGATATCATTGTAAATAGACAATCACTGTGAGGTATTTATTGAGCGAATTTATTTAAGTGAAGAAAATAAACGCTATGTGTAGCTTTTTGCGGGTTAGTCTCGACACTCGATCTTATGCTAAATCCGGTTACAGGGTCTAACACCGGTCTGTACTATTGACCGGAGTTAAGTGGCGTAATGTAACGTCACACAGCGAGCGTTCGTGCAATTAGCTGAAAAACAGCGATGAGCAGAAAATGTTCAACACAAGCTGAGCCAACACCTATTTCGGCGCAGGGTTATGGAGCTGAGACAGACACCTTATTATTACCACCTTTTTGGATCACTTAACCATGTTAAATTGTTCTTGTATTCAGATTGTATATTTTATACTTGTGTGTACCTGTGCCCAAATAAATGTACCTATTTCTATTCTATTCTATTCGTGCAGTCGGTTCGGGGAAAGAAGGCGCTCTCAACTAGCAACGAGACTCACTAATTACCTAACTAAATATCAATTGTTTTCGAAACGCGATTTAGAATTAGATCGAGCTTTGGATATGGGATGTATTTACTATAATTACTATACTACGTAGTTTGTTCTTTTAGAGTACCTATAAATAATAGTTATTTGTTATACAAGACTGCAAAGTTGCTTTTTAACCGCGTGTTCAATTTTGATGACCGAGCAAGCGAAGGATTCTAAAATTAGAATCCTGAGCGTTAGCGAGGGAATCAATAGAGCACGAGGTAAAAAATGTTTGCACTCGAGTGCAACACGTAACTTTTCATCCCACCTCAGCGAGGAAAGAGTATTTTTGCTCTTTTTGCTTCTCTAGCGGATAAGAACGGCTTTTACACTCAGATATCGAATAGCAAAAATACTCTTTCCGAGATGGGGGGATGAAAAGATATTTTTACTGAAATCTCCCAAACATTTCCAATCCGAACTATGCACATCTTTCTGAAAGATTAGAATCTGAGTACTAGGATATCATGATAGTCAAACGAGTAGCTCGTTATGTTTCCAAGACTGATGAAGCACCGAGTACGTATCTCCTAAAGGCTGGAGCGGTGGTCGTCTAATGACTGATGGGAAACTAAAAGATGCAACCTGCTAAATCGGTATGAGCTACAGGGTAGATTTAACTTTTCTTACTTGTGCTGATTTTTGTGACAGTCGACAGAGCGTTACATCGTTTTTTTTATTAACCCACTTCAAAAAAGTTCGTTGATTTTTCCGTCAGTTATGGACCGATTCTGAAAATTCTTCGCTGTTGTAGTACAGAAAATTATCCTGAGGTGTTGCCAGAACAAAGTTATTCCCGAGGGATCATTTCCCGGGGTATTTACCCTGCAAAACATAAAAACAGTATTAAATTAAGGAATTCGTAGTTGGCTCTTAGTTTTTTCGAATCAACCAAATTATAAAATATCAAGATGATTGATTTTTCTTTGTCAATCGTAATGAATGAAGACATACTTCATCACGCTCGGTGACTCAGTCCTGGCACAAAAGAAAATGGATTTAAATGACCCATTACTAAGAAACACCGAATCACATGAAACGACAAAATACTACTTAATGTCGCAGCTTGACTTAACATGTAAAAGATCGATAGGAGTGTACTAAAAGATGAACTGTTAATCGGCAAAGCTCAAGACTCACTCAAGAGAGTTTTAACAGAAGCTCGACAAAGAAAGTGCTGTTGAGCGTTGAACGTATCGCGAAGGGCGTTTGATGTAGATCGGTGTTTATCACATTCTTTGTGTAGTGAAAAAAAATGGCTCAAATAAAGACTAGTTCGTTTCGTGGCTTCACTCATTGACCATGTGATGAGCTGCATTTCGGTTCCAGCGACCAGCCTCAATTCTCAAGTCGGAGATAGCCATGTGGGCAGGACATTATTTGTACATATTAGGAGTACATAAATGTGTGTGCATACATGCTAAGTGCTAAGCTGTTCTAGATGCCAAGCTATACATATAAATGTTACCGTTGTAATAAGTTACGACTCTTCCAAATTTGTTACTTATTTGCATTTTTCAATTTCTACGCTCTGTTGTACGGTATCCTTGAAAGTCCAAGAGGGTGAAGGTTGCCTCGCCTCATTAGTGGCACCATTCCGTCACAACGTTGTTATGGCTTTATGGCTTTGATATCGGAGGAAAGAAGAGTAATGCCGTAATTACTGTGCTTGCATCGTTGTGGAATATTCAAGAATGTTATAGAATTCTAGATGTATAAAATATACAAGGTAAGAGATCAACATTTTATACAGTTGTGAATCAAGATTTAAGGTGGGACTGAACCTCTAAGTCTCTAAGTAATCTCCCATACAAACGTACTTTTTGTTTCATTTGCAAACTACGTCCCCGATTGTAATTAAATTGTGCATACATAATCGGATAAGGAATAGCGATGTTCGTATCGTTTTAGTTTTTCAAAATACATAATCAATATAATAATGAATAATTATATGGGAGCGAAAGTAATAAAATCGCTTGAAAATGGATAAAAATGAATTTTCGCTCTCACTTTATGATGAAAAAATATTTTGAAAAACTAAAACGATACAAACATAACTATTACTTATCCGATTATGTATGCAAAATGTCATTAAAATCGGGGACGTAGTTTCCAAATGAATCGAAGAGAACGTTTGTATGCGAGCTTAGAGGTTCAGGGCCTTCTTAAGAGAGCTTAGACTGCATCCTCACTTAAGAGAGACGCTGGTTAAAATTGAGGAAAGGCCTATAAAATGTATCTCGGAATTCAGAGTGTTTTGACGGATCATTTACTAAAATCGCTTATGCCATTTTGTATGGCATTTTCTGACGGAATAAAGAGTCCCAGCCAACCGCATACAAAGATACGCGTAACTGGCAAGGCTGGCGAAAAAAAGAATACGGCAACAAGATTGTGTGAAAACTGAGTACCAAAAAGCCAGATCATCAGAAAGAGGAATTTATGGCAGGGATAACGCAAACACCTTTGCTTTATTATAAGCTGGTGTGCTTATGTAGGCATTGTACCACCGTGCACGTATATTACACATCTCCATCCTTTATAATATCTGAGGTAAAGCTGTCAGTCGATAACGGCACAGGGGCTGGTTACGTGCACCTGGCAAGAGTGTATATGTAATTCATGAGCCAAGCTTAGCTTAGTATGAGTCTTTAGAAATTTTTAGAGGTACATTTTTACTAGAATCGCAATACCTATCTATAAGAAAACTTTTAAAAAAGTTGTCGTATGCGGAAACAGTTTATGGATAAGACGCTTAATATGATTTGGGTACAGCCGCTGTTTCACCACGGTGCACGCTGTGCACGTTGTGCACGGCAGTGAGCCATTGCCTTAAGCCGCAGTGTACAGCAGCGTGTTACTTGCTCTTGGGAGAACTTAAAATACCTTAGCGTCTTACTTTTGCTTATTATACATGCTGCAAAAATCCTAGAAGGAAAAATATCACGCGACAAAAACCAGCAAAGAACCCATCCATCTACAAACATCTAAAAATACCCCTCCCTAAAAATAATCCTACAAAGGGTTGACCCCGTTAAACAAGACCCATAAACTGATAAGAGTTGATACTGATGAGGGCTGATAACCTTAATCAGGGAGCATAACTCATGGGGTGGTCAATTTTCTGGCCGGTGCCCTTGTAATTTTGGTTTGCGAGCCAATTTTGCAGTTCAACTGGTTTGTATTAACATTATCGGCAGTATGTACGAGACGGGTTAAGTTGGTTGGGTGGGCTACATTTTGCTACGAGTTAGGGGGGTTGACCACTTCCTGTGATTTTTGTCGTTAACTTCACTAAGTAAGGTTGGCACACAAAACCACATCGTCTCTTTCTGAAAAACAGAGTTGAAACGTACAACTAATATTTTTAAACTTACGCGATCTGAACACATATTAATAAATACTATTTAACGGGTATTTATCGCGTTTAATTACCTTATTTTCCCGACGTTTCGACAGGTTTACACACTGCCGTGGTCACGGGATGACTGACAAGGTAATTAAACGCGATAAATACTCGTTAAATAGTATTCATAAATACGTACAACTTAATACCGATGCGATATCAAGTATTGAACTAACTATAGGTTTTTGCACTATGCCAATGTTTTTTAAGTTAACGCCAATTTTATTCCTTTTTATGGCTCTGAGGAAATATTTCCCTACTACGCGTACTAGGTCACGGATCAAATTGTATCTCAATGGAATGTGACTAATAAACTTATTTATTACATCTTTATAATTTTATTACAATTACTTACTTAAACTAACTTAACTTTACTTAACTTTTTGGATTACTTTATCAATCTTTAATTTTAATACTTAAATACTTTTTTACTATCAATCTTAATAATAAAATTAATACGGTTAAAAAATGTACGTAACTGACCCATCAAATTAACACCATTGAATGAATTGCGAACGAGTTCCGTATGAATGAACGCATCTGCGAAGCTCTTTCATTCATACGGTCAATAAAAACTGTATTAAACGAAGCACCCCTTTCATTAAAATAAGTTGGCAGTTAAAATGTACCGGTTTATTTTAACAAGCGATTCTCAAAGTGTTCTTACTTCTGAATAACGAGATAAATACTCGCAGCCATTTTGGTATGCTGATTAATTCAAATACTTACTACCAAAGTAGTTTTTTACAAGTTGTCGAATTGACGTTGACACGAAATTTCATCATTGGTTAAGTGCTTATTAAAACCGAGGATCAGTGAAACCCCGACTGACAGAAATTTAAATTGTTAGCACAAAAATAATTTAAATAATTATAAATGCGAAAGTTTGGATGAATGGATGGATGTTTGTTACTTCTTCACGCCAATACTACTGAACGGATCAGGCTGAAACTATGCATAGATGTAGCTCTAAACCTGGAATCAAACAATGGCAACTTTTTATTCCATAAAACAATTCCCATGGGATTACCTCACGTTTCCATAGACACAACGCGTGCGAAGCCGCAGAAACTAGTTATGTATATCATTTTGTGAGAAAATACCTATAACCTAGCTTCACACAACAGTGACTCATCCATTTTGAAGAGACGGATTTGTCAGGGATTGATCGCTTTATTTCATACCAACCCCACTTATACAAAATCAAATAGCTTTAGAATGTACGAGTATGTATATTGGAACTATTTGCAAAACTTTCTGATCTAACTAGCCAAAACTTTGAGATCCGCTGCCCACAAAGGTGAACTAATTTTGAATATCAAAGGGGCAGATTTCCACGGTCCTTAGTTATTGGCGACCGGCCCTTCCGGGCAGACTTCGCGCGTAGTTGACTGTCCAGTGATTTATGTGTATCAAAGACTATTGAAGTGTGAGTTATTATTTGGAACGAACTGGCCCTGTTTGATATAACGTGATAGATAGATAGATAGAAGATAGAAAATGCTTTATTGCACACATAACTTAAAAATAATAGACAAAGATAAAATGATACTCCTTAGTAAACCAAAAGTATGAATAAGCTACTGTCTAAAGTAACCAATCAATCAATCGTTTATTTGCAGAATACAATAATTACATGTCAATATCTTAAAAGCTATGTAATCCTACTAATCCTACTTCCTACTAATCCTTCCTACTAATATTATAAATGTCAAAGTTTGGATGGATGGATAGATAGATGGATGGATGTTTGTTACTCAATCACGCCAGAACGGCTAAACGGATCTGGATTAAATTTGGTACAGAAATAGATGATAGTCCGGAATAGTACATAGGCTACTTTTTATCCCGGAATTCCCACGGGAACGGGAACTACGCGGGTGAAACCGCGAGGCGCTGCTAGTGTCAATATATTCAACCCGCAAGCAGGTGTGCAAATATTAAATATGTCTTTAAAGGTATACATTATCATTTATTAAGTTTCTTAAATTTTATGTTTAATTATTCGTTTACACAGTAAAAACAATTTTATTTGAAATATCTAACTTTTTCTTAAATAAGTATCCATATAAATCCTTCAATTCTTCTGGTTATAAATAATTATGCACATGTAAGGGGCCATCTTCTATGGGTGATGGGTATCGTCAGCGATTATTCCTCCATGCCATTTAATTCAGGGTGAAAAATCTTATCTCTCTTTAGTGGAGCCTGTCCCCACGGTGGCGATTTCATCGCAGCGATCATTTTTATACACTCAACACAATCGCTACTGCATGCCAAACACTGAAGATACTAGCACAAACCGGTGATAGACTGCCACTTTAACGCCCGTCGCACATTACCGCGCGGAATCGAATTTACGGAGCCGCAACTCGAGATCCGCAGCGCGGCCGCGGCAGTTTCGCATCTGTTCCGCATTTCGTACAACGGACAACGCTATTGCAAAACTCTTGCGGCACCGCACTTACAGTACCGCGCGGTAATGTGAGAGCGTTCTAAAACTTCATTTCTTTCTAGAATAATCCAAATTCATTTCGTATATAGGCTGGTGTTTACCAAAAGATAATTGAACAATTCGGAGCTTCGTTGTTTAACTTCGATTAATAACGTCAATGAAAATGTACTAATTGCCCGGTTATTTGAAGAACATATGCCTAAAACTTATAAATAAGAAATGAATAGATACGAGAATGTTTCGCTACATTTGTTTCTGATTTATATTTCCTTACTAAATCGGCTACTACTCAATTAACCTAACTAATTTAGAACTAAACGAAGTGCTGTAAAGATTTTATGAGTCATCCGGAAACTGGAAACGTAAAAACTCAGCCAATTTGCCGTTAGCAATATATCACGGTCTACGGCACTTAAAAACTCTTGTTTTTAATGAACACACTGAATAGTTTTATAGAGATCATTAAAAATGTAGCCAGCGAAACAAAAACATTTATACAAATGAATATTTATTGAACTGAAATAAGAGACTTGGAGCTTTCAGTGTTTTCACAATTTGGAAAATCTGTTAATAGATACCTATAAGTAGGTACGGTAAGCGTCAGAGAAAGGGGTACACATGAAGTATAAGTCGGTACAGTAATGTACCGACTTATACTTCACTGTACTAACGATAGCAGCACCTACGTAGAGTTCTTTTTCTAGATATGGCCTAGGGCATTACAATTATCAATACTACAATTCATAATCCTGGATATTTTTTGTATACAAAAGGGTTTACAAAACCCAAGGAATATCGGTGGAAAATATTTAACGACATATTGGTATCATCGAAGCAAAGCATAGAAGCTCGATTTTTTTTTTATTTTTGTAAGCTTTCATTCATTATTTATCTTATATCCCTTACGTTTTCGAAATCAAATTAAAAAAAACTCTACATGTGATAGTATGCTTTGTTGAAATTTGTGTTTTAGTGTTTAAGTAATAGATACTTTAATATAATAATAACCTTGCTGTTACCTTGTTGTTTTTTGTTGTTGTTGTCCGTTTTGTTCATAAATGTCTTTATTTTAAATCGGATCGTATAAAATATCTTGGATTTTAAATCGGAGTATAATTGCGTGTTGCATATAACACTAATGTGCAAACGATTTCCTATCAGTGTATACACACACATACACTGATAGGAAATCGTTTGTGAAGTTATTAATTGTCATTACCATACTATTGCGTACCATTGGCATGACTAATCTGAGTTTTTAAACCATGTGAATCAGAAGGCTTTCTTTGTTCACGAACTTGTCATTTCTTCTTTGTGTCGAATAGCTAACAAACTTGATGCTTCTATTAGGAAGGGCGGAACCGATAAAAATAGACTTAAGTTTATCTTTCAGCGTCGAGTGACAAAAATATGAGAAGCTCACCGATAAATCATGAACAAACGTCAGTGTTGACGTTTAATTTTGCAGCCACACAAAATGGCTTCCGTGCCCAATAGCTAATTACCGCACCTTTGCATCCGCCTAATCTCTCACCTTTCAAGCTTCGTCATCACGTCAACTAATACTTCTTATTTTTTTTCAGGGCTCGAAATACCGCGTCGCCTGCGCAAACCCGCGGTAAACACTGAAAAACATCAGACGAAGCAAGATGGCGGCGATGTTTGCGCGCCAAATCGCGCATCGCGCCGGGCGCCATCTGTCAGTGGTGGGCGATAACTTCCGCGCTTTGAATCATTCTGACCGTTCGAAATAGTCATTAGTGAATTTACTGTGACAGTGTCGGGCCGTGATGTGATATCGTTAGTGTTGGTGTGTTTGTGTTGTGAATATGTCTGGGGAGGAGCGGTCGCGGCGGCTGTCGCAGATCTTCGATCCGCTGGCAAGGTTCACGGACCACAGCGGGGCGGGCCACTCGGCCAGCACGCCCAGCAGTCCGCGGCTGCTGCCGAGGAGGGCCCGGGATCCGCCGCCACCGCCACCTAGGTAAAACAACAATAATTTAACCAAAATTATAGGAAGACGGGAACCGAAGCTATGTAAGTAGGTAGATAAATAGCGTCTACTTGCAAATTCGCCTCCTTTTTTGCCTGTTTTTGCCTCATTCGAGGTAAAAATTATTATCAAACTTTTTACAGTTTCGTCGCTGATCAGTGATCATGATCACACACCTTTGTCAGGATAGTATTAGGTCTTAGACAAAAACAACTGATGCGAGAGTACGCACTATATTTCAAGACCTGCCCGCACAATTTATTCAAACCTCCAGGGCCCTCAAAACTTTCATCAAAATGTAATTCTAAATTATTCAGTGTTGTACAAAAGCTTCTTTTGGTCCTCGAGACGTCGATTGACCCGTCTGACTTACGCTCATTTCTCAAGATTACCTCAAGACTAAGCCATTAAAATGAGATAGCTCAATCGTAGGCAATAAACCTGCTTTCCAAATGCAATTTATCATTTCAAATCTTCCAATAATTTGCAAATCATGCTATCATTACTAAGCCTTAGATTAATTTTAGAAATCTTTGTTTATGAGCTCTTTAGTGAAGATTTACTGAATGCATGATAGTACTTACTGCAAAATTAATTATCTATGTACCGTAATGTAATTTACACTGTCAGTTCACTTTGACAGTTGCAGAGATTGTATTCTTATCAGCGCAATGCAACATCTTGATTAAAAAAACATCTGAACATTATTAAAAACACATTTCCAATGAAAATTTTATCCACACGCGTGAATTTGCTAAATTAATTCAGGATTCACTCATTGTATTAAAATCCCATCAACGCCCTTGAATTTACGTCATGCTCACAGTAAACTACTAAATATACAACCCATATTAGTTACGAATCGTGCATTTAAATTAATGAACCTCTACAATATTTATGTTGGAAAACACTGCGGTCCACCAGATGCATTTTTAAAAGGATTACTCGTATGTCTGTCAGATGTTGATTTATGTTTTATTTATTTATCGATTCGGTCAGAATTGATGCTGGAAGTATTGGGCTTGCATTACTAAAGAGTTTCGGACACATCTCGCGGATTTCCGGTTTGAAGGGGAATGTTTTTCGCTGCCACTTCGTATCAGAGGCAGCCATGGATGCAACGGACCGCAGACGCGCCGCCACGGATTTTGATACAATAGTCATGGGAAATGGAATGGAAATGGGTTCTCGCTATTGTTCCAAATGTGGACATGTGCACGCGTATTTCTCGACTCTTACACGGCTTTGATATTGGTACGAGGATGTTGGTGAGGTGTACGTGTACGTATACTAATGCTGCGGAGCACGTTATGCTCCACAGCAATAGTGTTGACAGGCGGGCATCGGACGCTCTGGCTAATCACATCAGACGGAGTCTTTGAATGTTATAACGGGTGGTGTGGCCGAGGGGCACTTGATGGGGGGTAAATGATATGTCTATGTCTATGGTGCGTCCACTGCAACTACAGCGGGAGGAAAGGACAGAGCGGTCGTACGAGTGCGTCCACTGATCGGCAATCCGAATGACGTTATCCGCTCTAAACGGATCGCCGGCATTCCATACAAAGAATACTAAAATTCTTTTGGTGCAGTCAGTGCGGGGTGTCTGATGCCGGCCTGTTGAGTGTCGACGCCTTTAGTTAGCTTTTACTACTTCAAAATGAGGCAATTTCCTTCCTCGAGGTATGATAATCCAAAGTTCATTTAGATGATTTCAGAGGTTTAATCGTGAAATAGTAGACAGAGTTTCTTTCCCATTTATATTTAAAGTTTGGGGTATTGACGTTTTCTTTTCCCCAGGCCCCTCGGCCACAGCTCGCGGCTAGACCCGCTGGAGCTGGAGCTGGCTGCCGCAGACCTCGGCGCCGTCAACTGGCAGGAGCGCTGTTTGGAGCTACAGCTGGAGCTACATCGTAGCAGGAACCAAGCCACCAGAGTGCGAGACATGCTCAGAGATAAGGTAAGAGATGCATCTTCGTTACCCTGGCTATCCCTGTGGCTAGATCCTAGAGCTGGCTGTCGCAAACCGTCATCTGGCTGGAGCGCTCTTTTCAGAAAAAGTGAAATTGTGGACTTTCTTTAGCTACTTTGACGCTATGTTAAAAATAGTGTCACTGCGTTACATGACCATCAAGACTCGAGGGATGGATTCCTATCCGTTTTGGTAGATAACGGATCATTACGAGGACGATTAATGCTAAAATCAAGAAAAAAATATATTTTTAACCTTCACAACTTAGTTTTATGGTAACGAACGTAAATATTCAAATTTAAGAAATACGATAGACAGGGAAAAACCTGTAGGAGCCGATTAATCGAATAGAATTTAAGAAAAAAACTGGTTTCTATACAAAAAAAAAAAAAAATCGCATAAAAAAACGGTTTCACTTGAATGCTCTAATGCTCTTATTAGAGACAACCCACATAATTTTTTATGAATTACATAGCCAGACTAATGTTTTAATTGAGTAATCGTTTAGTTTTTCTATTTCATGCTTATATTTTGAATAATTAAAATCCCACCCGAAATAGCCCAGAGCTCAATCCAGCCATCATCTTCTTTACTGTTTTTTTTTCTAGCATTAGGCACACTCTTAACCAAACACCACGTCATCACTGTAATATCATATTCAATCTTGCTTAGTACAAATCGATCGTTAGACGCTGACTGAGCAATACAGTTTCAATCAAGCAAATGTACCGTAGTAATTATGATACATGTGTCGTAGACAGGGTAAGGTAAGTGAGCTTGATTGTGATGTATAGCGACGGTAAGATGCAATATATCTGCATTGTATCGACTATCGACATACTATAAGGGCCGGAGCAGACACTAGACGAAGTATCTAACAGTCAAACCAAGATTTGGTGAAAACGGTAAAACAAACAACTACTAAATATAACAATAAATATATATTATAGCATAGCCACCCGCTAAATTAATTTATTTCAAGAATTAATCACTCAGAATTTATAAGTGTGGGTATAAGTGTGGGGGTCCTTGCCAGTATTTAAAGCTCGTGTCAAGGAGTTTTTCCTTTCAGAAAAGTGAATAATGGTACTTTACTTTGACTATTTATTTATTTATTTAAGCATACTTTTAGTTTTTTTTTTGTATAAGTCTTTGTTATATTAATGTAGGTATCGATTGGTCTTTGTAGTGCATGTATTTTAGATTATATTTGGTACACCCCCTGCCTTTCTTAAATTCACAATTCTTTCCATCCAAAGGTTGCCTGGAAGAGATCGCTTCTTAGCGAAATGGCCACCCATTGTACTAATCTTATGTGATGTCTCATTGTAATGTTATTTTATGGTGTACAATAAAGCATTTTTGTATTTGTATTAACTAACACTGTAAAAACAATAACACGTGTATTGCCTATTTGTTTTCTCCATAGATACGATACAGTGAACCCAATTGCCCAATGCCTGATAATTTGATAGTCTATCAATAGTCACGACAGCAATGTCGACAAAATGACGATGTCTTATTGATTAGTTTTCCAACACTGTTCGGTGTTTCTAGACCAAATCTAATTTTGGGAATAGCCTTGTTAGAAAATTTGCTCGATTTTCACTAGCTCTGCTAACTGCTAACTTTTGGGCTAAATGATGCTGTGTAGATTATCAAGCATTAGGTATTTATTTATTTATCCTTCTCCGCTCATCTTGTTGTATAAGCCATAAGTTTGCTAGAAACAAAGTCTAGAATCTATAATAAAACAACTTTGACGTTTGTATTCGCTCAGTGGGAGTTGCTCAGAGAGACAACCACAAATGTCAGAATGGTTTATGTTTTAAAATATAAAATTTCTATGCCATTGTGAACCTTAACGCTTTGAAACAAAGGTGTAAACAGACTGAATCAATAAGAACCTGCTTAGGAAGCTAGATTGTCGCAGCCTCCCCCAGAGGATACCTGAGAAACTAAGAATTTCTTTAAAACGTAGCACTTAGTTAACTTTTACTGCAGGAATTCAAATAGGAACCATTTTTTATTTGTTTCAGAAAATGCTCTTAGCACCGGTTCATTTGGCTTCCTGTCGTTTTCCAAAACAACAAAAGAGGATGCAATTTTATAGTATTAGAGAAATTAACTTCGAAACAACAAAAGAGGATGCAATTTTATAGTATTAGAGAAATTAACTTCGAAAAACAAAAAGGCACCGTTCGCAGTTGAAAATAGAACGATCGCCAAAAACTTTTAACCAACACAAAAAGACAAGAAAATATCGCCCCCGCTATCAAACTTTTGATTGGCCAATAACAAACACATTCGGATTTCGAACTCCGAACAGCATCGTGGCAATGAAAAATGGATCAACCATCTATCACAAACTCTTTCCGCAATGTTCTGAAGAAGCAAAAACTTACGGAGTTCTTGAATAATGTCCTGTGAAATTAAATCCGTGAGCTATAACGGCTATAAAGGCTATAAAGAACAGATGACGTGATGCTGAAGCGGTTAACTTTTGGTTTTGCAGTGAAACTGAACGTTCGCGGTGATTCTGGTGATATACGGAGCAGTTCACTGCATACAAATACCGTTTTATTTTATTGTGTACCTTGCCATTCTTCTTAGTTTCTTGTATCTTTTTACTGGAAAAGTATGAAAAGTTTAGCCTTATATGTTGGAATACAACAATAGACCCCAATTTGAAGTGCCCAAGGTCCAAAGTCCATCGATTGCTCAAGCTCTCGATGGCCGATGTTGACATAACAGTCGTTAGAACTTCCGAAATTGGCTGTAAACTGAATTTGCCTTTCATCTAATTAAAAGTTTGCAGGTTTGACATTTACATCTGTTTACTTTGAGTCGTTAATTGAGAATTAAAACGAGAAAAAATCGGTAATTGCTCTGAAAGTTTTGAATTCTGTCTGAGAGACAATTCAGTTTGCCCTTGTGCTTAATTGAATCTCTGAGTTTCACCTCTTTTATAAATCTCGTATATAAATAATAGTTAATAAACATACCTACTTTTTTCGGGTTTCGAGATCGTATTCGAAACTCTCATGGTCTCGCTCTGTCCGTCCTCCTTCATTCTGAATATCTCAGCAACTACCGCAGCTATAAACTATTAAATTAGAAATAATAATACATTTTGTGCGCCATTACTGATTGAAAGAAAAATAAATGAAAATTATTTTTTTTTGTAAAAATTCTGATGTCGAAATTTTAAAAGAGGCCTACCAGATGAAGTGGTTTATCAAATGAAAGGTATCGGTTTTTAAATCTCAATACAGTTTTAGAAATTTCTGTAGGTTTCATACATTTTGAAATACCTACCTACATAATGTTGAAAAGTCGAAAAAATTACAACTACCCTAAGTTTGCATAGCGATCCATCTGAAAGGTACATGCTATTTTTCGACGTTTATGAAATAGCACAGTTTCTTACTCATATCTCTTACTGCCTTACTTTTACGTACATATTTGTATAACCCTCGGTGCAAGTTGTACTCGCACTTGATGGATCTTGTTTTTTTATTGATTTACTTACTTAAATTACTTTGAATAGTCAATACCCCTTTTATGTTAACTTCATAAACATATCCTACATTGTATATTTGACTTGGTAATCCTGGACTTAATCCACGAATATGGCAGGCCAAAATCATTATTTATGGTGGAGTTCCTTTTTCATTTCTCTTGTACCTTGCTGATTTATAGGTTACAAAAATGTTCCTCTTATTCCGTTAAAATAGGGATTCTGTAAAAGCTTACCCACTGTATCATTTCTGAAGATTTGACCGTCCGAAAAATATGGCTGGATCTTTTTATCCGTGGCTTATTAAGCTCGATCCTAGCTTAAAGAAATCCATCTTTTAGGGATTTCTTTTTGTTTCGGGTTACACGGTATCGGGGTGTTCCATTCGAGTGGTCTTTATAGTATGCTGTTAGGTAGGGTGACAAAAATATTATCTAATACGGGTGTTGGTTGATGGGTGACGTCGTAAATATCTGTTTTCTCTTTGAAATACGTACGCATAGGTTAGCATGTCGTAGCATTTCGAACGGAGTTACTTAAAAGTATTAATAATTAAGTATTAAAGTATTAATAATTAATTAAAGTATTACTAATACAAACTTAATATCTTAACCATTTATGCGGCAAAGATTTTCTTGATATTTTTACAAAAAAAAAACAGCATTTTTTAAGTCAAATGCATACAGTTATTTGAAACTGCTTTTAAATGTCTTAGTTTGCTCACCACTAAGGTATACTAAGGTAGTACAGGAATTTCTGCGAAAAGCTTTACACGCGTTGTAAATTTTCCTACAAAAATCAGAATAAAACAAACACAGTTGAACGAATCCCGCGAGCATAAAATGTAATAACAAAATACCTTTCAGTATCAAACAATCCGTTTGTAATATGTTGCTGCAGTTAGCTGCGTTCTTTACAGGCATAGTGTTGCCTATGTAGCCGGAAAATTAAATGTATTTAAAACGGCTTTTTTACTATAAAAATTGGAATGGAACCCACTGTCGCGTTGTCCGGATTATGAATTAGGTAATGTAATTTGACTGTATAAACTATTTTGTTTATTGCTCGATTGGGGGTCCACGTCGGCACGGCAGGTCGGAACAGCTGAGCAGCCCGGGAAGAAAAAACGTATAAAATGTATATTTTTCTACTTAGGTACTATTTGCTTTCCCTGCTTCCAGGCCGATGCCGGTTCCGTGGCAGCGAATTTAAAAACGCCCAACTGGTTTTCCGAACGCTCTATTGTGCGTTCTTCGTTTTGTTCTGTCTAGCTGATCAATGTAAACGTGATGGCTTAGCCGCTTTTTAGGCCTTTCACAAAAGACGTTTACGATGACTTGGCCAACATTAGGGTGGACGGACCATAACGTGTGATTACGTCCGGCTAAAACTGACGTTTTTTGACATCCCTATGCGAAACAGCGTTCTTTGCTGCGAGCCTGTGAACTATGCAGACAGGTAATGTATGGGTATCGCAAGGATTTGAGATTACGCTGAGCACGTGGGAACTCTACCTTGGGAATAATGGGCGTGATTTTAAAATTTAGAGAATGCTTTTAAGGTGAATCTGTTTTTCCGGCTTCCTGGTGTGTTATCAAAATCAAAAGCCTGTAAAAAGCAAACGTGATGCAAGTACTTATAGCCCTTGTTTGTTTGCCAATCAAAAATTAACGCTGACAAAACAGAAAAGTGGCAGAAACTGTAAAAACAAAGAAATCATTTAGAACGGGATATTCATGGTAAATATCCCGTTCTAAATGATTTCTATGTTAATAACCATGATAGTTTCAAAAGTTTTAAACTGTAAAAAGCTTACGCGGTGCAGATCTTATAATTTCTCGTTAAATATATAAATAAAATGGAATATAAATGAATATGATGAGTTATTGCCTAAACGAGATCTTTGTCTGATGAGATCCATAGAAAGCTTCATGCTATATATCTTCATTACCGACCATTGGCACACGACCTCTGTGGCGCAGTGGGCGAAGGTCCGCCTGCGACGCAGAAGGTTGCGGGTTCGATTCCCGCCTTAAAACAAATGTTTGAACGATCTGCAAATATTTGTTCCGAGTGTTCTGGTCATTTTCTATGTATGATAAAAATTGCCTGGAAGAAATCGCTGCTAAGCGATAAGGTCGCCCATTGTACTTTTATGTTTAATGTTTGTCTATGTTTCTTTTGCTTCATTTTGTGGTGTACAATAAAGAATTTTGTATTTTATTGTATACAACATATCTATCTATGTATTGTATTGTGTATATCAGTTATCTAGTGCCCATAACACAAGCTCTGCTTAGCTTTGGGCCAGATAATACTGTGTTAATTGTCCAACATTATTTATTATTATTAATTCCTAGTGACCAGCTTAAAGTCATTTCACTTAGTTACATACAATCAGTTAAAACGTGAAACGGTGAGTCATATTTCGTTCAAATTCTAAATTCAATAACATTATTTCTTTAGGCTTACAAAATAAGCACTTAGACAAGTCAATTTTTATAGGTACATAAACAGTTATAAAAATCGTTATTATTATCATATAAGAAACAAAATGTTATTGATTTTGTTCGCTTAAATTTTTTGTCCACTAGTGGAAGAAGCTAAAAATAAACCACTAGTAAGTTTATGCAGAGAAGCCAAGACCATCCTGAAAAATCAGTAAGATAAAGGCGTTCGCCTTATTGTATTGAATCGTTCCCCAGGTAGGTCCCTTCGCAGTTCACAAGCTTTACAAATCGCGTCGATGCACATGTATGCACGTGCCGTCTAGAGTAATGGGGTACAGAGAATTCAATATGTAGGTGTAATGTTCTGTAATGCAATGTGTAGCCACACCTATTGTCCTAATCGAAATGGAATACTCTACTCTACTATTGATTTGTCTAAGTGCTTTTTTGTAAGCCTAAAGAAATAAAGCTAATGACTTTTGACTTATTTGACTCGATTATGCCTTAAACTCAATGTAAGGAAAATTTGCGTACACAGAGGGAAGTCTATAACCAACAGTACCATGGACCATGGCATGGGTGGGCGTGACCATGGGCTTTGAATGATGAAATTACGATAATAATGGTTCAATTCGATTTAATCGTTTTCAAGGCACTTACTTTTCAAGGCAAGCTGAAGATAGGGCGCTCTGGCGCTCATTAGAGGAGGCATTATGTCCAGCAGTGGACTAATACAGGCTGATGATGATGATCAAGGCACTTACGTGTTTTTACGAATTTGAAGCCGAAAACCAGCTCTACCTACATCCAAGTAATTTTTAGTGTTTTAAATTAGTTTCATATCGTTTTTGTGACATTTGAATTGACGCCATTTGTCGTGTAGTTTTAAACTTTCCCAATAAGTACTTGGTTGTTTAGGCTATGTCCAAATATTAAACTTATGTTGCTATAACTCTAAATGCCTCTGACATCGCACTACCCTCGCAATTCTCACTAGAGCCGTACATCAAGCCGTACAGGCCTGAATAAATCAATCGCACCCAAACTGCCGCCGACTAAAACAGATATTTTACGTAAGGGAAGATGACCGATACTAGGTGTCGTGTTTTGATCTACGACCTTGTAGATTAATATTTTAGGTGCTTTTTCGTGGTTCTGGCCTTTGTCACACAATGGTTTGAATCCATAGCATTTTGGTTGTTCATTTCAAATGACGTTACTCTTAACTGTATGATCCTTTTTAATGATTTGACCACCCTTGACAAAGCATTGTGAAGGCTCAACGAAGCTGTGGACCAATACATTTTCCGTTTTTTGAAGGTTGATGAGGCTAAATAAAATTCGATTGTCCCCCGGTGTGCGCTAATATAATCCCAGTAAACAACAAAGTAATCCCAAAATATGCAAAGGATTTGAAAGCTAAAATCACAGCGCAGTCAATAGAACGGGGTACTCAAAATGGAATAGAGATGGTGGCAATTGCGGCACGTAACCAAAGTAACGCAGTAACTGCATATCGCTGCATCCGGCGCGACGATTTTCTGACATTGCATACTCTATACTTCGTTGTTAGGAGAATAACCCTGGATGAAATTGAGAAAACGTTCCAAGATTTTCGAATACGATGCCATGTCATCAACTCCGTACTCTTTACTTTGTTGTAATGAGAAAGAGCAACTCATTTCAAAACTCTTTGGTAAATAGTAGAGTAAAACCTCTGTGGTAAAAACTAAAGTAAATGTCTTTCGTTTTGTTAATTACGTTCCAATTGTAAGTTTTCATTGATTATAGTAGGAAAATTTGCTACGAAAATGTGATGTGTTTTTTTATTATTAAATAAATTAATAAATTTTAGAAAAAAGTCAAGCTTTATTAACAAAGAAAATTACAATCAAATAAAAGAATTAAATTAAAACTAGTATATATACAATTGAAACAATTGAGCTAACTGCAGACTGTTGCAAACAATCTACAAGTAGCTCAACTGATCCATATCAATACCAGTCGGAAGCATGCCCAAGACGCTAGCTGCATTGCCCCGCTGTATAACAATGCTGATGCGCTGCGCCAGATACTCACCAGCTCTCGGGTCACGCGTCACTTCGACCAAAAAAAGTTCTTGTTTTAAGAAGATAACAAGATATTGTTTTGACGCATTCACTGCCCAGCCACTGTGATGTGAGTCACACCATAGTGACCTACTCCTCTGTGAGTCACACCGTGTGACTCAGAGAGGTGTATGTAGGCCGCAGCAACTAGGTTCCGCTAGAACTTTATGTGCGTCGTGGGCACTGAAAGTGTTAAAAACTCGGTGTACAGTGACCTTTATAAATCCATTCAGAACTTCGGGCGCAGACTGTCCAATACTCGCCATGCTCGTTTAACAGTGTATTACTGTTACAATAACTGGAATACTTCCGTTTTATGGTGGCTATCACATATTGTATTGGTTTGTCTTTTTATACACATATTGTATTGGTTTGTTTTTTTATTGCTAGATTTAGAGTAAATGTCGTTTAGAAATAATATTAGTCCGATCAAGAATGTATTTTGTAGGATATTATAGAACTGCAATCATAACCATTATCAAGTTATTTTAGGATTTTTATTTCTTGCATTATAATTAATTTTTTCCATTGATATTAACGGGTTGTGTCCAATGAAGGGCAACTTTATTAACCTACTACAAAATCAAAATCCGTAAATCCTTTACACATTTATTGAGATAAATTTGGTTAGATTTTTTTTTACAATGCATACATTATTATCTAGCCCCAAACTAAGCAGAGCTTGTATTATGTGTATCTACTAGATGACTGATTTACATAATACAATACATAGATAAATATTTTTTATTGAATATAGAAAACGACAAGAACACCCGGTACAAATATCTGCAGATCGTACTAACATCCCGAGGTGGGAATCAAACCCGCAACCTCCTGCGTCGCAGGCGGACCTTCGTCCACCGCGCCACAGCGGCCGTCAATTATTTTACAACATTTTGTAACCTCCTTTTCATTCTTACCTCCAAAATCTCTAAACGCCTCGAAGTTCAAGTATGGCGTCCAACACGGGGCAACTATATCTTCTACCTACCCGCATATTCTCACAAAATAGCATTCCCGCTGCAAAATGAGCTTCTAAATATATTCCTCTCATCGCTCACCATCTTTCATACCACATACCACTACCACCAGAGCGCTCGCTGACCGCAGGTATACATGAACTATAGCCATGTAATTTTGCATGTGGATAGTTCAGTCTTAGAGCGAGTACACATTGGGTATAGGTGTTGCGTTCGGCGCGCGTTTTTGATAGATAGATAGATAGATATTATTTATTGAAAGAAAGATTACATATTTTTGGTTCATAGTATCTGAAATCCTAAGATAGGTTTGACTAGACACTAGGGTTCTCTAAAAATAGCAATAAAAATATTTTGTAAACACGGTAAGCTAGACAGTTACGTACGCACACAAACACAGCGTTGGACCGATCATCATCATTATTGCCTATATCCAAGACTTGACAGCCTATACTAATCCACCACTGGACATAGGCCTCCTGTAATGAGCGCCATAGCACCCTGTCCTCCGCCTGCTACATTCAGCGTCTGCCTGGAGTCTTTTGCTGTTGGTACCGATATACCATTTCAAATCCAAATCCGCTCATTTCAGTGTGTCTCGATGTATCGGACCAGGATGTTCCTTAAAAACGCGCTTTACCAACTCGCGCGCTTTAAAACGACTAGTCACGATCATATTATAAATGCAAAAAAGTTTGGATGTATGTATTTTTATATGTTTTTTTCCTCTTCACGCCAAAATTACTGACCGGATCGGGCTGAAATTATGATATAAGTAGGAAGACCTAGAATACCACATATAATACTTTTATGCCATAAGTCAGTTCCCATGGAATAGACACTAACCTTAAAACGTTTCTATAGAAACAACGCGTGCGAAACCGCAGTCAGAAGTTAGTGTGCATAATGTGCACATAGTCTTACGACGCTAGTGCACGCAAATTTATTCGCTTGCGGCGCGCGCATGCTCTCTTAATTACACTAGAGCTAATGCTTTTTCGATGGCCGCTTCACCTTAATCGGTGAAGGGCATGGGCATTAAGGTGCGTTTAATGTGTGGTCGGATTGATTAGCGGGAATTCCGTTGCTGATGGCTTTTGGTGACGATAAAACGTAAACTGAATTATGTGGTTTGGGTAAAGCAGCTATTAGTTTCTGATTGTCAACTGTTTGTATACCTTTAAACAAAAATAGAGTTTGTAGTTTTGTAAATTAACCTAGCCCCTTTGATAATTAATATGTCTAGATAGAGCGTCGCGCTGCAAAGCAACCATAAAAAACAGGCCAATTTTCGTGCGCTGGCGGGCGTAACAGCTACGTTTTAAACTCGCGCTACACATTATTCTTTGGCTTTATGATACCAGTTGTAAAGAAACTTCAATTAGAAATAGTGAATATTAACAGTAGCGTCGACATTCCATAAAAATATGCTCCAAGAAAAAAGTCAGAAAACGCAGATGTGCAGATGATTTATGTGCACTTTATTTTCTGTCAGTCTATCTAGACATGTATTAATAATAATCAAAGCTCAGCCCCATACCTAATTCCATAAACTGAAAGTCATTGACCACTAATGAAGAGCATTTACCAATCAATCAATCATGATCGTATAAGAAAGAACACATCACCCTTACAAATTAAAATTATGAGCAGGGTGCTCATAATTTTATCTACTAAAAATCTAAACCTAACACGTCCTTCAAATCACCCGGCCAACGCAGAAGAGAAGAAAAACATCTCTACGAGATTTTAAGATTAGACTAGAGCATATCTCATTTCAAATGTTGATCACGCGCCGTGTCAGCCAGCCAGCACTGATGGATGCCAGGTAGAGGCTCTCTCTTGTTGTCAACTTGTCATGGAAGAGTTTCTCTTAAAGTAGGTATCGACACTATGCCAAGTCTCGTCTCGTTATACTTCCGCCTTAAAAAGTGTTGAGATCACGATAAGAATCAAGTTAGCATTTTTGTTACCTTCGACTAAGAAGTTGTCAAATTATCTAGGTACTCGAAAGTTATCCTAAACAACGTATCTTCTAGTGATCTCAACACTTTCGCTCATAGCGATAAGGCCGCCTTTGTACTTCATCTTGTAACTTTTATTTCTGTACTGTTTTCTGTGTTTGTGTGGTACAATAAAAAATTATCTATCTATCTATCTATCACTTTTTACGACGGATTTATTACGAGACGAGACTTGGCATAGTTTTAATATTAATGTTTTTTTTTTTTACCTTAGTAGACAGAGTCTTACCTTACAAAATGAAGCCTGACTGTGAATATAGAGTTTGTTTGTTGTTATTTATATAACCGTGTTGGACAGATAACAATGAAAACACATTAGAAACTTTATTCTAGTCGGAACCGGTAACCGCAAGATTGTTACTGTAAAAAGGTAGAAGAAAGAAACACAAACCTCAATAAACATGTAACTGTAATCCTGGCAAGTTTCTAACTAAACGAACAAACCCAGTTTGTTTGAACTAATTTCACAAACCTCACTCCGCGCTGGCCGCAAATACACGGAAAAAAATATAAATAAAACCTCAAGTGCGAGTTGGACTCGCGCATCAAGGTTTCCGTACAAACTTGTACTCGTAAGTAATCAAACAATTTTTTTTGTGAACTAACAACAATTTAGTTTTTTATTTTTTCCTTAACTTGTGCTATAAGACCTTGCTTCTTGCCAAATTTCATGATTCTAGGTCAACGAGATGTACCTACCCTACAGGGTTTTTTGTGCATGAAACTTTTCCCTTGGAAAATTCAAACAAATTGGGCATAAACGGCTGTAACTTTTGATTGTGTTGACTAAGAAGTTTGATTTATATCGCGGCTCCAAGAGGTTACGAACCTGAGTATATGATGTGAAATTCAACTCGATGCCTCCACGCGTTTCTGAGAAAAGAGGATTGACAGACGGACAGACGACAAGTGATCCTATAAGGGTTCCTTTTTTCCTTTTGAGGTACGGAACCCTAAAAATGTGTATAAAAGTTGGTAAAATCTAATCGAGTTAGTAATAAAAACGTAACGGGTCCGGGCAGAATACATTAATTACAGAAATACCGCTTAGATGTAAATGAGCTTTATCGGTAAACTTCGCCTGTTATTCATATAGCGTGTTTTTTGGATTAATGCCTAATTTATTTGGGTGAGGTGGGTAAATAAGTTTGTTTCTAAGTGATGATCTGACAAAGTGCCCACTTGATAAGATAGGCAGACACTTGAGTGGTTTTTTAAAACGCTGATTTGTAAAGTTAATGTTTGTTCTACTTCTTTCGAATAAGATAAATTGTATGTTTCTTTAATGAACATGTATTTTTGTAGTTAAGTAGCTGAGCTATTTAGATACAGTTTTATCGTAAGTAAATATACTTAAGCCAATTCATTTTCCACTTTTGGGATACTGAATGTCTAATCGGAGGCACAGAATAACTATACATATAATATAGATTGGGATTGAAATGGACATTTCTAATCACAATGGTTAGCATCAATAAAAGCACGATTTTTAGTACTAAGAAAGCTTTGGTCTCCAACCCTGCGTATACCCAATACCCTGCGTACTGGCACGTCGACTGTCTGTGCGGAGATGCGGTCATTTATTATGTAATCTGTGTTATCCCGCTGCACTGTGAAAATCAAATGACCACTTCTCCGCAGTGCAGCGCAGCTTCTCGCAGCGTACTGCGAGGTGCTCAAGAGACCAAGGTTGTCGCAGATCAAAGGCGCACCAGCTAGCTACCACTTAGCACAAGATTGTGCATACAAATATGGTATTAGACTATTTGATCATTAGATACATTTCACAGTGCAAAAATGGCTTTCCACAAGCTTCTAACGAGCTCTATGTCATCTGATACCGTCAATATTAAACACATCTAAATTTGCTCATGCATCTGATTTTGAGGTGTGACAAGCTTTAGAGGTAATTAGAGGTATCCATCCTTACTTCAGTTTGTTCCATTATCTCTTATGCAACATGGCATGTCTGTCAAAATCCGAAGCAGTGTGTCAGGGGTAGGCTTGCACGAATTCTAGCATGGCATGTTTAATATTCCCTAGTGACTTCCCTTGAATACTAATTATTGTATAAGTTTTATTCTATACCACTGTTTATAAATCAACTGTGACGTGACTTACAAGTTTTGCGTACTTTAATTTATCGTTCTTGGCTGGTTAGTTTCCGTCGAAATGTTTCGTACATTTTCTTCAACTTATACGAATTTTCTTTGGTTTAGTTTTTGGTAGGGAATTTATTGTGGTGGCAATGGTTTCAGATTTCAGATTCAATAACGTTATTTTATATTATACATAGACATTATTATCAAACAAGATATAAGGTGTGATTGATTTTCTCTTCACTTCTATTTTTTGTCCACTTACGGAAGAATGATGCTGACAAAGATTAACCACTAGAAGAAACCACTAGTATATTACTCACTTACATGTTTGTACTGCATATCTAAATCTTAATTAAAAACTGAGGCTTTGGTACGAGTTTATAGTTTTTTTCTTTTACCTTCGCCTTCTATCAAAATTTACACTTATACTACCAAAATTTACCAAATGACTCAAAACCATTCGAAAACTATCATCGAGTTGGTAAGAAACGATTGGATCGTTGTCAAACTACGATTAGTAGTTCCTCTCGATCCGGTAGGGGCGCTATGTTAAATGTACAAAGGACTCGAACTCGATGGAAGTATTCGAAAGATAATGCGTAACAATCGAACTAGGGCCTCTGAAATTAGGTCTATTCATGCAGTAAGAAGTGGTTTATGTCCAACATCCTCTTGTCTAATTTAGAATAGAGTGAAATTTTGTATTTCACATCACTTAATGCTGGGTATTTAATTTCTAAGCTTTTAAGTTGGTAGATTCTTTCTTTTTCTTTCTAGCCTTTGACGACCGTATACTGTGAAGTCGTATACTGGTGAAGGCGTACTTACTCTTCTTTTCATCTTATTCAACTGAATGCCAGATACCGAACGCTGTCATTTTGATTGAAGTTGAGAAATTACAAAATATCACTATAGGCATGTAGAGTTTTTCTTTACTTTTCCCTGTAAAACACCAATGATTAATTCCAGAAATCAGGCAATCTTTATCTCTGTAACAATAACATTTAGCTCTAAGATCCTCTCACGTTAGACATTCCTTCACCTGTGTAAAGGCAGTGCATGAGAGCTAATGCGAGGTATTACTCACCTGTCAGTGGTCGACGGCCCTAATGCAGCGGGAATTGCTTGTGGTCGTAGAAAAAATGGAGCAAAGCTGGCTCGTTTTAAAAATTGTCAAAAGCTTCTTTGAGCAAGATATAAAACTTCTGAAATCCACGAAGAAAACCTTTGAAATGCTCTCGGTCCTGTCTTGTCAATTTAGACTATTATTTCTGTTTGTTTTTCTTGCTGAAAGAGTTGGAAAAGGAGGTTCTTCCTCTAAGATGTGAAGAAATATGTATCGTTTTACGCTAAAATATCTAGTATTTGAATGAAAATAATAATAAGAAATACCTATAGAAACGAAATAGGGTCAATGTTTTCATAGTTATCCAATCCTTATTAGCAAGCCAGCCATTGCTAGAACGTAATCACTGCACAGAGGTCACTCATAGCAGCAATACACCAATGTAAACAAAGTGGAAACCATACGTGCTGCCTTGTATGAGCTGTGTATGTCTTCCTGTACATATACCGGAGGTATATTTTACACTATTATAAATCGACGGCGAGATGGGATTTGTAGCGATTTTCTGCGCAAGCTGTGAACCTACCTTAGGGAACCCTATTGGGTCCCTGAAAAATTGCCCCTTTAGGGTAAAGTACCCAGAAGCTTTCTATTTATAGAAACGTAGCTGGTATTTGAGGATTTTCGATATCGGAAGGTATTTTGGCTTGCTGGAAATTCAAATCTGCTGTAAAAATAAGTCTTATTCAGATTATTATATGCTTACATGTGTCAAATAAATGCTAAAAGCTTTTAACTGAGTATATTATCAGCCCGATGAGCATAAATTTTTCTTGTATCGTATTTATTTTGGTGTTATTTTGACCATTGATTAAGAGACAATTATTATCAATCTATTTTTATTTTACTGTAGAAATGTTACTTTGTTGGTGTTAAATATAAATTTTTCCAAGTCTCATTATTACGCAAAATATTTTAGTGCAATTAAAGATTACAACAAATAAATCCGAACAATGCCAAAGTGTGTCTCTAGGAACATCAAAAGCTGTTATTTTCAGAAGCTGAAATGTTTTAATGACGGTAGTCTCAATGGTTCTTTCCCAACTGTCCCAAGCATTAAGATTTCTTCCAAAATAATTCCAAGATGGCTTTGTTCGCGAAAATAATACCCTTGAATCTCTATTTAAAAGTCCAATAATGCTTTCAAGCTTTTTGCGATTAGGTAAATTCTGGATTTGGTGAGAGAATTTGAAAATTTTGGATATTTTTCTGTTATACTTACTTTAATCCATGACCAGCCTGACCATTCGTCTAGACATGTTTTATTTTTAATAAATAAAATCACACTTCCCATTTATATTGTAAATGTGAAAGTTTGGATGGATGGATGGATGTTTGTTACTCAATCACGCCAGAACGGCTGAACGGATCTGGAGGAAATTGGGCACAGAGATAGATTATGGTCTGGAATTGGCTGCTAAGGAACTACGCGGGTCAAACCGCGAGGCGCTGCTAGTAAATCAAGTGCGAAAGTTTGGATGGATGTTTGTTACTTCTTCACGCCAAAACTAGTGAACGGATTGGGCTGAAACTTTGCTTAGATATAGCTCTAAGCCTGGAATCAAACACAACCTATAGCTATACTTTGTATCCCATAAATTAGTTCCCAAGGGAAAGATATAACTTTTCCATAGAAAGAATGCGCTCGAAGCCGCGGGAAACTACAACTAATTAATATTTCCCGATCTAACTCAAAAACTGCAAAAAAAATCGTTCTATTTTTTTCTGTTTCTGAGATTGGCATAACTTGGTGACCAGAGCCCTGAGTTTGGTTTGACGATATCGATATTACCACACACATTACGTTTCGGTAATGTCTCATTTTCGCATCTTTCTATGGGATTCGGTACAGCGCCTCTAACGGGCGAACATGGAACTACTCAAATCCCATACAAACATAAGACGATCCAACGTCGTCTCGATACTAAAATCAAAATCAACAAAAAAACACAATCTAATTCCAACTTTTCAAATTCTTTTGTTAATCAATATTTTCAAAGATTATTAAGATTTGTCCACACACTCGCACACAGCCGAATCTCTAACGTGACACATTTCAAGCAAAGCAAGGGCAGAAACTTAAAAAAAATCGCATTAAGATTTCCTTCATCAAATGTAAGCCTCGCAAAGGCGTTTGATTGAATTAACATGAAAGTTTTAGGCCGTCCTGATAAATTTATCGCCATCCAGGATTTTTGCTTGACCTCGTAAAAACAAAGTTTGACTTTCGAATTAACTTTGGTTTATTACCGTTTTGTGTTTTCAGTTGGATGTTTATGTTTCGTTTCGGGTATGAAGTTTGGCACAGGTGTACCATAAATTCGTGATAAAAACCGTCGAGAATACAACATTTTTATCTACATGACCCTAACGGGTGAATCTAATGCTTATTTGATAGATGTGGGACGAATAAAGTGGTACAAGTTGTCAAAAACTCCCTTCGTGGGTTCGTGGCTGAATTTTTTAATGTTTTATGAAACAATTGAGTACCTTATTATATGACTTATCATTCGATTGTGTTATTATGTAAAATCAAATGGCATGGCGTAATAAATACTTAAGGAACCGTAACGTATTTATCACGCCGTGTTGTCGGTCGGGTGACTTTTTTTAACCCCTGATACAATACAGATCAAAGACCTTTACTCCCGAACAAACTTTCTCAGTTTGTTTTCGCTTACGAACTCCAATTCGTATTTCTCTTTCCATTTTCGTACACACAATTACGCGACCTTATCAATCTTTCCAAAACATTAGGAACAGAGAACAGGACAATATTTTTTTCATTTCTCAGAGTGAAATCTTCGAATGGCGGGTGGGGTATTAAAAAACGCCATCTCGACTGTAAGAAGAGGGTCATTAAACAAGATCGCTATCATAATTGAATTAAAAATTCCGACACGGCGACCCTAAATGTAGGGGCGCTAGAGATCTTAGGCACAGGCGAGATTTACCGTACTACGTCAGTTCATAACTCTAACCAGTGTTGTGACCATCAGGTACATAAAATATACTTACTGTGTATCGAATGCACGATTCTTCGTTTCCTTATTAAGTTTCGATTGTAACCGATACCACTGACCACAAATGAAACTACCAGTAAAAATTTTAAACAAAGTTAGTCAGATCAGAACATGAAAGTTTAGTTAAAGCTTTTGTAATTATCATGTCACTAGCAGTCAGTCTGTAGTCAAAACAAATAATGCAATTGTGCGCATATTCAAAGTAGTTAATTCGGTTTCGGTTTAAAGAAATTTATTCTCAAAAAGACACAATGTCATGAGAAAGTTTTACTAAAGTAGGTATAATGTGAAATTTATATTTATTTAAAACTTTATTGCACTTGTACAAAGGGTGGGCTTAAAACCGAGGCATGTAGTTCTGTGATGTAGTTTTGTACAGAATTACTGGGACAACTTTTGTCCCAGTTACAATAGTTCTGTGCATAAGACTACTGGGACAAAACTTGTCCCCTGCATTATCGGGAATATCAAAACACCGAATAAAAGTATGGTAAATGTTAGTACTGTACTAATTTACCTACATGTAATCAATACTGTACATGCCAACACAAGCTCTGCATACTACGTGGCTAAATATCGCTATGAGAAATATCCACCATTATCTATTTATTTTTCTGTCCTAGCTGTTCTACCTCCACCTGCTCTCCTAAAAGCTGGAACACAAGACGTGCTAACGGTCGTGATATTACGGCACGAGCTGTGTTTTTTGTCTCTTAAAAAAGGGTTAGTGTTACAGCACTTTATGGCATCGCTGAAGCGTGCTGAAGCTGGGTTTTTGACTGGAGAAGCGTTTAATGTTCACCTTATAGTATCTTACAGATCTTTTGACGAACACATAGTTTCTGACAGCTCTTTTGAGGATCAAATAAAACGATCTGGACCGAACGGCGATTGATTTGGAACGTTTACTTTTTTTCTGTTTTTAGTAGGTACAGGCAGAGATGCGGAAACAGATATTGGTGGCTACCCAAGAGCAACTTCGCCTCTCTACCTCACTCTCCTGTAGTTTCCTTCCCAGCTAGTTATCATGTGGTGGTGGGGTCAGCTTTCCCAATTGATTTCCTCCATCCTCTACGTCGTCTTCGGAAGCTTGACACTCTCTTCCTTTGACACTACGTCTTTCCATCGTGTCCTGGTTCTTCCTCTGGACCTTCGCCCAGGGATCGAATGCTGTAGTGCTAATTTCCCTACATAGTCAGGCGGTCTTCTCTTCACGTGCCCATACCATCGCAGCCTACTCTCCTGAATCTCGTCGACGATGTCGCGCACGCCCAGGCTTCTTCGCGAACAACTTCGCATCTCTGCCTAAAGAGAAACTTTTACAGATACATTAGAAATATAGCTTAAAGCGGCATCACAAACTGTCACAAAGTTTTTTTTTTTTAAATTCCTTTGTATAAAATAATAATATTATAATAAAATAGGTGGCGGTGCTAGTGTGAGTGGGAACGCAAAAAAAGAGATTTCTGACGATTATCGAGACATTTTAAACAGTGTTGTTAGCTGATTTCGAAATTTAATTAATCTAATAAAAATCTTCTAAACTTTCGGCTTTAAAATAGCGTGCTAGGTCATATAATCGTTTAGAGATATCAAAAGTTCAACCAAATATTGAGCTTAAAACCAGACCACACCGAATCAAAGCTCACTCTCATAAAAAGTCGATATAACTATAAACCGCTGCCTAAAGCCACATAAATAATCTAAACATCAAATCAAGCACAAAGAACAGAGCACAATAGTCGAAGGTACCCTGTCGGCCTGTCATGCAGACATTGCCACGGGCGGACTCAGATAAGGAAACTTATGTGTAGTTCGGTGTAAGTTGTAAGGGAGGCTAGGTTTTGAGAAATGAATATGATATAGCGAGAAGTACATGTGCTTTGTAGGAAGCCAGCAGTATATTTCAAACCCAGGATGCCTCGCTAGAAAAAGTCAATCGAAATCAATCAGAATCGTTGTTGGATGAAGTAAATATATCCCTAGATATAATGGAGTACACTTAAAAACGGTTTTTTTATTAAAACGGACTTGAAAAAAGTGATATTTTTTATTTCTGCCGCTTTGATTATGTAGGTAGACTAAACTAAAGTAAAGAACCGACGAATAAACATTATGCCTCTTAGTTGTTATTTTTCGATTTGGAGCTAAACCCATGGCGAGTTTTTCATCCTCTCTAGGTAGATAATCTGATATTTACTAGTAAATATTTTGAGTAAAGTATTGAATAGAAATTATTAGATATGAGAATCAATTGATGCTTTTCGTTGGACTTGCCAAGCATGTTAGAAATATAAGCTTTCGGCACCGTTTTACAAAAACATGTCTCTAATGTTTAAACAAACAGATGGTTGTGTCGAGTTAGTGAATAACACAACAAAATAATGCTCCTTGTATTGCATATCCGTGCCAAAACTGTTTATGTCTTCAAATAATGAAACTCGGTAGCTAGGGTATAGCCAAGCAATCAAAATGCGTTCTCTTACAATTTAATAAAGTCTGTATTCCCATGCGCTTTCTGAAAGGTCGGTGTGTATAGTATAGGTTCCAGCTAGTTCCAGTTTCATTTCGTCCACTGCCCCTGAAGCTAGCTCCAAGCGAACTGGGATGTTGCTTGAAATTGGATATTTTCTCTCCAATATCTGTTTAGTAGTTAGACGATATTAGAAAAGAAGAAATGGGGTAAACTCACAGATTTTTTTTGCTAAAAAATCTGACTGAAAAATATGACAATAGACAACTAATTTATACTCGCGGCGGCTTCGATCACCTTGGTTCTATGGAAACTTTCAAAAGTCATATATATGCTATTCCAGATCTAGCTAGACTCTATGTAAAATTTCAGCCTGATTCGTTCAGTAATTTTGACGTGAAAAAGCATCAAACATACATCCATCCATCGAAACTTTTGCATTTATAATATAAGCATGTGAAAAATATCACTAAAATAAAAAAAACTAAGTAGCTAACCCTTATTCTTAACATTTTTCTAAAAGGTAGGGCCAAAACGTAGCACGGAACGTTTCCTTTAATTGGACAGCGAAAATACCTTCCGGATTTTCCTAATTTGCCAAATCTACGGGCGCATGCTGACATAAGTAGAGGATAAGGATTCTATTTGATTCTATAAGTACTAATATCGGCAAGGATTTAGAACCCTGGGTGGAGTAGAGGGGTAGCGAATTATAATCAGAATCAATAATCTTTATATAAGACCCATGGCTGGAAAATTCAAACGTTTTCATACTTAGTATCTAAAACTACGTTGGTTATAAGTGTTTCTCTTGCCTTTTATCTTTTCAAGCTATAGAAGTGAAAAATAAATAAATATTTAAAAATAAATGAATGATGCTGGACAATTCACACAGCATTATCTAGTCAAACTAAGCAGAGCTTGTATTATGGGTTCTAACTGATACACATAATACAATACACAGATAATATTTTTTTTTATTACACATAGAAAACTACTAAAACACCCGGAACATCTGCAGATCGTACCAACATTTGTCACAAGGCGGGAATCGAACCCGTTACCTCCTGCGTCGCAGGCGGACCTTCGCCCACCGCGTATAGAATAAAACATTACTTCTGTAATACTCAATCTCTATGAACGAACTTTAGTGGCAGGTACTATTAACGTACTCTTAATTTTATAAGCACATAATAACCAAGTAGGTAACTATGTCCAGTAGTGGACTACTACAGGCTGATGATGATGATGATGTACTATTAGGGGATCATTATAAACAAATAATGAAGGTTTTTAAATGTTATACTTTGCACGAATTTTGTCTCGTTTATGTTTCTAACAGAAACCTTCTAAATTCATCAACAAAAGCGAAAAGTTATTTCCAAATTAAATTGGTAGGTACTCCTCACAACCGTTTCGTTTACAACCAAATTAGATTTGTATTATAATACAAATATAACTGAAACTTGAATGACGGAAACTGTTTGCGTACGATCTTAATTTACGATATTGAATCAGAGGAGCTGGCAGTTCGGCACAGGCCTTTGTTTACACGCAGGAGCTGTTAACCATGAAGCACATAATGTCACAGCGCAGTACAGACACCCAGTTCATTGCGAGAATGTCTGAAGAGTATCCATATACCGTAATTTGTGGTGCAGTGTTATCGCGGCGCGGAAAAACTAAATAGAACATTTTTATAGCGGAAGTTTTGACGTCTATATTAGGAAGTACACTGCAGAAATTAGCTTTTTAGTGAAAAAGTGTCCTTAACAAAATTTTAGGGTCCTAAACTTAGATATTACCTCCAGTGCGAGGCTTACGCAATATAAATAATGGTAATACAGGAAGCTTTTTTACCCTGAAGTAAACGCGAATTAAATCACGAGCGGGTCAGCTGGTATTGCAGAGCTGTGATGTGATGTAGTTATTTAGATAAATCAAATGGTCAGATATGTCCTTATCACACTAGATTGTTTGATTAATGAATTAATGTTTGTGCACCAAAACCCCAATGTTAAGACCTAGAGATAGTACATAATGCACAGGCTCTATGACGCTCTGGCTTGTACCGAAGGTTTTCTGTAGTTCCCAAAATCCGCTTCAATACTACTTCGGTCATTTCTAGAAACGTATTTAAATACCATTATCACCAGTAGAAACGTCCACAGAAAATTGCTGTTCTAAGAAAGTGAAAGAGCTTTCCTGTTTAGACTCTGACGCGTCGCTCACGTTGAAGTAGGCTTTATTTGATTCGAAACTGGATTTACTTTAGTAGCTGAGCTCTTTGCTTCTCTCCCTGATTATTTTATTACCAGCGCCTGTATGTATGAAGTTATCAACGCTATGATAATAATAAAGAGATATTTTTTTTGTACCTAAATTTTTTTTTTGTTTACAGTTATGCGCTTTTCTACTTACTTTTGCCAACAAGTATGGAACGAAGAATATTTCATCATCATCATCAGCCTTTTATAGTCCACTGCTGAAAATTGGCCTCCCAATGAGCGCCATAGCGCCCTGTCTTCAGCTTGCCGCATCCAGCATCTGCCAGCAGTCCTTCGCAAATCGCCATCCCACCAGGTCGGAGGGCGACATTAAGAATATTTCATTCAGTATGAAATTAGGAAATTTCGTAAGGCCAATCCCAAAACCCACTGAAATTTGTGCCGCGCCTCTAAGCACGTAGCTTACAACGATTCAAGTGAATGGAAACAATTTTTCACTTTTTTGTATATGATGCAATCAATATTTTTTGGCTTGATTTGGGGTCGCTTCAATTTGGAGGTCGAATAAACGATCAATATGCCCATCAAAAAATCTTAGGACGTTTATCGAAAATTGAATCCTACCAAAATACGCTAACCTATGTGAAGATTCTGTTTATAGTCCCAACGCTAGAATAGCTAAGACCCTATGGAGTATGTAATAGGTACCAAGTTTCAAAATTTAACACGATATGCCCATCGCAAACTTATCACCCCATGTACGCTGGCCCTGGGGCGTTTATCGAAAATTGAATTCCCGCAGGCGCGCCGGCGTGTTAACTGTCCGCAAGAACTGTGCCCGAGAGCTGGTTGTGACATTCATACCGTACCTATATCTACTAATTTACCTAACAAAAATGAAGACGTACCTAAGTACGTAGGTAGCACATGCACGCCGGGAGACAAACCGTGCGCGTCTACAACCGCACTCTTCCTGATGATGCACCAAGTTAAGGGATGAAGCTTTGGTGTTGTTTCAACACAAACTAGGATCGTAGTTAACCCAACCACGGCAGTGCGACCTGGAGAGGCACCGCCAACGTCGCATCTCCTACAATTGGACCATGTGCGTCTTGAGCCTTGAAAGTGTTAACCAGTGACATTCCTTCGCATACGCTGCGATCCCTCTCAAGAAGACGACCTGATGAAGGTCTCGGAAAACTGCTGAAAGTAGGTAGCGCAGCGTCGTCGGTCACTGTATCGATCTTTGGGGGAGTTATATGTTTAGCATGTAGCAACATACTGTACTTTATATCATTACCCCTCTAAAAAGTTTATTTTATTCACTGAAAACAGTAAAAAGCATCGGTCGACCTTACGGTCGTGATTCAGTCATTAGGATTCTTCACTTGCTCCTGATTCATCTATGGCCCTCGCCTTAAATCCGTCCTTTATTCACTAATTGCATATTAAACTATTGTGATTATGTCTTGTTTTTCTCATTGTTGTAACAAATGAATGTCCTTGTATTTATTTCACTGTTTCTTCTTTATAATGATAATAAATCTATAGTAAGTTAAAGAATAAAATCTATAATCCTTATTTTATTAAAAAGGGAATATCACTTGAAAATAACATCGCTTGATTCTACTCTACGTCTGAGATCGCGGTCTATAACCAGACTACGATTTGCATGCGCTGAACATCTGTGTGTAAGCACCTTTACAATCGTTATTGTGTATTGACGCAAATACCGGCAATGGCATATTAATATTTAACCGTAATGTCGTGCGAATGAGCTTTCGATGGAGTTGGAAAGCTTTAGCGTCTATCTGTTGAACTTAGGTGGTCCATTGGTGCTAATAGAGAATAGCATAGTGGTTTGAAACTCTTTTTGGTATTTCTTAGTATATGTTCTTTTATAAGAAGCAATGAAAAAAGAGATCCCCTTCTAGATCAATGATAGGAAGTTTAGTTAAAAGTTTGACGACCGATGTGGCGCGGTGGGCGAAGGTCTGCCTGCGACGCAGGAGGTTGCGGGTTCGATTCCCGCCTCGGGACATATGTGTGTACGATCTGCAGACATTGGTTCAGGGTGTTCTGGTCGTTTTCTATGTATACTAAAAAATATTTATCTATGTTTTGTATTAAATTATGTATATCAGTTATCTAGTACCCATAACACAAGCTCTGCTTAGCTTGGGGCTAGGTAATGCTGTGTGAATCGTCCAGCATTATTTATTTTATTTATTTATTTAGTTAGGTAGTAAAAGAAATGGAACGCTGACACTTAGTTTTGAAGTAACATAATAGTGTCAAGAAGAAACGTCGTCGTTACAATAGTACAAGCACTCGGCACTTAATATGGGTATAAACGGGCTACTTCGTGTTGTTGCTTAGGTATTTGACGCGATAATAATAAATAAATATATTATTGAGATAGCACCAGTCGGAAAATGTTCGTTTTAGTTCATAAAATAAGAAAATAAGAAATTAATAAATCCCAAAAATTTACGATCTCGACGGGATTCGAATGGAATGAACTCGATGGGTTACCCAGAGTACTATAATAAATAAAAAACCTTAGAATAAGAAAATAAATTTTACATTTCAATTCATAATTTTTTGTTTTGTTATCAGTTTTTGAACACCATGAAATAGTAGGCGCAATTTTATTATGTCATACGGCTGTGTAGACAAACAAAAAGTATCAACTGTCATCAGCAATATCAGCGTATTTATTCAGGTCTCACATCCAACTGACGTCATAACCACAGAGCAATATGGCGTCCACTGCGACCAACGTTTTCATCAAGTTAAGCGCGCAACTGGAAAATGTAATTTTAAATGCTTTTTTAGGGCACTTCTTTCGATCTCTTTCGATTGAATAGAACTTTAGATGTTTTTTTAGTGGTTAATTAAAATACCAAATCCTAATTGAGACACTTTTCAAAAATGGTTGCCCTATACATTTACGAATCTGCACTCATAAATATGTCTGATTTTCAAAACTACATATAGTTGTACCTACCATCATTCACTGAATTTTATTGGTAGAACAGTAGAGCTGTTCTACCAATAAAATTCAGTGAATGATTTACGCATTCTATTATGACCGCTCAGTTTTCAGAATACAACCAAGTTCTGAAAACTGGCAGAAAAAGAACTAATAGACGGTGACACTAGTATAGTAGCGTGTAAGTCGTTCATTGAATGTTCTAGACATACAAGACAAACGTATTGATATAGAAATACGACATAAATTGCTATGCTTTAAAATGATGCCGTGGCATCGAAAAGTCCGTTTCGACCGTGTCCTAACAATCTCGTTTATGGGCATAAACAGGACGTGTAGTACTTGTGTGAGTGATAAGTTCTTACTCTGAACCTAAGTTTTAAGGTCGAGGTCCTCTTTGATCACCATTACAAATCCCATCTCATGACTTATTCGCAAAGTGAAGTCTATCATAATTAATTCAGGACTATAAATTAATAACCAGCAACTCAGTAAAACTAATTTGCTTCTTTCAACTTGATTAGATACTCATTCGTATTCAGCTCATTTCCGGGCTATTTAAATTAATGCACTATAAAACACTGTTCATTCCAAATTCGAAATTTGAATTGTCATTACCGGATGCCTTCACGCTTTTCCCGCGTATTGCGCGGCTGTGTGTGATCGCGCATAATGAGTTTACCGGCACGTGTGTGTAGGGCTTTATGTCAGATTATAAATGCTTGTACAGGGTTTTGATGAATGACCGGTTGTTGGGCATCTGTAGGTATGTGATAATGATTTAAGCTTTTCGATTACTAATATTCTAGGTACATGCACAAACGTTTTAATTGAGTAATGCCAAGTTTTAAATCACGTTAACACCTTCTGTACCTACCCGGTTTTTGGAAGGTTAACCCTGATCAACATTTTTGTCGCCAACGATACATTTTTTAATCCTACCTATAATTGATTCGGAATCTTGCATACTAGTAAACAAATCATCAATCTCAAGTTCTGTTAGGATTTTTCGTTTTTCGGACCAACGAATATCGGAAAATTCGGATATACCCAATTAGAAGGGAGACGTACCTAATCTCTGTTCTTGTCACGTCAATTACGAGAAGAAATCCATTTGATGGGTCACGATTGGCATCTCTCTGTGCTACCACGACATTCTGTTAATAGTTTGGAATCCATGGATTATTTAGTTGTTAATTAGTTTTTGGTGTTCATTGACTTTTAGAACTGACAAGTAGCAACCTCTGCAACGCAGGAGGTTGTGGGTTCGATTCCCGCCTCGGGACAAATGTTTTTTAGATCACACACAATCTGCAGATATTTTTTCAGGGTGCTTTGGGCGTTTTCTATGTGTAATAAACAATATGTATATTGTATAGTATTATGTATATCAGTTATCTAGTATTCATAACACAAGCTCTGCTTAGCTTGGGGCTAGATAATGCTGTGTGAATTGTTCAGTATTATTATTATTATTAAACGTGCTTCGACAGCTTTTACATTGGTAGGATACACATAATGAGTGTACATCTTTGAAAAAAGTAAAGCCGTCGTCTAATAAATTTTAAGTATGTTTTGTTCACTCATAAAAAGGACACATTTTAGAAGCTGACTGTTAAGTCAGCTTCTAAATTTATATATATATTATTCTTGTGAAAGATAAATCGGTCGATTACGTTTTAAGGAGTTAATAAACAGTATACAAAATCATCATCTTCTGATATTATATTTGACATAATATCATGTCAAAGATAACTGACGAAGATGCTGATCGTCCAATTTTAAATACCTTAGAAAACAACACCCATAGTTATAATAGAATAGAATAGATTTGAATATAATAGAATAGAATAGAATAGAATAGAATAGAATAGAATAGAATAGAATAGAATAGAATAGAATAGAATAGAATAGAATAGAATAGAATAGAATAGAATAGAATAGAATAGAATAGAATAGAATAGAATAGAATAGAATAGAATAGAATAGAATAGAATAGAATAGAATAGAATATTAATTTATTTGTTAAAAGACTTACACATACTTACACTAAAATACACAATAAACTTAGATTAACATACAAAAATGTAAGCCCAGTAACAAAATGGCTCATATGCAAATGGCTCTATGGTTCATAGCGTATTGCAAGATACTGGGCTGGTGCAGTAAACATCTAAGATTTAAAACTCCATCTACATTATAATGAGAACGTCGCTATCTCCTACAATAAAGGGTACCCATAACTTATTTTTATGCCAGTGTGAATACAGCTTTAGACTTCAGCCGCATTTAATTCCCCCATAAACTTTGTCTGGTATGCACAAACGCACAATACTCCCTCCCCCCACTTGCAGGAGGGGGAATATTGTCCCCCCTCTTTGCTAGGGTGTATTGTAAAAATGCATCCCATAGCGCTGGACCAGACAAGAAAATTCAATATAAAAAGGGTTATAGGACGAGGCATTTTAAATAAAAAATGGCTGATTTTTGTGCTCGTGGGGAGCAATTTTACTGCAAATGAAAATTATGAACGATAATATAAACGGACGACATTGTTGGCTTTTATTTCGGAACGAATTAGCATTGTCATTCAACGTGGCAATGCTGCCAGCATTCTGGGCACTTTGCCTTCTGGTGACGGCTTAGATTTTTAGAGTGTAAATATTAGTTGTAATTATTATTGTTTTCTGTTTTTATTGTAATTTTCTTTAGATAAATAAATGTTTATGTTACGTGTACAAAATCAAAAACGGACGACATGTTTATTGCTAGTAAATGAAGGTTTAAAACTAACTGAAAAGATGCGAGAATGTTTTTGTTTAATACAATTCATAAATTAAATTAAATATTAGGGTGTCGCTGAGCGAAAAAATCCATTAAAAAAATATCAATCAAAGTTTTTGCTATCAAGTCTTCAGAACAGAAACCACTCAGATTAGATTTTATTTTATATTGTACTAGCTGACCCGACAGACGTCCTGCCATTCAAATCAAACTGACAAATTCAAATACGTGCTTAGCAAAGAGTAATACTAACACTGTGGTTAAGGTTACATTAAAAAAGTTTATAATAAAGGTAGTCGTTATGTGTTCTTAAATTTTCTAATTTCTGCGCAATTTTCTTAATTTTTTTATTGTAATAAATAACTTTCTACTAAGTATTAAAAAACATTTAAAATAAAACCGGCAAGTGCAAGTCAGACTCGCGCACGAAGGGTTCCGTACCATTATCTGTAAAAACGGCAAAAAAATCACGTTTGTAGTATGGGAGCCCCCTTAAATATTTATTTTATTCTATTTTTTAGTATGTGTTGTTACAGCGGCAACAGAAATACATCATCTGTGAAAATTTCAACGGTGTAACTATCACGGTTCATGAGATACAGCCTGGTGACAGACGGACAGACGGACAGCGAAGTCTTGGTACTTAATAGGGTCCCGTTTTTGAAACCGGTAAAGCCGTTCTCAAGTTATAGGGTGGCCAGAAGAAATAGGAGTTCATTTATATGTTACACAACATAAAATACTTAACTGCAGCAATAGAATTTGTTATTGCAACTACATAGATTTACAACAGCAATTAGGGTGTTTTTCCCATAACTCCGTTTTTTCCAATTCTGTTTATCCCCATGCTAAACCGTTCGAGAGTCCCAGACGATTTACGTGCTGGGTCCCACGTGACTGATGTGCCTATTAGCGCCATCTATCTTCGTACCCGGAATTATTTATACACAAGATGCAGTAAGTGCACCAGATAAATATCTGACTTGCTTTTGGGGCTTGCGTGGGGGTTTTCTTACCTGGGTAACATAATAACTAATAAATAAATAAATAATGCTGGACAATTCACACAGCATTATCAAGCCCCAAGCTAAGCAGAGCTTGTGTTATGGGTACTAGATAACTGATATACATAATGTAATACAATATATAGGTAGATATTTTTTATTATGCATAGAAAACGACCAAAACACCCTGAACAAATGTCTGCAGATCGTACACACATTTGTCCCGAGGCGGGAATCGAACCCGCAACCTCCTGCATCGCAGGCAGACCTTCGCCCACCGCGCCACATCGGTCGTCAACTAATATGAAGGTACATTATGTATTTTTCTACGCCATGGTTTTTTCTACAAGGCAAATATCTAGGCTTCGATCCAGCGACCAAACGAGTTTGTCTGTATACACAGGTAGGAACGATTACCGACTGAATTTTTTTTGTTTACTGATTATGTGAAGTTTGGGGAATCGTGGCTTTGGCAAATATCGAAGTTTTTTTAATAAAAAGTTAAAAAAAAAAGATCAGGTTAAAAAAAACATGCGTTTCAAAAACCGGCTGAAAATGTCACTCTTGCAACTTTCTGACATGTTTACCGAGATCAATTTGAAACACTACACTAATATCAAGGAACCAACTGAGTGTGTTACAGATTTCCCTGAGTAAACACTCTCACTGACCATTCTAGAAATAAATTCCCAAAAGGCGGAGTAAATCATTTTTATTCGGTTGCTATTACCCGGCCTTAACAACAAGGCTATAAAAGTTGAGTGCATTAGAAGCGGTGCGTTCGCAGGCACCCCATTACGTTTATACGGTTTATAAGCGTCCAGTGGCTTGTTGGTTTTAGTTTTATCTTCTGAATAAAATGAACGAAACTTATTGAATTGGTTAAGAAATAAAATAGACTTTCAATAGCAGATTTTAGTTGAACTCTTGTTTGTTAGAATTGCATCCTAAATACTGGAGGAGATCCAGGCTGAACAAGAAATACGATTTCAGCGACAAAAAAGTCAGCATAACCTTACTTAATTATCTTAGTCACAATTTTTTGTATAGATTTATCATGGTTTTTTAACAGACGAAAAACAAAAGAGGAGCTTCTGTGTTCGATTGTATGTATTTTTTTATGTTCGTCGATTTCTCGTCAATTCTTGTTTGGTTTGGAATTCAATTTGGAAAATTCTTTCGCTATTGTATCAAACATCAAAATGCTTTATTTCCTTTAGACCTTACAGAACTCTTGGATACGTCACAAAAATCAAATGACATAAGCAAAACTAGGAAATAAAGTGATCACTTTGACTTTTTGTTCACTTGTTTTTTTTTATCGTCTAGATAATCTGATATGTTTTTGTATTATGCCTTGTAGCCTTTTTAGGACGTGCTTGACAATTTGCTTGAATGTATTCATTGATAAATAATGTTTGCAACTCACTTGGAGTTTTGTTGTAGAATAGAAGCATATACATTGCCCCTTATAAGATACATTAATTTTGTGAAATGTTACCTATTTGTACATAATCTACTTCACTATTGAACATGAGTGTTGGTATCAGCAGTATCAGGGAAGTACCTATCCCATAGAATTATGAGAATGAGGAGTAGAGGAATAGAGACTGCACCTGTGTTTGCGCGCACACTTGTGCACCTTAGTCTTCGTTGAGACTGGCCGTCGAGCCTAGGAGGGCATCATCATCATCATCAAGTACCTATATGTTTTTCTTTTGACAAAGACGTGTTGCCATACTGAACATAGCGGAGTCTTGTACCCATTTCTATCATAAGAACCATTTCTCATTCGCACGTTCCCCAACATGTGCCCCGTGTCTCACGCATCAAAATATTTAAACACAAGATTGACGGTCCCCATCAGTTCCCCGTAATTTGCAACCGCAGCGCCCCTGCACTCAATCTAAAAACAATATCGCTAAAGTATTCATGACAAATCGCCTCTAACGAAGAGAAATAACTGCGTAAACGTTGCGTGTCTTTAGCTGGGGGACCAGCGGTTTGGCTGGAGTTGTAGCGGGTCGTGCCTTTAGCTGAGGGACCAGCGGTTTGGCTGGAGTTGTAGCGGGTCGTGTCTTTAGCTGAGGGAATGGCGGTTTGGCTGGAGTTGTAGCGGGTCGTGTCTTTAGCGGAGGGACCAGCGGTTTGACTGGAATTGTAGCGGGTATTGGAAAGCAAATATCACTGCACGCATTATCTAGAGTTTCTTTCATCCATGGACAATTCTGCGCTGATACCATTGTCATAGTAAAGAGATTTGTTAGTAGGAATGGCCCCAGAACAAAATCTAATCGAACTCTCAATCCAATCTGTTGATTGCCCAAACCTCATCCAATCGTTCTGCTTATAATAGTGTGATGGTTGTAGGACAAAAAGCGTCGTCTCTCGTATGACTAGCAAGGTGATGTTTCCTTCAGCTACCTAAAAGTTAGTTGCCACAAGCGGAGTATGGACAAAAGTAGGTATTGACAAAATTGGTTGTAATATCTCGCTATAACTCCCCCCAAACCCCCTTCCTGCCCTCAGTAGGGCGCGTAACAACGTAACACCGTTTAGATTGATGACTGATGCAATTTGCGACTTGGATTTATTGACACTGATAAAGAACAGTCACACTGTTTTGATATTATCCCTGCTTATAAATGAACCGGACTCAGGTGCGGTTAAATGGCGTCGGAGAAATATGAGTGCTTTGATAAGAATGACATGGAAATGGCTGGTAGATTTGTTTTCTTTGTTAAGGCAGCTGTAAGGGGATGTATTTGTTTGTTTATCTGCTATGATAGACAATGTAAGCTCTATTGTTATTCTCTAAGTTGTGTTTGTGTGTTGCGTTGTAATATTTCATTGCAAATGTAACATTGACGAAATGACTCCTCTTCCTTCTGCAGGAAGGTATTTTTTTCTAAAAATTGTTTATTTATTTTTGTTTGAAATTCAGAGAAACAAGTCTGTAAGTGCAGTTTTCTTACCGAAAGCTGGCAAATCTAATCCTATCAGTGTCAGCGTCACATCCGCTAAATGTGGTGTGCATTTTGGGGCCGAATTCCGCTATCCAATCACTTTACTATGACAATGGTATCGTAGGAGAATCGTCTATAGATGAAAGAAACTCAAGAGAGTGCGTGCGGTACGCTACTATTAGCACCAAAATATTGATAGATTTGTTTCATCCTTGACACCTTTGACCCACGTCCCGTCTGTAGTTTCTTTTATCAAAGGTAAAATGCCAAAACGGGTTTTTTGAGACAATATTATTGTTATGTTAAAGTGATTAATTTAGTGGAATTTGGCCCCAGATCCCACCGAATAGAAATAACATAAACAACTTCTATTTCTAACTAAATAAACCGATCTATCTCCAATCAATGCCCCATGACTTATTTGACGTTAAGTAGGGTCCATTTGTAAAGCCTCCCTGTGTCACAGAACATTACCTAAGACCGCAGGACAATTTCTTAATCGCGAGGGGGGAGACAAATCACCGCTGCAGTTGCGGCGCGATTCTCCGGGGATCCAGTAGATTTATCGTCTAAGGTAAAGGCTGATGCGGCAAATATACACTTATAATCGTAGACTAAATGGGTCTATTTCGCTTAAGCTTTAAACTTGATCACCATCCGAGCGACCGAAGGACAGCCCTCTCTGCCGAGGTTGCCTCAGTGACGACGAATCAGCTGCCCACGTAATTCTAACGAACAGAAATTCTCAACTTGCCGAGGTCACTACGCGAAACCTGCGAAGACCCCAGGTTGATTTTGCGTTTCCGGACGAAGTAAGGCTGGCTATTGCTTTGCAGTTATTCGTCGCAATAATTCCCGCTCTTCTTCCCTCCCCGCTACCTCTCATGCCTCAGCCCTTATCCGCTAGGGGACAACTGCAAATTGCGGTAAAATGGCTTGTAGCCCCAGGCTGCATAGACTTTGACTGATGTACTCTATAGAATGTACCACACCTAATAAAGTAATGTGTGTCTGTATCTGTAGACATTTTTGCTTGGGTGGAAATGGGGATGCGCGACGGGCGGTATTGATAGTGATTGAGATATAAGATTATTTTCTGCTGGTTCAATTGCTTTCCGTGTGCTCAATTTAACACTTAACTTTATTTCCTAGTTTTACTTATGTAATCTGAGTTTTGTGACGTGTCCAAGAGTCCTGTAAGGTCTAAAGGAAATAAAGCACTTTGAATTTTGAATTTGAATTTTAACATTGTGCTAATTTTTTCTGTCTCGTTTCGTTCAATTTTGAGATTTACAGGCGTTTGCTTTAATAATATACAATGAAAGGTAAAAATTAGAAGACTTTTGAATTAATCTCAAGTTCTCCTTCGAAAAGACAACGGACAAACAAACAAAGATGGAGGTAATTACTGTTAACTGCGACGCTGGTGGTTGCGGGTTCGATTCCCGCCGTTTTCTGTGTAACATAAGAAATATCTATGTATGTATTGTATTATCAGTTATTGAGTAGTGAGTACCCATAACACAAGCTCTTCTTAGCTTGGGGCTAGATAGGGATTGTGAATTGTCCAGCATTATTATTATTAACTTTAAGATCTTCATTTTTGCTGTTTTCAAATCGTCTTTTTTTAATATCTAATTTATATAAACATTTTGTTTAAAATCTTTGCATTTTATACGAAATTTTTACCTACCCTCAAAAACAGTAACCAGTAAATAACCTCGAAAGTCAATACAAAAACGATTGCATTGCAAACTGAGATTTACGACATGTGCCGCACTGAGGTATCGACTGCAAAATCTGTGGCGGCAGACGATAACCGAGCCCCTATTCTCGAGACATACGTCGAACGTGACATTATCAGGAACTGTCAGATGTGGCAATGCAAACACGCTTGAGCATCTCTGTTTTACTTTAAACTAAATAATAGAATGCAAATATTATCTTGGCAATGCTGTGACCACTGTTATAGTTCCCGTGTAATCTGGGGGCTGAGGGCTTACGTCTTCTTGCTATCCATGCCTAAAGTTATGAACTAGTGCTTCTACCCGTTGTAACTGTAATAATCTGCTATGATATGTAAGTATCCGAACTATTGCAGAGCCCTGAGGAAAAAGAACGGCAGGTATTGTCAAATGACAATGGCTATGGAAAGCAACGTTGATGTATGGGATAGGGGTCCGGGGAAGGGGATCGCAGTCTCTATCAATTTACTGATGTAGCTTTCATTGTTTATTCATTCATTTGTAGACTTATTGTAGGCACTTAGTTGAAGGTAACTCGAAACACAATGAATCTTACTTGTATTCTCAGTTACAAAGGAAGTAAAAATCAAATAATAGAAATAAATTTGAACTAGTATTTACAGTTGAAACAATTGAGCTAATTGCAAATAATCACACACACTTTTCACTGTTGCACAAAATTTACAGGTAGCTAAACTGATCCATATCAATACCAGTCGGGGTCCCCAAGACGATGGCTGCATTGCCCCGCGGTATGGCAATGCTGATGCGCTGTGCCAGATACTCACGAGCTCTCGGGTCACGCGTCGCTTCGCCCAGAGGCTCAGATATATTTAAAAAACTCCGAGATCTTTGGTTCCCTACGGACCTACGGAGTCGTCTCGGTCTCGACTCGACTTGTAGTCTTAGTAGGTTCATATTATATTTTGAATTTAACTACGGAAATTAAAAAAAATCAGGTATTGGGAAAATATAAAGCTTGTAAGTATGAGAGAGAGAGCAAAAACCACCTAAGTAAACAAAAAATTTATTAACAAAAAGAAAAAAAACAATTATTCTCATAACTGTAAGTTAAGTTTACTTAAGTTACCTACTTATTGAATCGGTGCCAAGAAAATCCTAGTGCATAGTGAGTTTCCTTCAGCAGCTTCAGTACCTATGCTTACTAAAAATACAAACATACTGCGGATGATGATTTGCCCAAACAAACGTACTACCAAAATGATTTGTAATTCGAGCATATTTCTACCACATCATGTTGGTTTTTGTACTCGAATAGGATATATCTAGGTCCCTGGTTGTTTTTTTCTCAATAATACACACCTATAATGAAAAGTAAGCAAAAATATTCAAAATTGAATTTTGCGTATTTTTACGTCGAAAATGACATGTTTTCGTCCTATTTGTTTTGTATTAAAAACAACAATATCTTAAGTTTTGTTTTTTAAGGAACATAGCTTATATTGTTTAGTTACAGAATAACAACACAACACAATAACAATACAAAAAGTTTTCAGTCATCATTTTTGGTATTACGGAACATAATATTTCACGAATTGAAGTTGCGAGCAGCTGTCGCCGGATTCTTAAGATACATTATTATACATAGACTTAACTTGTTATTATCAACTATTAAGTTCAGTGCCCGACTTAAAGAGAGCTTATTGGCAGCCTGAACGCCGGCTTCAAACAAGTCAACTGTAAAACGACATGGTTCTAAAGAGTACTTATTGCTGGCATATACATTATACAACCCTATATCTTTCTACCACTTCGCCATTGTCAGGCCAGACGCCATTACTTTCTCTTTTTAATGTATCCGTCCATTTATCCTATTTAATGGCCTGAAATAACGTGAACCGGGCACCCGACTTTTTGCAGTCGATTTTAAAACTTAACCGGATATATTTATATTGCTTCATAGTACCCTGATAACTTCCGAAGAAGACGTCGAGGATAGAAGTGGAGGAAATAAATTAGAAGAGAGAGAAAGAGAGTACCTAACCTGATCTGTCTTCGCTTTTATCTATACTAATATTATAATGAGGAAATATTTGTTTGTTTGTTTGTATGTTTGTTTGTTTATGGACGGTTTACTTTGAACCACCATAGCATTTATTTTCATCAAACAGATGATCAAGTTATTTTTCGAATACAAAACTAAATCGAAATTGGTTTATCTCAGCTAAGATGCCACTCAAGGTGACCGCGCACCTGGGAGCACGGGAGACGCGGCATTCCCTGCAGTCATCAAAATTTCGAAACCTTTATATGAAATAGTATGCAGCATCGCGTACCTGTGGGCACCGTGCGCACGGCATTTCAATACAATGCCATGACGATATGCGATGACTGCCGGTAATGCCTGCCGGTAGCGCCGATAGATGTGGTTCAGATACCAAACGTCAAAATCATAACATTTTCTGTCAGGGGCCAAAACGAAAAGCATCTATTTGGTAGAAATAAAGACGGTATGAGATTTAAAACAATAAGTTAAAAGATATGAAACTCCTCTAGATTTGCAGTCAGTTTAGTTATGACAGTCCACGTCCTACCAATAATGTCTTGAACGTTATCGATTCTAACTACTCGTGTAGATAGAGCTCCTTAGTTAGAAACAACTCCTGATAGTCTGGAGTTCGTTTTTCAAACTAAAATATTTTTATAGATACCGTTGGTTAAAATAAGTTAGCAACCGAATCAACGTGCGCTATGCGCTGAACTCGTTTTAAAGCGCTAAACTAAGTTTATCTTATGTTGGTCGCAATGATGCAATTTTCTGCACTAGGGAAGTGATAGTTGCGTAGTACACACCTTTAATACTCGCGAAAAAAATTCAAAAGGTATTCTTATGTTCGAATTGCATTCAAACTCTAGTGACTTGTCTTGACAAACATTTGACCCAGATTGAACAAAAAAGCCCACGAATCCCATTTTATTCGTATAAAGGCTTTGTAAATATCAGTTTACCTTAAATGAAATTAGGTAAGGGTGTTTTCTAGCCCTGAGAGCTCCACTCTCACGATTCGAATCTCGACAAATTGCATTCCCGTCACTGGCTATCGCGCTGATTTCTCCCTGCGAGTAAAAACATTAGGAAATCCCGGGAAATTTCCCGTGTTTGTGGACAGAATATTTAGAGCTGCAGTTTCAGTTCTATTTCCTTCGAAATTGTATCATTGTAAACTTGTTTTTTTTTATATAATCAATAGAGCTTCTATGTGGGGGAACTGGCATCTGAACTGACATCTCGCATGGGAGTGTATTGTGCAATCAATAGAGCTTCTTTTCCGTTTCTTCGTTGATCGACCACAATCTCCCGTGATGAAAAGTTACAATGTACCTAGCCGGCGGTGCATCACGAAGGTCTAGAAGACACCCATTCCTTAACTATTTAACTCATCTCCTTAACTTTTTGTGCCCTAACCCTTGTCTCAGAAACACCAGTAAAGCGTCTTTTAATAAGTACACCACATTCGTGAAACTAGCCGGACTATTGAAACTTGAACAAGATTTTCACATTCAAACGCTCATCAAAGTGAAAAGAACATTTTAACAAGCGCGTTTCACAAACACCGTAATAAAATGAAATAAAACGGAATAAAATTACGTCTATTCAGTTACCTTCGGGCGCTGAAAATTCAATTTAGTGCAACCTTTCAAACGGATTATCTGCAAGGCTTCTCGGCATGCTATGGAATTGCAATAAGCTTCAATCACACGTCCTTCAAAGCTTTCAAAGTGTCTTTTTATAGCAGAGTGTAAAGCGGACATGAGGGATTTGGAAATGTAGAAAGTCGGATGCGGTTTTAAACTGCGAGAAATAGCTTATCAAATAGGTATAGTGACATTATGTTATCTTTAATTGAGTAACATTATAACACTGATAGTGCCATTTAACTTTTTTATAAATAAACTTTACTTTACCTTATAGTTATGAATGCGAAAATTTGGATGTTTATATTTTTGGATATATAGACGTTTGGATGTTTGATACGTCTTAACGCCCCAACTACTGAACTGAAATTTTGGATAAATGTTGCTCTTGACCTGGAATAACGTGTAGGTAATGATTTTTATCTCGTAAAACGCGTGCGGAGCCGCGGGCAAGAGCAATTCACTACAATAAACAGGACCGCGCAAAATTCAAGCGAAACTTACGCTCTGGGTAGCGAATACCGTGGAGATCTGAAAAAGTCTACTAAGATCTCACACGCTTGGTGACCATAGTTTACTAATATCTCTCACGCTTGGTGACCATAGTTTACTAATATCTCTCACGCTTGGTGACCATAGTTTACTAAGATCTCTCACGCTTGGTGAACATAGTTTACTTAGATCTCTCACGCTTGGTAAACATAGTTTACTTAGATCTCTCACGCTTGGTGACCATAATTTACTAAGATTTCTCACGCTTGGTGACCATAGTTTACTAAGATCTCTCACGCTTGGTGACCATAGTTTACTAAGATCTCTCACGCTTGGTGACCATAATTTACTAAGATCTCTCATGCTTGGTGACCATAGTTTACTAAGATCTCTCACGCTTGGTGACCATAGTCTTATACCATATCCAACTAGCGTTTTTATAAGCCCTGTAAAAACATTTTCACTCCATGTCTCAGCGTTTGCGATGTAAATGTAGGAAGTATAAAGGCACCAGGCGACGTAAAATTTTGATTCTAGTGAACCTTTGTCGTCGACGTCAACTTTGTAAGGTTCTAATTGAATATTTTCTGCTAAATTACGTTTCGAGGGAACTTTGTTAACGTGCTTTTGAGTGCGACTTTAAGAGGTTTGCTTTGAAAGATGCAGAGGAGACATTCTGTCGTAATTGCTTGTATTTTAAGTGCCTTTGTTTACATTGTTCTTTTCTTTATATAGAAGAGACGAGTAAGAAAATAAAATTTGACATAAATGATGGAGTTATAACCAAATAAGTATTAAAGTTACTTAAGATATAACTTAAACGCTTTGAACACATTTTAGAACACAATAGGATATATAGCGTTTCAGCGATAAGGCTGCCTTTTGTGTTGTTTATATGTCAAAATTACTACTTTTAGTAATTTTGACATATAAACCACACAAAAATGTACTAGGTACTTCAAAATAGTAGACTATTTTAAGTAGTAAAATAAAGTGTACATACTTTAATGTGCTACTTAAAAGTAGTCAGTACTTTATTGTCCTAGAAACAAAAAGTCGTGCATCTAATTTTGACTTATAAACAACACAAAAGGCGGCCTTATCGCTGAAAGCAGTGTCTCCCAGGCAATCTTGATCACAGTTTTGATACCTACTTACTAAATTTTGGCTTATCACCTAATCTTTCCCAGCCAATAATTCACAGACTCGCCATCTAAATTAAACTTACCTCCTTAATCGGCTTGGAAGTAACCCATTTAAGTTAATAAGTTTATAAGTCGCAACTAAAACCGTATAAATAAGCGTACCTACCCCTAACCTACAAATTTCCAATGCCCCAGGGTCCTATAAGTCCGCCATTTGGCAAGTCCAATTCATTGATTCGTTAGGAAAGCTGGTAAAATCCATGTGAATTTTTTGATGTAAGATAATAAAAGCTTATAGCTAAGCTTTTACTATCTTACATCAGAAGATAGTAAAAGCTTAGCTATAAGCTTTTATTATTTTACATCAGAAAATTCGCTGTCAAAAAAAGCTGCTGTCCTACCGCCACGCACGTTGTGTACGGCCACGCGGCGCATTTTAGCTACATATGGGTTCGTTTGATTGACACCGTGGGATGCATACGTGCATAGCGTTGGCAGCGTTGAGAGTTCTAGTTATGAGATTTCTTGATAAGTCAGTGATTGGCTTAACTTTGACTCCACACACTTGACCTTTAGGGTGTGAATAAAAAAAACCCTGAAACACGTGTGTGTTTATTTGTAGTTAACTTTCTACACTGCAAATTTTGACGGGCTAACAGTTACGTTTCTGAAGTTATTATAATAAAACCGGACAAGTGCGAGTCAGAATCGCGCACGAAGGGTTCCGTACCATTATTTTTAAAAGCGGGAGCGGGAGCACCCTTAAATATTTATTTTATTCTGTTTTTTTGTATTTGTTAGGTATAGCGGCAACAGAAATACATCATCTGTGAAAATTTCAACTGTCTTACTATCACGGTTCATGAGATACAGCCTGGTGACAGACGGACAGACGGACAGCGAGGTCTTAATAATAGGGTCCCGTTTTTACCCTTTGGGTACGGAACCCTAAAAAATATCTATTTGTGTATAGTACCCATAACACAAGCTCTGTTAAACAGTTCAAAAGAAGACACACGTAGGCCGGTCTCACATTACCGCGCGGAGGCTCGAGGAACAAATATCTGCAGATCAAAATAAATGTATTTCTATTCAATTCTTCTATTCTAATAGTCCAGCTATTCTGTAGGGACTACGTACAAATTAAGTTCACAGCCAATAACTCACGAGTTTGCAATATGTCGCGTCGGTTGATGAGACGATTGTCGGAATGGAGGGGGGAACAAATGGCGGGAATTTGAAGCTATGGTAATTACTGTTTCATTAGACTTTAATTAAAGAATGTTTACTATCATCTGTTCGTTCCAGTCTGATTATCACCACAAGCTGTGATTTCGTTAACCTGTGTTATATATGTAAGAACAACCGTTAATAAATATAGTTGGAAACGGCTCTTTAAATAAATAAATTATCATCGTCATGTCGGCCTTTTCGGGAAAACGTTGGATCAGAAGAGATGCCTGACATAATACCCGAAGAGATACTTCTAGAAATCCATCAGATGAAGAACAGACGTGCTCCTGGGGAAGCACGCAGCATTATCTAGCCCCAATGCTGAGTGTTATAGGTAACTGATATACATAATAAATAAATAATACTGGACAATTCACACAGCATTATCTAGCCCCAAGCTAAGCAGAGCTTGTGTTATGGGTACCAGGTAACTGATATACATAATATAATACACTACAGAGATAGATATTTTTTATTATACATAGAAAACGACCAGAACACCCTGAACAAACAAATGTCTGCAGATCGTACACACATTTGTCCCGAGGCGGGAATCGAACCCGCAACCTCCTGCGTCGCAGGCAGGCCTTCGCCCACCGCGCCACAGTGGTCGTCACGCCCACCGCGCCACAGAGGTCGTCAGAATAATAATACAATACAAATACACAAATACATATATTTTATTATCCTACATAGAAAACGACCAGCATACTCTGAGCGAATCTGCAGATCGTACAAACATTTGTCGTTTATTTGTCGTCTGTTATTTTACCTTATCTCCATGCCTTTAAAATTTAGTTGATGTCCTTTTTCTAGAACTTTTTAAATTAGTTCATTACGGATGTAAGCGGGTTAACTACGAACCTTATTTGTGTTGGAAGAACACCAACGTGCAGTGGTCGGAGAGACGCGGAACGCGCGCGCCTAGAATCGCACTCACCCTGAAGAAGTCCCTCGTTTAGGGATGAAACGTTGGTGTTATTCCAACACGAATAAGGTTTGTAGTTAACCCGCTTACATCCGTAATTAATTCGTCAAACTACGATACTTTTCTTAAATCAGCACGCAAATATATATTATTCTTAATCATTGTTTCTAAAAATATGTTCAAAAAGGGTCCTGTTTTTATAACATAGCCTTCAAATAAAGGATACTTATTCCGTACATGCGCAATGCAAAGGGCAGTTACAATCTGCCTTCTACATATTTCCTGATCCTACAAAAACAAGGCGAAATATCTGAAAATAACCGCCTGCCGGTTCCCACGTTGCAAACACTTGGACGCATTTACAATGAAAACTTTGCTTTTACCATGAGGTTTAATCGTCTTAATGGTTTCCTCTGCTAATAAGTTAAAAACTCAACAAAAACCAGCAAAGCTTCGTCTCCTAATCCTAAGCGCTTTAAATTACACTGACATTGCATGCAGGGCTTGATACCCGTATTGTATTGTATACCCGGTATTTTCTTTTCGATACCACCCGAATCCAACTCAAAATTAACTACATTTTTACTTTACAAAACGTTACCTTATTAAAAATGTTAGCGTCAACGATGATGCGATACACAAAAAGTTTAAACAATTGTCAAAAATAACAAGAGTTCGAAAAATCGGCTGTAAAGCTTTAAACCAGCGCAGCATTTATGATCCTTCTGTCAATCTATTGACATCTTACTTTGTCTCGATGCTTATATAATAATAACAAAGAAAATACGGGACTGACATAGTCACCAATGACAAAATCCCATAAAAAAAACGAAGATTATAAAAACAAAGAAAATTACGATCAAATAATAGAAACAAATTAGAACTAGTATTTACTTAGAAATTAATAAATCCCAAAAATTTACGATCTCGACGGGATTCGAACCCGCACCTTCCCCTTCAGCGCAGTATAGTAGTATTTACTTATTACTTTTTGCTTTGTTTGCTTGTATCTGAATCAAAATAATGATTTATCATCAAACCCCATAACCCGTTTAATGTGTAAATGTAGCCTTGCTCCCGTTGCAAACAGGGTCTTATTGAAAGCAAACACCATTAGCTCGGGGCCTCTGGCGTTATTCTTTCAGCATTTCTAAAGATCAGGAATGTGGGAGAGGCTTTGGAAGATATTTTCGAAGGGTGATTTTTTCCGATGGACAAAAATATATATCAAACTAGCTTTTGCTTGTTTCTCCACACGCGTTTTTTAGAAAACAGTAAGTAAAAAGGTTTTATTTTCGTCACAAACAAACACAAAGGAAAAGGAAAAACATATATAGCGATGGAAATAAAATATACCTTGGCCAATTTTTATACCGGAAAAACGCGTGTGAAGCCGCGTTGGGAAACTGGTATAAAATATTATTTTAATCTTTACTTCCTATTATAAATTCGAAAATAACTGTGTCTGTCTGTCTGGTTACTTTTTTACGTTTAAACGACTGAACGAATTTTGATGAAATTTTACAAGGAGGTAAACATTACTACGGAGCCGGACATAGGCTACTTGAAAAGTACGGGAAAAGTCGCGGGCAGCACCTAGTTTGATATATTTCTACATAGTAAGTAAACAGAGGTAACAACCAGCCATGCCCTCCATGTATGTACAATGTACATTGTACACACCCGTTACAAAAACATGTTCTGTCATTCACAGGGCTCCCAAGGGACTGGTTTGTTTAATTTTGTCCTTATCATTTGCAGTTATATATTAGCCTATTTTAAGGCGACTTATCCAGTAGTTGTTTTTGTTTGAAGTAAAATGTTATGCCATGACAGTGTATTAATTCAAGCAAATATCGGCTTAGATTCTCGCTTTGTTTGTTGTATTGCCTATATAGTCAACAATACCGTAACTTCTTTTTATTTTTTCCATCACTTTATGCGGCACTTTATATTTGAATCCACTTAATAATCCACCATTTTCTTGGTGGCAACCCCACAATTTGCCATATAAAATACATAAGTTTTAAAATTAGGTTCAACTGCAAGCCGGGTTTCTGAATTTCACTCGTATGACAGGAAGGTATGAAGTTATGAACTAATATTTCCGTTTCGAACGTTTCCTGCGTTCCAAATATTCCAATACCTCTAGAATATTCTGGTTCCCTTGAGAAAAGCCTTACAATAGACAGGTGCAGGAAATTCTAGAAATTTGTTTAAAAATTCTCGTGTAGCGCTGAAAATTATAATGTTTTCTCGGTATGATACTTTTCTAACAGTCGTAAATAAGCCCCAGTTAGTTATTCGTAACGATAGTCATCCATCTCTTCGATTCTATTTTAATTTTTAACCGACTTTGAAAAAAGGAAGGTTCTATGTCAGGCTGTATGTAGGTTACTAGGTTTTTTTTTATGTATGGTTATGGCTTTCTCCGTAAATTGTGGACCGATTTAGATTTTTTTTCGCTAATTTGTAGTAAATAATCCCGATGTAGTCTAATAAAATAATTATTCCCGGGGAATAAGCAGTTGTCCCGTAAGTGCTTTTCACGAAAGAAGTCCCGCGGAAATTAGTGAAACATTTTTTTTTTCTTCAAAAAATTCACTGTTCAATTCACCGCGGCTAGGGGACTTCTCTAGTGAAAAGAACACAGTGTGAATACTAAGGAATTTAAAAGATGTCTTTAGTATTTTCAAAATAATCAAATTATTACTACTCGTTCTGTTCAAAAGCCGACAAAATCACTTTCACTGCCCTGTTTGTTTTTCAAAGTTCTTTAGTTAGCACACAACCAAAGTTTTACTTACGAAGATTAACTAAACACTGTTTAGAACGTAACTAAGTACAAGGAAGAACAATTAATAAATAACTCAACAGGCTACGGACGCCTTTTTGATTTTTAATAAAATAACTATTTTTAATAACTAAGTACCTGCACTTGATAAATCATTACACAAAATTTTCAGCAGAACTTACAAAAAATAGTCAAGGCCGTATGAGCACACTTAACATATCGCGCATTTTTAGGGTTCCTTACACAAAGGGTAAAAACGGGACCCTATTACTAAGACACCGCTGTCCGTCTGTCCGTCTGTCACCAGGCTGTATCTCATGAACCGTAATAATTAGACAGTTGAAATTTTCACAGATGATGTATTTCTACTGCCGCTATAACAACGAATACAAAAAAAACAGAATAAAATAAATATTTAAGGGGGCTCCCATACAACAAACGTGATTTTTTGCCTTTTTTATAGATAGTGGTACGGAACCCTTCGTGCGCTAGTCTGACTCGCACTTGGCCGGTTTTATTATAGTTCACTGCCCATGACCGAAGCCCGTGACGAACAACACAATATGCCCACTAACACCTCACAGCAGCCGCGGCGCGCCCGTTCGGTCGCACCGCCGCCGCGCCGAGGCTGGGCAGTAAATGGGTCTTACTCTCTTCTCACATAAAGTTGCAACTTTGCAACAAAAAATCAAAATTCAATAACTTTATTTCTTTAGGCTTACAAAATAAGCACTTAGACAAGTCAAATTTTATACATAAACAGTTTTATAGATTATCAAATAAGAAACAAAATGTCATTGATTTTGTTCGCTTAAATTTTTTGTCCAACGATTATTAAGTTATTCAAAAATGTTTGCATAAGAACATTACTTCATATTCTCCCTCTAAAAGAACAAGCTAAGCTTTGTTCTAACTTCAAAATCCAACATAGTGATTTAAAGTGCTAAAGTTTTGAATGTTTTGATCAGTGTTTTGGTGTTTGAATTTAGAACACACCAATATATTCGACCTCCAATCTCAATGCTATACAAGCTCCTTGCGCAAACAATACTAGATAAAAACTCCGTAGTCATAGTATGCAACTCTTGGGATTTATAGCGGGTGAATAACATACTGAATATTATTTCTTCGGCGATTGTAACTTTAATCATGTAAGTTTCTTTAATCACCTATCCAAATAGTAGGGTAATAAAACCAGCGTAGAACAGAAACTAATATCCATCCATTTGGTGTTGCCAATGGCACCCCCTCATTTGTGCTGAGTTATTATGCTAATATAGTACTGCGATACATTTTACTCAACGAGAATTATTACCTTCAATGAGTAAACCGCGGAAATCCAGCGACACCCTGTATAACGACAGTATTTTTGCTTATTGGTGATATTGGATTAAATTTAATATGTTTTCACGTAATTTTCCAAAGTAGAAATTAAATAAATTCCCAATAAAACATCGATTTCGAACAAAACTTAATCAAAATATAAGTCCTTTATATGCTACATTTAATTTTTTTTTAACCAATACTGGGATGTAAAAAACACAAAATCGAGCTTTACGCAACACACTGCACTACGTTACGTACTTTACTTTACACTACGTACGTTACTACACTCCCATACACAGTACTAATATAGCATATACAATACAATACAATATACTTTATTGCACACCAATTAATTAAAAAAAACATATCACAGAAAACAAAAACAAATAATGTACGATGGGCGACCTTATCGCTAAGAGCGATCTCTGCCAGGCAACCTTAGTATGGACAAGAAGTGATAGAAAAGGTATAGACGGTGGCGTGTAAATAGAATACTGTTTAGGTTATAGCACTTATACTGATTAAGTTGTATTTATTTGTTTTACGTACCAAGTCTTGGTTTCTCCACACACAAATAAACACACTAGAGGTTAAGAAAAAGTTTAAACTGTTGTCAAATTTTATAACAAGCGGATGAAAAACCGGCTGTTAGCATTTAAATATAACACAAAACACTTTTAACGTTGTTACGGTATACAATTTAATCTATAACGTTTTAAATAAAATAAAGACGTGTGCACACATGCGACGCGAGTACGATAAATTCCCGAAATTCCGCATTTTATCGTGGTTATGTATAACGGGAAAACCCGTTTAATTTGAACCTTAATACCTCGACATAAGAGTGTGAAAGCTAAGGTTACACACGCGGAATGCCAAAGCCGAAACCGCCCCAAGCTCGTAAAACCGAATTGTCAATTTAAATTTAATCTAGTTTATGGGGGAGTGACGCTTTACATGCACTATTATTCAGTTATTTCATTATTTTTATTCTGATTATGTGGGTACATATTTTAAATAAAATTTGCATGGAAATATGTTTTTTTGTCTATATGCGAAATTTGCTGAAAATTGTATCTATCCAGCCATTTTTCATTATCTTAATGGTGGTTGAGATTTAACAGAATTAATTACATAGAATAAGGTTAATAAATCTAAGTTGCCTGGAAGACATCGCTCTCAGCGATAAGGTCGCCTATTGTACTGGTCATTTTTAAATTTAGATATAAGGTAATAATCTTGTTTATGTTTTATTTCAATAAAATGTCATTCATTCATTTATTTTTTAACCGACTACGCAAGAAGGAGGACTTCATAATCACAAACGTTAATTTGCAGAAATGTAGGTACATGTTTAATGCTCCATGGAAGCTGAAAAGCCTCAGAAACGTCAGGTTATAAACAAAATAATAAATATACGCGATCAATCCGGTTAAAACAGTGTTTTATTATGAGTTCTCGCGAAAATAACCTTAGAATCTACTACATGTTTAATGCGAAGATTTATATTATTGGACTCCCGAAAATAAATATGTTACCCAATTTTTTTTAATTATTATGGAAAAAAACTAAAAATAAAACTCCATTCTATTTCGGGCGATAAAAACGCTGCCCTTTTTTTGTGACGTTACCGTTTGTCAATTCAACTCAAAGTGCTTCTGTTCCTTTAATCAAAATAAAATTAGTAACAAATAAATTATAAATACCATCATGTTTGTTGTATGTGTGCTGTGCCTAATAAAAAATGTTCTTTCTTTCAAAAAAGATATCCCGCTAAAACCTTCATGACAATACGGTGAACGGTGACGTCACGTTTAGATATTTTCGATTGAGTCATAAAATATCTACTTTTCAATTTTTACATAGTTCACAATAAAAAAATCAAAAAGTACAAAAATAAATATGCAGATTTATTTCTATATCAATAGACAAAATAAATAAAAATAATCAGCTTTTTTCAAGTCAGATACATGTATGTTAGTTAGTTAGGGGGTTATCCCACTAACATTATAAATGTCAAAGTTTGGATGGATGGATAGATAGATAGATGGATGGATGTTTGTTACTCAATCACGCCAGAACGGCTGAACGGATCTGGATGAAATTTGGCACAGAGATAGATTATAGTCTGGAATAGAACATAGGCTACTTTTTATCCCGGGATTCCCACGGGAACGGGAACTACGCGGGTGAAACTGCGAGGCGCTGCTAGTTAATAATAATTTATTTCAGGCAACACATGAGTACTTACAAAGTAACTTAACTCCATATGATAAATACCTTAGAGCCTAACATACATAATTATAAAAAACTTTTATTAATGTTGTCCTACAAGGCGTGCGAAAAATAAGTTCAAAGTGTATACAAACAAAGAAGGGTTATGTTTCTTCCCTGAGAAGTTTTGCACGTCTAACAAGTTTTCCTTTGTTTCAGGTATGTGTCTAGTAGAACCCAGAACTATGTTATAGTTCTGTCTCAACTAAGAAGACGTGAGTGATGTTTTCATCTTATCGTAGCAAGCATCGTGTAAGTAACATATTGCTTATTTGTTTTTGTGATTCTAAGCTTGCTCTGTCGAGTCAGTTCAACAAATGTGGCGCCTTGTAGTACTATGTTTGAAGATAAGACAGTTATGAATATCTTAGACTTTCTTGTTACGTTGTATATAACATTTAAAACGAAATCCCAGTTATTGATAATAATATTTTATACTTTTAAGAACTTGCCTCTCTCCCAATACAAATAGGTTTGCTGCAAAATAACCCTTTCAGGGTTAAGCTCGCCTTTGTAATAACCTCTCTAGAGTTAAATATATAAAAATATAAAATATATGGTTTATCTCGTGCGCTAAAGAATGAAGAAATGAATTTTTCCACGGAAATTCAAATAATTATATGACTCACTTACGCTTAGAATGACTAAAAAAAATCTAAAGGAGTCGATTCAGCTGTTCAAGAAAAAAAACAGAAAGTGTCTCATTAAATTGGTATTATAATATATCAAGACCTCTTGTTTACGCCCGTTGCCATGGAAACCATTTCTTACCAGTGATTGTGATAATTATCATGTGATGATGATTAATATGTTTTACGACGCACCGACGCACATATAAATTCTTCGACGGTCAAACTCACTTATGGGACCACTTCAAAATCAGCTTTTATACAACAACGAAAGAAATATTAAAATCTAATTCGAATTAGCGAAAACATTAGCAAAATTATTATTGCTAGTCGTGATATTCAAAAGTAATTTGTTGTTTTTTTTTTAACTTGACGGGATAAATACGAATCCATCTGGACGACGTTTTTCAAGGGACTATACTCTATACAATAAAAAAAGAATTTTCAATATCGTTTTCTCATAGACGGAGAAATCGACGAACATACAAAAAAAACGATATAGCCGAACATAAAACCATCTCCTGAAATCGAAAGTAAAGTCTCAAATAAGCTTTCACTGTATTAATGACTTGTCCAGACATTTTCGTTCATGTGAATTGTAAAATAAAGTAAATTACATTAAAAAAATAGATACTAATAAGAACTATTGTTAAAAATTAAAACAATTACTAAATTACCTGTAGATTGTTTGCAAACCCAAAAAATCTACAGGTAGCTCAACTGATGCATCAATACCAGTCGGAAGCGTCCCCAAGACGCCGACTGCATTGCCCCGCTTTGTGAATAAAGATATTAAATCTTTTATATGTATGCTCTGGTCTGGTCGCAATGTCCGAATGCTATTAATTTTTCTTTAATTTACGACTTATATTACTTTGCGTCTAGACGCGATAATGTATGCGTCTGTATTCATGCGTTACTTTATGGTTGTTCCGTGTTGTCAAGGTTATCGAAACCCTTGCCAAAGTTTTCAGAACTTTCTTGGTTATGGTGCTATTGCCATTTATGAAATCAGTACAGGAAAAATATTCTCGGCTTACAAAAAACAGGCAAAACGTATTGTTTTATATGATAATTTTATTGGGAATTGCTCAAGCCTTTGCTAAAAAGTCGGATGAAATATGTAAACAGTAAAACATTTTTTAACCTGTACACTGTTGCGGCGCGACCCGACACTAGATACTGTTTATAAAATAACCTAAAAATGCTCATTGTCACTTAAATCCCCCTTAAAAAATAACACCAAAAGTTTACAGCCTGTCTCACTTGACCGGCCAGCACGAAACCGCTGTCTGCCGACATTTTTTTATTTATTGATAAAGCACACGCACGAGTGTGTTTCGCGCCAGTTTGTCATTTTGTGGGTTGTACCGTTGTGCCTCGAAGTACTCGAAGTAAAAGAATGATGAAAATGTAATTTAAAATCGGCGTAGGGCCTGAGTTTGGGCAGTGTGTGTACATTTGTATTTTCGCACGGCAGGCTGTAAAGGTCATAATAGTATATTTTATCATTCTTTATCTTTTCAATGTTATACAATGCGATTTCTTGCCTTGGATCGATATAGCTACATTAAGATAAAGGTTTTGATTGAAAAAAACCCTTATTCATATTCCAATAAAAACTAAACTGAATGTTATTTGATAAATAAAAAGCGATTTATACCGATAGCCAGTCTAGGAAAATAAGCTGGTTTGGTAATAAACTTCAGCTATAAACTCGCTTAACACCAAAATTTTTAGGAGATATGCAAACAAATGAAACATTTCGTGCGTAAAAGTTTCATGAACATAATTATAATAACTAGAGGTGCAAGTGATAGATATGTAGGTAATAGATATGAATGTAAAGTGGTCATTGTTTTATTCTCTTTGTAATATTATTTTTTTATGGAGTAAACTGCAACAGATTTTTTTTTAAGATTTTCAATTTTTAAAATTTTAACTAGAAGAAAAATGAATCACTGGATGATTTGTAGGGGGAGTATTCAAACTAAATTTGTAAAAACTAGCGGTTTCCTTTAATTTTCAATAATGCAATTCATAGCAAAGATTGATTCTTATCAGCAACCGAATTCGTTGGTGCATAAATAAAGGTGTCATGTTTTTTTGGAAAATTGAACAGTTTGATTTCCTGCAAAAGTGAAAGATTAAAAAAAACTAAATATGCAGTTATTGTTTTCTTATAAATCGACGGCATGACTTTTCTCTAACTCCCGTGATTTCGGACTTGACCATCACCGCCCTTCTCAAATGTAGGTATATTTATTTGTCTTTGTCGTGTGGATAATATAATATTTGTCAGTTAGCCACGTAATTCGGCTTGCTACCTCTGTGGCACCACCCTTTAGTATTCCGACGGCTGAAAGGTACGAAGTCAAAGTCTATCGCAAAGCCGTCTGTCTACTCGTTCTAGAAACACTTTTGTATTTATACTATTTCATGTGTGTTTTGATATAAATACAAGGAATATTATTTTTCTTTTCGAACAAAGGCTTCTGCTTGAACGACGCTATCAAAATATAAGAAAGACCTGAAAGACTACTGAGTACTGTGACACACAAAATAGCTTCAAACTATAAAATAGTATAACACGACATTTCATACATTATCTATATATTATATATTAAAAGATACAATTTGGCACAAGCTCCACGCCATGGGGGTTTTCGTATTATCTCAATAGAATCCATATTGTTAATTAATATTATAAATTCAAAAGTAACCCTGTCTGTCTATCTGTCTGTCTGTTACCTTTTCACGCTTATACGGCTGAACGAATCTCAATGAAATTTTGTCGACCCAATTTCACGACATCTCACCGAGGGGAGAGGCGTCGAAAAATTGCCAAAATCGCCTCACGTAATTAGTAGACGCCCCTATATCTGGTCACATTAGCACCTATTTATTAACTTACAAAACGCAGTAAAGAATAGTTAAAGTAATTAATTCTGCATTTACTCTGCACTCTGAGGAAGCACGGAATTAGTTGACATCCCGGACTTATCCGTATTTATTATAAAAACGGATTAAAATATCCGAAATCCTTCAGCGTCCTCCCAAATCCTCAGATGTCAGACTCTATTTATAAAGCTTTTCTTGATGTCTACTCTACTTCAGCTTACTGCTGTATTTACATTTTACACTGTACTAGTAGCTGACATGCAGCTCAGGCTAGTAATTGAGGCAAGTTACTGAAGTTGGCTAACATTGTTGTAAGTAGGTACTTTTTAATCCACAATTATTGCCTGTTTCTTTAGTACAAAAAAAATTATAAGCTTAGACGGATCTTGGGTATAGATGTTTGTTATATATTAACAAGAAAAGTACTACACGAGTCGTATACAAAATGCATAGATTCAGATTTAAAAAACCTTACAGGTTACTTTTATTCAAGTAAAACGCGTGCTAAACTGCGAGCGAATGTTAGTTAGCTAAAACATTGACCATCAATCATCATCGTCATCATCAAAAGCTGGCTATACCTACCCTTCAACCACTTAACGATGGGATTCATAAATGTATAACATAAATTACTAAGAAATCATCAGTGTAAAACTTCAAAGATCAACATGCCAGTAGGTACTCCAGTTGAGTTACTGTCTTAGTGTAACTCTCGCCTTAAGCCTTACTTATCTGATTGTGTCAGTGTTATGTTATTTACTTCATGGTTTAGAGGGGAGAGGGGTGCGGGCAATGAACTCAGAGGAATGTTCCAGAAATCGGTCAAGCGGGGAATTTCATTGTGGAAGTGTTTAGAAATAGGTTTTTATGGGCTCAGGAGTAGGGGCCATTTTAAGGAATTTGTGGAGTTAATCTTTACGTAGGGGTATTTTTATTTTGATCTAGTTAGCTGCATTAAAACATATTAAAATGTTAATAAATCCCAAAAATTTACGATCTCGACGGGATTCGAACCCGCACCTTCCCCTTCAGCGCAGGGTTGTTCTTTTTTTTTTTTTTAGAGATTATCCAGAGTACTATAATAAATAAGAACCTTAGAATATTAAAATGTTTTTTCAATAATGTATCTTGTAATTTTAAAGTAGACTCATTCGATGACTATGTTTTGTCTGTCTGTTAGGTCTGTAAGCACACATTGGTATGGTCAAGTACACTTTGCACGCATGTAATTGTACCACAATATTGGAGACTTATACCACAAGGTTGGACACCCTAAAAGTGTAAGTTGTGATTAAAAAAAACTCGTACTTTCATTTTACAGAGCTCTTCGGTTATTATAAAGGCTCTTTGTTCTTTAGTGGTTTTTTATCGTATTTTCTACGCAATCTAAAAATAGCAGTGTGTATTTACATGTACCCTCTATCCAAATTAAATTTAACCAATAAAAATACCTTCAATAAACATCACTAACGTACAGCACCCCATCTCTAAAAGTTTTCATTAACATAGCGTACTCGTCACTACATTAAAGCGGCTGTAAAGAGAAGTACGGGAAGTATTGCCGATCTTCTTAAATCTCGTCCGTAGCGGCCACAGGGGCGGGTGAAGGCGGCGTAGCATTTCGTAGCAAGTGCTACGAGTCGTAGCGCTACGAAGTTCATGTGTTACTACGCCGTAGCTTGGCCTTTTACATTAGAAGTACTGATTGTTTGTTACATAAAATAATAGTGAGTTGAACGTGGAGTTCTTCCGTGATCATGGCGCATGAACCTGTGCCGAAATATTGGAAAACACAGGTAAATATCCCGTTCTAAATGATTTCTAAGTTGAACAACTACATATATGAAAACAGTAGACCTAAAGTATTAAAATTGACATCATTGCGTGGGTTTCCCCTAAGGTATTAAAAGAACTAAACCACAAAACCGCTTCTTTAGTCCTCTTCTTCTCAACACTTTTCTCAGAGCGGTCGTGGTCATCTAGTTCATTCTTGTTGGATGGCTGCTGGGATTCGTCTCACAATGTCTCACAATCTTTTTCTGTTTTTGGTCTTACTACTGCACTCACGTAAGGGGTCGCCCACTGCGAATCTTATCTAGTCTGTCCATCGCATGGGTGATCTTTCGCGCGACTTAGAGACTTAGAGCCTTCCACTCTGCCCTGCACGACAAGATGTTCAATAGTGTCACCGTCCCTCCTTGAGACGTGTCCGAAGTATTTGAGGATGTGAGTCTGGCTGGAACAAGACAGATAGACGCAGTTTGATGCCGAGTTCTTGGAGTATAGAGACATTCGTGCGAAACTCGGTCCATGATACAACAAGCATTCTTCTCAAGCACCACATCTCCAGTGCGTCAATTTTTTTCTTCTCAATTTCTCGCAGGGCCACGTATCAGCAGCGGATAAAAAAAGCTCCTTTGGTAGTCGGGTAAAAATCTCAAATCAAATCTAATTTTTTTTCTAGAGCAATTGTTCGGTGGTTATAGAAACTCTCTCGCATTAACATATACTTTTTTATTACATAGCTTTATTTTAGTTATCTTATAGATAATAAGGTAAAAGGTAATATAATGATGCAGAATATTCGTACTATCATTTCGATATAACTAGAAAAAACTGGCATGAACTCTTTTATCCTCGAAATTCTTTCAAATGTTTCGTTTATCGCCTCAGCCTCGATCCGTCCCGTTTGAGAGTTCCCTCAAGACACTTTACTATTATTGCCCCTCAGCGAAGCTTAAATATACGGTCAGAGGTATTCACACACGAACCTTCAGATTCACTCGGATTCTATTTAATTGAACCTTTTCATTCTGTCAAGTGGTACAAAAACAAAAACAAAGCATGGGTAGTGAAATGAAATACTCGTGCATTAGTTATGGAGTTAAGTCTGGTGCTTATGTTATTTGAGTCAATACATTCGCGTACAGCCCGCGCGGGCTCGTTATTGTATGCAATTGATGAGTCATCCTGGACGCCAATTTTCCTAACCAACCGCTTTTCTACGATAGAGGTATGGGTGCCAACTCGCCCTTAGATTAAAAAAAAAAACTCTAACTAGTGCGTGTGGTGCTATTTGCATGGAGATTGATATAATGGTTTCAATTTCAACCTCGACACTTTTGACGCGCGTCCCTCCATCTGTAGTTTCTTTCATCTTAGGTAAGATGACAAAATGTGACATCCTGAGACGATAACATTGTCAATAAGTTGAGCAGAAAAGGACTGGTTGACAGGTTAATGATAGTTGAACATTTTTGTTTTTATCCGTATTATGTTACTCAAATGGCCAATTAGCATCTTCTTCTTTATTGAAGAATAAAAAAGCTATCTATGGCACTCATTCGGTAACTCACTCACACTGTTTTCAAAGAAGAAAAACAAAAGTGATTTAGAGAGAACAATAAAACTTTTGAAACTCTCATGGTTATTAACATAGAAATCATTTAGAACGGGATATTCCGTGATCATGGCGCATAAAACTGTGCCGAAATATTGTAAAACTCAAAAATCGAATCATGGTAAATATCCCGTTCTAAATGATTATTATGTTAGAGAGAACAGTTGCTCACACTGACAAGAGTGAATCATCAACTGACTGAATATCCTATTATATTAAAGGCATTAAAATTTTGCATTTGAAGTCAGTTCTCTAAATAAACAGCTGTATAATTTAACGATGAACCTTGCTGCATATCATGTGTAGTAGTAGTTTTGTAATAATACTCTACATATGTGTGCAAAATTTCAGCCCGATCCATTTAGTAGTTTGGCGTTGTCTTATTCAACACGACTTCTCAACGGCACAAACTTTCGCTTTTGTAATTATATGACGACGGGCACACGTACATAACTGACTTCAGTGAGTAAAAGTACCCGTATCTAAGTCGACTTATATCTAAGTCAAAGAGTGTCTTACTACTTCGACCTTAAAATCACGACCCAATTATATTGGAAAGCCCAAACAAATCGTATCCGAACCGTCGACCCTTGTTTCATACTACATCAACTAACAGTCGAATGACTGCACTAAAGATTATGAAAATTTCGGCCATTTAATATTGACAGGGCCATCGGAAATCTATACTAATAGCCATTCCGGAATCTACCAACCGACCAGTACAGCTAAACCTGTATCCAATCTAGCAAATAGAGTCTGTAGTGAGAGTTCAAACCGAGTGAATGGTTCACTTTGTACTGGTCGAAGATCTCTGCTGATATTGCTGACAATGCATCTGGAAGATTATTGTACCGGTCGAAATACCGTGGAAATTCTGTTTGAGAAGGTTATTTAGGTTTAAGTGATACTTGGAATGATTGGCTAGTAAAGTTTAGGGAAAATATTTTCCAATATTGAGTTGTTTTGTCTTTGTGGGAATAAGGAGAAGGTTGGGGAAAATGGAAAACCACAACCATCTATCTGATTTAAGCTGTTGTGGTTTAATGGACGGATGGGATACCTTTCTGTTTTGATTGAAAAAGTCTTATAGAGTACAAATCTGGTAATGTTTCGAAGAAAAAGTTTTCCTGTATAGTTCAACGAAAATTCATAAATCATTACTTTCAGGAACTTTTACAGTGAGAGATGATTAACCTATGATACGTCTATTTGGATGCATCCAAGTAGGTTTGCCGCATCCAGCATCTGCAGATGCTGGATGCGGCAAACTAAAGACAGGGTGCTATGACTCTCCTTTTAGGGGATGCCTATGTCCAGCAGTGAACTAATTTATTCTAGTGATGATAATGTTGACGATTAATCATTTAGACCGAAGGATTCTCCAAACCAGCGGTTAAACGGAGATTAAAACTCCAAAACCATGCTTAGTTACAACGGTAGCGAGTCGACTCGAAATTAATCCTTCTTCGCTAAACGGAGGTATTAAGTAGAAGGTAATCTCCCGACATTTGTGGAAACAATAAGCTTTCGAAATGAAGCCTGCTATCGGTTTAGTTGGCAATGATGAAGAGGGAAAAGTTACAGATTTGGTTTTTTGTTTACATAGGGAAGTGGTTTGTCTTATCGTGCGTTTTGTTAAATTCCCCCTTTTTTTATAAGTTCCTAAAGGCTGACTAAGATTTCTCATTTAAAACATGTAGTGATTTTAGTAATCCCATTAGGGAACGTTAAACCCATTTGAATTTCATTGAAAAGTGTCTCAATCTGGTTTTATAGTGCTAATGAACCACAAAAAAATACGAAATTTTTATTCTATTGATATTTGCCCTAAAAATGCATTCAAAATTTGTAACTTGACGAAAACGCTGGACGTAGTGGACGCCATATTGCTCTGTGGTGTTGCTGATGACAGTTGATTTTTATTTTACCTTTAGAGCCGTATGACAAAATAATATTGCACCTACTTTTTCATGGTGTTTGAAAACAGATTTTAAAAACCGAAAACTTTGAATTTAATTTTAAAATTTGTTTTATTATTTTATGAACTAAAATGAATTCTCCGACAGTTTTTTGCCTAAGCCATACCTCAATATTACATTTTATTTTTAGATTTTTTTCTCATGTAAATAAATAATGCTGGACAATTCACACAGCATTATCTAGCCCCAAGCTAAAATACAGTAATATACCCTATTTGAGTCTCGAAAAAACTCAAATAATTCAAAGATCTTGCGAAGTACCCTCGACTGTCCTAAGGAACACAGTCGTATCTACTCGAGCTTCGTAACCTACTCTATATTTTGATAGTCGGACCCAAGATAAATAGGTGATAACGTCCCCCCGAGGCCCTTAACATGGACTTCGGGCTTTGGCTCTTAACCCAAGTAATTACTGGGGCAGTGGTGTCCTGAAGAATAAACCTTGGCTCAAGTCGTTGAATTATTTGTTGTTTATTGTAGTGGGCATTTGGGTATTCAAGGGTTCAAGATTGCTTTTCTAGCAGCTTTGCTGTCTATCTAAGAAGCGAAATTTGCCAAACGACGCGCCATACAATGTCGTTCGTCTCGTCCCAGTTTTTGGCAGATTTCAACGTCTTCCTTTGATTTATAAGATTTTATTATCATGATTGATTCTACAGATCAGTGTTATAAAAATACAGGTTGCTATTTTATTAGATTTAAGTGTGTTGATTACGTAAGTAACGTTTCGAAGTTCTGTATCTAGTTTTACTTATTTAAAAAATGAAGGTATTGGCTTTCTTCAAAATTTAATGTACTTGCCGTCCATGTGCCATGGCAGTGGGGCACGCTGTATAATGATTTATTCTTACCAAATCTTCGAAAGATAAAAGATGCGAAAGTTGTTAGTCTTTTAATAAGAACGATGTTCATTATCAAGAGAAATTTTGTCCTTAAGCATAACAATTCTAACAACCACAATCTTAGGAACAAAACACACGAATAACATCCCCCTATGTCAGTTGCCTTTAGCTAAACGTAAGTAATCTCTTCAACAATACAATATAATGAACTCATTTACTGAGATTGTGTAGATTTATTGTATACAATATACGAAATGTTCAGCCTTTCAAATGAACAACATAAAAGGATATTATAGGTATAATAAAATGCTTGGGGAGTTCTGAAGCTTGTTAGAAGAAAATTAATAATAGTCTGGTAGCGAACAAGCTGGCTTAAAATAATAGGTTGTGTATTTTCAGATGAAAAACAACTAGTAAAACTATATAAAACCACTGGAGGATGCCATACCTAGAAATCTAGGAACGGTAGAAGCAATCTTTAAATATGAAATAAATTACTTTGCAAGAGTACTCGCAGTCCATGAGACATTTTGTTATTTTTGCGTGCGGTGACGCAGCTTCGCTGAGTGCAAGGCTCTGAAGGACGTAATTATGTTTCTAGGTCGTATATAACTGAAAATCCACATAAAGATAGAGAGAGATAAAAACACATTTCAATTCTGAAGAGAATTTATCGTTTTCATACAAGAGTTCGTTGTTTGAATCCTTCGGCTCTCGTGACTCGTAGTGATATGATTTCAGCTAAAAAGTTACGTGTCTTTGTTAAACGCGACTCTTCACCTGCTGCGTAATACCAAATAAACCCGCTGCCATCATTGTGGAATCGAGCTTTAAGCTGTATAAAATTCTAATAAGCTTTGCGTGAACGTCAACGTCATGATTAATAAGCAAAACGAGCGAAGGCGGTAGTACCTGTGTCGAGATCTGACGTATCTACACTGTACAAGGATGCATTACATTTTTACAGCTAGCTAGCATGTTGGTAATTAGGGGCTAGTTTTCAAGTAAATCAATCACTTTGTCGGGTTTACTTTTGACCATTATTTTTACCGTCATTCTTACTCAAGTTAAAGACTGCAGTTTTACTTTTTCATAGAAATTAAAGCTCCGTTTTCAAGGCATTTAAAGTCAAACACAGATTTGGTAAAAACTGTAACTCTTGTAGATTAGTGATTCAAAGTTATCTTCACTTTGGACACAAGACTTTTCCAGGTATCTACGTTCAGAGCTCAAAGCTTAACGTCCATAGTTTTAGCAAAGATTGAAAAACCCTACAGAAACAATCAACAAAATCCTCTCAGGAACTTCACAAGTTCGCTCTATTAGAAACATTTTGTCCAATCCTTTATTAGGCTAGAAAATACCCACCCGACCCGGAGCCCAGAAATCCTTAACACGTAGTTGAATTAAAATACCTAGTGACCCTTTTTCATTAATAAGAGATCTCCGCCCCACACTGAATATTTATGCAGGTGGGGTGTGGTGCAAGTTGGAAGAATTTGATGGTTATTAGTGCCCAAAGTACTAGGAGAGGAGAAGTTGATTTGAGATACAGAGATTCGCTGGTAAATCAAATTAATTCTCATAGGTTTATGCTACCCAAGCACTAGGACAGCACTATTTTTGTGGTGGAGTTTCGTCCCGGCCAACCATAGCTAAGCTTAGTTGTTGGCCGGGTCCGTAGTGTTAAAGGAAAGCATGCTGTAACGCGACAAGACGACCCATCCAATGGCAGAAAAGCGTACGTTATTTTTTCTCGTTAGCTGCCAGTAATATTGTTCACGTAGGCATAAAAAAAACGAATAGCTAGAAATAAAATTCCATTCTGAAAAGTCTTATTATATCTAAGAGACTGCATTAGTATAGGCATGCGTCGACGGAGCATACGATCATGCCGTGGTCTCTTTAAACTAAATATTTTCCGATCTCTGTTTAAACTCTTTATTAGAATACAACTCTTTTTATAACCCAATCAATAATCTCTGTGCAGGAATTGATATCTGTTCATATTGTTATCTGTTGCTGTTCGCTATCTAGGGTAGTATGGACAGTACCAACATCGCCGTATACCTATTGCCTATTGCTATTGCTGGGCGGTAGACGGTATCCCAGGGACGGAAATAGACTACTTTTTATCCCGGAAAAGTGCGAGTGAAACCGCGGGCAGAAGCTAGTTTTATGTATTCTGTTCTAGAGAACAATCTCTGTGCTTGGTCTACTGTTGAAGAAACAATAAATCTTTTGAAATTCTGAAATAGCTCTGCTGTTCGCTTTTACTTGCATCTCGGACCGCCCAACTTACGTGAAGGCGGTTACTTGATTTTTCTGATACATTTTCATGAGGTAAGGAGCCATCGTCGGGTCTATTACGCCCTTGGTAGTTGAGATTGGACCCCTATACAGATTCGTTTTGTCTACGAGAAGTAATAGCAAGTCTTTGTAGTTTACTACGTATAGTCATCTGAGTATATACACCCTCGGTGACCACCTACCCGACGGGAATAGTCTCTTGTAATTGCTATAACGTACATATTTCTATTGACTATTGAACGTAAAGGTTACAATAGCAGTTCGATAAAAAAAATCTTTGATTCGATTTTTTCGGAAATTCTACTGAAGCTAGTAAAAAAATAAATTTCGTAGCCATTTTTACTAGGTTTCTCAACAAAACTAGAAAGATACGTGTAACCATACTTATAAAATAATTGCTATTCATCAAAAGAGTAAATCTGATATTTTAACCCTTCACAATTACAAAGCCATAATGACTTCACGAGCCGAGATATCATTTTACTCAATTAATTCCAATCCTGTTATGGCTTCGGTAAAATAAGGTCGCTTGACCTCCAGGTTGGTAACCGCCGAAGTCATTTTGTTGCGGTTGGCGACCCTGCTTAGGCAGATCAAATTTAATAAGGCTTTCAATTACTCCCTATTTGCGGAGGCGATTGGCCTTTTCTCTGCGAAATATTCATATTTTATGAGACTATTCAGAGAGAAATATAATTAGTATGTTGAAGATGCGATAAGACAGCACTATCCTCATGATCATCTTCATAAAACTGGACAACCGGGCAAAGTTGTACCACCAGGAATCAATGTGGGTTTTGTCAGGAAAGCACTCAAAGGGGTTATTCCTCCAAACCTAGATTCAACCACATCCGTCAATGCCCGTTTCTTTTACCCATTCCTTGCCCTGCCTCACCGGTGCTACCCGAAGGGGCGGCGAGCCGCAGCTACACGCTAGCTATACTGGTCATGTGTGTCATGAGCAACGAAAGTGTTACTTGACTAAATTATGAGCCGTTTGCTTTGCAGTGTCGAGCTGGTAGGACACGCCGACCGCCACGTGCCATCTCGGCACGTGGCGATCCTCAGCACCGATTGTCAACAAGAGAGTAAAATAACTCCAAAGTAAATGTTTCAATCGATGGTTCAGTCAAAATAAACAGGTTAACGTCGCAATCCAGTAACTCGGTTTAAACAGCTGGGCCGGCGCGCCGTAACCTGATTAACTGACGAATTCAGTGTAAATACGATTGTCCTGTCCGACTGTCCATGAAGTGCATGTTACGGCAAAATGTATATAGGTAGCTGGTAGGCATCGTGAACAATGCATTTTGTTATACTATATAGTTTGAATTTACCTACTTACATTGAGACTGATTTAGTTGTAGCTACGTATGCGCTGAAAATTGTGTATGTTGACAGCGGGATAAATTGTCTAAGATGTTGACATTCGTGCTTTTTGTCAATTAAACCTCTTTAAATTTAGAGACATCTCAACCTCCCTCACCCTATTTGTAAAATATATCCAAAAAAAACAATCAAAAGTGTTTTCAAATAACCTCCTATCTTCTTTTGTTTGAACTAAGTAGAAGCTATGTATCAAATTTGGAATACCACAGACTGAGGTTTTGTACGACTCTTTGGTTCTTCAAAGAGTCTCGTACAAAACCTCCTTGCCCAAGCAAACAAAACTGGTAACTGAACTGTTGAAATAAGCCTCAAAGTATTAGTTTCGTAACGTTTCATATTACTCGAAGTTAGTTCGATGTAACCCAGATTTCACTGCAGGCTTGCATGCCAAGAATTTGAAGCTAGAGTTTCATATTGCTGTTCGCATTTGGATTTGAATATGGGCCGAAAGACGTTAAATCGAAGGCACAGTTTGTTTTATATTTGTTGCTGCAAGTTGATATTTTATCTTTTGAATTGGATTATAGAAGTACTAGATAAATCTTAAATGTAAAGTGATTATTAACAAAGAAAATTACAATCAAATAATACTAGTAAACAAATTAGAACTAGTATTTACAATTGAGCTAACTGCAGACTGTTGCAAACAATCTACAGGTAGCTCAACTGATCCATATCAATACTAGTCGGAAGCTTCGTCCCCGCAAGACGCGCTGGCTGCATTGCCCTGCTGTATGGCAATACTGACGCGCTGCGCATGATTCTCTACCAGCTCTCGGCTCTCGCTTCGCTGATAACTTTTTAAAAACCCGGAGAGCCTCGATACCCCACGGACCAAGGGATTCGACTCCAATCCAAGGGAAGCAAATGCGTAGGCTCTGTCAAGACCTGCATATTTGCGCCTCTTGAGATCTTCGGTCAAATCTGCCGCCACACCAGCCCTCACGGAAGTGATTTGATTCATTCTAAAATATTTTATAGAAGGCATTTTGTAAAATAGAAATTGCTAACACCATCAAATCTAGCTCGTATTTACAAAACGAAACAATTCCCGCGTTTATCTCGTCGGCACGCGTCACGTTTGATATGTAAATGTTGGCAGCACTGCGCAGTCATTAATGCGTTTCTGTTAGGTTGGTACGCCCAGACGTGTTATTTGTACTGTGCACTGGCTGATGTTTTATTGAAAGCTCGCCTAATTCATGCAAAAAGGTTTCGTTTGATGTACGCATTTGTGCGGGAATAAAAGAAATTAGCTGGATCTCCTTTGTTTTATTCAAGAGAAAGTTAAACATACCTTCCATACCTACGACACATGGTACCTACAGGCTATAAAGAATCAGAAGAAAACTTTTCGTAGCATGGCGATAAACTCATTCTAGATTATTGGAATGCAAACAATCACGTTTTGTTACATCATTCTTAGCTATATAGGGTTTTGCATGAAATTGTTACTAGATGCTAGATGATGTCCACTTATTTGTTTTACCAGAGTTTTGAAAATATTTAATTTTATAGATTTCGTTGCGCTCATTCCAAATTTTCTGGCCAAGACTCGAGGTGGCAAAGTTCAGAAAGACCACAGGAAATCTATAAAGTTACCCATTTTCAAACTCTCCGGAAACTTTTAAGGTAACCTCGTATTTTCGAACCGAATGACTCGACTAGTTTTACATTCTAATATTTTGCAAAGGATTTCCGCAAATACCGCCTGATTCTAACTTATTTTTGTTCTAAAGATTAAGGTAAGGTCCCGATATCTTAAAATGAGATTAATACTTACAAAACCTTGTTTTTCACATAAAAGAAACCTAATTCCCGAGAAGAATTGTCTTTAAAAGTAGACCGCCCTACTTTCCCACAAAACGGTGGGCAAGACAGGTAAGACAAAAGTTGGCACACTTAGAAGTGTTCGGATGCTGAAGACAATAGCTCTTAGACGCTGGCCAAGACAATTGAAAGGAAAACCTCAGTTTATGACTGATATTTCCAAGCAACTTATAGTCTAGCTAGAGTAACTGAATAGTAATAGCTAAAGACGCGTGTTGTACTCTGTAAGAGGGCATAACGTTCAGTTTAGATAAATTAGGTAGGTTTTGCTGAGATTCCCCGTAAAGGGATGAAACGATAGTGTTCTTCCAACACATTTAAGGTTTGTTGTTAACCCGCTTACATCAGTAATGAACTGCTAAGCTAGTTGAATAGAAGTTAGTGTCTTTTGTACTCCTGTGGTTTTGTTTATCTTAGTTTCCTATGCTAAGCATGTTTCTAACGCGATGTTCTGTTCTCTAAAGAGTTATACATCTAACAAAACTCTAATCGAAATAAGGATCACATAATTACATCTAGTTTAATAAAATAGAAAACGAAATTTTTAGTCAAAGTTTCCTAAAAAATGAGAAAATTTCTCATTCGCAGTCCCCCCAGGGTTGCCACATCCGTAACAAACTGGACAAAACAAGAGAGAGTTATCAAAACTGCATGAATGTTGTATTATTGTATTTGCAATGAGTTCTGATGTATCCAGTCAGTGAGCTGCCGCAGATGTCGCTGTGTTAATTTAACTTTTCCGTGCTGGTCAGTCTAGTGTTATTGTAGTCTAGATGGGCTAGGGTATATTTTATCTTTTTTTCATCTTCACAGATAGAAATTGGATACGACAAGTCGAAGAAAGGCGCGCACATTTTATGGATCATATATATTATGCACTGATGCGACACAAACACGACTGATGGACTGACAACTGAACCTAGTCTAAGACTGACAAAGATAAGCTTCGCAAATCCGTCAATTTGGTAAAAAATTAGAAAGACAAAGTTGGATACTGTCGATTTATGACGAGGTATATTTTTTATATATTTTGGTGTACGACAGACAGCGTTACTTTTTTCTTTCATAATTTTTAGTACCTATATGCCTGATTTGCGAACTGCTGAATATTTGAAATGTATTAGTAGTGTAATAATATAGTGTTACAACTTAAATTGCTATAACAAAAAAAACAAACCAATAATATGTATTGCACTTAGCTTATCACATCTAACGGTTCTATACAAATGTTTGCGTGTTCAAAGCATATCCCTCTGTGTTAACAAATTGTGTAGGTGTTCATGTGAAAAATAACCTGTGAAGAAGAACCAGAGTGGATTAGACGGCTGGGGACCGCGGTAATCAATTTGTAAATAGAAACGTATTGATGATGATTTGATTAGGCTAATGTTTGATTGTGATTTTACTCTGGGACGAAGTCACCAAGAACAGCTTGTTCAAGTTCATCATCATCAGCCTATATTAGTCCACTGTTGGACATAAGCCTAATGAGCGCCATAGCGCCCTGTCTTTAGCTTGCCGCATCCAGCATCTGCCAGCAGTCTTTCGTAAATCGTCATCCCCGGGGCCTACACTACGTTTGCCTAGTCGCGGTCTCCACTCAAGAACACGTTTACCTGTTTTGATCAAATTAGAAAGCTAAAATATCTAAAACAGAAAACAATAATTACAACTAATATTTAAACTTAAATCTATTTTCTAAAAATCTAAGCCGTCACCAGAAGGCAAAGTACCCAGAATGCTGGCAGTTGCCACGTTGAATGGCAATGCTAATTCGTTGACCGAAATAAAATATCTATAGATTTCAATATTCAAGTAGGGAAATTTGTCGCTGGTTATCACAATGTTTTAATGATTTAATGAACTACGGTCTTCTATCTTTTATCTCATGGCCTTTTTGCTTTTTAAATGCGTAACTGGATTAACTAACATTGAACGATTCCTGTGTCTATCACTTGACAGTGAATACTGATTCTTCACCTATTTTAATACATCAACTTACAATCCTAATAATATCACACAAGGTTATTAGTAAATTAGTACGTCAACTGCAAGTGCTGCCCATCATCACAAACACGCTCGTAAAGACGCCAGGTCTAAATTCTTAAAACAAATATAAATCACCTTACTTAATATGTATGGGCAAAAATTTGTGCCACGTTTTGAAGATGATGTTAGTAGAAGTAGAAGATGTTTGTGCAAAGAGAACGCCAAAACGACTGAATGGATCGAGCTGAAAAAGATTGCTTGCTCACATAAAGATTCAAAGAGAAGAGACATTTCCATCCCAAGGTTGCCTGGAAGAGATCGCTTCTAAGCGATAAGGCCGCCCATTGTACTTATCTTATGTGATGTCTCTTTGTTGTGTTATTTTCTTGTGTACAATAAAGAATTTTTGTATTGTATTGTATTGTAAAGATTTCGGCCTGGAATAACATATCAGCTACTTTTTATTCCGAAAAAAGCATGGTAAGCCGCGGGCAAAAGCTAGTGTGACATGTGATAATGTGCTTTTCTCACGCACTTCAACGGAATAAAATAAAAATAAGTAGGAGCAAAAAAAGTAGCGATCATAGAAACTCATTCAATTATCGCAGGGAGGGGAGTGGAAACCAATTATCAAGGGAGCTGTACCACAGCTTCTTTCCTCGACTTGAGCTATTAAGATAATTCACACGAGGTTGCAAGTTGCGCGTCGTGCTGTGTCCACACAGAGAGTGAACACAAGGCGAACCTTGTGTTTAATCTTTGTCAGATATTCAGGTTCTGCGTGGTTTTTTCGAATTGCATAAATGATTGACGATTGTCGATTAGGGAAAGGTCTGTATCTAATAATGGAATGTGCTCTGAAAGTTATTAATTACTACTTTCTTACTTCTTACCGTGATGTGTTCCAAAAAAGCTGGACAAAGCTACTCTAATACTCTAGAAACTGTTTAAAGTTCCTGTTAGTTATCTTTGTATTTTCACTACCTCATGCCTACATCCGTTTCCGTTTTTTTCTTTTCATACTTTTTTGTACGTTAGTCGAAATGTTTATTCTTCTACTACATACCTCGAAGTCTAACACCCTCGTCGTGTGCAAGGACCCTAACGGCTGACACTTGTTATGAATCGCCTGCAAGGTGCAACAATAGTAGGTTTAATTAAGAATCATTGAGGGTAGGCCGGGGAAAGTTCGGCCATTTCGATGACGTAGGCTTTTGTGTTTCGTTATTTGTTTTTTTATTTACGGATTTTGGGGTCCGAGTTTCCCTTTTGCTAATATATTTTCTCTCTGTTTCAGGTACGTGTTGAAACTTTCGCTATTTGTAAGTAGATACATAAAATTAATGGCTACAAAACTGCCTAGATATGTCTAAAGTTGACTAAAATGAAGGTACTACTTTTTGTTTTCTTTAAAAAGAAATCAAAAGTTTAAGCTTACACGTAGTTAAAACTACATTTAACTAACCAAACCACATCGCGACACGTTCGTGCTGTCTAGCACTAAAGTATTCTAGTGCGATTTTAGTACCCACTGCGTCGCTAACAACGAAAATGTGCTGAAATTTCGTGAAAATCTGTCTCGCTGTCAACCCTCAAAAGCCTACGGCGCGTCACCATGGAAACGGACTGGCTTTAATTTAGCTCTACAATGCCAGCTTGCCGTCGTCGTTGTTATTATACATCATGCTCCAATTATTACCGTCTCGCAAGAATAGAAAAGGCATGTAGCCTAAGCACAAGTCGTCGCTATCTGGCAATATCGTTAGATAGATAGATAGATAGAGATGCATTTATTGACACAACAAAGATACAGCACAGAACAGAAAGGAGGAAAAAATATAACAAAAGTTACTAGGTCTTACCTACCTACTCACCCACAGACTAGAAACAAGAAAGAAATAAGCTAGATAAGTGAGTAGACAGGCAAGCTTGGTTGGGGGTAAGTCAACCCCGGGTGGGGTGTGTGCACTGCGCTGTAACGGTGCAGGCCAAAGGGTTCCACCTCAGCTTAATGCAACCTCACATTAATGCGAGGTAGCGCTGATTTTCAGGTGAGACCTGTTTGAGGTGACCTCACCACTGACCACTGATTATTTATACTCGTTCGTCGTAGTTTCGTTCTATTCGTCTAGTAATAAAATATCAGTACTTGCTGAATAAAATCCCCGTAAAAGATAACTTTATTTAAGTTCAAAGTTATCTCTGTGCTTCTTGAAAGTTTGCCGTTTGATATGATTTGATAGCTTTTAATATTAATTTTGGCCTCAACCATAAAATAGGTTCCTAGTTCCATGTCCATTATTATCAGCAATTTATGAAAAATATACATCATAACATTCATAGCGTAAAGTATTCGTGCTATGGCCACGATAGCGGCGAAGTTTCCCCCTTAAGGATTTTTCAACGATTTCCCTTTGTTGGGAGTTTTGAAATACTCCAATTATCGATTCGGTAAATGTTTGAGAGCTGTTTCCTTTTATTGAGGCAGGTGGTTTTTTGCTTATGTTTTTACAGAAATGCACGTAGTATTTTGGCTAAAAAATCAATTATTTTAACAGATTAAGTTAAGTTTGTTGTACCGCGTCGTGTATAAATAAAATCAAGCGATCATTTTTGAGTCAATTTTAACGTAGATTGAAACACGGCCGCCTATTTAAAGAGTTTTCCAATTGTAACATATTTTGAGTCATGCTAGTACGCGAATATTGTCATAATCTAAGGCTCACGCAAAAAGGCAGTAATTCGCTTTTCAAATAGAACAGGCTAAACATCACACTCGTGACGTCACATCATGCCAGCTCTGGGTGCCAGCTCGATCACTCCTCCGCAAATAGAACACTGGCGCACTTCCGATTTTTTTATAGGTATCGTCTAGTCTAGACCTTCGTGACACACCGTAGGACACATTTTCACTGTACATCAGGTGAGATTGTGGTCAAACAAAATAAAGGAGTAAACATCACGGTCGTGAGCAGCCTCTGCCAGCTGTTTAAACCCAGCTCTAAATAAAAACAAAACACTGTTGAACCGCTGGGGTAAACGTGTTCTTGAGTGGAGACCGCGACTCGGCAAACGTAGTGCAGGACGCCCTCCGACCAGGTGAGATGACGATTTGCGAAAGAATGCTGGCGGGTGCTGGATGCGGCAAGCTGAAAACAGGGCGCTATGGCGCTCATTAGGGGAGGCCTATGTCCAGCAGTAGACGATATAGGCTGATGATGATGATGATGACTGTTGCACCATTCGCATTTTCGGGTACTTTCACCACAAAGGTTCGATGCCTGCAACCTGCAACCCATTACACTAAACTGTCACTAAAACTGTCATCACAATTGTTGATGTTCGTCTACGATCGTAAAATGAAGAAATTATAAAAGTAAACACAGGTAATGGTTAACGTTCCAACAGTAGCGTGCGACATGCAATTTGAACAATGAAATTTCTCGCGAAAAGGAACAAAATAACTTTGAGAAGAGGTCGCTTGGTGTTTTCGTACCACATTGCAAAACATTCAAATGTTATCAACGAAAGGTCTTGCTTACATATCGGATACTTGTACCTGATTTGACGTGTGAGTTTATCCCAAGTAAACCTTCCTATACCTTTTCTTCAATTCGCTGTTTTACTACTCTGCTATGTTTAAAATACCATAATGTCAGTTGTTGTTCAGTGAAAAAGGAGCATAACAAATTATTAGCAAGAAATAATATAACGAAAACGGCATGAACTCTTGAGCTAAAAAGAACCTAAAACTGAGACGATTTATATAGATGTCGCCGTTAAAAAGCCGAGGAAATATCGTCAGAATTATGAGAATTCATAAATTGCACGTACGTTATTATGCGAGGCGGTATGGAGCCGACATGCACTCGCATTTGTTGCCAGGAAACTGCCATTTTTATGCTTCTTATTACTGGAGCCCTTATAGTGAGAACTAAAGAAATACACACTTGAAAATGTCTTAAATATTTTCTTATTCCTGAAATTTCAAGTTCTTTTCATTGATAGAACAGAACCTTCATTACGGATGTAAGCGGGTTAACTACGAACCTTATTTGTGTTGGAAGAACACCAACGTTTCATCCCTTAACGAGGGACTTCTTCAGGGTGAGTGCGGTTCTAGGCGCGCGCGTTCCGCGTCTCTCCGAGCACACACATCCGTAATGAATTCGTCAAACTACGATAGTTTTTATAATAAAAAAGAACAGAACCTGTTTCACGTATCACCATCTAGATCACAGATGCTAATCATAGAGGTTGCAAAAGCTTTCTACTATCATCATCCGACACCCGACACGAAGAGTACGTCGTGTTAACTTTCAAAGGTGGGTTACATTAAAAGCCCTTTTAGTAGATAAATTATATGAAACTATATTCATAATTTCAAGCATAAGCCTTCATTTAACCTTTTACCACCTCTCAAGAGGCAAGTGACAACCATTACACAAAGCGGCCCGTAATAGACGCCTCAACCTGTCAGGCATATCCAATTACAACGTGGTAAGTGCCACTTTAGCATGTTCAGCGAAAGAGACAATCTTGTTGAAGGATTAAGGCTTAAAATGCACAATTTGTTGTGTTATTTAGCGTTGGAGCTTACACTCAAAGGTTGACGTTAAGCTGGCGTATGGACGTATTTACAAGTTTTTTATGATGTGTTCCAAAAATAAGTGAAGTTTTATACGAAAACAATGATTTACTTGTGCCAATAAGTAGGCTTTGCTATTAATATTGTGACGGCCCAGTTTTAGCTGACTCTTGTTGTATCAAAAGGATGAGTGGAAAGGACGCAGGTCCTTGTCCCTTCAGCGGTACATCGGGTTTTGTATTAATAAACCTTTGAGAGGAAAATATTGAAAGACAGTTTTGGAAATTATTTCTTGAATTTCAATCATATTCTGCGAAAAAGCCACCGAACTGGAGAAACATAAATTCGAGGAAATATACCATCTATTTTTGGTACAAAAACCTAGATTCTTTGCTGCCATTTCGCAAATGAAATATCCTGCCGTGACAAATGTCGCGACCGAGTTTGCCGAAATACCGCCTTCAATATTAGATCAGGAAACCAGAGGGTGGTTTACTCTGCAGTTAAAATTTAAAAAGTTATTCGTCATTTAGGTCAAGCTTAGAAAAATAGCATAGGGTTAAAAGTTAATGGTTCTTTTTAATTTCATAACTATCGATAGAGATCTCATCTAAAGAGGTAGATTAGATTATTATAAGATATCTCTAAATCGACCTGCATCTAGCTCGGTTACAGACATAAATAGCTATGCATTTGAAAAGCATAATAATATCCTAGTTTTTTATTTATTGCATTCATACAGTCATCAGTTCTTAGTAGTTAGGTGAGTGTTCATAAAAGATTCACAGTATGTACCCATTTAGGGTGTTGCAATGTAAGACAGGCCAGGTATCATGTTTTTTTGTTTTTACTTATGATGAACTTACTTATTATTAATGCATTCAATACAATAATAGTCGTGGACACTTTTACCCACTTCTAATCACTCAATGAGGTTAACATATCACCACTGGACTCTCTACATCGTATCGACTATATCCGGCCATACACGAGTTTGCAAACATCATTTATCAAAACAAATATCAATAAGTTGAACTAGACAGTAACTAATGACAGAAATAACCGTGTTGCCAGCTGTAACACCCTATTAGAGGCCCAGTTTCATAAACAAACTAGGTTATTGATAAAACACATAAGATTTTATTTTGCAACTGGTGGGAACACCATTGAATAAAGCAAAGGGTTCATTTTAACATTTGCGCAAAAAGGTTGAAGGGAAGAGACTCAAATGACATTAAATTTCCCTGATCGTTCTCGCTACCTGCTCTGTTTTCCCGGCCAATTACAACCTGGATCTCTTCAAGACATGAGTGAATGTATCATCTAACCATCCGACGTAGGCCTACTTACGATAAAAAAAATCTTACACTTTATTTTAAGTCTATGGAAATCAACAATTGTATTGGGAATAAACCATAGTGGTTGAGTCAAATAACGAAACAGCTAAAATCGTCTGGCCTGTCTGCTCTCGGTGATATAAAGTACGCTGTCGAAATCAATAAAGGATACAATACCTTTTCTCTGCCAGGGTCAGCTCAGTTCTCGTTAGGTCTGAGTTTCCCGTTGGAAAATACTGGCGAAATTGACCCTAACCGACTTACCCCGTAAAGGTGGGAGACCTAAACAGGAGACCATGACCGGTAGTTCTCATTTAGCTTCTTAAAACGGGCGTCAGTTTGTGCTGCGACCGATACTGGAGACTAAAGACAACAAGGCGGTCGCCGCCCGTACAAAGTTAAATGACGACTAGCGGTCGCGGTTCCTGTCTCTGCCTCCTGTCTCGGTGTCCAGTCGCGGCGCGATCCGCCGCTTTAAGAGCTATCTAATTCAAGGTGCCTGCCGTGTCGTCGCCATGTTGCCTATGAAACAAGTCAAGTCATACTTTGCTGTTTTTATAGACATCTGTTTACTGTGAACTACTTAACTGTGACTCAAAATAAAATTATATTATTAAGACAAACGTAGTCCCTAAAATACAGTCAATTATTCTAAAAATAAATTATTCTTAGTAATCAAGCGACTCAAAATAAAATTTCATTATTAAGAGAACCGTAGCTCCTAAAATACATTTTGTAGATACTAAATTATTCTAAAAATAAACAAGTCTTAGCAATCAATAGCTATTTTTCATTCTCTTCACCTTAATCTTCAACAAAAAGAGTTGAGCAGTGAAATTAGACGTCTAGCTTATTAATTTGTTTAGGCCTCTGTGGTGCGGTGGACGAAAGTCCTCCTGCGTCGCAGAAGGTTGCGGGTTCGATTCCCGCCTCGGGACAAATGTGTACGATCTGCAGGCATTTGTTCAGGGTGTTCTGGTCGTTTTCTATGCATAACAAAAAATATACAATTGTATTGTATTGTATTATGTATATTGTTACTCTTAACACAAGCTCTGCTTAGCTTGGGGCTAGATAATGGTGTGTGAATTTTCCAGCATTATTTTTTTAAGTATATTTATTTATTTATTGCTAAAGAAAGTCCTGTGATTTTTTTCACAGTTAAGTTTTTTTTTTCGCCATTGGACACAAGTTTTTTTGTTCTATGTAGATAATTTAACACTAATCATTGCCAGACTGCGACTTACTGATAGAAACCTTGGTTTTGTTCTGACACTCGCTAAGATGAAACTCGACTTGATTTATCGACGCGTTCGAAGTTCTGGGATTATCTGAACTTTAGGTACACGTTACTTGGAGTTTCCATTTTAATTCGGGGCCATGTTTCATTACACTTGTGGGAAATTGTGGGAAACGGATACATTTTCGGGGAAAGTTAGTAGTCTTGTTCCGTTTTGATTAAAAAGTTTACATGTTTCGGAGATTTTAAGCTGTTGCCTTGTTTATGTTGCATGGCGGCATGAGAACATATTTTTCAAAGAAAAAGGGGTTACTAGTTCTGAAAGGGCCAAACTTCTAAAATAAACGAGTGCAGAAGATAATTAAAGAAGATAATTTTCCTTCTTTCTGTTATTAATTCCACTGCTATCTGCTAAATAATGAACATCTGCCACCAGCAACAATTCAATCAATCCTAAATACTTTCCAATCCGTCGGATATCCGCCGGATATCTGAGGTCGTTAGCCCCCCTCATGCATTTCAAGGAATCAACCAGCATCTACTTAATCAACACAGAGATTTACCACAGGGGCTTGAGGGTTTGGGGGCCTTGGGGGGAAACAACCGGCTTTGTTTGCTTTTCCGAAATATCGGAAAATTTTGTTACAGGTAATTTAAAATGTAAACATTTCTTAGTAGAAGTTTTACCGGTACAACAAATTTTAAACTCATAAACAACAGGCAAACCATGGGTGAATAATTAAGCCTTAATTTCAAAAAAATATTTAACATTTCATACTTATCGAGTTATTTTGTATATTTGACCCCTTAATTTAGGGGTCTAAATTAAGGGGTTAAATTACCAAATTATCTACCGACAAATCCGTGATCTCAAATGTTATTTGTCATGGCTCAGCCAGTATTTTTAATATGGTTATTCTGTGAATGCATCATAGCTTGCTATGAAATTCATATGGAATGAGTTTGCAAGACGTTAGTCTTGCAAACTTATTAAGGGTAGTGTTTTTCCAAAACATAAACGAACAATCATATTGACGTTCTTAGTTCATACATTACACAGTTTACAGGTCAGAGTCGTTAGAGCGTTCTGTGCCTACTTCGTAAATCCCTTCTTCTAAGAAATTAATAAATCCCAAAAATTTACGATCTCGACGGGATTCGAACCCGCACCTTCCCCTTCAGCGCAGGGTTGCTCTTTTTCCAACTAAGCTACGTGATCTTGGTTGGTATCTAGGTGGAAAAAGAGCAACCCTGCGCTGAAGGGGAAGGTGCGGGTTCGAATCCCGTCGAGATCGTAAATTTTTGGGATTTATTAATTTCTTAGAGATTATCCAGAGTACTATAATAAATAAAAACCTTAGAATCCCTTCTTCTAGATTAGACCAGTTCTGTAAACAGATCAAACGACTGATCCGTCTGACAACCTTTCAGGGAATACTACCCTAAAGCTCGGTTTCTGCAAGCGGAGCGGACTCAGTAAAGACTCCGTTCAACTCACAAGAGTAAACTGCATACTTGTATTTCCATCAAACAATAGTCGAGTGCAAAGGAATGAGCGAGCAGACAGCATTGAAATGACCCTGCGCTCACTTCATCTCTCTTTTTATCTCATTTTCCTTCCAGTAGAAATAATCAGACAAAACTCTTTGTTGATGGAAATATAAACCAATTTCATTTAACAGGACTTCGTCACTCCTACCATTTCCCGCTTAATACGCTTATGCGTTGGAAACACGGCATACAAAAATTATGTGAACTATATATGGCGTCACAAACAATGCCGTAGCAATCAAGAAACATGTTTCTAGTTTCTTTACGTAGCATGCTACGTGCTGTGTAACAAAGAATAAGGACACATAACTAGTGATTACTAAAGTATTCTTATTTAAAAAAATAACAATAAGCTACCTCATTACTGTAGTGTCGAACATACAATCTAGTAAGAATGGGATGAGAATTATATACGCATGTCACAAACAACCCACCCTGTATAAGAATAAACACACTCAAAGAGTTATTCACAATCATCTGCAGTAAGCCACCCCATCACTAGTAGTGTCGACATACAACCTAGTAAGAATGTGATGTGAATTAAATACGCGTCTCACAAACAACCCACCTGCATAAGAATAAGCACACTCAAAGAGTTATTCACAGTCATCTGCAGCAAGCCACCTCGTAACTAGTAGTGTCGAACATAATATCTAGTAAAAATGTGATGTGAATTAAATACGCGTGTCACAAACAACCCACTGCGTCTAAAGATTAGCACACTCAAAGAGTTATTCACAATCATCTGCAGCAAGCCACCTCGTAACTAGTAGTGTCGAACAAAATATCTAGTAAAAATGTGATGTGAATTAAATACGCGTGTCACAAACAACCCACCCTGTATTAGAATATGCACACTCAAAGAGTTATTCACAAACATCTGCAGCAAGCCACCTCGTAACTAGTAGTGTCGAACATAATATCTAGTAAAAATGTGATGTGAATTAAATACGCGTGTCACAAACAACCCACTGCGTCTAAAGATTAGCACACTCAAAGAGTTATTCACAATCATCTGCAGCAAGCCACCTCGTAACTAGTAGTGTCGAACAAAATATCTAGTAAAAATGTGATGTGAATTAATTACGCATGGCACAAACAACCCATCCTGTATAAGAATAAGCACACTCAAAGAGTTATTTACAAACATCTTCAGTAGTAAGCCAGCTTAAGGCTACCTCATTACTAAGTTTGTGAGTCAGTTCCCCGTTACTTGCTTGTTATAAGTTTACTTATTTACTTTCTGTCTGTTAGTTGGGACTAGCAGAGATATTGTTTTGGTCGCAAAAGTACCGTTTCTTTACGAAAATTTCGTAAATTTATATTCCGCTTAGTTGTCACTTTATCGTATTCTCTGGATAAGACTTAGGCCCGTATTATAAAAGCTTCCTCAGTTATCAATCGATGCTTGAGTAACGCTTTTCTATGGCATAAACGTCACTCAAGCATAGATCGGTGACTGAGCGAGCTTTCATAATAAGGGCCTAAAACTTGTCGCACACCTGAAAAGCACCACTGCAGCACACCACAAAAATGTGCATTCAAATAAGGACTTTAACTCATAAAGTTTAGATATATTTTATAATGACGGCATCAGATGAAGATGTTTGAAGTTTTTGGGAAGTTATTTTGTCACTGTAAAATGTATTTAATGATAACGAGTTTAAGCCCATATTTTAATGCAAATTTTTGTGCTGGGTGGTAGCGGTGTTGGATTAATGTGGGTTTACTTAAAATTCACTCTGTTGCCGCGTCTCTTTTTACGCAATTTACATTACTTGTCGATTTGAGATCCTTCCTGCAATAAATATTGCTTACTATATGAAACTCTACGCGAAGCAAGTGAGTGTTAGTTATTTGTGTCGAGATAGTATATCTATGTACCTTCAGCCATGTTGCAAATGTCATGGACTAGCAAAACAAATGTTGCCATCGGGCTATCGCCTTTGTTGTTAGTTTTGCAAAGCAACTTTTATTTGTTCTGTGGTTTTGTTCACACAACTTCGTTCCATTTGTTGAAACCAGTGTTTCTGCGAAGCGGAGAATGGTAAATGACGTTCGTGATAAGTAAAAGTAGGTATTTAAATTTCCGCATCATATCTTTTAAAATAGTACTTTTCGAGCGGAATGAGATAGAGCCAGAACAGTAATTCAGTTGAACTTTAGTTCTAATTTAATTTTCTTATGTTTAATTTATTTATTATTAATTACAATCCATTGATAAAGAAAATACAATAATAATTACAACTAATATTTACACTTAAATCTATTTTCTAAAAATCTTCAGTTGAACTAACTACCTCTAGATTGTTTGCAACAGCAGTAAACACACTAGAGGTTAACAAGTGGTTAAACTATGGTCAAATTATAACAAGCGGATAAAAAACTGGCTGTAAACATATTTAACTGCCGACATATAAATATAAGCACAATTTCAAAAACACTGCTAATAGTGGAAGCTAACTATCATGTGCTCCCTTTCACTTCTTCACACCTTTCGCTGTGCTAGACTGCCGGTGTAAACGGTATGAAGGAAAATAAACTTACTAATGTAATTGTTAGAATTCATTTTCAAATAACGTCTGCATGTCGATGCTCCTAACTAACCATAGCTTCAGGAACATTTGTGTTTTGTATCGACACTACGAGTTTAAGAGACTGCAAGATCAATTCATATCCATTCTTCATTAGACGACCGATGTGGCGCAGCGGGCGAAGGTCTGCCTGCGACGTTCGATTCCCGACTTGCGACAAATGTTTGTACGATCTGTTAATATTGGTTCCGGGTGTTCTGGGTATTTTCAATGTATAATAAAAAATATGTATCTATGTAATGTAATGTATTCTACCCACAACACAAGCCCTGCTTAGCTTGGGGCTAGATGATGCTATGTGGATTTGTGTGTGGATTGTCCATCATTATTTATTTATTTATTATTCTAATACTATAAATTCGGAAGTAACTCTGTCTGCCTGTTACTTTTTCACACATAAACGGCTGAACGGATGTTAATAAAATTTGGCAGGGTAGGCTTTATCCCAGGGACGGACATAGGCTACATTTTATCCTGGAAAATTGCGTGCGAAACCGCGGACAGAAGCTAATTCTAAATAAAATTTTAAAAACTTTATTTTAACAAGTTGGTTTTAACAAAGTAGTAGTTATTATTTATCATATGTAATAATAATAAAAAATATTAATAATAAACAAGTAGCTCAACTGATCCATATCAATACCAGTCGGAAGCGTGCCCAAGACGCTAGCTGCATTGCCCCGCTGTATAGCAATACTGATGCGCTGCGCCAGATACTCACCAGCTCTCGGGTCACGCGTCGCTTCGACCAGACGCTCAAATAATTTTTTGAAAACCCGGAGAGCCTCGCTACCCCACGGACCTAATGTCTCGACTCCAAGGGGAGCAAATGCGTAGATTTCGTTGTAGATTGTTTGCAACAGTCTGCAGTCAGCTCAATTGTTTCAATTGTAAATACTAGTTTTAATTTAATACTTTTATTTTGATTGTAATTTTCTTTGTTAATAAAGAATGTATAATAAACAATAATAAAAATATGACCGAAAAAACAAAAACGGTCAACACGAGCCACTCAGTCCGCATTGTGACTGCTAATTTCCCTTAATTGGGGGAAAAATCTCGTAAATTTCATTTGAAGTCGAGCTTCAAGTTTTCTAATTTATTAGATTAAATGCGAAGATGTGTGATTTGGGTCAAAAAGACCCAAATTGAAGAAGAATTTTGACATTCGACTGGCAGACCTTCGATAATGTCCATTTAGAATTTAATTTCGATAATTGGACAAGAATTGGGTTATAATAAGTGCCATTTTGGGGTGTTAGGGAGACTCCAACATTTCGTCTCTCAAGACACCCTAACCTGCATGCGGTACACCCTGCTAGATAACGAAGAAGGCTCTGAGGAAATTATTAAACTCTTTTTAGGGTTAAGCTCGCCTTTCCCATATTTTTTCTAGTTTAATGTTTTATTATTGTTTTTTTGCCGTGCAATAAAGAATAAATAAATATATAATGAAACCGGCCAAGTGCGAGTCGGACTCGCGCACGAAGGGGTACGGAACCCTTCGTGTGCGAGTTGCATCTCACTAATATTATAAACGTGAAAGTTTAGATGGATGGACGGATGGATGGATGGATAGATAGATGGATGGATGTTTGTTCCTTTATCACGCCAGAACGGCTGAACGGATCTGGATGAAATTTGGCACAGAGATAGAGTATAGTCTGGAATAGGACATAGGCTACTTTTTATCCCGAAATTCCTACGGGAACGGGAACTACGCGGGTGAAACCGCGAGGCGCTGCTAGTTTTCTATAAAAACGGCAAAAAAAATCACGTTTGTAGTATGGGAGCCGCCTTAAATATTTATTTTATTCTATTTTTTAGTATTTGTTGTTATAGCGGCAACAGAAATACATCATCTGTGAAAATTTTAACTGTCTAACTATCACGGTTCATGTGGGGCCTGGTGACAGACGGACAGACGGACAGCGAAGTCTTAGTAATAGGGTCCCGTTTTTACCCTTTGGGTACGGAACCATAAAAAACTATCTATTTTATGTATTGTATTATGTATATCAGTTATCTACCGACCCACCAGCTCTGTTTAACTTGGGGCTTGATAATGCTGTGTGAATTTGTCCAGCATTATTTATTATTATTAATAACAAAGAATCAGCATCATCATCAAGTGCCATTTTCATTTCAAGATGATAAAAGATTGTGCTTGACATGGAAGTCCTTACAACTTTGCGAGTTCTTGATGTTGATGTAAGGTTAAGGTTTTGACCGGAAAGTTTTTCAAGAAGAAATCTTGCAGAGCCAACCCAAATATTTTTCCAAAGTTCCTACGGCATTTGTATTAAACGGAGTTCCGCGAATTGAACCTCTGAAAATATACGAGGAAAGTAATTGCTGAATTTTGTCAGACTAATATTTTTGTGTATTTCTTCCTTATTTGGAAATTGTCATCATAAAATGTAAGACAAGGACAAGGTCACCGACCCTTTTCCGGTCCTGTCGATCTGCCCATCGGATTAGGAGAGTGTAGGAATACAGAGTGCACCTGTGTTTACAGACACACTTCTGCACTATAATATAACGTAGCCAAAATCCAGTTAGGAGGATTTAATTATCATCACAAGTACAAGATTACTAGGTATTTCTAGAAGTAGCTAAAATTCCACTTAACACATAACATCTTACTTATTCAATAGTAAGCGTACTAAGTTGAATCATGATTAAAACAAACCTAACGCTTAAAAACTATATTAAAACCATTAGCTAAAGCAAAGAAGATTATATTATCTTGCAATAGTTACTTAGCTTTGCTAATAGCAATACTTACGCTTACCGTGTCTTTTTTCATTCTAAATTAAAAATTTAGCATGATCTCTGTGAAAAGCATTGAAAAATGGCTCCGGCCATGTCATTATTATCATCTACTATTGAACTTCATTCGTTGCTGGATACAACGCACAACACACTCTCCCTACGGTACTGCGCTAGTTTCACATATGGAGCGCACAAAAATTCATCCAAACAACACATATTTTTGCATTCAAAACGTAAATTTCTCTAGAGTCGAGCTCTCCAAATACCCTCAACATTTCTCTCACACACTAACAACAACTCACGTTAACGCCGTTGTAAAATAAATACTCGTTTACACTTCAAAAAACCACTACTACACACCAAATTTTATACAATGTTTATTCTAACCACCTTCCAGCCTTCCATTTTACAATAACCCATCCCATAACCAAACTTACTCCCAAGTTTATACAGATGTAGAGTTCAACCTGAAGTGGTTTTGTCCTAAGAACGACATCTTATATAACCATCTAACACCCAGGCATACTTAGAATAAATTTTCAATAACTTGGTAAAGGAACCGTTAGTTTTCCAAGGGCTATTTTTAAAAGCATTTAAAAGGTTAAGATGACGATTGCAGAGAAGCACATCTGAATGTGCTTGGTTATAAAGCTCTACAGTGAAAATTACTTTTGTGATGCAAGTTGCAACTTTATTGAGAAGTTATATTTCAAATCACAGGTTTTTTGCTATAGTGCTTGCCCGCACTTTGGGGCGCGGGTTCGAGTCCCGCCGAAATCGAATATTTTTGGGAGCTTATTTTATATCTACATACACTAAAGCCTGATATATATCTTTCTCGATTATAGTACTTTTAAGTCAAGTTTATTTAAGTAAGCCAGCCTTAACACGTTTAGATTGTAAATATGTTTATAAATACTATTTAACGGGTATTTATCGCGTTTAATTACCTTATTTTCACGACGTTTCGACAGGTTTACACACTGCCGTGGTCACGGGATGACTGGCGTACTCGAGCTGCCGCCTCTGCGAAGCGGGGTCAACATTTCTTGAAACTACCCTCACTTAGTTTTCGACAGTAGGAATGACACTCGGACGACACACAATACTAACAGTGTCCGCGACGCACTGAGTAACCGGACTACGACGAGTACACTTGGCTATTACTGGATTCCACGAGGCAGAGAGTTTGAAACCGTCTTCACGATTGAAATTAGGATATTTCCTGATTTCAATCGCTTCCCGAACCATTCTCTTGTAGTAATGCCTCTCATTACAAATAACTTGCGGTTTGTGCAATTCAATCCAGTGATTGGGTCCCGAGTCTACTACGTGCTCAGCTATTGCCGACTTGTTGACCTGTCGATTTTTGACCGCTGCTATATGTTCCTTAACACGTTCCGCGACCGTGCGTTTAGTCTGGCCTATGTAGGAACGCCCGCAGCTGCAATCGATCTTGTAGACTCCAGGAACTTGCAAGGGCACTACGTCTTTTGGTGTACGAAGTCGCTTCGCCATCTTAGTGAGTGGAGTGTAGATCGACTTAATCGAAAATTTCTTAAGAATGTTTCCAATTTTGTCCGTCACTCCTTTCACATCCCGTGACCACGGCAGTGTGTAAACCTGTCGAAACGTCGGGAAAATAAGGTAATTAAACGCGATAAATACCCGTTAAATAGTATTTATAAATATGTGTTCAGATCGCGTAAGTTTAAAAATATTTATTGTAAATATGGCTATAATAGTAGATTGTTTTACAAGGGACTAAACCATCCCATTATATACGAGGTTGTTATACTCCCGAGCGTAGCGAGGGAGGATGAGAAGACCGAGTTATAATGGGTGGTTTTGGCCCGAGTAAAACACTCTACTTTTCACTTCGATTGCGAGAAAATAAAACAATTCAAAATTAGACAATTTTCAGAAATTTTATTAAAAATTAAATGTGCAGTTAGAGCAATTTTGAATGTTTAGTGATATGTTTTTCCCGGGCAATTTTATTTCGGTTCTCTGTGATTGGGATGTGTGTGTAATATTTTGAGTTGATTGTTGTGGAGTAAAAGTTGGAGAGACTCGACTCATGCTTGAGTTTCGTGCATTATTAAGATCCGAGTGCGGCTTCAGCTGAGTTGACATATTCATCCAATCCCGCGATGTAGATGCTTGGGGTTCTGTAATGTTTGGTAGAATATTGATTCCTTCCGTAATCCGCTGCGTGACGTGATACTTGTTTTGTATAGAGTCCTCTATATAACCTTCAGCCACTTGATCGGACCTCCATCCACCGTGCCGTTTTAATGTCGTTATATTCGCACCCGAGTCCGCCAACAGAGTCGCGGATGTTCTGCGGAAACAATGGCCCGTGTAGAGTTCCGGATTTGGTAAATTTAGATAAGTGGCAATATCTTTAGGCATGTTACCAAATTTATTTTTGCCTATGACTTGCCTTGTGCATTTACCATTTTGATAATTTAGAAAAAATCTTCTCGTTGAAACATTAGTGGGACGTAACTCCTGATAGGCTTTAACTATATTAAGGTATTCTCCACTGATGACAAATTTACGCTCTTTGTTTGTTTTCGTGTTCGGCAGACTCACAGCTTGTAGGTTTGTATCCGTTTCTACGTCTTCTAGCGTTATATTAGCAAGCTCTATTCCTCTGCATGCACCGCTGATTCCATAAATTAAAGCAACCTGTTGAACAAAAAAATAAGTGTGTTATTAATCGTAATAACCTAGGTACATAATTTAGGTATGTAGGTAGGTATCTATTTATTTAGTTTGAGTTGAGTACATAAGTAGTAGGTTACCTTTGTTGCCAAGTATTGTTTATTTGGAGCGTTATTTAAAAATGTTTCGATTTCTTGTGTCGTCAAGACTTTAGATTTTTTTGCCTTGTATCCAGTGGACAATTTCTTCAGTAAAGCCGTTAAATTTACATATTTTTTAATATCGACGTCGTGTCTCGTTTGTAAGGTCATTCTTAACATTGAATATGTGCTCCAAAGAGTCGACGATTTGAATTTTTTCGATAATTCATCAAAATAAGTGAGAAAAACCCCTTCTGTAAAAGAATCCACACGTTTCTCATCTCTTTAAATATATTCCACGTGATTTTGTCGGCAACAGATTCATAATTATTTCTTTGCCCTTTTCTTCCATTTGCATATTAGCATCTTCACTATCACTTGATGACATTTTTCACGTTCACAATTTGGAAGTAAAAGTCAGGAAGTTAAACGTAAAAGTTTGTGATTTGGAATGAAGAAAATTCTAGAGATTTAGCGCCAATACCATCTTTTTTTTTAAATCTCTATTAAACCCGCAACGAAACAGTTCGCATTCTACCGTGAAGGGAAGAATCAAGCTTCATAAAACATCACCAAGAAGGTTCTATTTTCAAAAAAAGATTGACGGAGCACCAAGAAGTCGAGTTTTTATGTAAGAGAACGAATGCTTTGTACTGGCTGATGATTTTAGACAAAAATTAAAAAGAAAAATTACTTTTTAGCCCGAGGGATTAAACTCGAGTTTTAGGCCTGCTAAGCTACACTATTATGATACACTTTTCGAGCAAGAGAAGTGAAAACATATTTTTATTTGTATATTGTATCGAAACATTTTATCTGCGAGACATTAGTTTGATCTTACAGTGAAAAGGGCGACGAAATGTGTTTTTAATACTGTATTTTGGAGCGATGTTTTGGAGGCTTCAATAGGATTTATATGGATTTGAAAATGATTGATTACTTAGATTATATTTTGTGGATTTAAATTACTGACACCTACGAAAAAATTTAGTGGACATTTATTTTTCAATCGAAAATAAGGAGTCTCTTCTATCCAAAATGAGAAATAAACTCAACATGTTCGAATCTACTCAAATAAAGCTCAGACCCATCTCCGATTCCAATTTCGAATTTCAATTAGCATAAAGTTCAAAATTAACCGTCCCTCAAATCACTAAAGCCCTCATTTGTACAACCTGATACGTCAAACCACAAACTGTACTATCAATTGAAAGCATACCCGTGATTCCTATTCGAATTACCCTCTTAACTCAGCGTAAGCACCTGTTGAGCTTGTAATTGAAACCCAGTCTTAAATTTAAGAGGATTAGATCGAATGTTAAACGGACGGTTCGTGAACTTAAGCCTTTTTATGTGAAGTTGGTGAAGCAATATTGTCTGCTTCGTTAGTGCTTTTCTCTTAGGTATTAATTGTAGGGGAGAGCCGAATTTTATTGTGAACAGTTTGTTGGCACTAAGTATACTTGATGTTTCGGTTCGACGGTTGACTCAAACTCTTTTGCTAAGATCTATAGATATTCGTACCTGTTAAGAAATTTTATATTATCCCAAAAATATTTCGACTTCGACGGGACTTGAACAGGCGAATCTCCTTCAGTACAGAATGGGGCGCCACGAGGTCAAGTACCTGCTGAAGGCAAAGATTTTAAACGTTAACAATTGAATATATTTATACTCGAGTTTCATTTATTAACTTAAGTCTTCAACAAACACAGATCCTAGTATTGAACATATCAAACTAAGCCTGCAACAATGGCAGCTATTATTAACATAAACATGAATGCAGCCGCAGTACAATGGGTAGCGGTAAACTGCAATAATAAGGGTCCTACCGTGAACTGTAGAGTAGCATCCTTGTCGCACAGGATCGAATCAGCTTAGATATTTCGTCATTTTAAGAAGTTGTTGCACTGGTAACAACTTCATAAAACAGAATCCATACTTTTTCAAGGATAACGCTGAATAGAGCTACATTATGCTAAGTTTCTTCCTTTCTCTAAAGTCATCAGAGTCAAATGGGAATTTGCACGTGTCCAATAAGGTTTAACCACGGAGCTCCCTGGGAGCTCGGTTTAACCACGGATCTCCAGTGAGATCCGTAGTTAAACCTTATTGGACACGTGCCAATTCCCATTTGAGTCTATGACTTTAAAGGAAGAAACTTAGCACACATAATGTAGCTCTCTACAACGTTATCCTTGAAAAAGTATGGACTCTGACGCACCCCTGAAAGGTTCGTGTGGGAATCATTTGGCGAACCCAGGCCAGATAAAACCTTTATCTCGTCTAGTCAGATACCGGGCTAGACCCACCGGTTGGGTTAACATTCACTCACAAAGAGGTAGGCAAGCCTGTGAATGTTTACTCATCCACATGTATGCACTGAAAGCAGCTTATAACAGTTATAACATATAATTCCTATGATTTACGCTACCTATTCTAGCAACAATCTAATAATTCTATATTTCACAAAGTAAAACATAAGATGTTTTACTTTGTGAAATATAAAATTATTTTTTTTGTTTGTTTGTGGAACACGATCACTGATGAGTATTTTCGTGTCCAAAGATAAATGTTATATCGTTCTTCTTATTACAAACTTTTTCTTAATTCTTTGTTTCACAAAGTAAAACTTCAATATTAATTGTAAACTAGAGAGATTATGGCAAAGGCGAGCTTAACACTAAAAAGCTAATCAGTTTCTCAGTAGCCCTTCTCTCCAGGTGCATAAACTCAGGATAGCGGACTATTTGTACAATACTGTATTTAGCGCCGCTGCTTTGTGCTGGTGTTCCGAGCCGTCTGCCATTGATACCGTGTTTATTGACGGCCGTTTCGGATTATCATTTCAAATGGACCTGTATAATAATAACTATTGACTACTGCGGTACTGATAATACGAGAAATGGTAGGAATTAATAATAACTACTGATATTTACAAACGTCGTGGGGCGAACCTGGATAAGATTGGCACAGGACCGTGTGGAGTGGCACAAGAGTTTGGAGGCCTATACCCAGCAGTGGGTGAAGTCAGGTTGTGGATGATGATGATAATGACTGATGTTTATATGTATATTATATTTACTGATACCAGAGTGTGACCAGAATGGAATTTAATCTGCATGAACTGCTGACACTGTGCTTTATTTCCTTTAGACCTTACAGGACTTTTGGACACTTAACTGCCCTGTCACGGCATTTACGTCCAGTGCTGAAAATGCCTCCCAACAAGGTTATTTCTACAAATAAATTCTACGATGATTAGTAGACAATCCAGTATAAAAACTTGAGCTTTTGAACTATATATAAATAAATAAATAAACTATCATATTAATGATCTCTGAAAACACGGTAACGGAATATTTTGTCATGATTTGTCGTATTTTATTTTTGTACTTGCCTTTATTGTGGCGTAATTGCGTAATTATTTCTTCGACCTTGGATCTATACCTACTATAATATTACAAAAAGGAAAGATTTGTTTGTTGGAATTGAATAAGCTCCGAAACTACTAGACCGATTTGAAAAATTCTTTCACCATTAAAATCCTACATTATCCCTGATGAGCATTGACTATAGAGTATACCCATGCGAAGCTGGGGCGAACCGCTAGTTACTAATATGTCTAGCTAGATAAGCTGTTAACGCCGTTAAAGCGTAAAAAGAGCTTCAACTTTTGTCTATAAGCAATTTTTTGTGGACAATCGACACTATTGTAAATAATCACTATTACATAAGGAAATTCCTTAACAACTGGTATCATTATGCCAAAGAATAATGTGTAGCGCGAGTTTAAAACCTAGTTGTCGTGTCCTGGCACGAAAATTGGCCTGTTTCCTATGGTTGCTTTGCAGCACGACGCTCTATCTAGCTAGACATGAAATTTCAAGCCTTTGACCAACAAAATTCCAGTAGGATATTATTAACTCAAGAGATATCTCCAAGGTTTATTCTGAGGTAGATGCACGCGGCTGTGGGGCTTTCAAAGGCTGAATAAGACCTTTATTAAATAGACCGAGATGGATAGCAGAAAGAACGGGAAGCCTTCCCCATGCGTGGGATATGATGGGCTTTTTAGATTGGATTAGATTAGAAATATGACCTTCTGCCAGAATGTTTTTATTATAAACTAGCAGCGCCTCGCGGTTTCACCCACGTAGTTCCCATTCCCGTGGTAATTCCGAGATAAAAAGTAGCCTATGTTCTATTCCAAATTATAATCTATCTCTGTGCCAAATTTCATCCAGATCCGTTCAGCCGTTCTTACGTGATTGAGTAACAAACATCCATTCATCTATCTATCCATCCATCCAAACTTTGACATTTATAATACTAGCAGCGCCTCGCGGTTTCACCCGCGAAGTTCCCGTTCCCGTGGGAATTCCGGGATTAAAAGTAGCCTATGTTCTATTCCAGACTATAATCTATCTCTGTGCCAAATTTCATCCCGATCCGTTGAGCCGTTCTGGTGTGATTAAGTAACAAACATCCATCCATCTATCCATCCATCCATCCAAACTTTCACATTTATAATATTAGTGAGATTAGTGGGATATATATGTATAGTGAGATAAATATGCGAATTATACGAGGTTACTTTAGCTGGATTTTTCCACAGGATGTAAAGCTTTAAATCAACGACGTACAACGTATGTATGATCCCGACTAACGATAATACTGCAATTTGGATAGCATTATGCAAGTGTTGCCGCAACAAAGGAATTATAATTTAGTTCTTATAAAAAAGACTAATAATTTTGCCAACATTTATATTATTGGGGTTACTGAACTGTGTGTAGGTACTTGAATTAATTAAGTGCGGACACATAACATTTTAGATTACGCTGTAAACATGTAAACAAAAATAATATCATCAGCATTATCAGCGTAGTAGTCCACTGCTGGACATAGGCCTCCCCTAATGAGCGCCATAGCGCCCTGTCTTCAAAGATAATATACAATACATAAATACTTTTAGTACACCAGAAAAAGAACATTACTTGAGACAAGTACAATGGACGGCCTTATCGCTTAAAAGCGATCTCTCCTTTCAGGTAACCTTGACAATTTCTAGACCTTATAACATAGGTACTCATTACCTATGTATTTAAATAAAATTTTACTATACTACCTAAGGTATACTTTTGTTCTAAGCCATGAACAGACATAACGAGACTAACCTAAGTACTTCAAGGCGCATAGCCGACCCAAACTAGCGCCGCCACCTACTCTATCTTGTTACTCCGTTTAACAAAGGAAATTTCAAAAATCGGGTCGGGTATGCGCCTTAATTGACAAAAGAAAAAAAACGTGTCCAATATCTTCTGATAATCTAACTGGCGGACTTATTAGACTTATAGGAAACAGCCTATTGTTCGTTGATGAAAGAGATCAAATAAAACCGGCCAAGTGCGAGTCGGATTCGCGCACGAAGGTTCCGTACCATTATCTACAAAAACGGCAAAAAAGTCATGTTTGTTGTATGGAAGCCCCCCTTAAATATTTATTTTATTCTATTTTTTTATTATAGCGGGTATTTGTTGTTATAGCGGCAACAGAAATACATCATCTGTGAAAATTTCAACTGTCTAACTATCACGGTTCATGAGATACAGCCTGGTGACAGACGGACAGACGGACAGCGAAGTCTTAGTAATAGGGTCCCGTTTTACCCTTTGGGTACGGAACCCTAAAAATTAGTGTAACTTACAAAGAGCATTAGATAAAGTACCCACCATTGAATAATCCTTTCGTTAATTCCATTCTCCCTACTGATTGCCGGTTTCCCGTGCCAAATCCGTGTCATTGCGTAAAACCATACATTGAGCATTCGCATTACCCACCTGAGGACGCATTACCATATTGATTGGTTACAGACGTGTCCACATGTCCTGTGGGAGCCCTGATTATGTCCCGTGGGGGCCATAACGTGTCTAAGATGGCATGAACCTGGCTATTAATATAGAGCACTAAATAGTTTCGCTGTGAAGTATGTTAATAATCATACGTTGTCTTGGGTGGTTAATAATAATGCTAGATTTAGCGAAATTTTAGTTTGTATTGAGAGCTTATGATGACGTCTTCCAAGCCGATTATGTGCCGATGTGTGTTATGTGCTCTTCTCAATTTCGGCGCAATAAATAGCTTTTAAAAAGCTTGGATTCTGTGTGTAATATATTGAAACAAATCACAATTTGTAATGACTGTCTTTTTCGTCTAAAATTATCGAGTTGAGCAAAAGGGAAAAAAATGGATTGCACAAAGGTGAAGCCCCGTTGTGCAACTATCCGCAGTTGAGCAAAAGGGAACAAAATGAGTTTCACAAAGGGGAAGCCCCGTTGCGCAACTATTTACAGTTGAGCAACCTCAGTTGCACAAAAGGGAACTCGCGTAATAATCGCATAACTAATCAAACTACAGTGGACTGGCCAAACTAACCAATAATTAAACAAACGCTTTGTATTTAGGGAATAATTCAGAAAAAAACAAATGAATTTCCAGCTCCAACCAAATCCGCTGCAGCACTTTACAATTACATAAAATCGTTTCCGTAAACCAGTTACGCGTCAGTTAACAGTTTTAACCCGATGCACAAAAATCATAAAACGCGGCGCTTCGTCGTTTCGCGCACGCACCGCGCCAATATACGTTTTTATATCTATTTCACGCACGTGGAGGCCATTTTAAATCCAAATGTAATTGAGAGTTATGTAAATGTAGGCTTTCTCTCGGTCAGCGTTGGCACAGCTACTTTGGGAATAGCTAGTGAAATTTTTAATAAAAGTGGCGGTTTTTATCAGTTCAACAATTGTAAACTAAGACCAGATGTGATTTTACAATCATAGTTTGAGTTTAGTGGTTTAATCTTGTTTCCAAGATTGCTAAGATCTTCGGAGAAATAAACTGTCTTATCGAAACATTACTTACAGTAAGGTTTTTGGTGACAATCAAGTTATGTTAGATCATCTGTTACATCTATTTGAATTAGCGACAAAATCAAGTATTATCTGACCCAGCTGCTTGTTTTACGAGCTACAAGCAGTGCCATTTGTACGGATATGAGGGTGAGACGTGAAAACGTTGAGTGAAATGAATTGGATTCATATTTTTTTCAGGCACTCGCAGTATGTTTGGGGATAGCGGCGTTTTACGGCGCACTTTAGCTGGAAACATTTGTCTGGGTGCTATAATGACTGTTTAACTCTTAAATAATGTTGTCTATAGTTTGTTTCTGTGTCGTGAATAAAGTTTTAAAGTTACATTTGAATACATTTTTAGTTTGGTAATTATCGCATTTATGTTCAAACCTGTGGATTTAACACTGGTATAATATGAATATTAGATACAATTTATATTTATTGTTTTAATATTACTCAAAGTCCGGAAAAATCCAAGCTATATACCTAAACGTGAGAATTACCTGTAGAGGCATACCTCTACAGGTAATTCTCACGTTTATATATAAGGCATACCTTATAATAATAATAATAAAAATGCTGGACAATTGCCACAGCATTATCTAGCCCCAAGCTAAGCAGAGCTTGAACTAGATAACTGATATACATACCTAATATAATACAATACACTTATACATATATTTTATTATTCGTTGAAAACGACCAGAACACTTGTTTGTGAAACACTTGTCCCTAGGCGAGAATCGAACCCGCAACCTCCTGCGTCGCAGGCGGAACTTCGCCCACCGCGCCACAGAGGTCGTTGAAACGTCAAGCTTAGATCAACATCGAAGCTAGTCTTCCACTCCGTTTTGCTTTGGAAACGTTTAAGAATCATCGAACCGGAGCGTTCGATTTTAAAGCAGTCATGTTATAGCATATAGAGCATCTATGCCAAGTTATAGCAAAGGCAAATTGTCTGACTCCACTGAGCAAAAATCTCGTAAAATACTTGTTCACACGCAACATTTCCACAGAAATCTACTGGAATTTCCTCTTCATAAAACTAAAGCGAACAAACATAAATTAATTTCAAGAACAGGCATCTGAAATCCATAATTCAACTACATTATCGTGAGTTTCCAAACCACTGGTCATTCGACCAGTAGCAAAGACCTATCGAAAGTTTTGGTAGCTTGAGAAGTCAAAGGAAGTTCTGTAACTGAGAGTTCTTGGTTAACTGGTTAGTTCCATTGTCGTTCAATTTATGAAGACCTCCCTTACCGCTTGTGACTTTGCTTTGTGTCAACGAATTGGCGATGGGTGACTCCTGAATATATCGATGTTTGAGTTATTTCCCGTGTAAATAAATCGGCTCGAGTTAAGCGTTTATTCTAGCTAGATCAATGTAAGTGTAGATAAATAAGTAGATAAGTAAGTATCAAGTTAAGTGTAGATAAGTAAACAGTACGAGTTCCATTATTTTATGTAACAAGAGATTGTAGGTTGCCTTAGTAAACAAATAAATTTTTGGTATATCTGTAATTGAAAATTCTAGGATCCTTTCTCTACCACATCTTCTATCCTATTCTTTGCTTTTGTTTTCAGCGTTTTTTCTAGCTTGATCATTAAAATTAAGTGTAGATAAGTAAACAGTACGAGTTCCATTATTTTTTGTAGCCAGAGATTGGAGGTTGCCTTAAGCAATTAAATTCATTTTTCGTTTATCTGCAATTGTGAATTCTAGGATTCTTTCTCTACCAGATCTTCTATCCTATTCTTTGCTTTTGTTTTCAGCGTTTTTTCTAGCTTGATCATTAAAATTAAGTGTAGATAAGTAAATAGTACGAGTTTCATTATTTTTTAGCCAGAGATTGGAGGTTGCCTTATGCAATTAAATTCATTTTTCGTTTATCTGCAATTGTGAATTCTAGGATTCTTTCTCTACCAGATCTTCTATCCTATTCTTTGCTTTTGTTTTCAGTTATGTTAAACTTAATCAAACGTGTTGAACACGAAATAAACATTATATCTGAATCGTTATTTGAATATTCGAATTGTTCATAGAATGAATTGTTCAAGCCTAAGTTAGCTTGTTTGTTTCTAAACGCTGTTCAAAATCACTACCCATATTACTGATAAGTCTATTGTCCATCCACCCATACGATATTGCCATAGCTCATACTAAACTGGCTGGGACCGATACGGCTGCGATTGACATGAGAAATGAACCGAGGGATGTCACGTTGGCCTCACTTACATTGCATGCTCATTCGTGTGTCTGTTCTGTTCAGGTTGTGTTCATTGCATGTGCCCCTTCTGTTCGCTTTGTTCATAAAGGTATCTCTGTTGAATTATCGTCACCTTAATCAACAACTTTTATACCTGTTGTTTCATCATCATCATCATCGTCAGCCTATGTTAGTCCTGTGGATATTTCAATCTGATGCCGTTCCAAAATATCTACTCCGAAACCTTATCACAAAAAGACGAACTACAAAGACGGTGACGATATAATACCGATTAAACCAATTTAGTTCTAGAACGCGAGAATCACTAAATTCAATGTTACAATAATTAATCTAGTCACTAAGGAAAGGACAATACAATATTTTTCTTAAAATTTTCACCTCAATTATTTTCCTTATCAGAGTTTTATGACTCGAACATTCTCAAACATTCACTTTTACGTGCTCCCCTGTTAAACCATTTTGTGACCAGAAAGCGCCATTACGTCGTAAAAACTTCAGCAGACAACACTTGAATTTTTTGTAGATGGCAACATTAAAATTCCATGTAACAGAGGATAAATCTTCACGCCATTACCCGTGGGGGTGGGCTTGGTGGGCAGGCAGGTGCTTACAGGAAATTGGGCAGTCTTTTTAATTTCGTACACATTACTCTGATACAGGGATGGGGTTATACATTGTGTGACACAGGAATCATGGTCATTCCCCAAAACGATTTAAAATGGCGACGCTCATAGATAGCATCCTTTAGGGGCCTTTTTTTATAAGGACACGATAGTGGCGCCACCGGTCGCGCCACCAAAAAAATTAGTGTAAAGGGTAGGGGGGGGGGGATAGATTTCATAAAATGCAGTAGTATCAGCTTAGTTGCCAAGTTTAGTCGGCCAACAAATCACCCACTGCTGGTGGCGCAACCACAACCATTAAAATGTATAGAGCTATTTGGCATCTCACTCACTCCACCACCGGTTGGAGATGGTGTTTGTTTTCCTGACGATGTATCGTTCATCGTCTCTTCCAAGGGGACTACTCGAAAAAAAAGGAAGTATCTGATTCGTCTTCATGCAATGCCGACTCATTCGTCAGTTATATGAAAATAGCGTTTGATAAAAAAACGGATCAGAAACTTCGGTTTCAAGAAACATCACCTCGGTCTTCCATCTTCTCTGGCTAATAATATACCTACCTAGTCCAAAGAAAAAGTACATATTGTCTTCGTAAATACGTAGGTATCTCACAAAGCTTTTTACGAAAGAAGTCCCCTCGACGCAGCGTTGTCGGCAGTAGAGTAGGTAAGTACGATTGTACGAATTTTGTGAAAATCGCGTTGAAAAAAATTTTCATTGATTAATTATTATTGCCACTGGACTTCTTTCGTGAAAAGCACGCTACCTTCTTCCTGTTTGTAACTGTTATGAGCAGTATGTGTTAAGTGTGGTTTCAAATAAATGTATTTTCTCTGTTCTTTAATATCCTTACGTTAAAACCAAACTTAAAATAAATGTTCTGAACAATATTTGCTGCATAATGCTATCCAGTTAAAAATAGGTTAAAATGACGAGGTACGGTCCAGTTACATAATAAAACGACATGTCACGCTCTTAACTCCTTCCTTTTACATTTATAACGATATCCCATTATTAGTTCGTTTTCGGTTTGACATTGTGAGGGTTATTTTTTTATTGTATAGCTGCTTTTGAAACCACTGATACTTTGGCTCCTTTTGTAGTTTTTCGTAGCAAAAAAATCAACGTTTTTTATTATGTAACAAGTTATACGAAAGACAAGCTTCGATTTTATATGACACTCTATTTTTAAGATCTTTCCAACGTGAATTACCACTTGTACGACTTTTCCATATACTGTTTGTGTTTATGCATATTTATTACTAACCCATTTATCTTAATTTGGCTGACTCTATGGTTTTGCAATCTATATTATTAAGGTAAGTTACTTACCTTATTAGTTTAGTAGGTTTTTATGTGTTGATAAATTGCTAACACAGCTCCAACCCAAGTTCATTGCCGCATAAATGCTCGGATGACGCAACACAGATTAGATATTTTGAACGTCACGCGATACGGCATAAGATGGGTAATTTCGAGCTACTTGTCATAGAGCAGAGTGGCGCAGTGGAAGCGTGCTGGGCCCATAACCCAGAGGTCCGTGGATCGAAACCACGCTCTGCTAGATAAGTTTTTGCATTTTTTTTAATTCTCTTTATTTCTAATTTGTTTTTCTTTCTGTTCGCCATTTTAAGGCGTTCTGTACTAAATTTACTATGCATTTAGGAAAGTTACAATTCCCATATATGACATACTACGAACCTGATAAATGAAGGAACCTGCTAGGTAGGAACCCCTAGCAGGTACCCCATTGTGGCCTTAGGTAGCCCAATCTTTCACCTCTCAATACCTTCAGCACTTTATCTGATTTATTTTATAGCCTGCGATTTCTTCCAAGCTGCTGATTTAGTGTATGTGTGTTTCTAATGGCCAAGCTAAGCTAAAGTTAATGGTTAGGTATTTGAAAAATATTAGTACTCTGTACGTAATCTCAACGTGATTTTCTTAAAACGTAGATAAGATAGGTCTGTGCCTCTACTCTATATCGATATCTAACGATAAAATCCATAACATTGTGTGCGGAGATTTTAAAACCGTTTTCAAGGTGTAATCGATTTGAAATTCTATTAAAATTGTTTACCTCGGGGGTGTATTGGTAAAGGGTAAAATTCTGCGTAATAAAATTAAAAGAATTTACGTGCTGTTGCCAAGCAACGGCTTGGTGAGTTTATAGAAAGTATACACGGTCTAAACGGCTGGTACGATCAAATAATGAACCCACCAAATTCTTTATCTTTTTATTACGTGTAGGTAAGAATTGGTATGGTAGGTATTAATAGAGCATATCAAATCAACTGAAAATTCATAAATCTAAGTTATATATTTATTATTATTATTCATTTATTTTAGATAAAAAACCTTAACACCTTATTTCAATTACAAGAATATTTTCTTCTTGTGATGTTTTCTTTAAATTACACACAGCACAAAAATCAAATAGGACGAACTCAAATCTCAAGAAGTTAATGAAACGAAATTACATACTACATTGAAATTTAATAAAAATTAATTTAAACTAACTTTATCATTATTAGCATCCACCTGTTCTGAATAGTGCACCACCTGTTTTATGATCCTGATGCTTAGATGAAATCCAGCTAGACAACAGTATACTTAGAGGACGAAGCACTAAAACAAATTTTCCTGAAATAAGTTGAATGAGGTTTAGTCGCAATAAATTCCAACCATGTAGAGCAAAAATCAACCTTCAAAAGGTTTTCGAAAAATTGGTCGGTGTTTTATCATTCATCGATAAATTGAGTGGAACAAATTGGGAATGTTTTTCTGTACTAGTTGAACAATATTCTGTGGTTGGTTTGCGGTAATTCATTATTTTTATCAGGGCGGTCATAAGCCGGATGAAAGTGAAGGAAAAAATTATTTTTTGTGTATACCCCGAGATATGATTACGGCTAAGCTTACTTTGAAGGTATATTGGCTAGGAAAGGTTTTTCATCTATTTTTTATTTGCTTGTAGCTACGTTCACGGGGCTTGCACATCCATCGTAGACAAATTTTTAATCAGAAATAATAAAACCGGCCAAGTGCGAGTCGGACCCGCGCACGAAGGGTTCCGTACATCACGATTCATGAGATACAGCCTGGTGACAGACGAACAGCGAAGTCTTAGAAATAGGGTCCCGTTTTTACCCTTTGGGTACAGAACCCTGAAAAAGTATGTTGTATTAATGCATTTGATTGTTTTGAAAAAGCTCAAACCAGTTTTTTTACACTCTTTTTTAAGTTTTTCGGGACTAACGCTTGTTCCTCGGAAATAAAATATTTATGAGACCTCTTCAGGATCATTCTCCTTACAACAGCGAAAAAAAATAACAAATCGGTTCATAATTGATGGAGAAAACAACGAACATACAAAGAACATGCATACAGCCAAATATACAACCTCTTCCTCTATTGTTTCCCGTCGGTTACAAAATTAAAGGTAGGTAACCGTAATCAGCAACTTCATTTTTGCATGAACACAGAAAGACAAATTTTACAAAAGAAATATTAAATTACGAAAAACACAAAATCGTTCATGCTATTTTGCTCTGTTTTTATCTGGACAAAAACTCAAAGGACTGTTGGTTTATAATTTTATGTAAAAACATTGAGAATCTTGATAAATTAAAACAACAAAACGTTCTATCACCAACAATAAAAGAACCCGTAACATTAAATTTTGTCGCCACATGTTACAGTGGTCCGTTGCAATGGCAACATTTTTCTACTAATTGTTACAGTCTTTTGAAACCATTTACTTCTCTATTCCAATAATCACAAGGAACAGTTTCCCATGAATAGTGAATGCAACAATAAACGAGTCATATAGAGGAAACTACAGTATTAAATTTAATTAATGGGTGTCAGTAGATGGTCTGCAGAGCCGCATCAGACCGATTTATTTCAGGCTTAGTGTATGAGTAACGTATTGAATTGCAGGTTCAGCAACTATTAAATTTACTGCACACAGGTCCAATGATTCACACGTCAAATCGTCCGTTACGCCAATGTTAGGGTTTTTGACTGAAAAATAGCACTGATATGTCGGCACAGGTTCATATGGCAAAACTCGGTTTGACGCTCACCATTTGACGACCTCTGTGGCGCGGTGGGCGAAGGTCTGCCTGCGACGCAGGAGATTGCTGGTTCGATTCGCTTCTTAGGACAAATGTTTGTACGTTCTGCAGATATTTGTTCCGGGTGTTCTGGTCGTTTTCTATGTATAGTAAAAAAAATAATGTTATGTATTGTATTATGTATTTCAGTTATCTAGTACCCATAACACAAGCTCTGCTTAGCTTGGGGTTAGAAAATATTGTGCGAATTGTCCAGCATTATTATTATTTGTGTCACGGCGGCGAGACGCGACGCGACGCAGCGCGAAAAATTGATTAAAACATTATAAAAAAAATATGATTTACCCTAAAAGGGCACTGTATAAATAATGTTACACAACAGCATTATTTCTCTGAATCACCCGCAATTTAGTAACTATCCGCCTACAACCTATTATCCAATCTATGGCGCCAAGACAACCACACTCTATTTTATGCTCTACTCTCATAGATTTTAGAGCTAATTTCGTTTGAAGGATAACTAGACACGTTAGTGAATGAATGGCAGTGTGCGCCTACGCAACCGGTGTGGTAAGACCTTGAGTAAACGTGATATCGTTCCATTCACTAATAGTATCCATTGAGTAAGAGATGGTGGACAGTAATGTTTAATTTTTTGATGATTGACTTTATCGATAAACTTGTGCGAAAATAAGTTCAAAATAAGTAATGAATAATGTCTCAGAATGACAGATTTTATTAAGTATTTATTTATTCTTTTTTGCACAAAAAAATACACAGTAATAAGGCGAGCTTAACCCTAAGAAGAGTTCTCTTCCAGCAAACCTTATTGGTAACTTTATTAATCTTCGATAAACGAACCCGATAAACTTAAAAAAAACAGTATAAATACTCCGTTCCGTAAGTCCGTTTTTAGGGTTCCGTACTCAAAGGATAAAAACGGGACCCTATTACTAAGGCTTCGCTGTCCGTCTGTCCGTCTGTCACCAGGCTGTATCTCATGAACCGTGATAGTTAGACAGTTGAGAAACAGAATAAAATAAATATTTAAGGGGGCTCCCATACAACAAACGTGATTTTTTTGCCGTTTTTATAGATAATGGTACGAAACCCTTCGAGCGCGAGTCCGACTCGCACTTGGCCGGTTTTATATTTTTTTCAAAACCATCAAATTATTGACATTTCCGGTTAAAACGGGAATACAATATTGGCGTGAAGTATTCAATACTACTTGTTAGCTCAATATTAAATCGCAGTCTCCCGAAATAATCCTATAAATTCATTTGGCATCCAATTTCCGCCGTGAAGTCGAAGCGATCACTTGAATGGAAACACTCAGTACTTCCGGCACACATACATACGTACATCCCATGATCCCAACATTAAAACGAGATACACGGTGTTTTCGGCCGGACCAACTACTACCTACGTTACTTCGAAGTAATACAAACAAAGGAACTATTAATTGAAAGAATTGATGCAGCGTTTGCAAAGATGAAAGACGAGATGACGCTCCGTACTACTACAGTAGAAATCCGACGTGGTATCGCGCGTGTATAGGGGAGAGGTTTTTGAACAAAATTTGTAAATTTTAAAAGAAAATGTTTGTTTTTACTTTTGTATTTTTGCTCCGTTTTTTTTTAAATAAATTTTTTACTAGTTTATAGATTTTTTGGCTACTTGTGGTATACCGTTGTAATAAACGATAATTAGAGTAATTTTTAAAAGTATTTGAATTCCTCGATCGCTTGTAGTTTTTTTTTTAAACGATGCAAAGTTGACCGTCTTGACAATTATTTTTTATCTTTGCGAGTTTATAACTAATTATTTACTCTTTTGTTTTTTAATGAATAATGTCTCTAAAAGACGAAAGATACATCTGAGACCCAAATCAAATAGTTCAATCGAAAATGTGTCCCAAAAAAATTGTAGGGGTAGAGGTAAAATTTCGGAAAATCTTAATAAAATACAAAAAACAGGATTAAAAAAAATGTTAAGAGTTAGGCTCTTCTACTTCAATTTGTATTTTACAAATAGGTCCACCTACGCACCCACCGAGTTTGTCTAACTCTCCACCAAAGATCCTGTATAATTTTGAAGAAACAAACCGTGTAGCTTGCTATAGACGTTTTATACAGACCCTCCATTATAAAAGTCCTAAACACAGTATATTTTATCCACCCACAAGTGGAAGCCTTAATGCATGTACCGTTGAAAAATGTGTCAACTTTCAGAGGAAAAGCTTGAGCATGCTGGGAACAGAAGTTTGAGACTTTCAGCCTCGTATTTATGTAGACATAAAAAAAAGCTTCTAGTTAAATTCAATTCAATTCATTTATTGCAAGAAATATGGTTTAAATACAAGGTCTTAAATATTAGAATAGTGTCACATACTTCACCAAAACACATTGGCATGCAAAATTTCTTAAAAGTAGGTTCCTATATAAATAACATTTAAATCATTTTAATTGAATATAATAAAACTTATTTAAACAAAAATATATTTCAATAATGTTGATTTCCTACTAATTTCTCAGTTTTAGTTCCATAAGTTCCTTAACACTATAGAAAGCTTTGACATACGGATTAATTTAGAATATAAATTTTAGATTTTGAAAGGTTACAGCTAGATCGAGATAAAAACCCGCAATGTAATAAAACTCTACAGCATTGTTTTTTTTTATTGTAATTTTTTTAAATACTAGATCAAAAGCCTAGTCTTATTGATTTTTATTTTATTGTACTTACATGTAGGAATCATTGTCATTTTGATTTTCTTTCGTGAAATCCCTTAAGGTGTTTCCTTTTTCCTTTTGTAATATACATAAATAACTTGTGTATTATATGTATGTAGGTGAGTAGGTCTAAACTCAAATTATAGAATAAATGAAATGAAATGTTACAATAATTTAATTTACCCTGGTGCTACCTTTTCTACCTAGAACCTACTGTGCACAGAAGATCCTTTAGTTGTCTTCTACTGTATTCTCTCTTTCCTCTTTCTTTTCCTCTCTTACAGTACCATTGTAACTGTAGCCACGCTACGGGCCAAGGCCTTCATCATAATAATGTATTGACAAAGCTATGCGAAAACTCCAGCATTATGAAAATGAATCAAAATATTTTCATCGCGTCGTTTTCGCAGCGTTCCCAGCCCGTCTACGGCGGGTACGTAGCAGCTACGCCGTAGTCGGGTGCTATAGAAACCGGGTTCAGTTCAGTTACCACGGGCGCCTCGTGACGCAAGCACGTGCGACGCCCTCGCGCAAATCCGCCAATCCGCAAATACGTTTTTGAAAGGATTTTTTTTAATTAACGGTGCATGTTTTGCGCTCTCAAATCTTGTGACGCGTACAAGTTTTTTTGGTGAGGTTTTGTGTTTCGTGTAAATTGGACGCGAAATTTCGCATGTGATATTTTTTAGTTTGAGTTCGGTTTGAAGGAATCGAATTATTTTCGCTTGGGATAATGTAGGTCAGCTTAGTTTTCTATTTGAGGAGAAACTGTGATACGTCGTTAACATCGTAATTGGGTGGTTTCGTCGCTGTTTTGTTTTGAATATGGCTGTGGATGTACCTACCCAATGATGTAGGCATTCGTGGGTTCTGTGAATATAATATTGATCCTGCCTAGATTCTGCTAGGGCAATCATGTATGGGGTATTGTCGATGAGCTATTCTTCTTAGTAGAATTTCTACGTAGCCTTTCTTTTATATAAATTCTAATGTAAGACCCGTTTTACAGATTATTTTCATTTATCAGTTATGTTGTTGTTGATTACATTACATTTTACATTGCGGTGATTCATATAGCCGATTGTTTGGTGCCTAAATTATTTGTTGATACAAAATATTTCCGCTTACAATATATTTTCTAAACACCTATTTAATTGATGTGAACAAGACGAAGTTGTTTATTGAAACCAGTTCATTGAACATTTTAGTGTGGAGGTGATTCAGTGTTCAAACTTAATTGTTGATTTGAAATGAGTTTGAGAAAAATTGCGATATATAATGTTTACCTCAAAAACGCACAGACGGTCCGTGAATCTATGAAGGTAAATTCCCTGTTAAAGCTTTTTATTTAGTTTTAGTTTTCGCAAGTTTTCTATTTAGTTTATGAACTTCGATATCGGGTGACATTTTAGTACACAAACAGTGAAGTTCATAAAATATTAAAGAAAACATTACTCGAGTGTGTAATGAACGTGCTAATTGACGTGCCTTTTTGTGATTGTTTGAATTCCTTCCCACAATGATCTATTGTAAATAAAAAAAATAAACTTACGCGATCTACACATTAATTTAAATATTCACGGGTATTTTTCGTTTTTATTTACCTATATTTCCCGACGTTTCAACACGACAGGATAAGGACAGGTTTCAACGTCGGGAAAAATAGGTATAAATAAACGAGATACCCCGTGAATATTATTTATAAAGGAGTTCTGATGACCTTAATAAAAAAAAACTTTAGTTCTAATAAATCATTGTGGTTACTAAGTTAAAATAATGACATATGAGTCCTTAAAAAGAACCAGAGATATAAAACACAAAGGAACTATGTTATTTATGTAGGTGCAAGGTGTAGGCATAGCAGGCCAAGGCTGGTGGTGGGCGGCGAATTGAATGCAAAGTTGAAATGGCTTTGTCTATAAGGACGTTTTGTTCCATGTTATTGTTTAGAACAGTTAATAGGCGTAACTATTATTAATTTAATGATCGGTACTTCATTACGTTAACAGATTTGACATTGTCTAAAATTACAATATAGGTTTTAGTTAGAATACAATATAAATTTTAACTTACTGTAACATTCGCAAGCTTATCTTAGTAGAACATCATTGAAACTAAAAATATTAACATCTGTGTAACCTTCTTTGTGTAGAGTAAACGATCTTTATCTTTAGGTTTGCAACATCAATTTGTAGAATACATGCGTTTAACACTTTCATGGCCCAAGACGCAAGTCGATATCCGTATCGCGGCTGGGCAGTGAATGAGATACGAATAAATTTTAAAAAAATCGGTTAGTTTAAATTCCTGGTGTAATGACCGATTGATTGCTATTAATAGAAATACAGAAATGTTAGGCAGCTAAGAAGGTCTAAACAAAAATACAATTTATTCCTAAAGTTCCACCTACAAGACATTTTTGAGTAACCACAAAAAATGTAAACAAATGAAGCAAATTCAATATTTTGAAAGAATTTCTTAGATTTTAAACAATATTTAGGAAGTCATTGACCACTTATCTTGTTCAGTTGTATAAAAAAAGTAGTCAGTTATATCTACCATTCCCGCTTACCCTTTACAAAGTAAAAGAAAAGTAAAAAACCATTTAATTGCTTTCCCAACCCTGTCATTCAAAAACGTTTTGTCATTTTAATGAAACTTCGTTTGATCCGAGTTTTTTTGCGAAACAACGCTTTTCTCTCGCTGTCTCTCGATTTAAAAGAACGATAACAATGGGATGTTTTATTTAATTATTCATTCCTGGATGCCATTTATTTAATTCTTGCCCTGACAAGAAAATGTGGACGCCGCGCTGGTCTTTAAATAATTTTTCCTTGTTATCTTCAGCCATTCCAAAACTATCACCAACATTCAGATACTCAATTTCTCCATTGGGATGTTGGAATGAAACTACAATTTAACAGGGCATCAGGACACTACACTTGAAAATTATAAAAAAACATGAAACTATTTGTCTAATCTAAGTGATAAAAAAAGATTCAAGTTTTTTGGATGTAATGGGAAATGTTTGGGATAATTGGTTCGATTTCTAGGGCCCGTATTATAAAAGCTTGCTCAGTCATCAATCGATGCTTGAGTAACGATGTTCTATGACATAAACGTCACTCAAGAATAGATATGACTGAGCAAGCTTTCATAGGCGGGTCTAAAACTTATTTCACTGGTCCGCCAACACATTATCCCATAGTACTATGTATTTCATTTTGAGTCGAAGTTTATCTTGCAGAGTCCATCCTATGTTTATCTCCTTCGTTTAATGCGACTTTTCGACAATGCTTTTGAGATGGTCTGGGGCTGTTTTCGACATCAAAACGGGACGTCGGCGACGCGGCGTCGCGCCGGGACTTGGCATTTTCACTTTTGGGGATGAAACGTTTTTCGGTCGTCTTTCAACCGTCGTTTTGCGATGGAATTTTTAATGTTGTGTTGAATGGAATTTGTAATATTGAAACAAGAGCTTGCTTTCTTCTCTACCTATAAGTATATAAACAGGGATATTTATCATGATGGTAAAGTGCCAAGTGGTTTTAAATAATCATGATAGCTTCTAAAGTTTTAAGTAGAACCTGACCCGATGAAATGCATAGCATTCAAGCCATCATGTAACACACGTACAACGTTATTGCAAATTACAATTAATCGAATACTTCACACATAATATTAACATTCAATTTGGTTTCCGATTTGAATCAGTGCAGTTGCGATTTAATTATCTGCTTCCGGTACAGAACACCGACATCAGTAATGGAGAATTGCTTGTACAAACAATTTGTCGTTCATTAAAATTTTCCAATAACCCTGTATATATGGAATTTTAGTCCAGCTAAACTATCTGTTGAGTAGATTCATTACGGATGTGAGCGGGTTAACTACGAGCCTTATTTGTGTTGGAAGAACACCAACGTTTCATCACTTTACGAGAGACTTCTTCAGGGTGAGTGCGGTTCGGGGCGCGCGCACTGCTGCGACTCTAAGCTGACGTAGGTCAAGTTCGTAGTCCGCTTACAAATAAAGTTTAACTTTTTGTAAAGAATACGTCAAACTACGATAGTTTTTATAGTAAAATAAATTCTGGTTGTTATTTTACGAAATCTTAATTCCGTATTGGCCGTAGACTTCAGTGTACCTAAGTTAAGTTTGCCAAATTTTGATCTTAAAGGCTGAGGGTTTGATAACAAAGTTAAGGGTAAAAGGTCCTAAACCTGCTGAGATCCAAGTGGCATAAGTAAAAGAGAAAAAAACCTAAGGTATTAGTAGAGGTCTATGATAATTCCACAGAAACCCACTGTAGTAAAAAACTCTATACTTACGGATAAAGTTGAAGGTTGTGTTATTATTACGTTAAAACTTGAAATTAATTTATTTTTCCATCACTTGTTTTACAAACTTGCTAGACTGGAAATAATCTGTTGGAAAATCCTTAGTGCATGCTACGGAACACAGAACTTTCAAGTTTATTGAAGAAGACACAATTTAACGTGGGAGAAGCCGGAGAAGAGTATTTTGTGAAAATTTTGCTTCTTCAAGAGTTGAAAAGAAGAAAAGACGAGTAAAAGGGGAGAGGAGGTCTAGAACCGCACTCATTGTATATGGCCAGTAGTTAGAATGAGACGTTTGTGTTATTCCAACATAAACTAGGTTTGTAGTTAACCCGCTTCATACATTCATATTGAAAAGATAAGTTGACATACTGCAGCACACATAGACACCTTACCTAGATTTAATTATTGTTGTTTTTTTATGTCAACTATATTTTATTATTGCTTGTTTTTACTAATGTACCTATTGTAAAATTGTTGTATTTTGTATGTGTGTGTCTGAAGTTGCAAATAAAGTCTTTAGCTATCTATCTATCTATCAAAGTTGAGAAAATACTCAGGTAGGTAGCATTTATGCAACTAAACGCAAAACGTTTTCGGTCACGTAATCTTATATAAAAAATGTGTAATTTTAATCCTCGTTTTTGACCTAAAATAGGCATAATTTTTAATAAAAAATCACCTGATTACGCTTTGTTACGTTGACTGACTACGATGAAAACAATTTGCAACTTATTTTTAATTTAGGCAAATAGCCTATTCACACAGCATTATCTAGCCCCAATTATATTATAAAATAAATAAAATAAAAAGAGCTTTATTCTTCCTTATCAGCTAATATGTACATGTGAGTAATGGATAAGTAGGTAGGTACAAAATTAATTAAATATCTAGATTTCATACTTTACAATTACACTAACGGAACCGTTTTGCTCCGATAAGGACCGCCTTCGGCGGTGAAAGCCTCCTCCAAGTTCTTCCATTCGCTCCTGTCCCTTGCTGTTCTGGTCCATGTGTTCCCCGCTACTTCCCTGATGTCGTCACACCACCTCTTTGTTGGTCGGCCTCGTCTGCGCTTGGCGTCTCGAGGGATCCAATTTGTGGCTATTTGGGACCACCTGTTAGGGAGAAGTCGCTGTAGATGGCCTGCCCATTGCCATTTGAGCTTTAGGATTTTCTGTACCACATCATTTGCCTTAGTTTTCTTTCTGATGGTTACATTTCTGATCCTATCTTGTAGTCGTATTCCCATAAAGCTTCTCTCCATGCTTCTTTGACAGACTCCTATTCTATCAAGCTGTATCTTTGTAAGTGGCCAGGTTTGGCAAGCATATGTGAGGCAAGGTGCTAGGCATATGTTCATTGCTCTTGATTTCAGAGCGATAGGTAGAGTACTTTTAAATATTTCCTTCATTCCCCAGTACTTATTCCATGTGTTTTTAATTCTTCGAGTAATTTCTTTATCTGTACTGTGTTTAAAATATATGGTGTGACCTAAGTAGGTGTAGTCCTCTACATACTCTAGACTTATTGAGTTTATCACGATTGGTATTCTGTCATTGTTAGTCATAATTTTGGTTTTTTCTTTGTTCATTTCTAGGCCTACTGTGTTACTTTGGAGTCTCAATGATTCTATCATGTCTTTTAGTTCTGTTGCGTTTTCTGATAGTAATACAATGTCATCTGCAAACCTTAGATGCGAGAGGTACTTTCCGTCGAGTTTTATGCCTCTCTCGTTCCAGTCTAGTCTTCGGAAGATGCTCTCTAGCACTGCGATGAAAATGTACGGCGAGAGTGGGTCCCCTTGTTTGGCTCCGCACTGTATTGAAAATGCAGGTCCCGCAGACTCCATCTTTACCCTGGCTTTGCTGCAACTATAAATTTCTTGGATTACATTAATGTAGTCAGTGTTGACGCCTTGTTCCACCAGAGCTTGCCAGATTGATGTGTGTGTTATTGAATCAAATGCTTTACAATAGTCTATGAAGCACAGGTATAATGGTTTGTTGTATTCTATGTACTTTTCGACGATTTGTTTCAGTGTATGTATATGGTCTACTGTGGAGTAGGTTTTTCGAAAACCAGCCTGTTCAACTGGTTGGCTCTCGTCTAAGATTTTTGCCAATCTTCGGAGAAGTGTGGCTGAAAAGACTTTGTAGAGGCATGGCATGAGACTTATTGGCCTGTAGTTGGTTATGAGGTTGGGGTCGCCTTTTTTGTAGAGCAACACAATGTCTGAACAGGTCCATTGTTCTGGTATTTTTTTTGTCTGTAAAATAAGGTTAAATAACAATGTTAGTGGTTTGGTTAGTTTGTTTTTGCCTGAAATAATCATCTCGTTGGTAATTTTGTCGGGACCAGGGCATTTTTCTGTCTTTAGGTTTTTAATGGTTAGTTCTATTTCTTGTTCTAGGAAAAGTGGTGCGGGGTCAGAGTTGTCTGCGTTGGTGTTGTTGTATGTGCCCCAAGAAATCGTGTTTGAGGCACTGCTGCTGTAGAGTTTCTGATAGAATTCTGTAGCTATTAACAGTATATCTTTCCTGTTTGTTACTAGGACTCCTGCTGCATTACACAGATGAGTCATCATTTCTTTTTTGCGGGTCAGCTGTTTGTGAGCCTTTTTTATTCCTCCTGTCCTTTCAATAAAACTTCTTAGTATTTTTTCTCTATATTTCTGTATATTTTGTTTAGTTTTCCTGTTTATTTGTCTGTACAGTTTACTAAGCTCTAATTTCTCTTGTTTTGTCTTGTTTTCTTTATATTTCAGCTTAAATCTTTGATTTTTTAATGATAATAATTCCTCTGTTACTATGTTTCTTATGTAGTTATCCTTTATTGTTAAATTTGAGCTTTTTGAGCATTTTAGTATGTTGTTTTCTAGGCAGTCATAAAGAGATTGGACTGTTTCATTTTCAGAGTGTATGTAGGTCTCAAGATTTTCTTTGAACTTTTTACAGTCAATATTTTGTGTAGGAAGTTTGCCATAGTTAGAGCGTGACTGTTTTTTACTTGTGAGAGATAGTGTTAATCTCACCATCCTGTGGTCACTTGAGTGATTTATTCTATGCAGAACACTTGTGTTCTCTACATTTTTTGTCATATTTGTGGCAATAAAATCAATCTCATTTTTTGATTTACCATCGGGTGACATCCAGGTCCATCTAAGTTTTTCAGGCTTCTGGAACAAAGTGTTGGTTATTTTCAGTTTGTGTTGCATACAAAACTCTATAAATGCTTGTCCTCTTTTGTTTCTGATACCGTAGCCATGTTTTCCCATAATTAGGTTTTCATTTGATTCTGGTTTGCCAATTTTTGCATTCATATCTCCCATTAAAATTATATTTTTTGTGCTCTTGCTTATTGCTTTGTGGAGGTCGTTGTAGAATGCATCCAGTTCATTTTTCTTTGCATATATTTGGATTATTGATATTTCAGTGTTATTTATTGTAGTCTGCAGGATGGCAACTCTTTCCGAAATTGCAGAAAAGTCTATTACTTTTGTATTATTTTGTTTTTTAACCAAGAATCCAACTCCTCTCTCTCCTTGCTTTTGGCCATAAGTATAGATGATATATTCACCTCGGTCTTCTATTTTTAGTCCTTGTCGTCTTGTTTCTGATATGCCTAGTATATCCCATTTTATGTGTGACAAGGCATGCTCTAGTTCTATGATTCTAGCTTCATTTGCTAGCGATCTGACATTAAATGTGTTTATGTAGTATTTACTTTTTCTTGGAGGGTGGTAGTCTACTGCCCCCTCGGTGACTAGCCGTACTGGGGGAGGTTCTCTAGTATTTATTTCTTTGTTTGTTTCGGTGTTGTCTAGGTTTTGATTCCCAGATGTGTCGGGGTCGTTGTTTGATTGGGGGAGGGGCCTTATTCGTTGCTATTCGTCTGATTCGTTTGATGATTGGGCTGTAGTGTAAGCCGGGGTATTTCTTAATTTGTTTAAGTAGCTTGTCATTGGGGTCTGGCCTTTCGTTGTTAAATTTTTCTTCACTTTTGTTTTTTTGGCTGCCTGTAATTTGACAGGCGAACACGCAGGGGCCCGGGTTTGGCAGTTTTGGCCTAACTGGTTTGGTGGGGTTGTTTCTAGTTCCCGTTTTTTGTTGTTTTGGGCTCTGTGTGGTTGAACATTGCATTCTTCATTTGTAGTAGGCTCCCGTACTATCAGTTTGTCGTAACGTAGATATGCTACTTTCCCCTCCGCTCTTTCTTTTTGCAGTTTCTCTTGGAGTTTCTTTCTGATTTGCAGAATTTGTTGTGGATAATCTTCTTTTAGGTATATTGGGCTATCGGTGAGGTATTTCTTGTTTCTAAGAATGGCAATTTTTTTCCCGTAAGTAGTTAAAGTTACCACGATGGGTCTTGTCTTGTTGTCATTCTTCTTTCCCATCCTTCTCACTGATTCCAACTCGTTTTTGTGGCATGAAACTTTTATGTCTTCGTTAATGATTTTTATAATCGTTTTTTCAAGGTCCTCGTAAGATTTTTCGCCCTCTTCTACTGCGAAAAATATTAGATTTCGGATCCGTATTTGCTTTTCAACTTCTAATAATCTTTTGTCTTGGTCGGAGCATATCTGTTTTATTTTGTCTATTTCTCCGTGCACGATTGAGATTTGTTGGTCGGTGTGCTCATTTATAGTGTTTGTGATTCTATTTTCCAGTCTTTCCAGAGCTCGATCCGAGTCTGTCTTTATGTCAGCCCTCAGCTCCCGAAGCATTTTTTCTAGGTTGTCCATTTCGTAGCGCGCGCCGCGCCGGTGTAATAGCGGCCTTTGTTTGCTGTTGTGTGTAGTGCGATGTTCTGCCTGAAGATGGCGCTTTTACCAAGTATGAGGTCGATGACGCGTCGAGTTTTGTAGGATTTTTTGGTTATTTCAGGTTATGCAACAAATATGGTCAATAAATAGCCCATATATGGCCTAGGCACTGCGCATTGATCGTTATTATACTGATTGTGGCCTATTTTTATGGATTTTAGTCACTTCAACAAAGTTTCACTGATTTTTTGAGGGCCGTTGTTTTTCAAGATTTTTCGGGTTTATTCTTAATTTTTGCACTAGATCTGTTTTTCACAAGTTGACTTGGGTTGTTATCTTCACTTCACTGGTATTTAAGTGTGGAAAAACTGGTATATTTATTTGTTTTCAATTTTTATCCGAGGAGAAACTTTGGTACCGTACAGTGTTGCCACAACAAGTCAATTATATTATATTATATGTATATTATTATAGGTAGCATTATTTATTTACAGAAACTTACAATATACAATACAATAATAATTACAACTAATATTTACACTTAAATCTATTTTGTAAAAATCTAAGCCGTCGCCAGAAAGCAAAGTGCCGAGAATGCTGGCAGCATTGCCACGTTGAATGGCAATGCTAATTCGTTGACCGAAATAAAAGCCAGCATCCCGATCACCTGTGGACTCTATTAGGAGTTTTGTTATATTATTATTAATTATATTTTATTATTTATTTTAAAACTTAAATCGAATACAGGCTACTTAAAAAACTTAAATAGCGAGGTAAACACGAAGTTACAAGCACAAAACATTTAACTAGACTTATTATTTAGTTTTGCAAGTTTCGAACGAACTCTCCTAACTTCTTTGCTTACATTAATTGCCTGAAACTCTGCAGCACCTGAAACTTGCTATAGGGTTTTCGATTTTAAAACTTGTTTATTTCCAGTTAGAGTTCATATTTAAACTTTGGCCTTTACCTTACGTTAAAGTAGTTCGCCTTTGAAAATGCTCTATAAGTTTCAAATAGAATTTAGATATACATTTTTAATTTCACAATACACAGAGAAACAGTTTTATTTACAAAACAAAAGAGTGCCTTGTTAAGTAGACATATTTCCTGGCCTATCGGACCTATCGCTTAAAAACCGATCTCTACCAGACATTCTTGAAGAGATATTAGTCTGTAGTCTGTACATTAATGTTTTGGTTTTAACGAGGTATCAAAATGCATTGTGTAATGTATTTTATTTAGTGTATCAGTCATAATATACCCATAACACAAACTCTGCTTAAAAAATGAAATAACATAACAAAAAATAGTAGATTGTTTTACAAGGGACTAAACCATCCCATTATATACGAGGTTGTTATACTCCCGAGCGTAGCGAGGGAGGATGACAAGACCGAGTTATAATGGGTGGTTTTGGCCCGAGTAAAACACTCTACTTTTCACTTCGATTGCGAGAAAATAAAACAATTCAAAATTAGACAATTTTCAGAAATTTTATTAAAAATTAAATGTGCAGTTAGAGCAATTTTGAATGTTTAGTGATATGTTTTTCCCGGGCAATTTTATTTCGGTTCTCTGTGATTGGGATGTGTGTGTAATATTTTGAGTTGATTGTTGTGGAGTAAAAGTTGGAGAGACTCGACTCATGCTTGAGTTTCGTGCATTATTAAGATCTGAGTGCGGCTTCAGCTGAGTTGACATATTCATCCAATCCCGCGATGTAGATGCTTGGGGTTCTGTAATGTTTGGTAGAATATTGATTCCTTCCGTAATCCGCTGCGTGACGTGATACTTGTTTTGTATAGAGTCCTCTATATAACCTTCAGCCACTTGATCGGACCTCCATCCACCGTGCCGTTTTAATGTCGTTATATTCGCACCAGAGTCCGCCAACAGAGTCGCGGATGTTCTGCGGAAACAATGGCCCGTGTAGAGTTCCGGATTTGGTAAATTTAGATAAGTGGCAATATCTTTAGGCATGTTACCAAATTTATTTTTGCCTATGACTTGCCTTGTGCATTTACCATTTTGATAATTTAGAAAAAATCTTCTCGTTGAAACATTAGTGGGACGTAACTCCTGATAGGCTTTAACTATATTAAGGTATTCTCCACTGATGACAAATTAACGCTCTTTGTTTGTTTTCGTGTTCGGCAGACTCACAGCTTGTAGGTTTGTATCCGTTTCTACGTCTTCTAGCGTTATATTGGCAAGCTCTATTCCTCTGCATGCACCGCTGATTCCATAAATTAAAGCAACCTGTTGAACAAAAAAATAAGTGTGTTATTAATCGTAATAACCTAGGTACATAATTTAGGTATGTAGGTAGGTATCTATTTATTTAGTTTGAGTTGAGTACATAAGTAGTAGGTTACCTTTGTTGCCAAGTATTGTTTATTTGGAGCGTTATTTAAAAATGTTTCGATTTCTTGTGTCGTCAAGACTTTAGATTTTTTTGCCTTGTATCCAGTGGACAATTTCTTCAGTAAAGCCGTTAAATTTACATATTTTTTAATATCGACGTCGTGTCTCGTTTGTAAGGTCATTCTTAACATTGAATTATGTGCTCCAAAGAGTCGACGATTTGAATTTTTTCGATAATTCATCAAAATAAGTGAGAAAAACCCCTTCTGTAAAAGAATCCACACGTTTCTCATCTCTCCATTTCATAAAATTTTCGTAACTCTTTAAATATATTCCACGTGATTTTGTCGGCAACAGATTCATAATTATTTCTTTGCCCTTTTCTTCCATTTGCATATTAGCATCTTCACTATCACTTGATGACATTTTTCACGTTCACAATTTGGAAGTAAAAGTCAGGAAGTTAAACGTAAAAGTTTGTGATTTGGAATGAAGAAAATTCTAGAGATTTAGCGCCAATACCATCTTTTTTTTTAAATCTCTATTTAACCCGCAACGAAAGAGTTCGCATTCTACCGTGAAGGGAAGAATCAACCTTCATAAAACATCACCAAGACGGTTCTATTTTCAAAAAAAAGGTTGACGGAGCACCAAGAAGTCGAGTTTTTATGTAAGAGAACGAATGCTTTGTACTGGCTGATGATTTTAGACAAAAATTAAAAAGAAAAATTACTTTTTAGCCCGAGGGATTAAACTCGAGTTTTAGGCCTGCTAAGCTACACTATTATGATACACTTTTCGAGCAAGAGAAGTGAAAACAATATTTTGACGGGACTTGAACCCGCGCTTACCAACTGCGTCCCGAAATTAATTAACCGACATGCATAGCGAGTGCCAAGGCTTACGTACTTTATTATAACAACCAAAAACCTTAAGCTCCTGCTTAGCTTGGGGCTAGATGATGCTTTGTAGATTGATAAATTATTAATTTATAGTTATAGCCATTGTTTATCATAATATCACAAACATCTGAATAGGGTAATGATCCCAACACTGGCCAGTGACCAGCTCGCAAGGATGTCTCAGGCCAATGAATAATGCAGCTCAGACGACGGATGTTACTGATACCCCGTGACTTGGACTGCTAAACACCTGTAACGTGTAATTGCCCAGTGATTAGTAGGCGAACCACAGCGGCCACGTTTACCCTAGTGATTTATGGTTGTTTTACCCAGGTTATATTTCATTACGTTTTTTTGCTGAGGTTATTAAAGTTATTTTTTTGAATAGTGGCTGCGCACGGCTTGGCTCGTGTGGTGCGTCGATAACGCGTAGAACAAGAATAATTTACCTATAACTCGTGGAAATTATTCTAGATTTGCTAAATGACGGCACACAAACAGAGTTCGTAGAGTCTACAAACCTATAATTTTTTTTAACCGGACTAGTTACAGACATTAACTGCCTCTACGAGCTATGACAAATCCTTTTGCCGATTCAATCACGTTAAGTTGAGCATGGCTACCTGTCAGGCAAGCCGGCGCGGAGGGGGATTACTGCCACCTGATGGTGGGTACAGACCAAGCAAGCGAGAGTGAGCAAATGAAAAAGATTGGGATTTAACAATCGGTACGTTCGTTCCATATTACATACTTGGATGTAGCGACAGCCGCCGGAGCACGGCCGAAGGAGAACGAAGGCCCTCGTTTGGACTCGCTTGCTTTCGCAGTGACGTCCACACTGGTACATTTGAGTTCGTTCGTTAGCCTTCGCTCGCTCTCGCTCGCTTGGTCTGTACCCGGCATGAGATACAGTACCAACTATTTTACTATAACAACTATCGTAGTTTGACGAATTCATTACGGATGTAAGCGGGTTAACTACGAACCTTATTTGTGTTGGAAGAACACCAACGTTTCATCCCTTAACTTCAACCCAGGGACTTCTTCAGGGTTCAGTACCAACTAGTTCGGGGGGTAGTAACCTACCAAACTGCTGTCGGACTTACTGACGCTGGCCTAGCCCAACTACTACGCACAGCTAGCTACTCTTAGGTAGCACTGGTTGTAAGCCTAGCTAGCTCATAGTGGTCGTCTGGTAGAAAGCCCTGTAAGGGATAAGACCGCCAATTGCAGGACAGGATACTACTTAGTTTTTTTTAAGAACTTCTTAAAACTAAAACTTTAATTACCCATGTTGTACATAATGTATATCCATCTTTCCTGCAATAAAGCTTATTACTATTATTTTCCTTTGAATAGCGTTGAAAGAGTACGTGAGCCTGTGTTAGCATTTCAGAAGCGCTTCAAGCTCTTCAGTTGCCCAAAAATGTTATTATAAGAATACGTGTGGCCATTCTATCATACTTTTTTTGGTGTACTCAGTCCGGAGCTGACAGATGTAAAATGTCAGACAGAAAGAACCAAACAATGTCAGTTTCACGTCAGACGATGACCTATAGAACATACGCGGTGGATATAATATTATCTACAAATTATATAACTCTTATACAAATCAAGTTATTGTATTCAACTTGATGTGAACGGTGTAGCATTCTGACTTATATTAGATGTTTCCCACAAACACTGTCCAACTCGTTTCTATTCCTACAGCAAGGGCGTAGCAGAAATCACAAAATATTGTAGAACAATTTCCTTCATTTGAGATGAACGGTTACCTGCATTTATTTATTTTATTTTATTTTCAAAATTTTAGGAAAACTTACAGCTAGGTCTTAAAAATAGTAATTTACATAATACATGCCGGTAAATACCAGCGCATGTCTGCTGAGGGCCAATTATAAAGTTTCCGCAGATATGTACTTAAATATGTTACAAACGACGTACAGTGAAAGTAGACGACTAAAATGAAATAAGGCGATATATATTTCCCACAAACACTGTCCAACTCAGCAACTACAGCAAGGGCGTAGCAGAAATCACAAAATATTGTAGAACAATTTCCTTCATAGCATAGGGCGCAGAAATCTCCGATATGTACCTTGTATTCATAGGCACTCCAAGATGTGTGCATAGGATAATTGTGTTTACCTACGCTGCCAGAGCCATGCTTGCCATGCTTGCATAAATAAAATGCATGGTATATGACCACTGTCTTTCTTCAGTCATAAAGTGCTTGTTTTTTTTTATTTCGAATCAGTTTTATAAAAGTTGATATGTATTATTAGGTATTTTTAACATATGTGTTTTAATATTTTGTATGTTTTGTATGTGGTATATTTAAGTAATACGCCACCATTTAAACGTGTACAGCTGCTTCGTGTCCATCCTAAGGTTGTCTGAAAGATCAGAAAACCAGCGCAGGGTAGACACATCAGTGTCTATCCAGCACACTGCTGAGTGAAGGCCATATTTGTCCTAAATCCTGCTGCGCACAAAATAAAGTTTATTTGGTGTCCTAAGATATTGTTTTGTGTAGTAGATTTAGGATAAATAAAATTATTTTCTTTCGTCTTCAACCTATCATTAATATACCTTTAAAAACTAAATACATTATGAATGTAGATATCCTTTCAAAACCTAGCCTTGGTTTGGCGCCCAGTACTAACATTTTCATCTCTGCCAAGTGTTATTGACCTCTAGAGCCTACTGTACACTATCACACAATACGTTGTACCGTATTGTGCCTTTTGTGCACGATATACTCTTGTTTGGGTGATGTACGATAAGGGAAGGAAAGCCTATTCAGCTGTGTAGACGGGCTTAGATTACATTATTGCTTTATGGGAGCTCTAGTTTGAGCTAGGTATGTACGTACATTGTTCTGTTCTTTACATACTGCACGCTATTTTGCTCGCTACCTTGTAAGACTTTCATTGTCTCGTCTCTTTTGTTTTGTACATTCAATCTTATGTTCATCTTTTGTTTTTGTTCGTGCCGAAATAACAGACTCTGCGCTGAAAATACTTACCTAATCAACGTCGAATGTGTCGAAAAGTGTATAGACACGGTAATGTTATATAGATAACATAACCGTGGTATAGAGTACCTACATAAGCACTTTTCGACACATCATGAAATGTGTTGTCATTTTACTGATTATTATCATTTCATGGTTTCAACACCTAGGTATAGGTACCTAGAAAGGCCATAGTTTGTCACTAAAACTCGGTTTTAGTGACAACAACACTTTGTGGCATAATATGCCATGTTGATGTCCTTCAGTGCGTAACTTAGTCATGCTATTTTCCCCGTCATTTATCTGCGCATATTCAGGAAGCCGCTAATAAGCGGCGAAATTAGTGTGAGCTAGTCCATTTTTTTATTTCAGAAATCGTTCGGGTCATATAGGGCCCAAGATCTAGAACTTTATGGATATGCCCTAACTATAAAATGCAACAACATGGCTATTTAACCGGAACAACGCAGCATAAACCAATAGAGCATTTAACACGAAACATGGTCGGACTCGCTTTCGAATAAGATGTTTTCGTACTAACTCTAAGATAGGGCTTCCATATACCAAAGGGTTTTTTTATCACCATGTAGAGGCCCACATATTAGTTTAAAACTTCTGGCAATTTCCAACTAAAATGTGTGGGAATTCTCTTCTGCTCTCGGTATTCCCCCAAAAAGGAACCTTACGATACAAAGTAGCAAACATTCTAAGTAATGGATCGCAAGCCGATTCCGTTGACAGGGTGACTATTGACGAAGGACCATTCAATCAAATAAAGAGCTTGCTAATCAATTTGACTTGTTTGGGCCGGATCAGGTGCCTTTCCGAGAATTGTGATACCTAATAATAATAAATTCTTTATTTCCAGACACGAGATCCATATAAGTACAATGCAATTCTACTAAAAATAATTGACGACGTAATACACGAAACAAAACAAAAATACAGACATACATAGGGTACACTAACATATAAAAAATGTATATAATAAAATTTACATTTAAATATTCTTGGTGGTGGCAATAGATAAGAGAGAACAGATAAGAGATAAGTTTTAAGATTAACAATGTATTGCAGAGAATACTTTAACATACATACATAATGTAGGTACTAGAAACTATAGAATACACACCTTTTAAGTAAAGCCTACATAAACCGCGTACCCCAGGCCGGAACACTCGTCCTAAATTAAAATAATACGAATTGTTTCCAAGACTGGCCTGTTTAAACACAGATAGTGTTTGTTTTACTAGTATTAACTCTTTAGCACACTGTGGCGAGTTGGCAGTGTGTGACTTCGCATAAATTTACTCCTGGCTGTGTTTTGTTGAGGACCATTCAAATGAAAATTGGCCTTTTTATCTTATACGGGAGAAGTTGGAAGCGTTTTGTATTTTACATAATTTAGCTTTTATTCACATGGGCCACGGTTTCCTCGTGATATGCCGTGTCAAATAGGTTGGTTGTGTCACAGAGTTTACTCTTTACTGCCTCAGAAATAGAAAATTCAGCTGACTTCTTCACAAGCGGAGGTAGGTAATTTGAAAATTCGCGGTTGGCTCTCTTCGTCAGCGATGTTTTAACTGAGATTTATATTGTTTTTCAGTGAATACAGTCTTCCTCAACTATTCTAGTCAATTTAGTCATAGTTTTAACTAACTTATTATATTAGTCAAAATAATCAATTAATCTTTAATGCCAAAAGTGTTAAAACAGCGTAAGTGACTTGTGGTCCAGAAAGTGTTGGGTCTCCTACTACTACTACTACGTGCATTTTTTTCGATTAAACTTTATCGTGATAGAGTGTTGTGTTGTGTTGAAAGTGGAGGGTCTCCTGTGTCTATTCTCATGTCCCGGTGCGGTGAGGTGCCCCCATGACGAACAACAATAACGGCGTGAACGGAGGCGCTGGCGGCGAGCCCGCCTCAGCAGACATGGACATGGAGTCACTTGAGGAGATGCTTCGCAAGGTGAGATAAAGATTACTTACAGTTTTTTTCTGCAGTAAAGCATTGCGGTGCGACACAGTTTACAAAATGTCTTGGATTTAAATGGTTTGAGGGGTATCGCGTCATGGGTCTTCTTCAAGACAAGAGTGAATTGACGGTAGAATTTTAAGTAGGAAGTCATAAGACGCAATAGTTGCTGCATAATTAATCGAAGAGTTCTAGTCCTGATTTGACATTTGCGCCAAAAAAGTACGAAGTAAAACAGAAAATGCAAGTTCCATCGCATTTTTACTGCTTAATGTGCTTCACCTCGCGCTCTGAAAACTGTTGAAACTTCAATATTAGATGAAGCATTTGGAAGCTCAAGATTTACTTCGAGGTGTTAAAACTTAGTGAACTAGACTAAAAACAAGTTCCGTCTACTGTTTGAGTAGGTACGTTACAAGTTTTGAACTTGAAAGTAGTTGAAAGGTGTTTGATGCACTTATAGCAGGGAACTGCTGCTGGCTGGATTTTTCGTGATCTTTTATGTATGATTCTTGCAGTTTTAGGTACCTAGCTAAAGTAAACATTTAGCACTTCTAAATCTGTAGAAAAATCTTTCCGTGAGGTAAAGTTTAGTAACAAGTCCTTCCGTTAATGCTTGTCACATAATATACAGATGGGGACTCGACCACTATTTAAGATTTAAGTCCAGTAATGCAACAAGCTTAGGCTTCTTCTCACTCGCTCTTGATCCTTATCCTTAATCTCAGCATTTAGAGTGTATTTTGACCTACGACACAAGACTTCTGCGTTCATCTCGGTCAGTTCTAAACTTTTTCCACGTAGCGTCGAGTTCGCCAAGAACGGCTTCCCTCTCGTCCATCCAGAGATTCACAAGCGTCGCCGTATTCTGTTCTGTAGTTATTTTTCGCTTCTTCCACTAGTGGACAAAAAATTGAAGCGAACAAAATCAATAATATTTTGTTTCTTATTTGATAATAATTACTATTTATAATACTGTTTATGTATAAAATTTGACTTGTACAAGTGCAATTTTGTAAGCCTAAACAAATAAAGTTATTGAATTTTGAATTTTATAACTATTTCCTATTGTAGGCGTATGCTTTTTGTAAATAAATTTAGATAAGTGTAATTTGGTTGTACCTATTGACAAACCGACAACTCAATACCTTAGTATTTTCACTGTTTTTTTCATGTTTTCGGAACAAATACAAATTCTTCGGGAATAAAATTTTATGGGACAACCTCAGGATGCAATCCATACTGACGAATTTTCTTTTTTTCTTTAAAAAAAACATACATTCAGCCGAACATAGAACCTACTAGTTGGTTTTTCATCGGTTAAAATCTTTCGAAGACCATCGTTAAAGGATGAAAGGTGGTGTTCTTCCAACACGAACTAGGGTCGTTGTTAACCCGCTTACATTCGTAATGAAGTTTGTACTGCTCCACATAGACCAGTAAGTAGTTACCTAATACTCGTAAGTAAGTGCAAGAAACGCTGCTCTAGCCTAAAAACAAAACAATCCAGAATCTACTACGGCTTAAGTTACAAAGTTACCTTGCATTCCGTTTCTTGCGTAAGTTCAGACAGGACATAGCCTCCTACACGAATGAGTTGGGAAAGTTTGTCCGCTAAGTTATAAATGCTATAATGTATAATGTAGCTGGTACTTCAAATCACATTTAAGGCGCGATCCTATTTTGTTTTTCGTATACTACGGAGCCCTGGATTTGTGACGTCGTCGTCGGTCTGCGTGGATAATTGTACGAAGAAAAAAAAGACAATCGCGTCAGTTTTTAAAAATGTATCTTTTAATGCATTATTAGCGCATTAAGTTAAATAATCTGAATGTTATTATTGTGATTAATAAATTTTATAATGAATCATCTCAAAACCTTTATTAATATTTTGAATCTTTTTATATGAATTACCTACTTCAAAGCCAATTTTGAGATTGTTGTATTTACATTATTAGTTGCAATTAAAATTAGCCTTGTGTGTCCCACGTCTGAGCAAAGGCCCTGGAAGTGAGTAGTAAAGGATAAATGTTTCGCATTTATAATATTAGTTAGGATAAGATTAACGAGACAAAAAGATACAAATTTTATTGACTTAATAATACGAAAACTCCCCGCGGCCTCTCGCCGCACTGCGTCTCGAGATGCCCCTAAAATTTGAACATATTGAACCTTTGTACGTATTTTGAATCAAAGTGCGCGTAGCGTCGCGTCGCATCGCGTCGCGTCTCGGTGTGAGTGGACCCTAAGTAATAGACAAATCGACTTGCTGTCTGTCGTTACTTGGTTTAGTACCTACCTGCTTACAGACAGGAAATATTTTTTTATAATTATTTTTATATTACGGTAGTTTATGTTTTTATTGTTTTCAAATGTAAAAACCCAAATACAATAAACATGAAAACCCTATTTATAATTAATTAATATACAGCTCGTAAATTATGTCTTTATTCACAACCAAATCATTCAATTGAAACATAAAGCAAATTAATTAAATGATCAACCAATAATCCATACATCGACTGAAAGGATAAAATTAATTACCTTATATTTTATTGATGAGTGGCAGCAGTGAGGAGATGCTTCGTAAGTGTATTTAATCCCACTATAATAATGAATACAACCGACTCAATCAATGCGTTGCAAATGCTGCCGTATGTCTATTCAGTAAGAATTGCTATCGTGATAGCTTTCAATGAACTAATTGACTACCTATACATTTTTAGTACCTACCACGCAGTTTAGTAGCAGGCATCGGTCACACATCAAATTAAATTAGACTCGAATTTAAACTAGATGTCGCCACTTGAAAAATTAGATCGCGCTATCGAAGTCTTCCTCGTTTGAAAATACTTCCAATAGCATTTTCTTTATTCAGGAATTTGAAGTACCTAGTTATATTATTTATTTCGCCAAATTATAGATTATAATTTATTTCCATAGTTCAATGACGACAAGCACTGCATTGTATTGGTCCGTCAATATTCTTTACCAAATCGGAGATTCACAGATTCGGAATGGATGCAGTGCGCTGGTAATCATTACGTAACGCAGTATTTATTTTTGCTTCTTTACTCATTGTATAGTTTGCTGAAAACCTTTTGAGTGGAACCTTTATTGAGAACTAGCAGCGCCTCGCGGTTTCACCCGCGTAGTTCCCGTTCCCGTGGGAATTCCGGGATAAAAAGTAGCATATGTCCTATTCCAGACTATAATCTATCTCTGTGCCAAATTTCATTCAGATCCGTTCAGCCGTTCTGGCGTGATAAAGGAACAAACATCCATCCATCTATCTATCCATCCATCCATCTAAACTTTCACGTTTATAATATTAGTGAGATAGTGAGATGAGATGAGATTATTGACTTATTGGAATTATCTGTGTACTAATGTTTCATCTCACACATTAGTACACAGATAATTCCAATAAGTTAATTTTCATGTCAGCTTCAGCCACCATATGTGATCTATGTTTTCAATCCTTTAAAAGTTTCGATCTCATAAAATTGAGTTTTACTGTTTACCGCAATTTTGTGGCCGTTTTATACCCGAAAGATTGATTGTAATATTGAAACCTGACGTTGTGGCAACCCTTCAAAATTCAATTAAATTGAATATTTTAATTGGACGTCGCGTCGGATCAGGCGCTTTTGACCGGCAAATGGGGGCTTATTCGATACTTGCAACAATCCTGTCACCATTCGGATTTGCATAATGATTGAAAACAACGTTCAAAATTGGACGTTTCATAATTAAATTACACTTAGTGAAATAAGGGTAATATTTACCTTACCTATATTTTATTTATTTCATTTTGTTTTGCTTGGGTCAATAGTTCAGGCATCCTTGAAAGGCACTGAAAATGAATTCTAATAAGGTTAATTTTCAGACAATCACATTTTTGTACACTTTTTGACAGTTAAATTGAAGTTTTCATACACTCCAAATTTATTCTTATAAGGTAAATTTTTAGACATATTTGTACACTTTTTGACAGTGAAGTTGAAGTTTCAATGCATTATAGGTACGTTAACCTTAACCGACGAAGAAGCTGATCGTTCGATTACCTATCTATCATGGATCACCTCTCTGCATGGCAATTCGTGTGTATATTCTATAAGGTGTTCTGTAGCGAATCATGTTTTTTTCACTAGAACTCATCTATAAATAAATAAATAAATAATGCTGGACAATTCACACAGCGTTATCTAGTCCCAAGGTAAGCAGAGCTTGTGTTATGGGTACCAGATAACTGATATACTTAATATAATATAATGCATAGATAGATATTTTTTATTATACATAGAAAACGACCAGAACACCCTGAACAAATATCTGCAGATCGTACAAAGATTTTTCCCGAGGCGGGAATCGAACCCGCAACCTCCTGCGTCGCAGGCGGGCCTTCGCCCACCGCGCCACAGCAGTCTAGTAGTAGATAAAGAAGTACCTACTTACATGTAAAAAGTTACCATAATACCATTAGGTACTATCACGAAAATAAATCATTAGTGTATGATACAAACGGCATTCTATGTTGGTATGTAATTTTCACCGCAAATTAAAACGAACGACGTATTCTCGTTCCTCATATCTATCTACTAAACACACCGTAACACCGTACTTCTCCCCTATGACTTCATACATCTGCTAACTTTGCCAGCAGTTGATATGAGTTCACTAGCTCCAAAGTAGAAGTTGCTGAAGCCAAATATTAAACACATCTGTGTTAGGTTGCTTGAACTTAGCACTGGGTATTGCACCAGGCATATACCCTGTTCATTAAGCTCCAGTCCAGAGTAGTGGTGCCTTCACCGTTACATTTATCTACATACCTCATTAAGGATGTGAGCGGGTTAACTACGAACCTATGTGTTGGAAAACACCAACGTTTTATCCCTTTACGAGGGACTTCTTGAGGATGAGTGCGGTTCGGCGCGCGCTCCGTCGCGACCCTAAGCTGACTGCGCCGGAGTACAATAGACCTGTACGCCAGAAGACATTAGATGCTCTTGACTTTCCCTTTCGGCTGCAAAACCCTCTTGCTTGTTAAAAGCAAAAGCTAGAAATTAACTTCACAATCCAAGTATCAAAAAAACCAAACTTTTTCATTCCTACATGACGTAAGTACTAAAAATGTTAAATCTTTTTGTTTATATTTTATTAGAACACATAATATCTCCAAAATGACAATGGGCGACACCACTCTGCACTCGACACAGCAAACTTAAAGCACAAAACTAAACTACGTTAGTTGAACAACCGAGCAAGCTTTAAAGCTTACTAAATAATAACGCGGAAAAATACTCTAATTAAGAGAAACACCAGTGGTTCTCAGTTCACGCTTCTTTACTAAAGTTTGTTGGTTCAGATCTATCATAATCTAGGTTGGAAACACAAGAATAAGTTTTGAATTAATTGAGAATAATCTAAAAGCTCAGATGGTCTCATAAATCAAGGGAAATAATTTTAATAATAATTGAGATTTATGACATGATGATTGTACATTTATGTTTGCCAATTTCTCCGTCAAGTGTGTTCGGTTTGATGTTTTTTTTGGTTTTGTATAGAACATGATATTGAACCACGTGCCATGCGAGAGGATGCTAAAAGGCCTGATGACTCTGATTCCTTGGAAGATGGGTCGGCCTTTAGTTTGGGATGCCACGTTCCAGGGACATCAGTAAGGGCCAGCTCCGCAGCAACATCAGCGGAGACCCTCAAACGGCGTAAAAAAAAATTTTTTTTTGAACGAGGAACCACTCAACAACCTACAAATGTCATTTGTTCCATGGAATTTGATTTGAAAGCAAGAATGAACATGATCGAATTTCTTGTATAGAAAATGAAATATTGTATAGAAACGATTTTTGACTGGAAGTTCTCCATTCCATTCTCAAAACTTGACATGTAATTCATAAAATGGACTCACTGTCGTCACCATACAACATTTGTATTAAAAGTTACCGCATACTCGAGTGGGGGCGCTCCTGAGCGCTTTATTATTTATTACCGACGACAGAGAGGGATTAAGGACTAACAGGAAAGGGGGAGGAACAAAACCTATATGATGAGCTGTAAAAGTAGTTAGCGCTTCTTTTTACATGAAATGATTATAATCAGGACTCAGAGGTATTTACCAAGACGTTGAATATAATCGGCAAATTTGCTTCTGCGTGCTATTTCTAAGGTATTCAAGGTAGTATCATAATTTTTTTTTTTCGATACAGAATTTGTAGGCCTCTTTGTTTTTAAATGCAATCTCTCTCGCTTATTATATCTGAAAACTGCTCTGACTGATTAATTCATGGCGGCAACTCCGAACGCCTGTCTTATCTTGTTTTCAATCTCATTTATGCTAATATTTACATCAGTTGTCCCGATCGCTGCCATTCCATGGAAGACTTTGTGAAATGGCGTCAGAAGTTTTTTTTATTTAGGAAATGGCATGAATATTTAATGTGCAAACACTATTGAAACTCGACGTGGCTGTCAAAACGCGATGAATGTTGAGTTTAATAATTTTTTTTGTAATTATTTTCTTTCTTTAACCCGAATTCCAGCCGTGTGGTGCCGGCTTGGAACTTGCACCTCCCCAACTCTTCTCGGTGGGTGTCGTAAGAGGCGACTAAGGGACATACACCGGGGGGCGGGCAGCAGCGCCTCTTGCAGACTAGACCTACCACTGAACTGCGATCCCCAACCCGCATGCCCAGCGTGGGGGTTATGGGCACAACCTCCATGAGATAAAAGCTAATAAGGCGATTATCAGGGGGAGGCCTGCGTCCAGCAGTGAACCATTATACGATGTTCATATATGATGATGATGTAACCGGAATCACATTATACGAATGTGGTGTCGACTCGTTGCGTCGCGTCGCGTTTCAATAATATGTTAGCGCTTTAAGTCTCTCTTGACCCACCGTTAATGATTCTTAGTACGTCCACCGTCCAGTATAATAAGAACCATCCAACTCCTGCCTTTATTTGTTCTACCAACTCGTTACGCGAAAGATTTGGTCCAAATTCCAAAAGTTGATTACTTATTCATGCAAAAACGCTCGCTCTGTCGGTTAGCTGTTAGGCGTTATGATGTTTTAAGGTTTTCTATTGAATATTTAAAAGCTCTTTGGAGTGTTCATTTGACGTGATATTGTTGTTTGTTGTTGCCTAGTTCCTGGTTCCTATCGTGCGTCGGCGAGTACTGTCTCAGGGAAGAAGGTTAAGTTTAGTTTAACAAATTCTGTGGCAATAGAAGTGATTCTGTTGGCATTGGCCACAACCTAAAGTAAACTAGCGTAAATATGTTCCCTTTTAACGATCAAAAGAATGAAAAAAATGCGACAATTTTACGCTTAATTTTAGGTTGAAAAATCATCACCAGCAGCCTATGCTAGTTCACAGCTGGACATAGGCCTCCCGAAATGAGCGCCAAAGCGCCCTGAAAAAAAATTAATGGTTGAAAAATATTTAGTAATAATTTCGCATAAAACCTTCTTCGATAATTCCCAAGAAAATGCAATATTTTGCTATGGATTTTCGCGAAGTAACGCCCCAATCTATTTTTTTTATTTTACTCTAGTTCAGTTAAGATTTTATGCTAACAGAATCACTACCAAAAATGATTTATTTATTTCACCGCTTTTGTTTCAGTTCGAAATAATTCCATCCCATTTTGGTTGCGCGCTGATTGTAACCCCAACGCTCGTATTGTGAAAGCTTGCTCAGTCGTAGATCTTATACCAAAGATAACCGTTACTCAAGCATAAATCCATGACTGAACAAGCGTTCATAATACGGGCCTTAGTATATCAACCACTGATCTACAAGTAAACTTTCAACTCGTTCCATTTTCGAAAAAGTCCTAGAAATTTCCACCGCGTCGGTGCGGACTAACTATTTAATAATAAGCCCGACTAATAACTATAAACACCAAGAGGGGGTGAACGTAAACTTTCCAGGGTTCCGTATCTCGGGAGTTTTCCGTTGGTTCATACTTTGGTCCAAGAAATTAGTTAGAATACAAACTAAGATTCGTCGTCGGTGCGGGTGCGAACTAACTATTTAATAATAAGCCCGACTAATAACTATAAACACCAAGAGGGGGTAAACGTTAACTTTCCAGGGTTCCGTATCTAAAGAGTTTTCCATTCATACTTTGACCCAAGAAATTAGTAAGAATTCAAATCAAGATTTCAAGCTCGTTTACGATTTTATGATGACGTTATCTCCTTTTCACGCATAAAAATAATTCGCTGCGGTATAAGATTCCCTGTACCATTACATACCGCATCCTCCATGTGGAGTACTTATGTACCTACTCCATGTATGTACTTGTACATACATACAGGATAATAATTATCAGAATACAGTGGGCAAGGTTGCAAGTTTCTAATTGTATATTTATTGTACCATATGGAAATTAATTAAATTTACATTTATTTCATCTGATTCCCGCCAAAAGAAAAATATCTATTATGTGTGGATTTGTTTTGGGTTATATATTTTTTTTATCGTTATTTGTTTTGTCAATTGTCTAATTCTTTTGACCACAAGCTCATCTGATGATAAGTGAAGATGTGGCCGACGATGTATCACGAAGGTCTAAACGACACCTATTCACTCTTGTCAAGCCAATTAATAAACCAGTACTGTCAAACTCAGGACTCTGTCTATAATAGTCCGGAACCCTGTAGTACCCGAGCTCTACTCGCGCTTGCCAAGCCGTCCTTTATTGCAAGATTGCGTGGCAAAAAAACATTAATCGGTTTCGACGCAAAGTGCGCGTTCTGCCGATTTATAACTCTCCAAGTGAGTTTTGAACTGCAATGCGGGTGCAATGTATGCCTATTTACACTGGAAATAGAAATTATACTTTATGTTAACAGAAACAAGGTATAAAATGAGGTACATTGTGAAATCTGTTGCGTTATAAAAAGAACCTATATAGCCTTTTTGTGCCCTAGTGGACGTTGCCCCTTAATGTGCCTTTTTTTTAATCTAATTGGCGGATCTTTACCTTCTTTGCCTTTTGTTTACGAAAATGGCGTAGTATAGGATCCAGTTATAGATGGAGCTGCTTAAAATATTATTATTATCCCTTGGCAACTTATTAACGGGGAAAAGTACCTACATAATCAGAGGCAGTCACCTTATTTTTACTACCACCCTTTTATGTCACTTACCTTATCTCTGTGTTAAATTGTTCTTGTTTTCCGCTTTATTTTATACTAGCAGCGCCTCGCGGTTTCACCCGCGTGGTTCCCGTTCCCGTAGGAATTTCGGGATACAAAGTAGCCTATGTCCATGCTACGTATTCCAGACTATAATCTATCTCTGTGCCAAATTTCATCCAGATCCGTTTTGCCGTTCGGGTGTGATAAAGGAACAAACATCCATCCATCTATCTATCCATCCATCCATCCATCTAAACTTTCACGTTTATAATATTAGTGATAGTGATTAGTGATTAGTGAGATTTGTGTGTACCTGTGTACAAAAAAATGTATTTCTATTCTATTCTATAATGTAAAAGTAAATAAATTTATTTCAGTACAAGGCGGCCTAACATCCTATCTCCATTATTTCACTATATGTATAGAGCACTCTCAAACTACCGCGCGGTACCGTAGGTGCGGTGCCGCAAGAGTTTCGCAATGACGTTGTCCGTTGTACGAGATGCGGAACAGATACGAAACTGCCGCGGCCACGCTGCGGACCTCGAGTTGCGGCTCCGCAAATTCCGCGCAGTAATGTGAGATGGGCGTTAAAGTGCTAGTGATATTTATGACGACTTAAAAAAGTACAAAAAAAAATCTGAAATAAAAGAACACATAATTATGTAAGTTCTTCGCACTGAAACTCATGAGGTTCCTTTTTAAATTTTTTGTCTTCGGTCAGTACGCAACCCATAAGTCTCCGGTTCTTAATAAGGATATTTCGCATTTTACCCTCCTGAAATTTTAACCCAGCTAAGTAGAAAGAGCGATAGAATAAAATCTATGGTCTCCGCGCTTAGTTATGAATAAAATTAACACTTACGGGATATCTTAGGCTCAGAGCTTAACTTAAAATTCTTAAGTAGGTAAGACGTTTTAAGTTTTTACAGCTTTGTAGAGAATTCTTAAGAGCTGGTTAAGAGAGAGTTGGGTAAATAATACAGGTGGTTCCGCCTAGGTTTTTCGAAGAAGATTGAGAAGGTGTGCGTATAGTCATAATAAATAAATCTAAAAATAATCTATTACTAAAATTTATCTTTCGGATGCTATTAGGTATCCGAAAGAGTTAAGTCGGGAAGAAGTAAGAAGGTAAGAGTCCTGAAAAGAGTTTTCTTCAAGCAAACCTTAGAAAAGGCCATTGAACAGATCAGAGGAAATGTACAAAAATAATGAATCCAGCACACAAACTGACACATAAACGAATAGTAGGTAGCTATACTTATAATATACAATACAAATAATAATGACCAAATAAACCTAATAAATATCTATAATATAATACTTCTATGTTTAAACCACGCACCGCACTTAAATTATCTCTAGAGCAAAGGCATAAAAAGATTTTGCAAAGTACGTTAAGCAGTTACTATAATAGTTACTAAGCTTTATGGAGGTCTTACAGTAACTCCTGCCAAATGATAACAGCCACTGAAGTCGCAAGCCGAAAATAATTGGATTTTACGCGAAACATTTTCTTTAAAGACATCGCCCGTTTACTAAATGAAGTGAAGAACCCTAAAAGCGAAGCAAGTTTGTATTAACGTTCGCGACAGAGTATTAAACAATTAAAACACAGTATTTTACGAGAGAAAGTAAAATAGGAAACATTAAGTACGAAAGTGGTGCTTTTAAAGTAATTGTATAGAAGTACGGGCTTAAGACCATCTTTATGGAGTAGGTACTGACACCATTCTTCGTGTGACTCTTTGTACTCAAGTACTCAGCATCATCGTTGGCCCGATCTATATAGACATCTATGAAAATGATGAAGGTGTCAACGGGTTACAATACAATACAAAAATGCTTTATTGTACACCATAAAATAACATTACAAAGAGACATCAAAATTACCCAGAGTACTATAATAAATAAAAAACTTAGAATCAAGCAACGGCAAAACCTCTCGTCAAAGAACTAAATGTAAATTTGGTCTTTGAGCAGAATTGGATAACTTCATTGTTTCCTCTGTAGGTGGCGCTGACGGCGTAAGTGCCGAAAAGAACTCCCAAAGATTTACGGGTCGACTAGATAAGATCACGTAGCTTAGTTGGAAAAAGAGCAACCCTGCGCTGAAGGGGAAGGTGCGGGTTCGAATCCCGTCGAGATCGTAAATTTTTGGGATTTATTAATTTCTTAGAAATTACCCAGAGTACTATAATAAATAAAAAACTTAGAAAAGAGACATCACATAAGATAAGTACAATGGGCGGCCTTATCGCTAAGAAGCACACAGCCACTGAAGTTAAGGGTTGATACGTCCGTGTCTGAGTGTCCGCTTTTGGGCTAACATTTGTAGCCGAACTTTTTCATGCGCAACTACACCATCAGCGACGGGTTTTCTCCAGCGGGCTCATCATCCACAGCCCATGGTATCCAATTTTTGGGTTTAGGCCACTCTCTCCTCCTCAACAGTCTATAATGGTCCACTGCTGATCACAGGCCACCCTCTGCTTACAATAATTTTCTCGATCCTGTGAGCTTAAAGCATTCATCAACTTCCCGCGACTTTAAGTCGACCACAACTACTAAGTAGTCTCTTCTATCGACTTTTTGTTCGTTGACCTCCATTCCGTCAGAGCCATCACTTGACCTGGCCAAGTGTCCTGCCCATGTCCAATCGGTCTCTATTCTTTTTTCTATCTTAATAACCAGCCAGTATCACCAACTGCTGAGTGAAAAAGGCCTCTACCATATTTAACTTATCATTTACTTTATTAAGTATGTAGGACGTAGGGTACTATCGGAGACAAAATGACGCGTAAAATCAATTCCACCCGTTCGACATTAAGCCCTCCCTAAGTAAAACCATAGCATCATACATAGTTTATACCAAAACTCCTAAACGAGCATATTCCATACCAAGTAACAATATCGAAGCGAAGTACTTAAAACCTAATAAAGAAGGCCCCAATTGCCTATAAAGTTTACAATATTGTACATTCGCAGTCCCTTATCGACGCAATGTGATGTGGTACAATAACGTGTTCTGGACGCATTCCAAGTGTCTGTAATGACGTGTATACCTACGCTAGGGGACAGATAGATGGTTGTGTACCGTAGTCTTTAACCTAGTGTGAGTAGGAATAGGTATTTGCAAGATGATATCACTTACAAACTGTCTATTCTTTCATAATTATTCTATCTACATAGATCACGTTCTTTTTCGATATAGCAGAGCTTTGATTGTTGACATTTCTTTCTCTGTTTGGCTAATGTGGATAAGACTGGATTGCATTTCGAATTTGAGCTTATCTTAGGGTTTAGGCGGTCATTTTGCCGCTGAATATAATGGTGGTTAAATATTATTAAGTAATTTGGTTATAATCAGAGTAGCTTTTGTTTTGTTTTCCCCAACGTTTCAACCGCGTTACAACGATAAATACCCGATAAAAATAATCTTTCATATTTATGTTAACAAATCGCGAAAGTTTAAAAAGTTTTGTCTATAGTAGAGTATTGTTTATCTAAAGTGCGCACTCGTACCTACCGTTCACTGATTTAGGTATATCTCTAGTTTTAAATGGTTTTAGTTTAAGCGTTATTTTTAAAAGAATACTAATGGTTCCAGACCACGGCACCATGCCACCAGCCCCTAATGCCATGTACCCCTGGAAGTACGTGTTTTGCTGGTTTATTAGACTGTTATGGAGCTGGACCTGATAGCCGCTTCTGCGCCAGTTTAATATGAAATGGTTATATAATTACAGACTGTGGTTTTACTAACCTTTGAGCTTTATTGGCTCTTTTGACGTAGACTTAACGCATTCACCGCCCAGCTTCTGCGGTGCGACGATCCGATAGGGCGCGTCGCAGCTCTAAGCGACGGAAGACGACCATATGCGTCATTCATGGGCCAAGAAAGTGGGAGAAGGATAGCAACAAACTTATGTTATAAATGTATTTATTTTATTTATTTATACAGTTAGGTTAGCCTATGGTGAGTGCACCAAAGCTTACGAAGTAGACTTTAAACAACTAGAAAAATTGATGCTAAGTGCACCAACCTATTACAGGCCGACTCAGTATGCAAAAAAAAACAGATCAAACTAGTGAGTTAATGCGAAAATTTGGATGGATATTTAGATGTTTGTTCCCCAACTACTAAACGGATCAGTCTGTATAGGCTGCAAATTTGCAAATGTAGCTCTTAACCTGGAATCAAAAAAAGGCTGCTTTTTATCCCATAAATCAGTCCCATGAGCGGTCGTGTCTATTTCATCTATAAGAACGAGAATGTATGCATAATGTTATGTATGTACTCAACCCAATCGCTCGTACAAGACCATTCCCAATAACATTTTATCAACTTGACTATTACAATCAAACAAAGGCTGCTTTTTATCCCATAAATCAGTCCCATGAGTGGTCATGTCTATTTCATCTATAAGTACGAGAATGTATGCATAATGTTATGTATGTACTCAACCCAATCGCTCGTACAAGACCATTCCCAATAACATTTTATCACCTTGACTATTACAATCAAACAAAGGCTGATTTTTATCCCATAAATCGGTCCCATGAGTGATCGTGTCTTTTTCATCTATAAGTACAAGAATGTATGCATAATGTTATGTATGTACTCAACCCAATCGCTCGTACAAGACCATTCCCAATAACATTTTATCACCTTGACTATTACAATCAAACAAAGGCTGCTTTTTATCCCATAAATCAGTCCCATTAGTGGTCGTGTCTATTTCATCTATAATTACGAGAATGTATGCATAATGTTATGTATGTACTCAACCCAATCGCTCGTACAAGACCATTGCCAATAACATTTTATCACCTTGACTATTACAATCAAACAAAGGCTGCTTTTTATCCCATAAATCAGTCCTATGAGTGGTCGTGTCTATTTCACCTGTAAGTACGAGAATGTATGCATAATGTTATGTATGTACTCAACCCAATCGCTCGTACAAGACCATTCCCAATAACATTTTATCACCTTGACTATTACAATCAAACAAAGGTTGCTTTTTATCCCATAAATCAGTCCCATGAGTGGTTGTGTCTATTTGATCTATAAGTACGAGAATGTATGCATAATGTTATATATGTACTCAACCCAATCGCTCGTACAAGACCATTCCCAATAAAATTTTATCAACTTGACTATTACAATCAAACAAAAGCTGCTTTTTATCCCATAAATCAGTCCCATGAGTGATCGTGTCTATTTCATCTATAAGTACGAGAATGTATGCATAATGTTATGTATGTACTCAACCCAATCGCTCGTATAAGACCATTGCCAATAACATTTTATCACCTTGACTATTACAATCAAACAAAGGCTGCTTTTTATCCCATAAATCGGTCCCATGAGTGATCGTGTCTATTTCATCTATAAGTACAAGAATGTATGCATAATGTTATGTATGTACTCAACCCAATCGCTCGTACAAGACCATTCCCAATAACATTTTATCACCTTGACTATTACCCGTCAAATCATTGGCCTCCAATATCGCGATCCCTTACAGATATCTCACAATCGTAAAAAGTTAATAGGCGTTCCAATTTATGTGACTTTAACGTTACTGTAACGGAATGGTTACGTTACAAAACGCAGTTTGTAATTTCGCAGCCAGAAGCGTGACTGGTTGTAGGGTTGCTGTCCGGTCAGGTTTTGAAATTTTCCGGCTAAATTGCCCAAAAATACTTATACCTACTTCATTACGGATGTAAGCGGGTTAACTACGAGCCTTATTTGTGTTGGAAGAACACCAACGTTAAACCAACGTTTACACCTACTTAAAACTATTTCCGGGACATAAAAATACCTATCACTAATTAAGTACGTGAAAATCTATTTACAAAAGATGTACCTACCTTGGTACATTTTTTGTAAATTGATTTTCACGTATTCGCCGAAATTTCAGATCACTTTACTTACATCTCAAATATAGTCTTTGATTTCTAGTTTTGATAATTATAATCTAGGTATGGATTTTGTTTAATTTTTTTCTACGGAATTAGAATCATGAACGAGCTTTTTATGTATTTTTGTAAACTTCTAAAAATCTCTGGTTAAAGTGTTTACCCGCAATCTGGGTATCTATAAAAAATGGAATAAGTTCTCAAAAAAAAATCGTTCAATAATTTTTTTTTCGGGTTCGTGTCCCGCCGATATTGAAAATTTTTGGGAACTTATTTCATTTCATAGAAATCTCGTTCATGATTCCTAATAGTCAAGTCAAATTCTTAACATAATAGAAATAAGAACAAAATTATGAATTACTTAGCAGTTCTCCGCGGTTTCACCCGCGTTAAATTGGAATTTCACATTTCTGTATATTAGTCCCGTAAATCTCCCATGGGAATTTAATGTTTTACCAGGACAAAAAGTAGCATATGTTACTCTCCATATTTTTTTAACTAACTCTATGCCAAAAATCGTGTCGATCGATTGGTTGCTTAGTTAGGGCGTGACGGAAGGACAAACAAACACACTTTCGCAATTATAATATTAGTTAGGATTAGGATTACGTATGAGCTTTTGCAGGTAGTTGCGAATCTCAGCTACGTTCGTACTCGTATTTCAGCGAAGTGTGGCTTTTTTGGAAACTTCCGGCTTTCTAATCAAACTTCCGGCTCTATTTTCTAGGTAATATAGCTCGTTTTAGGGTACCGTAAAATGGAACGTTTTGCTCGTAAATACGTAAGCGCTTTTTGTAATGTTTGGAAGTGTGGATTGCGAATGACCATAGTGATTGCTTCGTTCATTTTGGCAATCTCTTTTTAACAGTCTCACTCTGCATCTTCATTGCAAATGGTTTTTATACTTACTACAATGTTAAATCGTCTGTGAAGATGAAAATTGAAAATATTAATAAATTGTGAAGAAAAAGTATGCAGTGTTGTTTTTTTCCTGCATAGGTAGTAAAAAACAACATTACTATTCTGTCAATACATGTGTCGAAAATAGGTACTTAAAGCTTAGTCTGTCCATTAAACAGGTCCATAAGGTTCATGTATAGAATAACGACTTAAAAATAGAAGTACCTAGTACCTATTTGCAAGTGAAACAGTTGAGCTAACTGCAGACAGGTGCAAACAATCTATACCTAATTAGAATTTCTCAGCCGGGGGACGACATAGGAACACAGAAAATTATCATAGTTTGACAAATTCATAAAAATCTAATTCATTAAGAAGTCCCTCGTGAAGGGATGAAACGTTGGTGTTCTTCCATTGCAAACAAGGATTAACCCGCTTACATTCATAATTAATTCTGTTTTAAATAGACAGGGTATTTTTAAATATTCACAATAAGCTATTTGACTACATGAAAAATAAATTCCCATTGTTTTCATCCTAGTCAGTGACAACTTAACAAAGAGTAATCAGGTGATTTTTTATTAAAAATATGCGTATTTTAGATAAAAAACGGGATTAAAATTACACATTTTTTTATATATGATCACGTGACCGAAAACGCTCTGCGTTTGGTTGGATCGCTGGTGACGTTACACTATTGCAGATTACAGTGTGAAGTTCTTCTTGCTAGGTGTGGTGTGGCGTGTGACGTCATTGCTCAGAGCACGGGAGCCATGACAGAGATTATCGTTTTGGCGCGCCATTTTATTTATTTATTTATTTAAAAACTTTAATGCACTAAGGTACAAATGGTGGGCTTAATTTTATTCAAACCTGCCATTATTTTATTTAAACTGTAAAATTCGTTTTTATAACTAATACGACTGGCCTTGAAGAAATATTAATTACACTTTGTATTATTTTTATCAGACAATACGTTTAAATTATTTCCCAGTAGTTGTCAAGTAGCCTATAGACCTTACAAAGATAGTTCACGTCTTCTTTCTTACATTCACGACATCAAAATAAATTTGATGGAAGTCATATAATGTGAAGGTTATCACAGAAAGCAATACATAAAACTTTCCTCTAATTGCTATCATGGTTTTATAGGCAAGGCCGCATTAGGGAAACTGGATCTCTTCCAGTTTTTTAACACTTTCATGACGCACGTGTCCGTGTGCACCCCTGCCTGCGGGTCGCACCGCGCAGAGGCTTAGCAGTGAATGCGTTAAAGTTCGCGTCAAAGATATTTAATTGTCCGAAAAGTGAATATGGATACTTTTTTTTTACTTTTTTGTTCTTGATATATAACGTATTTATTACGTACCTATATTTCTCTATTTTATACAAATAATATTTGATGTTATTTATATGTATGGTTTCTACTTGCATAACAATATTTATTAATTATTATTATGCACTATATTGTACCTACGCACTTTTTGGTGTCGTATGGGTGAGGCCTATGTCCAGCTGTGGACTTGTATAGGCTGATATGATGATGATCATGATTATATTGTATAACACCCCTGCCTTTCTTAAATATTCAAATTTCTCCATCCAAAAGTTGCCTGGAAGAAATCGCTTTTAAGCGATAAGGCCGCCTACTGTACTTTTATGTTTCTTGTTAATGTCTATGTTTCTTTTGCTTTATTTAGTGCTGGACAATAAAAAGAAGAAAAGAAATAAAGTTTTATTTATTTATTTTATTTATAAACAAAACCGATATTTACAACCAAACCTACTCCGAATTTGCTTTATATTTGTTATAGATCCCCATTACAAGAGGATTTAATTCCACATCCACATACGTAGTTATACCTACAATTAGTACCTACAATATGAAAGCAAGCAAAACAAAACTAAATATTACACAGAACCGAACAACCCCGGCATTTTCCTTTATTTTAATTTGTGATAGCTCCCCATTGTCACAGCGGAACCTTCATAAAAGGCTCGCCGCGGGCTGGTACACAATTCCAACTTTCGCAGCAATTTTGGTACAGACAGTATTGTGACTAGGACTGACAATGTGGGTGCTTTTGATCCTAAGTGTATCCTTAATGTTGGCCCGTTCTCATGCTATGTCGTTGTTTGCTAGACAAACCACGGATGGCGAATTGAAATTCTAAACCGTTGGTCTTAGAGACTCCCTTCAAAATTATGAGGATGTAATGTCGTAATGCAAGATGGTGACACCACTGTGTTTGTATGCGTAACTGCCTATTGTTTGTACAGATTATTTGTATTGCTATTTTACAGAACCCTAGTGTCTAATTAAAAGTAATTTAGGAGCTGCATTGTCATACAGCGGGGCAATGCAGCTAGCGTCTTGGGCACGCTTCCGACTGCTATTGATGTGGATCAGTTGAGGTACCTTCAGATGGTTTGCAATAGTCTGCAGTTAACTCAATTTGTTAATAAATATATTTAGGATTTGAGGCACTATTAACCAAAAGACATGTCAATAAATTATATCAATATATCTATAGCGAACATATCCGAATTTCCGGCACGTTGACCAGTCTCAGCTGACAGCACACAGCCATGTGCGGAGGACGTCATTATTGTAGTGCACAAGTGTGTGGGTAAACACAGATGCTACTATCTAATCTCCTGGGTTTGATTCCCGCCTTGGGACAAATATTTGTACGATCTGCAGGTATTTGTTCCGGGTTCTGGTCATTTTCTATGTGTAATAAAAAATATCTATCTATATAATGTATTGTATTTTGTATATCAGTTATCTAGTACCCATAACACAAGCTCTGCTTAGCTTGGGGCTAGATAATGCTGTGTGAATTGTCCAGCATTATTTATTTATTTATTAATCACTTACTCTCATCATCCGATGACGACCGGAGACGTATCGAGTGCTTGCCAATATTAAAAACTTGAAGTGATAACGGTGCAAAGACCCAGACGTAGCTAACTGTATTCAATCTAACCTTACTACCTACTACCGTTCTTGTGACACCGATTAAATGTTCTTGGTGTCCAACCAGAGTCAACAAAACTATAGGTATAGCACCTCCCTGGATTCCCTCCCTGTACATCCCGTGCAGTCCTTGATTGGTCCATTGTTTCCGAAATTCAATCACGGTGTTAGTTTTAAAAGGCTCTTAAAGTTTTACGACCGCGATAATAATTTTGAACTCTTCATTGCCGTAACATGTGGAACATGTGGCAGCAGCAAGTTTTTTCCTGTGGATGACCAACAGATAACCAAAAATGCTCGTTATGAAACGAGCATTTTTTAGTTTACCCGCACTCAGATTTTTGCTAAAATTTGTCAAATGTTTTTTTTAATCAAAAATCTTATGTAGTTTTTAATGAAAGAGAAACTAAGGTTTTGATTAGCAATCATCCGTCATTCTACGATAATATCATTTTCTTAACATGATCCAACGCTGAGATTGGCACATTAATAAAACAGGTAAAGTTAAAAGGCTTTAGATTGTATAACAATAACAAACGGGGGTTCCGTGTTCGTCCCACTCGCCTCAGCCCAAAGTAGTCCAAAAACAAAAAAATTACGCTGAAATCGTTCCCGTTTCGTTCCATTTTAAGATTTCTAACAGAAATGTCCAAAAAGTACTGTCGTCCACACACTTCTCGTGCAAGTAATCTTGATTTACCATTATTGTTTCCGTATGATTTTTTTAACGAGTTTATCTTACTCAAAGTATATTACGGTACCTAACACTAGTATTTACAAACAAAATAGGAACAAACAAATAAAAGCCACAGTGACAACAAAAAGGGCCATCGCTCGTAATTATATCGCTTATAGTTCTCATCTTAGCTTCTTTCATCATCTGAGAATTTGAACTACATTTTTCCTGTTACTAAGGCACTGGAGAATCTGGAGATCTTAATCCAGCTATTCTTCGATCTAAATTATGGTCGCTAAAGCCTGCAATCAGGGTCGGGAGCCGCCGTCCGCTGGTGCTGGTAAAATATTGCTTGTAGTACCTACTTACCTGGATCTAGGGTTGGCTAGGGATTCAGCTCTGCCACTATACTTGGCGGATACATATGAAATTTCGATAGAATCGATAAAGCCAAAAACATCAGTTGAAATAATTATCTCATTTTTACCTGAACATTAACCTAAGTATCAGGATTGCGTTCCAATGCTGGTCTTTTTCAACAGTAGCTAGACATTTAGGCTCTCTGAAGCTCTGAGCTACATTTTTTGTTAGCCAAATTTTATGACTTTATTTATTTATTTATTAATCACAATAATAACATTACAGATTATTTATTCCAATGCGTTATTTATGGCACAATAATTGACACAGTAGAAATCTAATATTTTTTTTAGAATCTTAAGATACTAAAACACAAACAGAAATAATAATACTTAGGTAAAAATCTAAATAAAATTGTGCTTACTTACATCATAAAAAACACATTTAAAAGAAAAGTCAAACAATAACAAAAAAATAACCCTTAGGCATGGAATCCTTTTTTCAGTTTTAAGTTTTTTAAGTTTTAGTCCAGTTATCTCGTTCTGTTCGAAATTTGAAACACTCCTACTCTATTCGTAGTCGCCAATCAAAAGATTTTAAATAAAAAGCTTATATTTTAAATAAAGAGCTTAGACACCCCTATTGTATTTACTGCAAGCTTTCGCCGTATACCAGGCACTAAAGGTCCTTTTCAACGAGATCGTCTAAATCGTCCGATTTATTTGTGCTTTCCACTCGACAAGTGTAAAATTTAACTTGGAACGTTTTAGTGCCCCATAGGAACTAGGTAAAATAGTTTCGTATGGTAAACACAACTGGAGTTGCCAACTGAGATTGCTACTTCAAAGTGAGGAAAAACCGTTTATAGTTAGTTTCGAGTGATTTTTGGAAGGGAGATTGGTTTTGTTTTTTTATTGCTGGTTGTTGATGTCTAAATCGACACTGTTGGCCGCTTCGTAGAATGGAGATTAAGTTGCCAGTATTCATCGACGGATCAAACCTTGATAAAAAGAACTAAGTTCCAGAAAAAGAAAATTCTAGAACTTTTTTCCAGTTCTTTTTAGAAAGCGGGATACGAAATATTCGTTTAAAATACACCTTACAAATCAGACATGAAGGTAGAGGTACACAAAAAAAACTAAGTCCACAGGTGATCGGAATGCTGGCTTTTATTTCGGTCAACGAATTAGCATTGCCATTCAACGTGGCAATGCTGCCAGCATTCTGGGCACTTTGCCTTCTGGTGACGGCTTAGATTTTTAGAAAATAGATTTAAGTGTAAATATTAGTTGTAATTACTATTGTTTTTTCTAAGTGCTTAATTAGTTCCGGAAAAAGAAAATTCTAGAACTTTTTTCCAGTTCTTTTTAGAAAGCGACTGATACGAAATATTCGTTTAAAATACACCTTATCAAACAGACATGAAGGTAGAGGTACACAAATCCTACTTGATAACATTAGGAACGTATTCTACCTTTGACTACTAATAATTAATTAGTCGCACTATTCAGATCTTATCTCCTGTCGGAGTTTCCATGAATTTCTAGATGAGAATTTCATAATTTAGCAGTATAATCAAAGTCAGATAGGAGTTAGGTAAGCTCTAGTTATATTAGTTGGAGTTGTTCCTCTAGTGTATAACATTGAATTAATCTCATTAATGTTCAAATAAAAACCACGACTCAGTACGAGTATTATTTCATTTTGTGACATTTCAATCTTTGATTTATTGTCATTTTTTCTTTTTATTATGTTTTATTTTTAATTAGACGATAAGTATTTCATTTGTATTAAAAAAATTGCATGCCTAAGCAGAGGCAGAAAACAATGATCCAAATGTTTACTATGAGATCTTTCAACTTCAACTTCTTTTATTAATGGCGCCGCTTGCTTTTCGCTACGACTCTGCCAGTGTCAGTAAGGAGTGTCATAAACTTCAAAAATTTTAAAACATTGTATTTTCAAGCAATAAACGAACTTTGACTTTGACGTTGACAATTTCTTGCCAGTTCGTTCAAAGATACTTCACAATACCCTTCTTTTGGCTATTCTCATCTGACCTCGAAAACAAACATTCATCCCTTTATCACAATCACACCCTTCAGGAAAGTTTTATTCAACACATTCATATCTCCGTCCCTTGTGAAATCAGCCAAGGCCGAGTCGGTCACGTAGTTACCGGACTGAGTTTCAAATTCTGCGGCTTTTCCGTAGTATCTTCTTGAAGCATTTTTACCATCAGTTCCTCCCTATTTTTTACCAGCTTCGGTTTCACATCTGTGAAACCGAAAAATATTTTTTGTCAATCTACAAAACAACCACTAATTATAAAATAATGTTTCAATGTTCCTCCTGTAGGTGGAGCTAACGACGATGCTAGAGTCGTAAGAGGTTCTAGAGAATTTCGATAAAGCACGTGTTCGATCTCATTGCTTAGTTGGTTAGAGCGCACCCGTACTGAGGGTGAGGCGCGGGTTCGAATCCTGCCCAAATCGAAATTTTTGGGACGTTATTAAATTTTTGTAGAAAATTTCCCCAGTGCGAGTTACGCACTATAAAGCAAAAACCTGATTATAAAATAGGAAAATAAATGTAATTTTTTTATCGACGTAACGGTACTTGTAGTCTAAACTTGTAGATATGGATAACCATCACCAAGCGCTATGGGCCAGGTTTCATAAAAACAAAGTGGAGTGGAGAAGGTACCTAAACACTTACTAAAATCTTGAATACATGTGGTATGGCTAGGTGACGCTGTTTTGACACCACGTTGTTGGTATTTTACTCATAACTGCACCGTTCAGCTTTAGAAAGTTGCCCCTAACTGCCAATTATTCAATGGATTCTTGATGAAGATTGCACCATTGTTGTTAATTTTCTACATGATTAAGCACAGATTCAAAGTGAATATCCAAGCAGCATCGAGCTTTGCCTCATTCCAGCCAGGCAGTGCAAATGACAGCTCGGTTCGAGCTTAGCAAACTGTTAGTCAACTTAACCCCAAAACAATCAACACCGGGTGATCAAGCTTTACCCGGGTTTTCATGTAGGTACTGAAACATTTCGCATAAAGATACCCTTAAAGCTTCCTCAAATCTTAGAAAACGTAAAAAAACTAAAAACTTTAATCTCATTCTCGTTCTAAGGAATCAAAGGGATATAGATTTATCAGTTTTGTTTGATGAATGCCTTAAATTGACGCGCTGTCTACAATACTGTGTACATGACTTGTAGTACACTGTTACATGCACTTGATTTAATAATTACTTTGAACTGATTGGTACCAATATCAGTAGTTAACGTTCATTAGTCGTAATGCTGTCTCAGCTCTCAATCCTATGGTTGCTCACTCACGATCCACTCAGTCGAACCATCCCTCGGTCATCAGTGCAAATGACAGACGCTGCGGTCGTGTCCGAATCAAACGGAATGTTCTCCGCTTGCTCCAACTTGACTAACTGGCCGAGAAATTCTCAATTAACACCACGGTTTGCTTTCATCCGGGTTTTTTGTGAAATGCTTTTATCTGGGTGTGACGTTTAATGTTGTAAGTGAAGCGTGTTTTAAGTTGTTTAGTTTCTGTTGAGTTGTTGGGTTTTTTCTTGTGAAATATTTGCAGTAGACGTGTGGCTTTCGAGCGCGTATAAACCATTTATTATCACTATCTCTGGAACAAAAAACGGCAGCCAATAACTAAAGCTTAAATCGAAGTATCAAACGTAAAGCTTAACCGGGTTATAGCGCCGCCTCACCCGGCGCTGCCGTGCCGCGCATATTATTAGTACCCGGATATACGGATTAAAGCCTTAGCGAAAGCCGGAGCTCTGTTTATAACGTATTATTGCTCTCATGAATATTTATGCTTGTTAGTGCTGATTTATATTTTTGGTTTACCTGGAAATCGATAGTAATTTCATCAAACGATGTCAATATTCAATTTCGTTATCCTAATAAGTGAATGCTTTGTGATTGTAAGCTAAGTAACCAGTTAAAGAAGTTTAAATGAAAATATTCTCGAGAAAGTGGTCGAGAAACATTATAATAATATTTGTTCTAAATTTTTCACTTTCTTTACTTTCAAGATGAATACGTTTTATTTCTATAAAATATTCCACTACTTCCGGGTGCCAAGATCCGGTTACCCAGCAATACTGCAGGTATATCCGGGTACCTAGTAACAGCCAATTTCGCGCAACTATTGATTTATTATCGTTTAGCTCCTATTAGCAACGGAGAGCATTTATCTTAGTTCGCAGTCAGCACCCGCGCCGTAATGGCGATATGTGTGTTTTGATCGGTTTTGGTTACATGACGTATTTTAGGTAGGTAGGTGTATAAGGGTTATTAAATTTGAGCCTTATTTCAGGGCTATCACTGTACTATAATTACTAGGGTGTAGTAGCTAAGGTTTCCATAAACACATAAATTGCGCAAATTCAAAATAATAACACAAAGACAAAATACATAGTTTTGATAACACGAGGTAAATTCTCCCTCTCCATCCGTATTCATGTATTATCCTATTCTGATACAAAGGAACATTTTCGGTACACCAATTAACCAAGTAAGTAATAAACCATGAAACAATGGATGAACTTTGGTGTAAGGTTTCAATTAAACAAGGTTACCTGATATCCGAGCAAATTGAGCCGCTATTACAAAGCCGGATCAAATGCCAACCTCGAAGTACGGCTCAATTCAGATGATCAATATTTTAGTTATTTGGTTGCCGGCATAACTGGATGTTCTAAACCAAATCTACTGAATAATTTTAAGGCTGGGAGAAATACTGAAAATCAGTTTATTGGTTCACGATAACGAAAAGCTTGCATAACTGATTTGATTTCGAAATGACAAAAAATTTACTCCTACAAATTTCAGTGTAAAATTTAAATAAACAATGAGTGCGCTCTTAAAAAAGCATTTTCAAAATATTTGAAAGTGTGAGAAATGTTGCAAACGGAATAGAATTTTAGAGCTTACACGGTCGCTATATCCGGGGTCCCGGTAAAACTATTGGGACAGAAGCCAATATTTTGTCGCAGTTGGATCAATTAATACTCGGTAATGGTACATTTTTAATGAATGACTTATTATTTTGAATACCTTCCCAATATTGAACCTACTTAAAAATTAAAAAAAAGGGTCTACGTTCGGCTGTTTGTATTTATGTATTATGTAAGTAGGTTTCTCCGTCAATTAAAGACCGATTTTGAAAGTTCTTTCACTATTGTATATATAGAGAATGATCCCGAGGTGGTACCATAAAAATTTAATTCTCGAGGAATTGTTATGATAGCAATCTGAGATATGAATACAAAAAAACCTCCTTTCATTCGTCGTTTTATAAATGTGTCATCCATCACACATCACGTCTAACTAAATTTGATTCAAATAGGAATTAGATGTAGACATTTAAAATATTAAATCGCGCTATAGAAGTCTTTCGAGTTTAAAACGACTCTTAAAGTCATTTTAATTATTCAAGAACTTCAAGTCGGTTTATAATTTTTGAAAACACGCCAAATTATGATGATTACTAAGTACAAAGGAAATATACTAATTCTATTTAATAACCTCAATTTCATACAATCTGTTTTTCTTTTTTTTGGGTGATGATTAAAGAATTCTCTATCTATCTATCTATACACCTGCTTATATTTTCCCTTTTTAAATTATCTAAGTTATCTTAAAATACAACAAACAACGAGTAAAAATCGGCTGTGGAAAAGTATGCACTCAAAAAGTCCCCTTTAAAACCGTCATCAATACTGGCAGGGTGAAAAGTAGGCCAAGCATCCGACAAGTATGAAGTAGATAACTCCACAAGGGCATCTCGAACAAAGTTGCAAGGCAATCATGACGCGCTCGTCCACGAATACATTAAAATTGAAGCTATTAATAAAATCTGGATAAAAAGAAGATACCCTGATACAGTAATTAATCTAAACAAACCGCGAGTCTGTTTTGTGCTCAACATTAGCATTCGAACAACAAAAATAACCTGGTCATAAATCAAAGGCCGGTAAGATTAACCGGGGCATATCTTCAACTTTGCCGGATTTTACCGGTTGTCGTTGCGCGTGAAGTGAATACATTAGCAGATTTTGTCGGTTTATCCGCTTATTCGAGGTATTTCGAGCACATGATTATCTGCATTTCCTGGTTACACGTAATTCTGTCGTGTTTAATCTTTGGATTTTTCTTTGATTCTGATAAAGATAACACATTACCTACGGGAACGCGGCGCGGGAAGTAGAAAAATAATGTCCTAGCCTTGCTTGTCGGGCGTAAAATTGCGTTTAGGTATGTAATATACTTTTGTTACCAGCACGCCAAAGCTATTTTAAACAATCTTTTTTATTTTGTTTCATAACAGCGTAATAGTGTAATTATAAGAAGTTACCTTAGTGTTCCTCAAGTGGTGTATACAAGCAGTAGAAATAAAACGGAAACAATATTTTCTATCCTGCAAATAAATACTAGTAATTATTTTACCATTTCAAAATCACGACATTAGCTCGCCTCTTAATCCACAAAGAGTGAAGTTAAAATGAAAAGAAGATTTAAAGTGAATATTTTAGCACAAGCTAACAAAATTACTTTAAATTCTTTCATCTCGCAAACTGGATTCAAGTTGTAAGTGGTATAGCGCCAATCCCGCGGTAAATATACAATTTCCGCGTTAAAAATACATTTTCACTTCTCTTGCTCGAAAAGTGTATCATAATAGTGTAGCTTAGCAGGCCTAAAACTCGAGTTTAATCCCTCGGGCTAAAAAGTAATTTTTCTTTTTAATTTTTGTCTAAAATCATCAGCCAGTACAAAGCATTCGTTCTCTTACATAAAAACTCGACTTCTTGGTGCTCCGTCAACCTTTTTTTTGAAAATAGAACCGTCTTGGTGATGTTTTATGAAGGTTGATTCTTCCCTTCACGGTAGAATGCGAACTCTTTCGTTGCGGGTTAAATAGAGATTTAAAAAAAAAGATGGTATTGGCGCTAAATCTCTAGAATTTTCTTCATTCCAAATCACAAACTTTTACGTTTAACTTCCTGACTTTTACTTCCAAATTGTGAACGTGAAAAATGTCATCAAGTGATAGTGAAGATGCTAATATGCAAATGGAAGAAAAGGGCAAAGAAATAATTATGAATCTGTTGCCGACAAAATCACGTGGAATATATTTAAAGAGTTACGAAAATTTTATGAAATGGAGAGATGAGAAACGTGTGGATTCTTTTACAGAAGGGGTTTTTCTCACTTATTTTGATGAATTATTGAAAAAATTCAAATCGTCGACTCTTTGGAGCACATATTCAATGTTAAGAATGACCTTACAAACGAGACACGACGTCGATATTAAAAAATATGTAAATTTAACGGCTTTACTGAAGAAATTGTCCACTGGATACAAGGCAAAAAAATCTAAAGTCTTGACGACACAAGAAATCGAAACATTTTTAAATAACGCTCCAAATAAACAATACTTGGCAACAAAGGTAACCTACTACTTATGTACTCAACTCAAACTAAATAAATAGATACCTACCTACATACCTAAATTATGTACCTAGGTTATTACGATTAATAACACACTTATTTTTTTGTTCAACAGGTTGCTTTAATTTATGGAATCAGCGGTGCATGCAGAGGAATAGAGCTTGCTAATATAACGCTAGAAGACGTAGAAACGGATACAAACCTACAAGCTGTGAGTCTGCCGAACACGAAAACAAACAAAGAGCGTAAATTTGTCATCAGTGGAGAATACCTTAATATAGTTAAAGCCTATCAGGAGTTACGTCCCACTAATGTTTCAACGTTTGGATGAATATGTCAACTCAGCTGAAGCCGCACTCAGATCTTAATAATGCACGAAACTCAAGCATGAGTCGAGTCTCTCCAACTTTTACTCCACAACAATCAACTCAAAATATTACACACACATCCCAATCACAGAGAACCGAAATAAAATTGCCCGGGAAAAACATATCACTAAACATTCAAAATTGCTCTAACTGCACATTTAATTTTTAATAAAATTTCTGAAAATTGTCTAATTTTGAATTGTTTTATTTTCTCGCAATCGAAGTGAAAAGTAGAGTGTTTTACTCGGGCCAAAACCACCCATTATAACTCGGTCTTGTCATCCTCCCTCGCTACGCTCGGGAGTATAACAACCTCGTATATAATGGGATGGTTTAGTCCCTTGTAAAACAATCTACTATTTCTAGAGAAACCTTTGAAGTTTCGCAAATGGAATAAAATATAATGAAGTAAAGATAAAAGTTCCCTGAAATACACGACTCAATTTCAGCGCCCCTTGTGAATTCTTTGATCATGCAATTGATACCCCTGATTCTCAAAACGGTAAAAGTTAAAGCATTTTGCGTTATTGAGGAAAATATTATAAACAAAAACTTGGGGTTTTGCGACGAGTTTCACAAACTTTTGAAAGGTAATGTTACCACTTGACTTGTTAACGGTTTACCGTGACTTCTCCTGAAATTTGTGAATCTCGATATAATCCGCGTGCGACTAGAATAGGACGGAACCTTGTCAAATCAATAATGCTGGTATATCCACACAGCATCATCTAGCCCCAAAGTAAGCGGCGCTTGTGTTATGGGTACTAGATAACTAATATACCTACTATTTACATTACATACAAAAATACTTTTATACATCGAAAACACCCAAAACAAATTTCTATGTAGATCGTACAAACATTTATTGTCCTGAGGCGGTTTTGTTTTATTTCTACTGCGTCGCAGGCAGATCTTCGTCCGCTACGCCAGTGACGTCGTCAATCGAATATTGTTTGTCACATTTCTCAGACAATCAACTCGTTGTCAAAACGGAATGGAACCTTGTCAAATTAAATGTCCAGCCACTTTTATTTCAGTTCCAAATTGTTCTAACCCATTCTGATAGCTGTCTTTAATCACAAAACCGGAAATTTATAAGCCTTTCTTCAGCACATGCTGATGAAAGGAAGCATCTTATCCGGTTACGCTATTACCCGGGTAGCACGGGTTATCGAAGAAACGGGGCGCCCGGGTATTGCACCGCGGGCGCCGCTCCGACAGGGTTAATTAACTTCCATATGGCGTGTCTCCGTTTTTAATGTAGAATATACTTACTGTTAATAATAAACTAGCTATGGCTTTATTCGTATGTTGTTCATGAACTATATACATATATGTAGCATGAAGACGTCAGAAATTATGTCAGTACCTACGCCGAAAATTATACTTACAATAGATTGTAAATGGAAAGGGAAAAGAAATTAAAGGTAAAGTGATTTAAAATACCTACTTGTGTAACTTTTTCATAGTCGTTTGGCGATTCAAGAAAAAATCGTATCATTTTAGGGTCCTTTATTCGAAAATGCGGTTATAAGAATCAATCACACGTAATTTACGACATTCAGGGGAAAGTTATGAAACGACGTGATCGAGAAGTTGAAAATTCAATTAATTTATCGACGACGAATAATGGCGCGTAAAAGAAGTTTTAATGGCGGCCATTTTAACGACGCGGTTGATTACGTTTTTCAGGTTTCAGTTGTGAGTATTTTAACATTGTAAATATTTTTTGACACTGGTATCTTTGGCGCAAACTGAAGAAGTTAAAAAAAATATTAGCTTTAAAAGTTTTCAATCGTCCGTATTCCGTTTTCGAACTCGAACTTTTTTGCAAGTATGAACACGTTTTTGTTTTTTTTTGTTTTAGTGATTACCATTGCCATTGCTTTGTTTTTTTTTCATTAACAGTTTATGTTAAACTTTCATTTATTATAAAGCCTACATCATTATCATTTTCTACCACCAGTTACAATTGTTACAATAGAAAATCTTAACCCTCAAATGTGTTCGTCTTCCCAACCTCCATCCCAAATGACAAGCGCGACTGCATAGGAAATTGGACCGGAAATTGACCACGTGACACAACCGGACATGACTTCATCGAACGTGATATGAACTGGCCAATCAGAGAGCATTCAATTATTGGGTTTTCGGTGCACCTTATATTTGATTTCTCTTGTGTGTGTGTTCACACAGGGTTAGGTTGGAAGGTGTTTATTTGATTTTAAAACAGGAAAAGTTTGTCATTATCATTGGGGATTGCGCTTAGATCCTATAGGGGTTGGTATTTGAGAAATTAACGTCATTTCTATTTATAACAACAATTTTTGATCAAGATCAAAAAGCCTTAAGCACTAGAAACCATCCCATGTTTAAAACTTTTGAAACTATCATGGTTATTAACATAGAAATCATTTGCCAATAAAAAACCAACTCGCAATGACTTTAGTTCTTCCGTGATTATGGCGCATGCAACTGTGCCGAAATATTGGACCATCTAATTTGTATTTTTGTTTCAGGTATGGAAAATATGCTCATCTCGCTGGTGTATCGCAGGGTAAGAGTGGTTCTGTCCATAATATTATGATAGATTCGGAAGTTCAAAATCTATCTAAATGGTCTATGGTAATATATCTGGCGAAACAAATGTACAAATGTAAACTCCGTAACATGTACGGACTAATTACCTCCAATGTTCCTTTTAAGAGCAAAGAAATGAATGAAATGTCAGCTTTCGCAAGTAACGATTCAGCATAAAATTTGATTTTCCGTGTTCGAACCACTTTGGGCGGCCGAAACGAGTGAGACGGACCAGGAACACCTCAAAAATAAATGTCAAAAGTCAATAACTTTATTTCTTTAGGCTTACAGAAAAGCACTTAGACAAATTTATATATAATCAACAACTTTATAAATAGTAATAATCAAACAAGAAACAAAATGTTATTGATTTTGTTCGCTTCAATGCTCGTTCGAACTACTATAAATAGATACATTTTGTTTTTCGTAAGGTACCTACCACTATAATAACACACCCCGCTCTCGTCGCTCGCATGCTGCAGGAGGATCATAATCATAAACCTCATAATATCACATATAATTATTTTCATTTCAAATCCACATACCAGCTACAGACGCACCGACAAAGTAGGGATTATCGGACTAAGCTCTGAAAACCGCAAAAATGCATTTACCAACAAAAGCTTAGTGAGAAAGCCACGATTGTTATTCACCTGGTGAGCCTCGGACATGTCCCATAGCACTCACTTCCCATGGAAGCACTCAATAACATGTGTCCCACAAATTAAATCAGGCTATGCTTTGTCTGAGAAAGGTTTTGTAAATTGAGGGGTTTATAAAACTAGTCGTGATTGAATTGGGTACCAAATTAAATTACGCAATTTTATTTGGCGTTTTTGTGCCACAAATTGAATAAAATGATCGATGATTTTAGCGAAATGCTTCTGATGTAGTATCTTACCCAAAAATATGCGAAGTTCGTTTGTATGTATAATATACATATAGTAGTCGTCTGATAAAAATGAATATTATTCATTTTTATCAGACGACTTAAATGAACGTTTGTATTTCCCACTAAAATCTCAAGTAGCACCGAAAATAACATTTCGATTTCGTCAAATGAGGTATTCCACTGCGGGTGTTGCCACAAACAAAGTATGGAAAGTTTGCTCTACATTTTTAGCACCTAAAAATATCGGAGTTCCCGGGAAAATCCTTTTTACGTCAATCGAACGTAGCACCAAGGAAACTACCTAGTTTAAGAGCAGTCGAATACGATATCTACTCGTATTTGTCGAGGAAAGAAATCTATTCTTGGAAAATGGGTGAAAATCTTCAAGCTCTGCGCCAGTGACTGGAATTTTAAAACGGTTTATTAGATGAGTTTGAGTCTTTAAAGTTGAGTTTCTGTTTGAGACTTGAAGTAAGTTACTCTTTGTAAGACGCCTACTTATGCCATGAAGTTTGAATTCGCCGTCTCGAATGAAATATTGGATCTTGCCGTGGTAAAAGTAGGTACATTAGTTCCACTATCTACTCAAGAAGCAACTTATAATGTAAGAAATCTTCCAGGTGTGCAAAAAATTATGTAATTTTTAGGGTTCTGTACCCAAAGCGTAAAAACGGGACCCTATTACTAAGACTTCGCTGTCCGTCTGTCCGTCTTTCCGTCTTTCCGTCTGTCCGTCTGTCCGTCTCTCGAACGGCTCTTCGTCACCAGACTGTATCTCATGAACCGTGATAGTTAGACAGTTGACATTTTCACAGATGATGTATTTCAGTTGCCGCTATAACAACAAATACTAAAAAACAGAATAAAATAAATATTAAAGGGGGCTCCCATACAACAAACGTGATTTTTTTGCCGTTTTTATAGATAATGGTACGGAAACCTTCGTGCGCGAGTCCGACTCGCTGGCCAGTTTTATTGATTTTACCCTCTGAAATTTGATGAATTATTTGAGTTATAAGTTCCTAAAAAATTGAACAGTCAATATCAAATCGTTCTTTAAAGTAAGTGATATCTTTCTACTACTACTATTTACTTCAGATTGCTTAGCAGTGGAAAGTTAGATCTATCAAATTTTTCATATTATTTCTATATATATAGTTCTGTCTTTTACCTTTTTCACGCCTAAGCGGCTGGACGGATTTCAATGAAATTTGGCAGGGTGACGGATGGTATCCCGGGGACGGATGGTATACTTTTTATCCCGGAATAGCGCGAGCAATGTCGCGGGCATAAGCTAGTTATTTATAAATAGTAAATGTAAACCAAAAAGTCTCTTTTTGTTAACTAGCTTTAACTCTACAAGGATGTAATCTACGAACCAGACTCCGATGATTCACCACTAATTCATTTTATCAAACTTCGGATAGCCACTTAGAGTTTGGCTTGCATTTAGTTTAAGTTTTAGCTAGCTTTAGGTACTTCGGATTACTAAATAACTCGCTAGTTGAAGTTTGTGCAGATTATTTAAAGTTTACCTTGTTGTTTTAACCAGCATTAAGTGTGGTTTTAAAGCTTAAATTCTAAGCCTCTATTAAAATTGAGGTACTTATACTATATAAATACATTGATCTGTTTTTTTTTCAATAAATTTTAGACCTGTTTTTACGTAGAAAATTTTCTCGTCCGCTGTCTTTCAGCATAACTAATGAAGCGAGAAGACAGCTGAAAGGAATATTCGGGAAATACTCTCGCATTGCATATCCTGAAACAAAGGGCTAAAGTACCTTCGCAATCCTTTATTTTCAACGGGCATTCTTTGGAATCGGAAAATGTTTTGGGCAAATTTGGATGGAAATGGAAAATTGAACGTCGACTGCTTCTATTTTCCTCCCAGAGACAAAACACGATCTAGAGAAGGTGCCGACTTTTAATCGCTAGTAAAGTTTTTAGGGTAGAGTGCATTGAGATTTTGCCTTTGTACGTTCTAACTTACAAGACTTGGGTTTTCATCCCAGAGATAAAACACTATCTTGTGAAGGTACCTACTTTTAATCGCTAGTGTTATGTTTTAGGGTAGAGTGCATTGAGATTTTGCCACTATACTTTATAACTTAGAAGACTTGGGTTTTCTTCCCAGAGATAAAACACTATCTTGTGAAGGTACCTACTTTTAATCGCTAGTGTCAGGTGTTTAAGGTAGAGTGCATTGAGATTTTGCCATTGTATTTTCTAACTTAGAAGACTTGGGTTTTCCTGCCAGAGATAAAACACTATCTTGTAAAGGTACCTACTTTTACATGAAGATAAAAATAAAGATCATTTATTGTCAATAGGCACACATAAATAGCGCATCACGCTCTTAATTTTTCGTCTTCGTGGAATTTTAATTCGTTGCGTTTTTTTATTCATTCACCAGAAACCATATAAACCTTGATTCGATTTGTAATAACCACTCATGATACATTCAAATCAAATCTCTCCAAAATTCAAATTTACCTGGCAACAATCATGGTCTTAATTAGTATTTTCTAATTTGTGGAATAAATAACCTAATCCAGCTGTATAAAGCTAATGCAATAACGATGTTATAAGGCTGTTACAGACCGTCTGAAAGGACTTTTACTGCATTTCGGAATAATAATACCATATTTTTACAGCTGGACGGAAAAAGCTGGGCCACTTGGTGTGCTGTGCGAATGAATGTGTACAAATAAATAAAATATTTATTTTCTGCTCTAGGGTTAAAAACCTTTTCCAGCATCATACATGGAAAGGCTTCATCAATTTAAAATACTAGAATTTTCACTTAAGAGTTCGGCGACAGCTACTCGCAACTTCAATTCGTAATAATTATTATGTTCCGTAATACCAAAAATTATGAAAACCTTTTTGTATTTTCCACATATTGTGTTATTATTCTGAAACTAGATAATATAAGTTATGTTCCATATCAGACAAAACGTAAGATATGGTTGTTTTAAATACATTCACTTTATTTTACATTTCACTATATAAGGTGAGTATTATGAAAACCAGAGATCTAGATAAAAGCTAATATTCGGATACAAAAAATAATATGATATGGTAGAAATATGCACGAATTACAAATCATTTTGGTCGTACGTTTGGATGAGCAAATCATCATCCGCAGGCCACTGTGGAACTCTAGTGTACTTTTTTGTGGAACCCTTGATAAAAAACATTCGAAATCAAAACTTCCAGCGAGTAAACCAGCCGTTTGATTTCGCCTGCGCCATTATTTTACGCTTTATGCTACCATAAAGTTTATAATAAACGAGTGCCAGTAAAAAGCGTAGTAAAATCCTAAATTGCGTGCTATCCGGTAAAGTATGGATTTTTACGCGCGATTTTAGGGATTCTTGACCACTAAACAGGAGTTATAAAACGAATGCTTTAAAAAGGTTGTCATGGAAACGCTTTTCTGTTACTTTTGAGAATAACTTATAAATTTAGAATCCCGAATCGGAGTTTTTTTCACAAAATGAGGTGCAAAGTCGTCTAAAATGTAGATTAAAATAAAACCAAGCCAGCATTCCATAAAAAAGTTGATAGGTACGTACCTACCTTCCTTATTTTGATACTTTCAATAAAGAAATACCGAAATACCCTCCCTTGCAAAAAAAGCAGCCTAGGTCACAACATAATGAAGACCAATAATGATCAGAAATTACAAAATTGTAATTTCCGTCAATGTATTATGTATTAGCACATACATAATACATAGAAATTATGAATTCTATCATAACATGCCGAATTGGACCGTTCGCCAGATAATTCCTATGAATATTTCATAGAGACATGGGACATAAATATACCATACATTTCCTTTTAGGTTAAGAATTTGGGGTCAGGTCAGATAGAATAGATTCTTTCATGATTATTTAACCATTGATCTTTTTTCAACAAGTTGAATAATATCCATTATTCCACATGTGAGCAAAACCCGATTTTGCTTACTGTTTCTGAGCAGCAAAGTCACGGTTTTCGAGCGGGAGTGGTGAAAATTATCAATCCTGCAAGTGTGAACTGGTGACTGGATTATGGGAACAAAACCCTTTTTATTTGGGGGAGGTATGTTTAGCAGTAGAAAGTTCATTTTGGCACGACAATAAAGAAGTCAAAAATGAAGTGACAGTTTTAATGTGAAAGTTTGGATGGATGGAATTGTTTTTACTCAATCACGCCAGAACGGCTGAACGGATCTGGATTAAATTTGGCACTGAGATAGATTATAGTCTGGAATAGCACATAGGCTACTTTTTAGCCCACGAAATTCCCACGGGAACGGGAACTCGAGAACCGCGAGGTGCTGCTAGTGCATAATATGTATCAAACATTAATAAATAAATAATGCTAGACGATTCACACAGCATTATCTAGCCCCAAACTAAGCAGAGTTTTGTGTTATGAGTACTTGATAACTGATATACATAAAAGAATACATTACATAAATATTTTTTTGTTATACATAGAAAACGACCAGAGCACCCTGAATAAATATTTTCAGATAGGAATCGAAACCGCAACCTCCTGCGTCGCAGGCAGACCAACCACCGCGCCACAGAGGTCGTTGACTTTTTGAGACTGAACGAAAGAAACACGACTTTTCCGAACACTAATTTTTATACATTCTAGGACACCTACCTATCTATACACTAGAAGTTCTGAGACTAAACGAAAATAGGTTGTCGATCGATAGATTATTTACGTTTGCAGATCATAACGGTGTGGCCGCCTATAGTTTGAAATAAATGAATGCTTCAAACGAAACGCGAGTTTAACCTGCACGTCGGGATATTTAATTGGAGATTATGTTTCCGGTCGCCATTAGCATATCCGCCATATTGTTCCGGTTCCGGTTGTTTGTTTGTGGTTGTTTTATTGATATTGCAAAAAATCTGAACTCAATCAGGTCATTACATTAGTTTGTTTGTTATAAAATATTTCAAGAGAAATGAAAACTTTTGTACCTTACGTATTAAAAACAAAATACACACTATTATATTCCATTTTTAGGGTTCCGTACCCAAAGGGAAAACGGGGCCCTATTATTAAGACTCCGATGTCCGTCTGTCCGTCTGTCACCAGACTGTATCTCATGAACCGTAATAGTTAGACAAATGAAATTTTCACAGATGATGTATTTCTATTGCCGCTATAACAACAAAATACTTATATAAATAAATATTTAAGGGGGCTCCCATACAATAAACGTGAATTTTTTGCTCTGTTTTCATATATAATGGTTCGAAACCCTTCGTGCGCGAGTCTGACTCGCACTTGGCCGGTTTCATTTTTTATCATAGCTTAAGAAAACATATTACCTATAAATCGCCATCCATCATAACATAACCTTCTTTTTCTCTCTGAATATTGTATCAATATTCGGGATTACCCTGAGGCCTATACAAAATTTAACACAAACTTCTCAAAACAAAGTAGGTCTACTATGATTAACTAATTTACTTTGCACTAGTAAAGATGAGCCTACCCTTAAATTAGGGGACGCGCACACGGCAGGTAAATTACCTGAGGCTTTTACCCAAACCATTTACAAGATAACAGTGTAACACATGTGTCGCAAAGTACACTTTTTACAAAACACTCCCCTAGAAACGAATTAGTTAAAAGTAGGACAACCGGGCCAGGGCAGGTTTTTACGAAGTTACTGAAATCTGAGTTTTTTGTAATGTGACTTTAAAAGTGGAAGTTTTTCAGTTGAGATTGCGGCTTGTGTTGGAATAAAAATTTTCGCATAGTCTTAATAGCATTGGCATAAGCAGATAGATTGTTTTTTTATTACGAACTTCACAATTAACAAATAAAACCGGCCAAGTGCGAGTCGGACTCGCGCACGAAGGGTTCCGTACCATTATCTTTAAAAACGGCAAAAAAATCACGTTAGTTGTATGGAAGCCCCCTTAAATATTTATTTTATTCTGTTTTTTAGTTGTCTTATTTGTTGTCTAACTATCACGGTTCATGAGATACAGCCTGGTGACAGACGGACAGACGGATAGCGAAGTCTTAGTAATAGGGTCCCGTTTTTACCCTTTGGGTACAGAACCCTAAAAAGCAACAACAGTTTTTATACAATTTTAAGAATGTTAGGTATGGATTTATCAACATCATCATCTTCCGGACTATATCCCACGCTAGGTGGAGTCGGCACAAAATATATACCTATACATATATTTCTCCCAATCTCCTCTATCAGCCGTCATCTCCGTACTTACGCCTTTCATAACCATTTTCTCCTTCACACAATCCATCCATCCATTTATTCATACATCCATAAATTAATGAATGAATTAAAAAGACATTATTAAATATCTAGTAATCACTCAACAGGATAGAAACCCTCAAAAATTCCATTAAGCAACCTGAACTGAAAGCATCGTCTCCGTATGCCTCACATAAAAAAATGTCAAATTCAAAAAGGTTAAGGTCGGGTAGAAGTTAGATAAATGTCGGTACAAAAACAACCATAATATCCAGTGCTACACAATTTCAGGCGGAACTTTCGTAACAGCCTCGTACCTAAATATACCCGGGAGGTTTTATTAAGCACCCCATAGCAGCAACCCCATTACTGTCAATGGCATCATCCCGTCAGAACATTTGTCACGGCGATCGCCACGCCTACCCTGTGTCCGCACTTTCCCCGGAAAATACCGGATTATACCGGTCCTAGCCGGATTTTTTGAGTAATACCCTAAAACGAATATTTGGGAAAGAAAAATGCGCTGACCTCTTGATGCGAGAAGGTAGGGCGGGTAATGGGAAAAAGCTGTTTTTGGATTGCCCGAAATGGGACTTTTACCCGTTATGCTAAGTTTTAAGGTCAGTCAATTTATAAACCACCCAACTTCAGCGTTGTGAGGTCAAATATCATCACCGTTAGCGCCCGTTGGTTGAAGCCTTAATCCTTACAAAAATAATCACGATCTAGTCAAATATCAATCAAAACAGTCCGACCGCGATATAGTTCTATTCAACTTTAGTCTTACAGATCTAGTCTTATTGACAACCTAGTCATATCGAGATGTCGTGATAAAGCTTCTAACCCGTATAAAATGCAATGCAACAAAAGTCTTCCATTTCCTCAGCAAAAAAGCTTGAAAATAAAGTTGAAATGGACAAAGCAGACCCGTTTAGCGGACCACACCAACAAATCAGCAGTGCACACGATTTAAAACAGCTTCCGGCTAGAGATATAAGTTCCCCCACAGTCGTCCTGAATAATCGGAGTGCATTGCGAACGGATGGACGAAAATGTGAAAGTGGCAAGACTTCCATTGGCTTAAAAGTTCCTTATGTAAGGTAAGCATTGCTCACTATGAGGTAAAAAATACAAAGTAGATGATGATTCATTTAATGAGCTATGTACGTTAATTTACATAGAAATAGACACTACAAGAGATGTTAAGATCGACGTATCATGAAGTTTTTACTGTAGAATTTTTTACGAACCTTACTAGTTATGTCAAAACAGTAAAAATTACCTCCAAAAAACCTACATCCTATGGTACCCTAAAACGCAGAACAAAAGAACCAAGAGTAGTCGCACCATGCGGGAGAATCACAATGTTTACGGACGGACATGTGCAGGATTTGAGTGTTTTGAGTATAGATTGAAAACTATAAAACAAAGGCGCGCTGGGTAGTTGACAAGTTGCTTTCATTTCAACGGTTTTGTACCCCGAAGGTACCTCTCTTTTTTAACTATCTGTACGAAGGTACAGTGCGCGTCAGAATTAAGTATCCCCCTATCTCTCTTAGACAAGGGGGATACTTAATTCTGACGCGCACTGTACCTCTCTATATACCAACCATTTATAATTTTGACGACCTCTGTGGCGCAGCGGGCGAAGGTCCGCCAGCGCAGGAGGTTACGGGTTCGATTCGCCTTGGGACAAATGTTTGTACGCTCTGCTAATATTTGTTCCGGGTGTTCTGGGTATTTCTTATTTATTATAAAAGAAAACTATCCATGTTTGTATTGTATTAAGTATATCAGTTATCTAGTACCCATAACATAAGCTCTGCTTAGCTTGGGGCTAGGTGGTGCTGTGTGGATCGTCCAGCATGATTTATTTATTGATAGAGACAAATGGCATTTATGTGACAAAGGGTAATGAAATCATGCTAATTAATTTATTTGTAAAACCTAATTTTCAGTATCAAATCTTTGCCAGTTCATCGGCGTTCTAAGCTCTATGACACATCTCATAAATTTATTCAAAAGGGCACGAAATGCAACCGCTTGAGTAAGTATTTTTTTGGTCATTTGAAATACGACACGAGATAGGAGTGATCTAGTTGTCTAGTAGTTTTACTCCAAATTCTTTAGACACGAGATAAGACCATACCTCTATCAAAGGGTCTTAGATGCATTAAACCGAATCCTAAATAGCATTGTAGGACCAAAATAGGTCCAAAGAGGAAATTACCGTTGGAGAGCTACACGCTGAAATGGGCTTTTTTGCGCTAAATAGTGCATTAGTATGCATTTGTGTAGATTGCTACTCGCCTGTTGTTTAGCATATAAAGTTAAAATTCAGCTGATTAAGTCTGTATTGAAATTTTACTTTTGAAAATCGTATATTTTGCACAAATTTACAGCTCTCATAAAATTTTACTGCCTGGCTGGAAAGCTAAAAATTTTTGGTTGATTTCCGGGTGAAATTTACGTTCATTTTATTGACGTATCAGTCGATTTTTATCAGTTGAAAATATTTTCGAAAGCATTGAATTTTTCATCATAAAAAGATAAGTAAGATCCATTACACAATAGAGATTATACAATTAGAGAAAAGATATCGTTTAGAACTAGAATTTACTTTTGAGCTATCTGCAGACTGTTGCAAAAAATTTAGAGGTAGCTCAACTGATCCATATCTACCAATCGGAAGCGATAAGACCAAGGATAAGATTATGAACATAATTATCTTATGTCGATAAAAATCATTTTCTAACATGACAAAAGAAAAACCTTTCAAGTTCCCAGAAGAACTAATCTGATCATGAATTTCTCTTCAGCCAGGAGTAGGTACAGAAAGTAATCCACTTTCACAGGAACTTACTGGATGGAGCTCTTACAGATTCCATATTTTTGCTCTTATAGATCCTGATAAGATTAGAGAGCAAAGACTTAAGATTACGTTTCAGACTGTTTTTAAGAGGCGAACCTAGCGTGTTTGCTTGTCAAACAAAGAGATCTCAGTATTCTCGGGATTCCCGTGGTTAAAAACTTGAATCGCATTACGAATTTATTTTTTCATTAGTTGAAGAAAAAATGTAGAAAAAATTCTACATTTTTCTTTGGATCCTTCAACGTGAAAACACGGTTATGAAAAAATGCTTTAGAAAAAAATCATAAAAATGCACTGTAATGGGATTCAAGTTTTTAACCCTTGAAGGATCCAAAGAAAAAATGTAGAAAAAATTCTACATTCTTTCTTTGGATCCTTCAACGTAAAAACACGGTTATGAAGAAATGCTATAGAAAAAAATCATAAAAATGCACTGTTTTGAACATAATTTTATAGAGATCTGCGGTCTATTGAAATGACTTATGTTTTGATTCGTAGGTTGTTACTAATTACTTGGTTCCTTCAGATAGTTTTTGCATAGATACACATGCTGTACCTTGTACCACACCCTGGTCTTATGAAAGCACCAAAGGAACTACCATCCGCTCAACTTCAAGGGTCATTACTCGCGCATATATCTCCTGAATGAGCCCTTCTATTCGCGATTAAAGTGTCCAAGTTAACGAATTAAACACCCGAAGGAACTATTTTCTTGGGACTGTAGCTCTTGTTAACAATGTCAGTAGATACGTCAGTGGTGGGTTTTTATTACCATTTGTCTTAGAATGGTGACCTGTGTGGCGCGGTGGGCGGAGGTTGCGGGTTCGATTCCCGCCTTGGGACAAATGTTTGTACTTGCCACCGGTGCTATAGTCCGTAAGAGGTCCCAAAGATTTTCGGTTGAACCGACTAAGGGTTTCGTGACTTAGTTTTGACTGGCCGTCGAGGCCGAAATACGGCTAGAAAGAACATCATTTTGACGACACCTGTGGTGCGGTGGGCAAAGGCCTGCCTGCGACGCAGGAGGTTGCGGGTTCGATTCCCGCCTCGAGAGAAATGTGTGTACGATCTGCAGACATTTTTTCAAGGTGTTCTGGTCGTTTTCTATGTATATAGAAAATATCTATCTGTGAATTGTATTTTATTATGTATATCAGTTATCTAGTACCCATAACACAAGGTCTGCATAGCTTGGGGCTAGATAGTGCTGTGTGAATAGTCCAGCATTATTTATTTATTTATTATCATTTTTACTAGAATCGCTCTGAAGTAGAATTACATCAGGTTATTCATTCTGACATCACTTCCCATAAATAAATTAAAACCTGACTTCTGAGTATTACCATAACAATACCTCACCTCGTAAACCCAGCACAGTATGAAATTTAATTACCAGAATATTAAATTTTATAATTACCTAAAGCATAAGCTTCACAACGTTATCCATAATTTAATACTAATATTATTATTGTGCGAGTAACTTTGTATGTTTGTCTCTCTGTCTGAATTTCTCTGTCTGTAGAAAATGTCTGTTACCTTAACGCATTGATAGTATTAAATACTATCAATGCCTTTTCGAGACTAATTTGCTAAAAGGCCAATTTCAATAAGATTGAAATTTGGCCAGGAGATAAAAATAGATACAGTTTTCTAGCTCACAAATAGACAAACAGTTTCATTCATCATCAGCCTATATTAGTCCACCGAATTCATGACCGAAATAAAAGTCAGCATTCCGATCACATATGGACTCCATTAGGAGTTTTGTAAGATCTTTGTAAATTGCGTGTGCACCAGGGCCCCAAGGACCAAGGGTTGCTGCAGGTTGCTGCAGTAAATATTCTTTGGTTTTTTCCTTTTTTTTACAATTGCCTTGTAAAAAACATATCAACAGGAAAAATAGGCTCCACCAGAACATAAAGTTGCTGCACGAAAAGTAATCTACATAGATTTTTTCTTAGGAAATCATGTTTTTTATCCGGGAAAAAGGCGTGGGCAGAAGCTGTATACTAGCTGTTAAAGCTATACAGAAACTGTAATGTATAGTATAGGTATTGTAAATGTACGGGACCACAACAGTACGCCATCTTTGCATGATTGATGGTCTGTGACACAGGGGCTAGGGTTGGCATTGTGCCAGTTAAATGCAGCATTATGGTGTACAGTATCTAGATACGATATTATTAATTCTGATTGGTGCTTATGTTAGGTTGCTTAATGAGACAAAAATCAATAAGGCGATCAGGGGGAAACCTGCGTCCAGCAGTGGACTATTATAAGCTGTTGAGTTGAGGTGTTACTTGTATTGTTAAGTGTATAGACTTTAATCTGAATAATGTATCATTAATTCATTATTCAATCTTCTTGACTTCTCTATAACAGTTTTTTTATTTAACCTGTTTGGTCCCACTGCTGGGCAAAAATCTCCCCCAAACTTTTCCATAAGTCGCGATCGCTGGCCAGATCCCACCAATCTATGCTGAATGCGTCGAAATCGTCTCGCCAGCGTCTCCTAGGCCTGCTTCGGCGTCGTCGTCCGTCCTCAGGCACCCACTGTGTGACGATTCGAGCCCACCTATCTGGATTTAAGCGGCTCACGTGACCCGCCCAGTCTCATTTGAGCCTGATTTAAAGAAAGAAAATGATATGTACCCAATACACTTAGGTAATACTACACAAAGGTACTACCTAGCAGCGATCTTTTAAAGTAAGCTATACATATACAAGCATCTAGGTAAATAGAAAAAATACAAGAGAAAATATTCTAGCAACCTTACATAGGTTATGTGTGCAGATGAAGTCATGGACAACTTTTAATATCATTGCGAAGAACATACTTTTGAGTCTACAATTGAGAATTGAATTCAAACTCATTTAATCCCTTATTCTTTCTGCTACGGATAGACCACGGGAAACTCTCACTCGTAAATTCATTTAAAAACAATTCAACTGAATTACTCAGTGTGGAATTCCGCGGTCGAAGTGAGCAGCCCTGCGGTGTTCAAAGCTGTGCTTTTAATGAATTATTCTGTGGAACCCTGTAGCTTTCAATGTTGCTGCTCTACTAGAGATGTGCGAGCTGCAAACTGAATATATAGGCTTAATGATAATGATTTCATTGATATTTCAAAGCTTAGCAAGAATGCTAATTTTTCTATGGATATAAGAAAAGAAAACAAAAGAACGCCGGCCATAGTTTTGTTTATTAAAAGCTGATTTAATGATTCAACTATATACATCAAACTAACAAACCCAGTACCGTTGCCGCTTCTATAAATTAAGCTTAGAAAACCTACCTTGCGAAAGATAGACTTACAGCCGTCAGGATAAGTGCCATATAATGCTATATTAGTGCTTGTGAATCTTGATTTTGTATTTTTAAGGAACCAAATCTTAGTTAAAATACAAAATCGATCTTTACTCAGAGGCACTACACTCCTATACAGCACTAATATAGCAAACTGATTCAGTTTTGTTTATTTGTTTTACGAACCAAGTCTTGGTTTCCCCACACACAAGTAAACACACAAGAGGTTAACAAAAAGTTTAAACTATTGTCAAATAATAACAAGCGGTTGAAAAACCGCTGGTAGCATTTGATTTTCAATATAAAAAAAATCCTATCGATTTATTACAACGCCTTACGCAATCGAGATCTACCCAAACAGATTTTTGACGCAAATTCGAGAGCTTTCGCATTTTTGATCGGCAAAATGGCGGAAGACTGGGATTATAAATGGATTTACGCTGATCCCGCTCTTAAAGTTCAACGGCTCTTGAATAGACAGGCTGAGAGTGGTGAACTGTCATTTAAAGGTTTAAAAGTAAGATTAATCGTGGTAAAGGTTTCAGCTGTGAAATAATCTTCTTTTATACTAATTACAATCCAAATGTTTTATTTGGTTGATACAGACATCTTCTTTTTTAAATAAACAATGATGGACAATCCACACAGCATCATCTAGCCCCAAGCTAAGTAGAGCTTGTATTTTGGGTACAAAACTACTGATAGGTATGCTTAATTTAACACATTTTACATAGATAGATACTTTTTTACTATACACAGAAAATACACATTCGGAACAAATATTTGCAGATCGTAAAAACATTTGTCCCAAGGCGGGAAAAGAACCCGCAGGCGGATCTTTGCCGCTACATCGGTTGTCATCATCATCTATTGTAAACGAGTGCTCGGAGAGACGCGGAACGCGCGCGCCTAGAACCGCACTCACCCTGAAGAAGTCCCTCTTTAGGGATGAAACGTTGGTGTTCTTCCAACACAAATAAGGTTCGTAGTTAACCCGCTTACATCCGTAATGAAATCATCTATTGTGTTTGTATCAACCAAAACAAAAACATAAGCCGAATGTTTTGGTGCAGTGAGTAGAATGCCTCAAAAATTGGTGAATAAGTTATCATCTATAGATAAACCGGGAAATGCTCACGAAAATACACTAACATGAATTCTAAACATCCTGAAAGTAGTAAGTACATACTTACTACGTGGCTTCCCACTCGTTGTTCCAGGATAAAAGACTTAGCCTATGTGTTAATCCAGATCTAGAACTACATCTAAGCAATCTTTCAGCTCGATCCATTCAGTTGTTTTGGTGTGAAGAGAAAAACCAAACTTTCAGAGTTTTTATAATAGTGTGATGTGATAATAATTATTATCACTAGGCTCTTTTAAAGTCAACTCTATTAAATTTTATTTTACTGTACCTACTTAAAGGTATCACCGTCTTTCTGTTTATCTTGCTTCGTAAAATCCTTTTTAGTGTTTCCTTTTTCCTTTTGTAATATTAATTACTTGTAATATGAATTAGCCTTCTCAAATTTAGTATAATAACGACATCAAGTGTAAACGTAATACCTACGGTGAAAATAAATTAAATTAAACTGGCTTACTCACTCGCGATTTCATTCGCATAGACTTAGGGATAAGGATTCTTTCCACCAGAGATGTGCTATGCAGCTATGCTGCGAGGATGTGAAAGCTAAGTTACGAAACTATGTGACCACTGATGCTAAGCTATTTAGAAAAGCTATGTACCTACACCATAGCACGCATCCATCCATATAAAAACATAGCTCAGTTGAACCTGTTTCTAAGGCTAAGCTATATGGACCGGACCAATGAACATGATTGGTAGATATCAAACGCATCCATAGCAACGCAGCATAGCACATTAGCACATCACTGATAGAAAATCAGCCTAAAAAGGCTTCTTAAAATAAGCAGCACCAAAAATCTCAACTTGAATTACTGTTTCCGTTCGTCGTTTATCACAGCATGCGACACATCACTGCTTCTATCCACATGGGCATGCAACAAAAATATTCCGAACTGCAATTCTAATCCATTTTAAAGCCACAGACATACGAAAAATCCATTTCCGAGCGTGTGGACAAATGGAATTTGGACCGCCAATCAGTAAGATGGGTAATCCATCAAAATGTCAGCGGGTTCCATACAAACTCCTATTTTCATGCAAACTTTCTACGTGGGATAAAGCAATTAAAACGGGTTAGTTGTACTGTCGACGATGAAAATGTTTGCAGTGATTAGTAAGTATTTTTAACCAGGTCTGTTAAATAAATATTTAAGTGCCGATTTTAGTTGTCAGCTAACCTTTCCAGAATCCAGAAACAAAAGTCTTGTATATGATAATTAAATTTTTTTAATTACTAGTTCTTCATTGCACAAAAAAGTATAACAAGGCAAAAGCTAGCTTAACCCTAGAAAAAAACTCCCCCAGCAAACCTTATTGGGAGATAGGCGGGGTTTTCCAGTTTAGTTCTAGCTTTTGACATAAGCTGCAAATTAGTTTTAAAACATTTTTTTTTGGTGCATGCATAATTTTTGCAGTATGCTCAATATGTATTTTTGTCGTTGACTGTACGAACTAGCACGATGGCCCATTTATCATAGCTCGGACGTCACTCATGATTGATCGCAAGTAATTTCAGGATCAGCAGATAAGACGCTCAACAAAAGTTGTTAACTTAATTAATCGGATGTTGAATGAGCGAAGTGCTTCTTTCTGAAGTAATCAAGCAGTAATGGCACATCAGCTATGGTCAGCTTCTGTATAAAGGGTGGTTTTTTTGGGGTTCCGTACCCTTGTTTGTAAAAAGGGACCCTATTACTAAGACTTCTCTGTCCGTCTGTCACCAGGCTGTATCTAATGAACCGTGATAGTTAGAATTAAAAGTTTTATCCTGAACAATAATCCTACAGATTCGCATAATAAAATAGCAAGGGTTTTTTTTAGTTGGTTCGATTCCCAGGTGAGACAAGGAATTTTTAGAAAATCTTTGAATGCAATTATGTTTCTTTTAAAAAATAAAGGAATGTTTCCTTTCAGTTAAATGAGCTAGCTAAAGGATTTAAGGTAGTTCCCCTCCAGGGCCCATAGATTCTTTCCACCCTGTATATGCAAAAAGGTGTATAATTTTTTTTATTTTCAACTATAAAATTGTAGGTACCGGTTACCTATATTATTATGCAAACGTAAAATTATTGTCTTTGTTATACCTATAAGTTCATAAATATATCTCTCTGTTTCATAGCTCTAAGTACCTGACGTTGTAAAAATGTGTGTTTACTTGTGCACCTACAACTCTGTAAACTTACTTACTTACTACACTTAAATTAGTAGTTTTTTTCTCATACAGAGTAAAATGCCCTATTGTTAATACGTTAAGTAACCAACCTAAAATGAAACTGCAACTTCCAAAACCAAAGGTACAAATCACAAATTTGCAGGAAATTTAAAAATCTCACGTGAATTCAGCGAATATAAAATCGGAAATCAGGGTAACTTATTCCGGAAGTTAAAATATGTGTTCTCATGTACCATATTTTAAAACAGCATAAAGCATTATTTTTATTTCGCAAGTCTTCTGAACAAATAAATCTCACTCGTCGAGTTTTTAAATCGAGTTTTCTCACCGCTTACTGAAGCAAAAATATTATTCGCTCTCCCAACTGCTCTGAAAATAAAATCAGATTTAACTTTTAAATATGCCGTATGTAAACCTCATAAATATAGGGAGCAACCAAACTCTTTGGTATACCTACATTCTGGAAAGTTTTATCTTTTACCTACCGGATGTGACTACTTACAAGAATTAAAATAATCTGATGACGAACAGAATAAAAAATAAACAGCCGAACATAGAACCTCATTCTAATTTGTTTCAATATTAAAACATAGGCTAAAAATCAATATGGTTTCAAAGACTTTTTGATTGGAAGCTTAGTTCGTACTCTCCTGAAACGATTTTATAATTATCTGGTCGGTACTGCTTACTTTGAGGCTAGATGATACTGAGTAATGCAAAATAAGAATGGTGGTAAATTCACAGCATTATCTAGCCCCAAGCTAAGCAGTGCAGCAGCTTGTGTATCGGGTAAATAATACTCCGATTCTATTTTTTTTTGTAGATATACAAAGGGATTACAACGCCCAAGGAATATTGGTAGAAAATATTTAAGGACATCATTATAATCGAAGCAAAGCACTGAAGCTCGAAACAATTTATGGTTTTTGAAAGCTTTCATTCATAATTTAATTGTTCGTTTTCGAATTCAAACTGAAACATTTTTCGCGTCACATGTGAGATTATTATTTATTTTAAACGTTTATAGAGGTAATATAGTATACACCAGCTAATTTAAAATTTCACGTAGTTTAACAGAAATTGTTAAAGTAAACAATTTTGTATTTCGCCGCATCACGGGGGAAATGAGTTGGACGTGTCGTGTGGTAACTCGTAATTACGTGACACAACTAGCAACGTCTAGACTCATACTCCACTTGGTTTAGATAGGTAGAATTGTCATCTATTCTTAACTTGGGGCTAGATAATGCTGTGTGAATGGTCCAGCATTATAATTATTACAGATTGGTATTCATGCCAACTATTAGATGAGAAAAGTGGGATAAGCCCATGTATCAGTAGGGAAAAAAGTCTTATTCGTATTTTAAAAGCTTTCTGATGACTGAGCATGAGCAGATCTATGCTTGAGTAAAGGTTTTCTATCTATATTTTACTCAGGCATAGTTTGATGACTGAGCATAGTTTCATAATACGAGAGTTACCCTTGAATACTCAAAGGCAACTCAGATTTAAGCACGTCTCAAGTGACCAATTTTTGACAGATTTTCATTGAAAACTGTCAAAAAATCACGACTTGAGACGTGCTCAAATGTAAAATGCGTTTGAGTATTCAGGCGTTAGGCTCGTATTATGAAAGCTTGCTCAGTCAATCAATGCTTGAGTAACGCTTTTCTTATGGCATAAACGTCACTCAAGCATAGGCCGATGACGTAATCTTTGATAATACGGGCCTTAGTGCCGAAACGAAATTCGGGCTAACTAGGTTTATTCGCCGAAAACCGTATATCAGCGAAATATGGTAAGGTTCATCATCATCAGAAAAAAATATTATCCTCTTAAAAACCGCTTGGTGATAAGTTATTGAGTGGACCAAGATGTGTGGCAACGGGCTGGTAGGAAGAGGTGGAATATAGCAATAGATACCAGTCACCACTAAGGAAAACTAATTTTAATAAAAAAGAAATACTTAACTAACAAAAAAAATTACAATCAAATATTAGAAACAAATTTGAACTAGTATTTACATTCATTACGGATGTAAGCGGGTTAACTACGAACCTTATTTGTGTTGGACACCAACGTTTCATCCCTTAACGAGGGACTTCTTCAGGGTGGGTGCGATTCTAGGCGCGCGCGTTCCGCGTCTCTCCGTCCTCTCTCTAGTTAACCCGCTTACATCCGTAATGAATTCGTCAAACTAATATAGTTTTTATAGTAAAATAGTATTTACATTTGAAAGAATTAAGCAAACTGCAGACTGTTGCAAACAATCTACAGATAGATCAACTGAATCGATATCGAATACCAGTCGGAAGCGTCCCCCAAACGCTGGCTGCATATGGCGTATGGCAATGCTGATGCGCTGCGCTAGATACTAGGGTCACGCGTCGCGTCGACTAGACGCTCAGATAATTTTTGAAAAACCTGGAGACAAATAGTCTATTAATCCATAACGGGATAAAAGCTCATCATACACACTTGCGAGCTTCACATAAGACATAAAGTTCTGCACGAGTGCCTCTCATGCGGTCAAAAACAACAAAACTATTTCGGAAAGTTTATTTAAGCTTCTGACGTTAGGGCTTAAACCTGTGCTAGTATTATTTTAAAGTACTCTGACAGGGGCGTGTCCAGGACTTCGCAAGGGGGTGAACTAAAAGATAAAATCACAGACGCCAAAAATCAAATAAGTACATGAAACGGAACTTTGTCAAATCAAAGTTTAACACAAACACTTTGGCACAATTTGCCATTTAAGGAAATTATATAAATACGTTTATCAAGAAAAAATTAATTGGATACCTCTGCCAGACTTTAGGACTGGTTCTTGCTAAAAGTTTAAATAAAATCGAATCAAGCAAAGGTATTCGTCGACAAATATTTCTCGTTGATGTGACGCATAACTGAATCCACAAGAACAAGACAAAAATCAATATTATACTAATTGTAACTGCGGCTTAAATCGGACCCTAATTTGTGTTGGAAGAATACCAACGTTTCATCCCTTAATGGGACATCATCATCGTCATCAGCCTATAGTAGTCTACTGTTGGACATAGGCCTCTCCAAATGAGCGCCATAGCGCCCCTGTCTTTAGCTTGTCGCATCCAGCATCTGCCTGTAGTTTTTCGCAAATCGTCAATATCCCACCTGGTCGGAGAGCGCCCTACACTACGTTTGCCGAAAGACATCATCAAGATGTAAACAATGAAAATTAAATTATAAAAATTCGCTCCGCCCTCGTAAGGGAATGAAACGTTGGCCCGATTACACCCCTAATGAATTTGTCAAACTACGATATTTTTAATAGGAAAAAGATATTGTATTATTTTATCTGCCCCATCCTGTCACTGAAGACAAACCGCACCGGGTTAACGCGACATTGGCTGTCATAACCTGGTTGTGGCACATTCTAACTTTGTAAAATCACTTTAGTTTTGCGTAACCCATCTACATAAAGCCCACAATAAACGGAGCTATAATATTATATTAATATAGTAAGCTATATATTACGGTCTAGCAAGCTGCCACAGACGGTGGCTATGCTATAATATATATTTTTGCACTCATTAGCTCTGCGGCCCTCATGTCTTACTTACTATACCAAAATATATCGTGCTACGAGTATCTCGTAGCGAGTATCCAAATATTTTGGTGACGTAATAAAAATATACGTTATATTATAGCTGCGTCTGTGTTCAATCGCCGATTACTATAGAAAATGTACCGTAATATACCTTGGTATGATTTATATTAATATATATTATATCTCCGTCTGTTGTGGTCTTAATACAGTAGGTAAGTAGGTACTTATAGTGTAATAGTACGTAACCTACACCTGTGTTTGCATGTGCGGCTTAGATAAGAGGTTGGTAAGATACCTAGATAGTAGGTACGTGCTGAAATGGCCTATCCCAGGTTTTTTAATGTTGCAATGACTGTAATTTTAAAGTGGCCGAAATCCTTGAGTGGTTTTTATAGGTTCAGATGGAATTTCAGTGAGGGAAGAATGAAAAAGAGTAAGTATGCGTGATAAAAAAACATTGCCTTACTTTTGTACAGTTAATCGCAATTGCCGTTGTATAACCGTTTCGCAGTGTTTGTCGATTTTTTTTTATAGATTTATCTCCTATGCATTTCTACTTTCCTGGTACTTTGCGTGAGATAGTTAAAAAATAATGCGGAAACAATGGTTATCAAGATTACTTGCAGGAAAAGTATGCGGACGACAGTACTTTTAAATTCATAAATAAAATAAAATTAAAATGAATTTATTTCAGACAACATAAAAATTAAATTTAGGTCCATAGTTATGTTAGTATTTGTCTTATTCTATTCTATGTTAGTGGTGTACACGGCAGGTTAAACATTTTGATACTTTTCTGTTAGAAATCTTAAAATGGGACGAGTCAAGAACGTTTTTAGCATAAAATTTCAGTTTCTTGACTTGTCCCACTGGATTCGGCCCAAAGTGGGACGAGTCGAGAACAACTCAAATTTAAGTGTAAAGCTTTTCGCACACCTGAAGAGCACCGCTGCTGCGCAGCACAATAACGTGCATTCGAATATGGGCTTTAACTCGTAACATTTAGATGTATATTTTTATCATCATCAATGATCTTCGACATTTCGACTATGCGAAATCTGACGGCATCTGTCATGCTCGCGCACCACTAGTTTGAAGCTTGTGGAAAGCCATTTCGTGACTGTAAAATATATCTAATGATGAATGAGTTAAAGCCTATATTCGTATGGACATTTTTTCTCTGGGTGGTTGCTGTATGCCTCTGACCTCAAATTAACTTTTTACTTGTTTGAAAGCTTTTTGACAACTGATAGCTATAATTATTTCAACAGAGAACTTTAAAATATTCCCAACAAACAAAGCAAAAGAAAAATTTGGCAACTTGTACACCGAACTTTGTAAATAGATCCATTTCTTTCAGTAACTTAATCACAAAGAAGTTGCCTAACTTTAAATGCTGGTAAAACTTAGTCGTCGAGGACTCGTAAAATAAAAATAAAAGCTTTCAAAACGTTTCCAGAGATTTCGCGAGAAGTTTCGGTCCCCTTTGTAACCAAAAAGCAATCTAGGCGGTCTAGGTGGAATTTGAAACGGTAGTTTTCCCTTTTTGAGCGAAAGTTTCGACCTTTTACTTTGATCGTTATGAGCCTTGAGTTCCTTTGATCTGGAATATCAAATCACACAGCGAGTATCGTAGTAGCGTACGTAAATAGAAACCCTAGCAAGTCCTTAGATTAATCGTTGATAAGGCCGCCTTTTTATACTGTTTATTTTACATTTAGATAAAAGTTTTTTAATTATGTAATTTCAAGTACCTACAATAAAATATTCATTCATCAATTTATGTTTAATTTTTGCCGGAATATTTCACGGCATATCTATCCCCAAAGCAACCCTTAGTAATAGTAAGTACAGCTTGAACTATATTAAAATACAAGTCATATACCTAATACATAGAAAACATCACCCACACCCGAAACAAATATTTGCAGATTATCTAATTATACCTATTTCCATTAACACATGTCCCAGGGTGGGATCTGAACCTTCTGCGTCACAGGCCGACCGTCTCCCTCTGCGAAACAAGGTCATCCTGTTAATATTAATAGGAACTGATCCTTGGCCTCATTTTAATTATAATGTCATTAAACTATAGTTAAATGAATATTAAATCTCTAGGAGGAATGAACCAATGTAGACAATTAAAAGACCTACCTTACATTTCTTGAACAAGTAAAAGACACGTTTCAACAACAGCGTTCGTAAATATTTGAACGCGCGCGTGCTCAACGGCATTTTACTTACAATCAGCCCGAGAAGCCATAAACGCTAAATCTCAAAAGGCGGGTAGCCGCCGTAAGCCGTAAACCGCTGCATTTGAATCGCCATTACTGAGGGTAGTTTGTTAATATTTGAGCGCGACCGTCGTCTTGCTCCGCTGGGGTCATTTATCGTCCGGCCGCCGCGCGGAGTGGACGTCTTGCGTCGGTTGTTGGTTGTTGCAAACGTTTATTGCCTTGAAATAAGGCTTAACGTTTCGACTGCCAAGGAAGGTAATTGCAGTTTTATTTGAGCGGGCTTGTAAACTGAATGTCTTTTACGCTCTGGGGAAAAATACATTTCATGAATTTTCTTGTGACGTGCTCCTCGGTTTTCTTCTCACTTCTTTATTTTTGCAAAGCAAAGTATTAAAGTATTTTTAAAAAAATTTCAAGGTCATAGGCGTGTATTTGATACGTTAAGTATTTTGGTAGATAACTGGTATTTCGTTTTATCACAGTCATTTACAAAATCCTTGTCAGTTGTACACCATAGGTCCGAGATAGCTATAGCATACAGCCTTGATAGACACACGTCTGTTCCATAATTACATTTGAGGTGGGCGATAATCACTTTATCACTGTCTGACCGTCCCGGGATTATGAGAATACTACCGGGATACTGTTTCGGCTAATTAATTTTACATAAGTAGGTAGTTTACTAATGTTATTACTGGACTGGATTTGGTTAAACTAATTGACCGTTGTTTTTTATTGTAGGAATATGATAAGGTTAAAGTTAAACGTAGATACGATGGGTGAAACTCTGAATTGAAGTCAAGCTAAGATGGATGTTGTGTTAGCAAGCCAAGGGTAACCCCCGATAAAGGATCATCCAAATCGTTCCCACTGAAAATGAGCCCTAGTTTATCTTCGGCAAAGTTATAAAAATACTCTCAACCTCTCAAAGGCCGCGAAAACACAATGATTTTTATTTACAGCCCGACTTGAAATAATCTCAGAGCCAGAAGCAGTAAGCCCCAGGAAAACTCCGTCAATCTCCGAAACCACAAAGTATAAATCCATTTCAATTTTCCACTCGGAAACATTCCGAAGAACTGTGGAGTTTCCGCTGACTGCGTCCGTTTGAGGAGTCCTGAAACGGAAGTAACGAGTCTGTGGCAAGTTATGAGTGCATGACGAACTGCCGAAAACTCGCCAGGGTGGATGATTCACTCTCTGAAGTGGAAGCAAAGGAATTATTCTAAGCCTTAGCTAGTGAGTCCACGTTAGGCCAAAAGTCAAAGATAAAGTTGACGACGCAGTACAACTAATAAATTGAAGGATGAGTTTGTTGAAATAAAGTATATACTGAAATTTACGTACAAGATTTTTGCTAAATCGAATATAATCATTGTAGATCAAATACAATGGGTTCGATACGACTCACGATATCTGTTCTTGCAAAATTTACTCAAGTGATAGCTGCCCCGTTGACAAAACATCAAAAATAAAACCGGCCAAGTGCGAGTCGGACTCGCGCACGAAGGGTTCCGTACCATTATCTATAAAACGGCAAAAAAATCACGTTTGTTGTGGGAGCCCCCTTAAATATTTATTTTATTGTTTTTTTGTATTTGTTGTTATAGCGGCAACAGAGATACATTATCTGTGAAAAATTTCAACGGTCTAACTATCGCGGTTCATGAGATACAGCCTGGTGACAGACGGACAGCGAAGTCTTAGTAATAGGGTCCCGTTTTTACCCTTTGGGTACGTAACCCTAAAAACCCTTAAAGATAATATTTTGAAAATTTGTTATGTTATTTTCATTTAACGTCAGTTAGTTAAACTCCAGTCTGGATTTATATTTACCCAGACAGTTTCCTCGATACATGTTCCAAGTTTTGATACAAATATTTACTCTTGAGATTCTCAATATTCGTAGTTTTGATTTGATGCATCGCTGGGCTTGCTTTGAAAGGCGCTTTTGGGCTCTCTCGACCAAGAAATTGGGATTTAATGTGACACATATTACGTACTTTATAGAGGCTATTTTGCTCTTTGACTATTCATGCAAAAGTTAGATACAGCGCTTGATATCAAAGACTTGTAAATTTCCAAAGGAAGTATTCCGCACTTATGTAGGTATGTGTCCCGTTCTTCCAGACAGGTTAATATTTTCGTGGTCTGTTTGAAATGCTATTGTGCTGGTATGGTGCAAAATTTATAGGATACAGTTTGCTAAAATCTGGAGTTAATAACTGCCTTACTTACAGAAAGATTCGATATACAAATTTCTGAAAGCTAAAGCTAGGCATTAGATAGATAGATAGAACATACTTTATTGCACATTTAAAACTAAAAAGAATTTACAAATTAAACAATAACAATATAAGTGACAATTGGCATTGCCAGCTCTTTACGAGTAGATTGGTCTTTTGACTGGACTAGACCTTAGTCGCAGCTCTAAACGCTGATCTAATACTTGGTAAACTAGGTTCAGTTGGTCTTTCACAAGTATGTATATGCCGAGATGATGCCTGAGCATGGCCTACGTCAAATCTATCTCTGAGTAGATTATTTATTACACTAATCTACCATATCACTTCACACTATTAGTTTGGATGGATGTTTGTCTTCTGGACGCCAAAATGAACATTTCGGGCTGAATTTTTGCATCGAGATAGTTCTAGTCTTAGATTAGAATATAGGCTACTTTCATTCCGAAAATCGCGAACGAACCCGTGGGCAGAAACTAAAAGAACATAATCCATAGAACAAAACGACATTTTACCTCGTACATTAGTCACAAAACAAACGTTCCACCAACCTTTTTCTGGTATTTATTTCTGCGACATGTTTCCCGTTTCGCAAATAATAAATGCCACTCATACACAGCGAATACCCGAGATACACGAGCTACGTAATAAAACATTCGACAATCCAAAACTGCCGACAGTGCCGACCCCATCTCGGCAATACAACTCGCATTACTCTTCAGGAGTTTGAGGATGTAGGTGAACAGAACAGCTGGGAATCTAAACAATGAGAAATAGGTGCCTTAATACAAGTTAAAAGCTTTAGGCGTGGATGTAGTTCTGCAACTTGACGTCAATTGGGTTACGATAAAAACTTTTTTACTGTCATCTTTACTGAAAAAGCTTCGAAAAAAAAACATGGTAGGTACCATTTTCACTAGTTTTTTTTCATTTTTGAAATGAAGGGGCATTTAGAAAATGAAAAAAAAACTATTTATCAAAAAAATTGGTTGCCTGTAATGTCGGTATACGGGCGAAAGTTTTACGTGACAACGACTTTGAGTGGTAAAATAATTTTAATGTGAATATTCATTCGTATAGTAGGAAGAAGGATGAAATAATAGTAACAATTTATTCACTTTTTATGTCTGTCTCTCTCGCTCTTAGGCGGGCTAACCATGCCCGAGTGGAAGGGACGCGTGCCTCTCACTCGCTCTCATTGTGAGCGCATAACGTGAGCGGAGCGTAACGGGGTTTCTTGAAGTGTCACCCGGCAAACCAATTTATAAGACGTTGTCACGTCAAAATAATTGTGCCAAGTGCCATCTTTTTCATTAGTTAATGCCGTTTTTCTCCTAAACTATCAATCACAAGATGTTTTTATTATCATCACCGTATTATAATAGAATGTCGAGGGAACCTTCAGCTTACTTTTGCAAATAAAAGCCCTTTTTAATAGATCGTTGGAAATAACGAGACATGTCCAGGGTCGGAAGATAGGCCTGTCCAGGCTAGGCCTGTGTAATGCAACACTATTGCTGGAATAACCTGTTCCAGCAGTCGCCGTCGGTGTAAACCGATTGAAATGTTGTTGATTCTCTAAACGCTAAAAAAAGCGCAACGTTCCATCTTCAAAATGACAATACTTGCCAAAGGGTCCTCCATATTTTAAGTGTGGTAGGTGCCATCTTTATTTGCTACGTCCTGACCCAAATGTCATATTATTGAGCTATAAATACATGGCCCATCATAACGTGGCCTTTACTTTCGAACTGCAAGCTTTATCATGAGTGAAATGTGGAGGTCTTGTTAAGTGGTCCTAATAGGCACGGCGGTCTATTATGTCGATTTAATAAGATATGTGACCCAAGGTGTGAAGCTTTATGATTGGTTGGATGTTATGGGTGTCTTAAAGTGAACTTAGAATTAGACCTCTATCTCTGTGACCTTCATTTTTGAAAGTAGATCATTCAACGTGGCAATGTTGCCAGCATTCTGGGCACCCTGCCTTCTGGTGACGGCTAAGATTTTTAGGAAATAAATATAAGTGTAAATACTAGTTGTAATTTTTTTATTGTAATTTTCTTAATAAATGTTTCAAAGTGGATCTACTACAATTAACTCCAACAATCATATTTTGTATCTTCATAACAGAACATGCCTCCCACAAACAAGGAAACTTTGCCATAATCGCCACGTTTGACAAGTGGATCGGATATCGCAGTTGAAGTGTTAAAAAGACACGGAAGGAAGCCCTTGCCTTTCCTCTGGTAGGTTCCCATAGTCGAATCACTTAGTTAGACCTCGCCACCATCTATACTTTTTCGATCCGCTGTTGTCCATCCTAAGGTTGCCTGGAAGAGATCGCTCTTAGCGATAAGCATTGTAAATTATCTGTATTAATTGTCTGTGTTCTGTGATATATTTTTTTTTCATTATTTGGTGGGCAGTAAAGAATATTTGTATTGTATTGTATTAGACCTTACACGAGCTGAGTGCGGCGACCGCTACTGCCAATCGTATTCCAAATATTTTAGGAATTGCTTCAAAAGCTTCGTAAAATGCGTTTATTTTCAGATGCCAAAGATTTCAGTCTGGCAACATTTATTTCCTTTTATGAAAATTCAAAATAAGAAAGAAAACAAGATTGCCGGTTCGAAAGCCTTTGAATTTGATTCATTGCATTTCCTCGGGATTCTTTTGAAGTTCGAATGCACTCTATAGGTACTTTGCGATACAGGATGATTCCTGATTTGGAGAAGAAGGATTTAGATGGCATTTTTGTACTTTCACCTACCCTCTTTTACCATGTGATAAACTTTGTGCCGAACACCTTGCATAACTGATTGTGGTTAGGTAAGGTACCAGACAAACATTTCCAAGGTTTCAAAAAGCTTTGCATTCAATTAAGTTGCTCTGAGAGATAGTATCCAACAGCCGGTTTTGACCATAATCAAATTAAGAGTCACGTTATTTTAATTTTTTCTCAGGTACTTAACGTACCTGATACCTAGCAAAGCATCAACAAGCCCTTTCCTCCCCATTTTACAGAAGCCTGTAGTTGCACACACTGTATCGTTTTGTTTGACTATTCGTTAGCTTCGATTTTATTTATTTGAGAAACTATTCCTTTGTTTAGTTTCCAATTCATAACTATGTTTGTGAAGAGACGGTTTGAAATGTTATAACATTGAAACTGCTTTCTTGAATACCTTCTTGGTACCCTTTATAGGTATGAAGGGTACGGTTAGGTAGATAAATAAACCCTGAACCCCTAATCTTTTTTTTTAGAATTTTATCATTGATTGTTTGTGCTATACCTAGCTATTTCCTCGTGTAAAACAAAGGTAAGGAAATTAAGTATAAGTAATTATATTTGTGCATATTTTACGTTTTGGGCAACGCAGAAGGTACTTGTTTGTCAATATTATCGACATGATCAATAGATAACTAGGCACCTACCTTCGATCAAAAAGTTGCCGGGGAGGCCGCGAACTACTTATTTTTGATCGAAGGCACCTACCCAATCATTTTTCAGAACATCAAATTTGCCTAAAATACGCGAAACATTTACGCTCAAACAACTCAAGTTCTAAATGTTTGAAATATTGCACCCACAAAAATTCATGTAACACATTCTACGGCGTATAATTTATCATCCGATACCGCAGTACGAATATTCCCTTCAACACTGAAATAAACCTTTCAAGCATGCCACACATACATATCACTGCTAACATACATACACCCTTTCAAGAAGCTATACCCCTTGCGCCTTTGAAACCACACGAATACATCCCTTACATACAATAATACCTATTCTACATAATATGTGATATAGAGCCATGCTGCTGTAAGACCACGTGGTTCAATAAACCTTTCGCGCAGCTGAAACGCCATCTATCGGGTGGTTATAGAACTACGTTCTGGTACTGTGAGCTTTTTGGGAAAGCTTCGCGACGTAAACTTTTCGCGTGAGTTTTCAGTAAGGGTTGGCTGTACGATGTTCTAGATGGCGCTAATAGTTTCGTTTGCAACAATTCAGAGGAAAGTTTCTTAGTGAAAGATTTCAACAAAGAACCATTTAAAATATAAAATATTTAGGCCCGTATTATAAAAGCTTGCTCAGTCTATAATCTATGTTTGAGTATTGCTTTTCTATGCCATAAACGTAACTCTATCATAGATCTATAACTGTGCAAACTTTCATAATACTTATTCTCATAATAAAATGTTTGTCTTATTATAACTAATAAAGGATAAGTCTTTAAGATCCACTCAAGTCAAACATTTTTTTTTCCTTTTTCACCGACATCATCCTTTACCATTTGATGAGTCTATTTAACTACACCTATGGTCTCTAAACTTATTCTAGCCTACGTGGCTACTAAATCAAAGCTCTAGATTTTTTCAGTATTTTGCTAACATTCTTTTCTCTTTTTTTTCAGCTTTCGGAACTCGAACAGCGAGTTCTGGAGGCGGAGGGCAGAGCCGAAGAAGCAGAAGACAAGGTAAGACACAACCACAAATATAAAAATAAAATCACAAGAAATACCTGTTTTACAATGCACATTAAATAGTAGGTATCTATAGTGGAATGCCCCTATAAGCTGCAATTTGTTCCAAAACCGAAGAATAAATTTTACTCGTAATTTTCCCCTTCTGATGATAAATAAGCTTCAAATCTGTCCACTCCAAAACTGAGTGGTAACATTCAGTTTCCCCTTATAAAAAGCTCGTCAAACAAGGAACCTATGTCGAACTTTAATTAAAACCGCTGTACCGTTGGCATAAAAAGCTTTTCCTCTCAACCTCCCGCAGTGCAAGTCTTGCAAGTCAGGAGGGTCGGCAGAAAAGTTTCATTTATCCTGGCCTTGTTTGACACGACCCTTGTCAAAGCTTAGAGATTAGGCAGAGCGTAAATATTTACTGTAGCAAATGTGATACGCGTTGCCTTGGTAGGTTATATTTTAGGTACGTACTTATTTTTTGTATTATAATGACTCGTCTTCTAACCCAATTATTCATAGCTATGCCCTAACTGAAACAAGTAGGAGTACACAAGACTTTTGGATTAATTTAAGGCTAAGAGCAAACAAAGGACTATGAGGTTGATTGTTTCGTGTTGGAGCGAGATTATTTAATTATGTAGTAGGTATTTAATGGCAAATAACTTCTCGGTGGAATTAATAAATGAAATGAAATGTCACAAATATGTTGCCTAATAAGCATGGCAAGTCTACCTAGATTAAATCTTACTGTAGAGAAACTTACATTAGCAGGGCATCTCTAATCTCTATCCAGATTTATTTACATAAACCATCTGTTTTTCTAGATTTGGCAAACCTTTACGTTACTCCAGGTCAAGATCTACATCTTTACAAAATTTCAGCTCGATCCGTTCATTAGTTTCGGTGTGAAAAAGTAATAAACATCCTAAGTTTCGCTATTATAATATGAGTGTGATTCTATAAAGCTAAATACAACTACAAGTACCAAGGTGTCACTTTTGGTAACTAGACACGTCATAAACAACCCTGACAACTGAGAAATGGGGAGTCAGGGGATTAAGGGTGACGCTTACGTAGCGACAGTCTATTGTTATGGACGCTAATTAATTATTCTCTTGATTTTATTTTTGTAGCTACTAGGTAATATTTTTTACATCTTTAACTTGTAAAATAAATAAGAATTTTATTTAAATTTAAATGTTATAAAACTCCCTGACGTACCTACCAGTTTCGTCATAACTGCAACTGTTCAACATGGCTTACGTATTGTCACAAATTTACCAATAACCCTGTATATTTTTTAAGTAGATATCTGTGAGATATTCTCGAAAATCAAAAAAATTATCATAAACAGTAGTGAAGTTAGTATTGAAACTACTACGCACCACCGCATATTTATTCAAAATAACATTAAATTGCCTAAATTCTTTTAAATTAATGTACAACACGTAGGAAGCGTTCATCTCCAAAGTGTAAAGTACCAGTCTGAAATAAAAAGCCATAAAACCGGACATAAAAATATTCCCTGTAAAAATAAAAGAAAAACCAAACTAAAGCTGGTGGCACTGGCACAATAGCTGGGTAACTGTAAACGCCATAATAGAGAGATTTAAAACTGGGCGTTTGTTCTGCCATCAGTACAAAGATATGAGAGCAACACGAGTGGAGGCGGGGGATGTCCCGATATTGATTTTTCAATGTAGGATTATGACTCATGCCCGTTATGTAGCTGAAGCTTTTGAAAAACATGAACTAGGATCTCAATGTGACCATTTTAAGGTTGATGTTGTAACAGGGTATTTGTTTTTGTTCTGGTTTAGGTATTTACTCTTCAATCTTTTTGCGGCTATTTGAAGTTACGTTTAGGCCTTTGAGTTTGTCTTTTCGAAACAAGTTGCAACCCATATCGTTAAACACAGGCCAGTAGTGAGACATTTCAGTGGGTGCATAATGTAGTAGTATTAGTCAACTTGTTGGTGGGCTAGAGATTGTGGTGTGTAGACTCTTTTGCCTTTCATTTAGTATAGAAAGCTAAACTTTTAAAAATAAGTTCTGATAAAATGATAATACCTATCCCAAACAAGTTTTGACTTCGAAAAATGATTGGGATTTTCAATTCTTATATATTACCCTAAGTGTGAGGGATTACGCACTATAACACCGAAAACAATAGCTCAGATGTTTTATTTTGTGTGTGATGTAGGGACCTAAATTTTTCTTTACTCACATGCGAATAGGCATTTTGAGCGTCCTATATTTTATTGAGTGAAATATTATCAAGTCTTGTTGTCTCTTGTAATGATGATACCAGCTTTTACGTAAGTAACAAAGAGTGGGTTGAGGTTCCTGCATCAGGGGCTACGGTAGTGGCCCTGCCAAGTCTCATAGACGGCCGCCACCGGATACTCTTTTCTCGAACCATCTTATGGCCAAAGATATAAATCGCATTATGGCACTATTCAGCTATGAATTACCTATTCAAAAGCTATTCTAAACAACTTATTACTAGGTAATTTGCCAACTTCATGGTCGAAGGTAATAAAATGGCTGACTTGGCTCTTCTCGTGATCTCATTTTTTACGGCGGAAGTATTACGAAACGAGACTTTTTTTTAAATTTGTTTTTCCGTAGAGTACAATCTTGGAGTCTTAAAATCCAGGGTGCATAAATTTCTTCTAGGAAAACGAGATCCATCTTCAATTACTTAAGTGAAATGGTGGCCAAACCCTTGGTCATTACCAATAAAAAAGGTATATTCTTATGGTTTCGATCTGGTCTGTGCTTTCATCTCTTTTAAAGCTTCCATTCAAAATACATAATTGATCTGGCGTTTGCTAATATTTCTTTCTATAGAGGAAAAGGGTAAACCATTAAAATTCACAAAGCGGCCGCTAGAATCAGATTTTAACGTACGCATTGTACAAACATAAACGATGACATAATAACCCCTCTCCAACGGTCGCCCGCCACCCCTTGCTTCCCTTATAAAGGCACCCAATTGAAAATAAACTCTACCATGCAACGAATAAAACTGAATTCAACGATAGTAATGCCGATCAATTGCATTTTTTTATCCGATATCAAAAGTCTGAGTCTGGCAACAATAGGCCCGAAGCCACCCTCAGCGCATGCGTACAAAACGCAACCAACTTCACGCCTAAAAACCAAGCCACCGTAATCTACAACTTCGTCCCTAAAACTTTATATGTATATAATTTTATTTCTCTATTATTTTCAAGTAAAAATATACTAAAACGTGAATTAAATCCGTCTAATAAACGCCGTATCGTCCTCGTGTCGAAAAAGCTACAGAGTAAAAGTCAAATTCGTTCCTAACCGCGTCGGGATATTTTTGATCAATAGAACCTCTTTATTAATTTATTTGTGTTCTAGATAAGACGGCATCGCTTGACGCTGAAAAACTGTGTTCTATTTCTATTGTGATAGTAAAATTAGTGCTACAACGAAATTGCTTTAAGTGTTTAGGTGATAAGGAACCGTTTGTATTGGATTGATTCGTCAATCTGTGGTAGGAATCGTCTGATCAATCCGTGATAGTGATAATGTCGAAACCCAATACGCTGAAGGCTCACAGACTGAGTGCTGAGTTTGCTGAGAAACGTGCGTCGATGAAGAAAGCAGATCCGACGAATTCATAGCAACCAGCCGTAAGTAATCCTTATAATAATGACTCGCTTGATAATAAAATAATCAAAAGCGTGGGTTTCTCTGCCCCTGCTAAATAAACTCTTTTGTATAAACATAATAATGAGAAACAAATCATTCTACTTCTAAGAACTGTAAGCAGATTACTTAGAATTTAGTGTCGTCTTGAAATTTATTTAATAAACATACAAACAGCTAGCGTCTCTGTTATTGATTGTATTTTGTTACTTAAGTACAAGTCCCTACCTAAAGGGTGTTAATTAACGACGTAGATGTCGATATTAAAGTATAGAACCCGTTAATTAAAAACAGTTTTGATCTAGAAAAGAACAAGGTTTAATTGATATTAAATTGTCTGGAATTGTAACCGTTTAAAATGCCTCAACAACCGCCTATTATCGCGTAAAAGGTTGTAAAACTGTCGTATGTTGCAATTGAGGTCATGCTTTCATTAATGGAATGATTGTGGTGTAGTACAAAGCACATGTCATGACGATACGTCTACTATTCCAACATGGACGCTCCTGTCACTCAGCTGTTTTGTGCGCATGCGTGCTAAATTTCCCTCCATCTTTGGAATTTCCTCGAAGCAACTACAAACACGACCTCGATACGATTTCAATAATATTGTTTGATTAACAAGCTAAGATTCGTGTCGGGTGATATTATTTCGTTGATGTACTGAAGTGTATAAATCAATAATGCTGGAGAATTCACATCTAGCCCGAATCTAAACAGAACTTGTGATAAGGGGGTATACTAAATAAAGTTATCTAGTACCCTTGTATGTATGTATAAGTATACACTGTACATACATATTCTATAAAACTGGTTTCTATAAATATACACATACAAATAACTATTTACTGGTATTTTTAAAGCTTTTTACTAAGTCCGGGTTGCTTTGCATTGGTTTTTTTTTTCAAACTCACTAGGTACGTAATTTTTCAAATGTACAAATTGAGCTTTTCTTCTTTGGGCCCAAAACTTTAACTCACCAAATTCACACCCTGACCTTAAAAGTTGGAGGGCCTCAGGGATCTATATTTCCCCGAAAGTTTTTACGTTATACCGCAATCTATAAAATCTCAGTAACTTTCTAAAGAGCATTAGAGCCATCAATCTTGATACCATATCTACTTAAGATGTTCGTAAAGAGAGCCTGTCAAACTTCTGAACCACGAAAAATGTGTATCAAGGAAATAACATAGTATTCAGTATTTTATTTATTGCATTCATACAGTCATCAGGTCTTAGTGGTTAGGTGAGTGTTCATAAAATGTTCACAGTATGTACCCATTTAGGGTGTTGCAATGGAAGACAGGCCAGGTTTCATGCCTTTCTACTTATGATGAACTTACTTATTATTAATGCATTCAATACCTATTACAAAAATTACGAGTCGCTAAAATTATCATTGAAGAAATCGTCAAGTTCGTAAAAACATTTTTTATGAGTATCGCTTTTAGTTTGGATTCAAACATGTCATTTTTTCCTATACATTTTATGTTTTCTGGTAAAGTGTTCTAAATTTTTACCGCCATCGAGTTGGGGGTGGTGAATTTTTACCCGACTACCAACAAGGGAGGGTTATGAGGTTAGCACCCTATGTTTGTATGTTTGTATGTATGTGGCCGATTTCTTTGTTCCCACGTAGCGCTGAAACTACTGGTTCGATTTCAACAAATTATGTATCGATTGATTCGTCTCAATACCCCGATGGTTATAGGCTATAGGATTTAGGGCTCCGCCCCCGAATAAGCCTTCAAAACGCGTATTAAAGTTTAGGTAGCCGCAGGCTGCAGGCCATAGAGAAAAATTACAATACCTACGACCTATTTTCATTTTCAACTCTATGCCTATCAAATATGACCGATACGTCATTCTATTTTGTCAATGTAAATGTTTCAAACTTTTATAACTTTCACGTAGTCGGGTTGTAGTTTTTAACTTTATTAATTTTGATGCGGGCATGACAAGGTTGTGTTTGTATCTAGTTTGGTATCGGCGAGGCTGGTATAGGAAGTTTTCCCCCAGTATCAGAGCTTCAGTGTGAGTCACAGTGCATTAACCCTGACTAGACTGAGTGCTGCTTACCTGGATTGGTCGGTGGATAAGTTGGGTTATCGGAAAGTTCTAAAGTCGTACTCAATTGTAAACTCTTTCCTCTAATCACTGGTTCTGAAAGTATACAGCCATAGTTATCCAACTTTGTTACTGGCATTCAACTTCGTTCGGATTACTCTAGAGACGAAACAGAACGAAAGTTAGCGTGCACTGAGTTTTTATTTTAGTTTGTTTGGAGTTTCTGTCGTCTACTTCATCATATTTTTTGTAGCATGCTTATAATTATGTACTAAAGGGTTTTTAGTTCCAAATTTGATTTATCAAAGCCACTAAAAGTAAATATCTTTAAAGAAAATATCGAGAAAACGTAGCATCAAAAGAGGTTTCTGAGTTACGACCTCTATTATAAAACTGCTAGATGACCAATAATAAAAACCGACCCTTCTGCAATATATGGATGATACGTAGCACCCAATTTTCCATTTCGTTTACTACTAAGTAAATAAGGCATTGGACAAAATCAGACTCTGTGTAACAAGTCACGGACAATAATAAGACTCACTTTGGTAGTGTTTATTACAGATGGATAGACGATCGTTGAATATTAACTAGGTTAAGCTATAGTTAAAGTGAACGTGATGGAGGCGTTTCCTGTGACATATCCGAACGTGACTTCCTCGGCTCTCGTGTTATATGTTGCGTGAAACGTGTTGTCGCAACATCCAGAAGATTTGTCATTGTATATGGGTAAGAAACATTAGTAAATCAAATTTCAATGGTTTCGGATCAAAGGCTTTGGGTCTAGGAATGCAAGTCATTGGCTTTTCTGCCAATCCACCTTACCACCTCTAAAGATAGTAAGGAGATGTCTTTTTACATTCGTTTTCAACAGCGTCCGTTTTTTTATCCGCATGTAACGTTGTGCAGTTGTCTTACTCTCTTACTCATCTTTTGCGTTGTAAAAGATCTTAGAAAAAATTACAGTTTAAAGCAGTAGCAGTTTCATAAAAAATGTATCTTAATCTCCAATCAAGATAAATTCTGTTATGTTTATTTGTTAATAAAGCACCTCAATCCACTCTATTCACTTTTGTTCGATATTTCTATAGAAGTACATATATAAAACTGACGTTACACGTCACAGATGTGCCCAAAGTCGGGTCTTTTCGGAATCTATGTAAATTCGTATTGCGTTATACATGCCTGGCTTATGAATTATGGACAATATTTATAGGGTTGTCCGTAAAATATTAACCTTTGGCGCATTATTTCAATGAATATTTCATCCCGTGGCTTATACGCAGAACATGGGTGTTCTCTATTCGAAATATTTAGCTATTGGCACGGAATTCATTTTAAGACATTCATTAAAATTCAGAAGATTCACGCCTCCGAGTACAGCCGGATGATCTTCATCGATCAAGATCGTAGGTTTTGCCAACTATGAGGTATCCATCCTTTTATAGCCAATTCCGTAAACCTTCGTTTGACCACAATCCTCAACTGTTGGAAAGAAATTGCAGTGATAACAAACCCATGATAATGATACAAAATGAAATTGCAGTGATAACAAACCCATGCTAATGATACAAAATGAAATTGCAGTGATAACAAACCCATGATAATGATACAAAATAAAAATGCAGTGATAACAAACCCGTGATAAGGATACAAAATGTCGCCCATGTATCACACATTTGAGAAAAATAGAATATGATAGAAACAGCAATTATTCCGAAACACCTTATATACCTACTTACATAAAAAACAAAAGTAAATAAAGAACATGGAGGTTAAGAAGCTGCCCCCGGGCAACCTTGTATAGTTCGAGGCTTACAAAGACGTAATGTATAATCTGAGTCATGTTTGTGTAACGCCAGTTTACGTGACAACCCTATTCCCAGAGCGCTTTGAGCACGGAAGGCAATAAATATGCCTTAACGCCTTTGTACTATGATGAGTTTATGTTAAAGCCTGAGGTCTTTACATAAAATGTTGATGATATGCTGATACAGCAAATTTTCGAAGGCTTTTCTCAGTTTCTGTTTAGTTTCTGACGTGGTATTTATAAATAAATAAATAATGCTGGACAATTCACACAGCATTATCTAGCCCCAAGCTAAGCAGAGCTTGTGTTATGGGTACTAGATAACTGATATACATAATATAATACAATACATAGATAGATATTTTTTATTATACATAGAAAACGACCAGAACACCCTGAACAAATGTCTGCAGATCGTACACACATTTGTCCCGAGGCGGGAATCGAACCCGCAACCTCCTGCGTCGCAGGCAGACCTTCGCCCACCGCGCCACATCGGTCGTCACTAAGGTTCGTACGTCGTTTAAGGTTACAATAAATAAATAATGCTGGACAATTCACACAGCATTATCTAGCCCCAAGCTAAGCAGAGCTTGTGTTATGGGTACTAGATAACTGATATACATAATACAATACATTACATGGATAGATATTTTTTTATTATACATCGTCAAGTACAAGCAGAGATTTCACTTCCACCACACACAAAACCTAAAACATAAACTTGATCGCACTTCTTAACTTAGTCATCATCATCATCCTGACTCTACAGCAGCGGGTGGGCCTTGGTCTGGTCGAGTAAATTTCGCCATCCGATCCTATTCTTGGCTTTTTCCTGCCAGCCGGTTCTTAACTTAGTAGTTCAAGTAAGTAAGTATTCAAGGAGTTTGATTCAGTTACTGACTCAGTTACTCAACTAATTCCGATTTATGAACTATTATGTAAATTATTATTTTAAAGAAAATTACAATAACAGAATACAATAATAACAACTAATATTTACACATAAATCTATTTTCTAAAAATCTAAGCCGTCACCAGAAAGAAAGCAATGTGCCCAGAATGCTGGCAGCACTGCCACGTTGAACTTTATTATAATAATAAACAATTATAATAATTAATCCTTCATTATTTATGAACTTAATTTTCAAGATAATAATTTCAGCAAATAAAGTCAATAACACTTTATTTCTTTTTTTATAATAATTACTATATAAAAAACTATTTAAAGTATAACATTTGACTTGTGCTTATTTTGTAACCATTAAATAATAAAGTGGTTGACTTTGAGTTTGATAAATGTAATGTATTGTAATAATGTAGGTCAACTCTTACTCACAATGCCTACTTTAAAACTATTTTAGAGATACATTCCACTTTTCGTAACCACAATTGGCTACATTAATCTTTTACGTGGTAGACCGGAGGCGCAGTTAGTAATATTATAAATAATAAATCCTGCCAAGTGCGAGTCGGACTCGCGCACGAAGGGTTCCGTGCCATTATCATATCATATCTATAAAAATAAATACCATATCTATAAAAACGGCAAAAAAATCACGTTTGTTTTATGGGAGCCCCCTTAAATATTAATTTTATTCTGCTTTTTAGTATTTGTTGTTATAGCGGTAACAGAAATACATCATCTGTGAAAATTTCAACTGTCTAACTATCACGGTTCATGAGATACAGCCTGGTGACAGACGGACAGCGAAGTCGAAGTAAGAAGTAATAGGGTCCCGTTTTTACCCTTTGGGTACGGAACCCTAAAAAAGACTAACTATAATAATAGTAATTTATTTCAGACTGAACAGTTACAGATCTTATTTTAACATAATCTACATGTCCATAGTAATATCTATATAGATTATGGACTTTTTAAATTGGTACTTATGACAACGTGTAGACTAGGTAGAGCATATCTACTTAACAATAACATTTAGAACTGAATGTTTTGTTATTGTATAGAACTATTGTTTCGTCTTGTTTACGAATCAATAAGGTAGACACGTAATAATGCCTAGGTATTGTTACAAAATACCGTGAGGGATAAAATACATAACATGCTTATTACTTGTCGATGTGAGTTGTGATAAGCAAGTCTTTTGTTGATACTGGAAAAATAAAGAATTCAAAGTTATGTAAAGAGATGTTTTTTAACAAACAAAACGATGATGGCGGGCTGCCATTGCCACACTTGCCACAGTGTACCCGATATAGGGCCGTATTTGGTGATTGGGTAAGTTATTTTACTTTACTCACGGAACATATTACAATACAATACAAATTTTATTATTTGGTGTGCAATAAGCTAAGGGTGATCTCGTCCAGGCAACCTCATATTACCTCCTCCTTTTTAGAGTTCCGTACCCAAAGAGTAAAACGGGACCCTATTACTAAGACTTCGCTGTCCGTCTGTCACCAGGCTGTATCTCATGAACCGTGATAGTAAGACAGTTGAAATTTTCACAGATGATGTATTTCAGTTGACGCTATAACAACACAGACAAAAATAAGTATTCTAAAAAACAGAATAAAATAAATATTAAAGGGGGCTCCCATACAACAAACGTAATTTTTTTTGCTCGTTTTTGCTCGAATTGATAACGGCAACAGGTAGTCGCTGGAAATATTCACAGAATATTAAGTTATATATTCACTTTAAAAATAAATGATTAAATTAAAATGCGCGAGTCTCTCGTGACTCGCACTTGGCAGGTTTTATTTCGAATCCGGTTTAAAATAAATTGGTACCGGTAATTGGAAGGCTGTATTTAGTGAAAATAATAAATACTTCTGTCTTTAGGAAACGAAGTCTATTCACCAAAAAACAACAACCGCTTTAGCAATAGAAATAAAGCAATATCCACACCGCTAGTTAAACCCTACATATCGCAGTCACTAGCTACAGACAATAAAAGACGACAGTAAACCGAGCTGGCGTCAACTAAATAACATGACACAAAGCTGTGGTGCCTAGTGCTATGTTCACAAGAACTGTGATTCTAGGAACCTAAGCGAAACAAAATGGTAAAATTTTCAAATGATGGTGAAAATTAGAATCAGTCGGCATGCTATGTGGAACCATATTGGGGGAAGGTGGTAATGAAAAAAAAAACCGCCGCTAAGAGCTTTTCGCTCTGGGGGCTCCCATACAACAAACGTAATTTTTATGCCGTTTTTGTAGATAATGATACGGAACCCTTCGTGCGCGAGTCCGACTCGCACTAGGCCGGTTTTATTTATAAGATGTTTCTGACAAGCCAACGTCTATCAGGTCACACTTCACATAAAAATGAAGGAATACCTACTAATAAAATGCACTATAAATTGGCGAATGTGAACATTGTGAACCCATCCTAACAACAAAAAGATGAACAACATCGCAAGCGCCGGAGCCACGGTCTGGCTGCACTCCAAATGCGGCGCTGTGAGATATCACGTGTTTTATGTCACGCCGGTGTGTAACTACCTTTATGTGATGTTTATTTTCAGTCTACCTCCGCCCCCAGGATGACTGGCCTAGAAATTACAGAAATAATAAAAAATATTTTGCTAAAGTTATTGTAAGCTCTACATAATATACTAGCTCTAGAATTTTACTTAACTCGTAATAACTGTTAGAGATAATATGGATACCCAGATCATATCAAGTCTATGCAAAACAATACACGAAAGACGGCACCACATCTCAGTTATTCCCCAATTGCTGCAATTACTTAAGAATCCGGCGACAGCAGCTCGCAACTTCAATTCGTGAATTATGCTCGAATTACAAATGATTTTGGTGGTATGATTGTATGGGCAAATCGTCATCCGCAGGCACCTTAAGTGCTTATCCTCAATCAAGTCCGAGTAGAGTATTAATTGAGGAATCGTCTAAATATTATATGTGCCTAGTGTTGTTTTTCTTCTAAACTAAAACGTCTATATTAAAAAAAAAAAAAAAATCTTTAAAACACAAGCTTAAAAAATAATTATCCGTCCGTTCCACATAAAACCATCCGACAGCAATCAGCATCAGTCCATTTCAATAACGAGCGCAGGCGTAGCACTCATCGTTTTACCAGTTTCACCACTCTTTTACGTCAGGTGCGCTGGCGGTCTTCCAGCAATTGTGGTTGGATTGAAGTGGAAACACTAGCAGGAAATAATTTTTGAAACGCTCAGCAGTTTCTGATCTTAACCTACCTTCGATCCGTTGTCTTTCTGAGAGCTGAGTTCTGAACTAATTACTTCCGGTTAAAAGAATCTTTATTTTCTCAAAGAACACTACAGTTCACTTATAAGAGAAAAACAGAAAACGTACTTGTGCACCGACATCCAAATCACTTATTTTATACGGAAAACGATCGAATCGGAATCAACAGCACATAGGCATCTACGTCGTGGCGTGTACGACCGTGACACAGCGGAATAGAAAATTGAGGCGTTAAACGCCTCAATGTGGAGCTAGAGGAGGATGGAAAAGATTACCCTGGACGGAGAACGTTAGTAATGACGAGGTGCTGAAAAGAGTTCAGGAGAAAAGATTGTTGATGAACACCATTCAAATCAGAAGAGGGAGAATGACTGGATATCTTATACGACGTGACAGCTTCATAAGTAACGTATAGAAGGAAAATTAGAAGGAAGACGAGGAAAAGGAAGATCAAGAACTAACTATATGAGTCAGATTATGGAGAAAGCCGCTGTCTTGTCGTATATAGAAGTATAAGAGACCGCATTGGAAAGAGAAAAGCGGAAGAAATTGTATCATTGCACCGACAAGAGCTGCACTCTTTAATTTATTATACCTATACCTATTATTAGTGTCCTCTAGAGAGAACTCTACCTGAGTTCTATCTGCCTCCTCTAGTAGGTATAGACATACAAATCGAGTAAGTATTACCCTACAAAGTTGAAGTTCCACTTCGAAAGTTTTCATGAGTTGGACTACAGTTTTACAAATTACTTACGGGAACTACTTTGGCTCCCTACATTACACAATCGCACTGAAAAGGTTAGGTATCTTTGTGAATCAAATCCTGTTCTATGCTTTTATCGAATTCAGTATATGACGTTAAAACCGTAACTCATGAAATTTGCTGTTGAAGTTATAGCCCCTTATCGTTATTTCAAGCAATATAAGTTCCAAACTAGTTGTGTTCGACAAAGTTTAGCTTTGGCTTTGATGTATGAATCATGGATCGGTTGTACGGTGCGAAGTTATAGTTAGTAATAACATAGACTAACTTGTGTTTTGTTAGTCTATGGTAATAACATGAATCACAGTTATCCGTTCACGGCAGGAAACACATCAACACTAATATTATAAATGCGAAAGTTTGGATGGATGTTTGTTGCTTCTTCACGCCATATCTACTGAATGGAACGGGCTAAACTTATGCATAGATGTAGAAGAAGCCTGGAATCAAACTAATGCTACTTCTTTATCCCTTAAAATAGTCCCTATGGGATAGAAATAACCTCTAACGTTTCCATAAAAACAATGCGTGTGGAACCGCGGGCTGAATATAGTTCTCAATATTTTGATTGTGACGACGGAATAACGTATGTATAAAATTTGACTTGTCTAAGTGCTTATTTTGTAAGCCTAAAGAAAAAAAGTTATTGACTTTTGACTTTTTATCTATGTACCATTTTAGTTAATTTGCTTAGGTATTTACCGGGTCTTTAACCCTACTCATGGTATTTATCCTCAAGTGTGTTGACATGGCGGATTAATTTTTCAAAAGAAAATGGCGTACCAATTTTGCAAAAATGGCAAATTGGTACGCCATTTTCTCTTTCAAACATTTCAACATCGAAGTGTAAAGAAACTAACGAACCCTACTCAGGGTAGTTATTCTCCGGTGTCATGGCGGAATAAAAGAAAATGGTGTACCAATTTGCCAGTATTGCAAATTGGTACGCCATTTCCTTTTAAAAAGTTAATCCGCCACGACACCTGAGAATAACTACCCTGAGCTCGTTCCTATGATTAACTGTAAGAACGTATTATTTGACTTAATTATCTGTTGAACCTTATAAATTTTCTCAAATAGTAGTGAAATCATTCTATCAGAAAATGCCATTGCGAAAGGCTGTTCTATACTCTCGCCTAGCCGGCGCCAAACGTCGTCTTCAGGGTGAAAAAGGTTCGCGTTAAGTCTCCGCGTCAGGGCTGCCACTACATGGAAATTTACTCGCAATCAAACCTGATATAGGTAAAAGAAATACAAAGAGTTATTTCACTATCATCATGGTAGCCTCTAAGCCTGGGCTTTATGGCATTGATGCATATCTACACCTCCCGTGTCAGTTTGTTTTTAAACTGGTCATTTTCTCAACTGGACGTGTGTGTTTAAAGTTAAAACATTGTGTATTATAATTAATTTTGTAACTGTGTTTGTGTATGGCCCGGTCTGAAATAAGCGATTTTATTTATATTTTTTTACACAGATACTGTGGTTCTGGTTTGAATTTGTGCTAACCTGCTTTGTGATGTGACTTCGCACAAACAATTCTTAATGTAACAATAAAATATCTATCTACTTACTATGTACAGAAGACAAGATGAGAAATTTAAACCCAAATCTGAATCCTAACCTCAAAATTTATCAATGTCGGTGATTCTTACAGCCCTGACTATACTAATTTTATGAGTACTCTATACGCGCTTGGTAAACGATGCTCTTGCAAAGCTTTATCTGTATACAAGTTGATAAAATGAGTCAAAACAAACCTTTATAGAAGCGTCAAATAAAGTTAAGATGATCATAGCAGATATCAATTCTTCAGAGATGTTTTAACACCCTGAGCAGAACATTCCTAACCTTGTCGTTCTCTTGCGTTACGCGAATGCTCAATTAGAACCCAAATATTTGTAAAATTTTAGGTACTGCTCGCTCATTAAAAAATGTAGGTAGGTTTATAGATAGGTAGAAAGAACCTGTAAGGTTTATCAATTTTTTAATCGACTACGAAAAAGGTGGGTTTTCTATGTTTGGCGGCATGTTTTTTTATAGACCTTCGTTTGGCCACAATCTCACCTGATGATAAGCGATGATGTATGGCCGGATTGTATTGTACCTATATATTTTTTGAGTACCGTCGAGACTGGCTGATGTTCGAATTTCAGCAAGGAAGTCATCATCGCATGTGTTTTTTTATGTTACAGATTTCTCCGAAAATATTGACTATCAGATTTTAAGTCATGTACCTACTTAAATGAAAAAAAAAAGTTGTTCATTAAACAACTTTGTGAAAGATTCAGAGTTCTGCCTCAGAATAACTATGTATATAGTTTTGGGGGTACGTAGAGTTAATTTTATAAGGTTATCGTTGTAGGTGAATAACTACAAGTAATTATAATATACTCAAGTAGTTTTAGGGTAGTACCTAGAGGTACGTGGAGTAAAATTTGATAAAGATATCGTTGAAAATTTTATTATCATAAAATAACGTGAAACTTGATCGTCTCCGATTGTTTCGATAACGTTAACGTAAAATTAGTATTCAGGAATCAAACCATATAAATAATTAATTTAAGGTAATAAATACACAGCAATCAACTATAAATCTACATTATGCATACAGAATTTAATATTCAAGCAGGGACCTAAATTTCCACCTTTATCAAAAGCCGTCTAGGCTAGATTATATCGTACGGGTTCATGCCCTCCCAGTTAGGTACAGCACATAGCTGTGAAAATAGGGTCGGTGATTGAACTATTAAAATGCAGAACGGTTTTACGCGATTAAACAGGAGCTAGATGATTCTTTGTGGATTGTCCAGTATTATTTATTTATTACTTACTGCTGCCCGCGGCTTGACACGGGCTTTTTATGTAGCCTATGTCCGTCCCCGGGATACCGTTTATCTCCCTGCCAAATTTCATTACGATCCGTTCAGCTGTTTAGGCGTGAAAGGTTGTAACAGACAGACATATAGATTGACAGACAGATAGACCGATAGACAGATAGATACAGCAAGCCATCTTTATTAAATTCAGTTGTAGTAGTAGATAAAGAATGGTATTGAAAATAGCAAACTGTCCCGCATAGATTAGATCTTAAGAGAAATTATAACAACGCGTGCGAAGCCGCGGGCTGAAACTAGTCACATCATATTTGCCAAAATATATGATCTAAGCTGTTCGGCATGACATTTTTAATCCCATTCTTTACTTTCAAGACTCCTTATTTCTTTTCATTATTTTATTATTGCCATATACCAATTGTTTGCAAACAACTGCGTTCTGGATATAAGAATTACCTACCTACTTACTTATGTCTAGCTAGAGCAACCTAATTTTTCGTGTTTTATTCTACGATCGAACTATCGTGCAGTCTTTATCCAATATTACAAAGCTATTAAGAGATTGATGATTTTACGACCGTCTATGACGGAGTACGCCTGCGATATTATGTCTGCAATAAAATCTTCGTTAAATTAGCGAGCTTAATCAGCGTAATGGACAAATATTTGACCACCACAGAACCGTGCATTTCGCCCGTTTGACCCACACCTTACAAGCACCTTATTTTTAACCTTGTTCCAAGCTTTTAGGAATCAAAATATATTGACAAATAAATGTTTTGCTGTGGACAGTGTAACAGAAAACATCCCCTTGGATATACATGAGTCAGCGAAGCAAAATAGGGGTGCTAATGCTAACCCTATTTTTAGGGTTGATTTTAACTCAGTGATCGATTTTTTTGCCTCTGTACTATTTTCCAGTAAAAGTGGGTCGTTTCGGGTTAATGATGGCAAGTTTGGTGTGATTTTGAATAAGTTATTGACCTCGAGGATTGAAAATCGCAAAAACTAGGTAAATACTTAGAGAGAAGAACTCTTTTTTTGGTCAAAGTCAAAAGTTTTGATACCGGCAGTCGATTTATCCAATAGGCTACTTGACTACATTAAAAATAAGTTCCAAATTGTTTTTATCCTAGTCAGTGACAACGTAACAAAGCGAATCAGGTGACTTTTATCAAAAATGTTGTTGGTAAAAAAACGGGATTAAAATTACACATTTTCTTATTTAAGATCACGTGACCGAAAACGCTCTGCATGTGGTTGAATCGCTGGTGACGTCACACTATCACAGATTACAGTGTCAATGAGTTCTAGATGTGGTGTGGCGTGTGACGTCATTGCTCAGAGCACGAGAGCCACGACAGAGATTATCGTTTTGGCGCGCCATTATTTTATTCAAAATTTAAAATTTGTTTTTTAACTAATACGACTGACCTTGAAGAAATATGAATTACACTTTGCAGACACTTCACATTTTTTTATCAGACAATACCTTAGAATTATTTCCCAGTAGTAGTCATGTAGCCAATTTTTCGACGACAAATCTATTGAGCTTTATCGATAGAGCTTAAAAGTTGTAGGTATCATTGCAGATAGATCGATGCTGGAAAGAATCCAACGGATAATTCTAAGACTACCCGATTTCACAATAGAAAACCGTAGACTGCAAAAACTTAGTACTAAAATATTACCTACTCAGTTCGCCTATAACTGTTGAAATGGCATCGCAAGTCGTCAAAGAAATACTTGCGGTTATAATAGTAATAATAAATTATTTATTTCGGACAAACAAATTCAATTTATTTTTTTATTGGGTCCATTTTGTTTGTAGGTCTTAAAATAGAATACAGTTCCAAAAATGGACCCGGCTAGGGCACTACAATAACGATACTTACAAAAGTAGAGTAAGTAGGTACTTAAAGACAAAGTACTTATTTCAAACTTAACTATAATACGGTACAAAATAAAAAAACAAATCTATACATCACATTGAGTACCTACTCCAAGAATTCTAATAAGAACAGTTAAAAATGTTATTTATTCCTATTCTATTCTACGGTTCATAGCAATATATTCCTTAAAACAAACATACATAAAACATAAAAAGTTATGGTGTAACCACCTGGCTGGTGTACTTCAAAACGATAATCGGTCAATTATGTACATGTTCGTTGATGTTTAGACGACATACATTTTAATACATACCTACATTAAACTAAGGTACGTCAAAGTTAACCGACAAAACGACTGATCGTCCGATAATACTTATTACAGAAAATACCAACCTTAAAAGATACGAATCTAGTTTCAACCAGTCAAAAGCAAAATACCTTGGACTGTGGACAAGTTAAAACAAAAGGCGCGTGCCTGCCAAAACAGTGCTCTTTCATTCCGCTGAATGTCTCATAGATCAAGCCTTTCATTTTCCATGTTGGCTGGTTTTCTCCTCTGCAGTTTTGTTTTCAAGGCAAAGTATCTACCCTGGATCTCATCCAATATGCGCCACAGCCACGTGAACTCTATAGCTTTGGCATACGAAAGATAATTCAACTGCAACGATAGACGCAATGAAATGGGAAAAGTCGCTACGTTGTGCAGTAAAAACTTTGGTTTTTCGATTTATTTTCGCTTATCTCTTATGATGGATTTTGTTAGCGATTTCAATAATAAACAACCAACAACAAACAACTTTTTTATTTTTATAATTTAAGTAGCCTTTAACATCAAATAAACTCTTACTTCCATTTCTAGAATAAAGGTAGAGCTATACTCATCATACATACTCAGATCAGAAACTGAAGCCCGTATTATGAAAACTTGCTCAGTCATTCATTGATCTATACTTGAGTTACGCTTTTCTATAACATAAACGTTGCTTAAGCATAGATGGAAGACTGAAAAAGCTTTCATAATACGGACTTTAGAATACTTATACAATAACTTATTACAATACAATGTATTGCATAAGTTGCTATCTAAGTATACAGTATAAAGTCATACATACCTTCTACATGCCTTCTACATTTACATATTCGAAGTTCTAATTCCTTATTTCATTCATGCATTCCTACCTGAATATCCAACGAGTGCAGTAAGCGCAACGAACCTCATTTGCTTATGCCAAGTTTTGCTCTAGTCAAAGCTTTAGATTTAGATATAGAACGAAAGCTTCTCACCAAACTATGTTTATAAAACTTGTAGAAATCTATCGTGGTCAAATCACAAATAAAGTTCTATCCACACGTTCCACACTATAAAATCCTGAAAATGCAGCAATAATTCGAAATTAGAATTTCAAGCGGCTTTGTGTGAGATATTAGTATGGAGAACGCGCTCGACGCTTGGGATTGCTTTGTGCTTGAATCAGTCAATGGTATTTATAAACGGTAGAAATAGGTGAATAAAGCTTGACAGTGTGACACATAGATGAATGAGTGTGTGCTTTATTTTCAGTGATGGTGTTTAGAAGCTTTAGACATGACAATCCATGAGAAAATAACTAAGGAGATACAACCTAACCTATATTTACCTGTTATTTTTTGAATTAACGTAATTGATGGTTTACTTATTTTTAGGATCATGATTTATGCATTTATTTTTGAAATCGGATCTATAGATTAGTAGATACATAAGGTAAAGGTAAAAATAGAATAAAAGGTTTTTTATATTTAAGCCGTGACGTGGTAGAGCCAGGAACACTAGCTTTTCCATGTCACGGCTGAAAAAGATTTCTTTATATCTGAATTAAAAAGCTCAATACCATTGAGTTTCCATAATTCATACCTTCAACGACTCATCGTCAGTATTTCAGGTATTCACTCGAAGTATTCAAATTAAGAGCCAATGCAATTATCTCCACAATAAACTCCGTGCGAATGACATGCATCTCCATTAATCATTCATCGGTGTCCATTCTAAAATTAATTATGCTGTTAACAACTATACTGAGCAGTTGCATATTAAAAGCTCTATGTAAATATCGATCCTCATAACGTAAAACGGCCACGTCCTGTAGGATATCCTCGCTCGCTAGTTCGCTTCCGCGCCGCATCGAGCGTGCACGTTCCGCCTTCCAATTATAAAAATAATATCGGTGAATGGACATTCCATTGGGATTCAAATCGAATTTCGAATCCTATAGTGTGGTTTGAACTTTATTTGTGTCTAGTTTATATTTTACTGATTTTCCGTGTCAAAAAGTGTGCTTGGTTAAATAACTTAGTTTTTTTTTTGAGAGATTTGAGAGTATTCTTGGGAAATCTTCAGGAGCTGAATGCTGAATAATCTGCCGAAATGTTAGTAATTCCTTTAAAAACATATTTTCTATGTGATTTAATTTTGGTATACTTAATAGAACTTACTTTAGTATATGGGCCCGTATTTATTCTATATTTTAGTTATCTTTGATTTTTGAGATTGGTATAGGATTTTTGGCTCTACCTTCTTAGCAACTTTTGTAAAATGTAGCATGCTAAAAATGACAGAAAATTCCTCAAAAACCTATTAAGTAGTATTGTTAACCTACCTACTATTTTTACTGACTTTCCTGCTGATTTTAGTATGCTGGCTACTGCCGTGCTGACTTTAGTACCCATCTGCTAGATGAAGACCTATTTACTGGACAATTAAACCAACAACCCAATGGACTTAAGTTCCTTCAAATAATTTTCAAAGCATAAAGAAAATATTATATAATATCTAATTTCACGAGTTTCAGAAGTTTCAACCAAAACTGCAGTAGCGTATTATTCTCTTTTCACAAGAGCTAATTTAAACTACACTTGGCTAATGCGCAATGCTCGTCACGGACTCGAACCCGCTACCGTTTCACTGTTATTACCCGTAACTCCCTAGATACCTAGGTCTCTACTTTGCTTTAATTAGGACTAACTTTAAATGTACTTCCTTGGAGTAACTTTATTGGAGAGTCTAAGTTATCGGAGAGTCTAAGGAAGAAGTTTGTTGAGTACCTGCTTACATAGAGGTACATAAGTAGCTTAACTTAAGGTAAAGTTAAGTTGGTAAGTGAAAAATATTCATTGCAGCAAATAATACAAAACAAGAACAGATGAATATGAAAATATCTAGCGGATTCTTGCTCGACGGATGAAAAGGGTCATTTTAAATACCTTATTAGCCGAGTTAATTTTAACAGTGATTTTCATCGGCTTCCTCACTAGGCAAGGCAAGGCTATGGTAGGTACTTTATCGCTAAATAAATAAATAAATCTAAGTATGTAGTTTACTTACCTACCTAATGTTTGAAGACATTTTGAATGTTCGTTTTTACTGCTGAACTGAACAGATTGCTTTGAAACTTGGCAACACTTGAAAGAACGATGCTGGTAGGCACTTTTTATTCGTATACGTATATAGGTATTCCCAAATTTCTTTCTACTACTACGTATATAAAAAAAAGGCAAATGTTAACACTAGCGAGTCCAAACCAAAAGTATAAAGGTACTTATCTAATACCTACGCCAGACCAAAAAAGCAAAATAATACTTACTGCAGCTATATATTTAATTCGGAAAACAAACGAAAGAATCACAGAAATATTATAAAGGTTAAAAACAAGTTGGCCTTAAATCTATGTGTTCTTTTACAGTAGGTGAATAGTAGACCATACAATATTCTGCACCCAACCCAACCCACCCATTTGTGTTGATGGTTCAATACGCTACAATGATTTTCACTCGCCGAAACACTGAAGCGTTCATTTCGTTCGCATTTACTTACCGTGTGGTGTGTTGCGTGTAAACTGCCCTTTATATTTTCAAAAAGCGAACGGTTCTGAATTCAAATCCATGCAGATTTAATTATTCTCTTTTTGAATTTTAGTTACTTTACGTACAGCCGGTTTTTCATCCGCTTCTTGTTATAATTTGACAATAGTTTAAACTTTTTGTTATTATCATTTTTTAACAAAGACTTTGTTCATAAAAAATTTAAGATCGAGCTTTACTAGGTATAACGTAGTGGTTTTAATCTCTTTGCTTTACTCAGAGGGACTACACTCCTATACAAATCACTAATAAAGCATATATAGCACTTAACTTGATTAAGTTTTGTTAAGGTATTTGTTTTACGAACCAAGTCTTGGTTTTTCCACACACAAGTAAACATACTAGACTCTAGTTTAGTGTGTTGCCTCTAGTTGTAACTAGAGGTTGACAAAAAGTTTAAACTATTGTCAAATTATAACAAACAGATGAAAAACCTTTGTACCTAACTCATAGTTAGTTGTTAGTACATAACATATAACCTTTGTAACTCAATTTTGTCTTGTCAAAGAATTCAGAGATTCAATACGAAGCGAAGCGGTCTCACTGACACCAAGGAATAATATATTTTGTATACTAACCAGTATAAAAATTCCTACTCTTCACAGTAGGTACTTCACACAACGCTGACATGTAAAACAAATTAATATATGTAGTATGTATGTCTATTCTCTCTACCAACTAATTTATTGTTTTGTGTTGAGACTCGGAAGTTTTCGCCTCAGAGTCGGGACCATCTTCACTTGAATGATGCCTCATCATCATCAATCTGAAAAGCAGCGACGTGCTCCATTTGCCGCCAAAAATAGATCAAAGTCGTTCATTTGTCGAATCGCGATTGGAAGTGTTGGATGCTTGGAAGTGGATGTGTGTGAGACATCCGGCCTTCTCGGTATTTCATCATCATCATCATCATCAGCCTATATTAGTCCACTGCTAGAGCCTGTAAAACAGGCTCTTTCCTGTCGGCGAATAGGTTTTTGGCGGGCTACCAATGCAAAAAGTAAAGGTGCGTTCAAAAATAGTACATCGAAAAAAATTGTTTATGTTATGATGTGTCAAAGTAAACAATCCGTTTACTTTGTTAACACCTGACATCATGGTTTCCTTTTTTAAGAAAAAAAAAATCTATATAGGTAATGTATATCCAGTTATCTAGTAACCATAACACAAGCTCTGCTTAGTTTGGGACTAGATGATGCTGTGGATTGGCCCGCATTATTATTCCTAATATTTTAGAAAAAGTTTTGATACTAATTTCGCAGTTAAAAATAAAATAAACAATGTTAGTAGGTTTATGGTATCGTTTGATGTTTAAGTATCTACATAATAAACGATGCCATGCATAGGTAAAATACCTATGTAGGTAAGTAACTATCTTTTGTAACTGGCTTACCTAGTTATTTAAAAATACTTGTAAACTTACGAGTACGTTTATGAGAAAAACTAGAGTCAGAAAATCAATAATCAGGTTAAAACTTTTAACCGTCGGTTAAAAGTTTTAAAAAATCGGCTGTTAAATGCCGACTTTTAACTTAAAAGTCGGCATAATTTAACAAATTTTAGTCGAGTAACGATAATAATAATGTAGTCTTATTCGTTGACAATAAACTCGTAACAAACTGCAGTTTAGCTGATTCAACAAGGAAGCTTGTTAGCTGGACAATTCATTGCTGTCAAGTTAATTAGACGGTGTGTGGCAGTAAATGGTTGTACGTTTGGTTAAATTACATATCATCTAAGCTGATTTATTGTAAGGCCATACACGCGTGGCGCCTATGAAATGAAGCAGGTGTGGTGACTAGGTGGTCAGAAAATTATTAAAATTATGTAAATAATAATGTATAGTTTTTTTTTATTTTTTATGGGTTGGTGCCAAAACAAAAAGTGCGAAAACCAAAAGCAGTAGGTAATGTAGATAAGAACTTTTTAGTGTTGATGAAAGCGTCACCTCATATTTGACTCGTCGTAAGTTATTCGTAGTTTGAAAAACTTATTTGTGTTGGCATTTGTTTCGGGTTACTCTTCTGTTCTACTGAGAACTGACGTTGTTTGATTATTACACTTTGCTCGTATCCCCCTTGGCTAAATTCTGTTTGTTTTTCCTTCACGCTGTCTGAGTGGGCTCGATTTAGAAAGTTCCCGATATTGGTGTTCCTTGGCGTCCCCTCATGTCGTGAGTCAGGCAAATTACGGTGTTTGTGATTAATGAGAGCTATTCCTGGTGCTAGGAATAGGAACTTACCTAAACTTCTTTGTTCTGGGAAACTGATAGTTAATTTTAGTTTTATCTCACACAGACTATTATCACATCACATTTACATTAAACAGTTTACTATATCTTACTATTCATTGTTGAATGAATACCAAAGTTCTAGACATGAAACCACTCAATCAGTGATTAAATGTGACTCTACCTGCATGAAACATTAAATTCGTCATATACCTGAGGTGAACGACCTAATTTTAAACCGGTGGCCCTAAAATCTATCGCGAGTTTTATAACGGAAGTTGGTAGCATATGAATTTTATGGCTAAGTAGATGAAACAAAATATGGCCCGTTTTAAGCCAGTGTTGGCCGACTACTGACTTATGTTGATGTATGGACTAGTGTGAAGCCGACGAAATGCTGCTACAGTTTGCGTAAATGCTTTTCACGCCTTGTAATTGTAATACACACAACACTGGAAGTTACCTACGATTTTGACTTTGATCGTAAGAACAGAGTAAAAAAAATCCATTGAGACCTACCACATTATTCAAATTCAAAAGATACCTAACTAATCCTGGCGCTGTTGGGAGTCATTAGAGGAATAAGCAATGAGTGTGTCAAGTGGATCCAAACTGAAAATAAATTATAAATTTCGCATTTCTATCAATTTATTTCCCCTAAACAGAATGTAATGCCCCTATATGGCCATGTCGCAAGGGCGCGTCTGGAACCCGAACTCTGTCAACGTATAATTTTAATGGATGAAGGATGAGTCATGTTTGTCGCGGTCAAATCATAAGACAAAACGCTATAATTATATAGCGTTTTGAAGCCATCAGTTAAGTACAAACCTATCCAGCATTTTATACCATCGATCCGATCATAAATCTTGCCTAGTAGGTAAACGAAGCTATGTATAAAATTTTAAATAAATAGGTTTTCAATACCAATAAAATTACTCAATAAAATATATCTACAAAATACTCACTATGAAGGCAGGTAAAGTAAACATTTTCATTTCGTGAGCGAATGATCAATCAACACACGAGAAGAGGATAATCCACTCTGGGTAGGATTACTGGCGTTACAATTAAAAGTAGGTATTACTTACGTCGTTCGTAGAATGATTAATTTATTATATCCCCAGACAGAATAATGGGAAGACCGTGAATGGGCTTAAAGTTTTGAAGGCAATTTCTGTAATTTATTAAACTACGAGTAAGTAAGAGGAAAGCCCATAGCAAAATATTATGAATGCATGATATTGTAAATGGTTTCTTAGGAGTTTTTTTATCGTGAATAGACGTTCGTTTGACCACTATCTCACCTTTTCCCTTGTCTTAAGTCGTTTGCTTGCCCAATAAAGTATACTCGTCACTACTTACAGCCACAGCCAAAACGTATGTAATAGGGTTAAGTCTAACTGATACGTAGATGAAATACCTACAGCTTCGTTGCGGTTAACCGAAGCACGGAGGCTGTCACAAATTGGCCGTATTGTTGTTGTGCGTGTGATACCTACCAACCAACCGTGCTGGATTTTGCGGTTTGTGCTAGCTTTGCGCGTCGCGTTGCGTATAGTGGTTTATTGCAATCCGGTGACTTGAACCCACCACGACGGAATGAAATCTTGAACCTTTATCGGGTGCACAGTGCACCCGATAAAGGTTCAAGATTTCATTCCGTACCTATAGATTATAGTGCACCGTGCACTATAATCTATAGGTAGGTACCTACCAGCGCTTTTTATTTTACAAGAAACCTAAGTAGGTAAAAGTGCAATAAGTAGGTGTACTGTACAGTAGATAGATAGGTAGGTAGGTAGGGTCGAGTGTTGAACAGTGAAACAGGCGTACACAATGAAACATCCCTATATTTCGGAAATGCGACATTGTCAGATTGTGCAGTATGCCTAGTCCTGACGGCCTCTTTCATACCCTGTACCCCTCCAGTTTGCGTTCGCGCCGGTTGTGAAAGGACGTGTCTACGGAGCGATTTTCGATTTTATGGCACAAAACGAAGTATTTATTTTGGTTTTCTTTGATTTTTCAGTTAAATACTATAGACAATTCGGTTTTCCTCAGTATTACGTTGTTTTGTACATGTATCAAAGATTCACGTGGACTAGATAACTTATTAAATTGTTCTATTTTGGTAGGTTATTTTTTGAGGTTATTGTAAAATATCCCAGGTGTCCAACAATGAAACAGCGCAAGGGTGGACACAATGAAACGTTTTATGTGTATTTACTACTTTGTTTAATATATAAAACTCCCAAATTTTGGTGGTTCGTATTACCACCATGGTCCATATAAGGTTATTTTACTCAATTATGAGTAGGTACCTAACTGTTAATCGGAGTTTATAAACCATATAATATGGACCATGGTCGTAATATGGATATTACGACCATGGTCCATATTATATGGTTCTGTTACTCTATTATGAGTAGGTACCTAACTGTTAATTTTATAGTGTCGTTATTGCCTGTTACAGGAAACAATACCTATATTTGTGATTTTTATAATTTTCAGATTAATCTTTAAGTGACTAAATAAACCTTAAGTTAACTTCCTAAGTCTGAATATAGTGTAGGTGATTTAAATTAAACATTCTATATATTTACTCCTTCCAATAACCACACTAAATTAAAACGAAGTCATGATAAAAGCAGTTTTAATAACGGTGTTTCATTGTTGAACACAGGGTGTTTCATTGTGTACACCTAGGTGGACACAATGAAACAAATCCCATTTTTTTAAAAAAAACCTCGTATTCTATATGTATCCAATTATTAATGAAACTATATATGCCATATTATACCTAATGAAGAAGACTCTCTTTCTGTAAAAAATGGAATCCATACCTATAAAAATGAGAGAAATATGAGACTCAGAATTTTTGGTGTTTCATTGTTGAACACTCGACCCTACATTATATCAAATAATATGTATAATATTAATTTTAGTGACTCTTTATCAATATAGTTTAAAATACCGTCTGTGTTTAGTTTAGACCCAATACCTAATGATTTTTTGTCAAAGCACCTACCTAAAAGTGTCGAACATAACATAATTATTTACCTAGGTACCTAACCCATCTTCTTGTTTGTCCTAGGTCCGCGCCATGGAGCAACGGCTGTGCGAGTGGCCAGCGGGCACGGACGGTGCACCTCGAGCCATCACTCGATTAGAAGGCCAAATTGAAGAACAGGTAATCTCAGATTAAATTCGCCCGAGAACATATACATATAGGAGATAACCGCAACAACGATTAAAAAAGTAGTATAAAATCTGAGATGAACGCATATAACAAACGGATATTGGCTACATTTTTTTTTCTCGGATTGTATGTTATTATTTCTTACTTATTCTGAGATGTTAGTAGTAGTTTGAATCAGGCTAAAAATTGCTTTGAGTTCGAGATGTCAAGGTGACTTTCTTGACGTAAAAGTGACGTTTTATGGAACCGATGATGGAACGAACGTAACGTCACTTCCGTTTGTCGTATTGTTTTGTTGTTTGTTGACGAAGTGGTTATTTGTAAATAAATTCTCTGTTTTTGAATGAAAACGTGTGTAAATCTGGTCTTTATGGAAACTATTGTTTACTCGACGTCAAGCCCAATTATTTCCCAGTCAGAAAGGCTTGTAAAACATGTGAGCTTTATTTGAAAATGCAGGTAATAATTTTATACCAACTTTTTTAGTCAAACCACGCACGGAACAGAAAAAACAATTTTTTCTGTTCCGTGCTTCAAATACAAAGTACTTACCTACCAAATTTTCTGAGCTAGTCTGCCTTACCTTACTGTAACAAGAATAAGAAATTAGCCAAAAAATACCTACTTCAAGTTCTTATAAGGCGGTAATGTTTCTCATATTGTGGACCATTCCAGAAACAACTAAGACTCCAGGACGCGAAGCAGGTAGAAGCGAAAGCGGCCCGCATCAAAGAGTGGGTGACCAACAAACTGAAAGAGCTCGAACAACAGAACCAGTTGCTGCGAGAACAGAATGACCGCTGCAATCAGCAGTTAGAGCTGCTGAGGAATCATATAGCTGCTCAGGGGACTAGAAACTCGACTGTAAGTGTTCATGCTTAGCTTAAGCTTTAATAATAAAACGAAGCTAGATTCTTCACTTGAAAATGTCCAACATGACATGTAACTGGCAAAATGAAGTATGAAAGGAAGTCAGTGGTCCAATGCAAAAACATTTGAATCATTTTAATTTTATTTTATTAATTTTAAATTTATCACACAACCAAGGACATTCATTTACAGAAGAGAAAATAATATATGATTATTAATAGCCAAGTATGATTATGTATTTATTATATGCAGTTTCTACCAACCCGAGCCAGTCTTTCCCTTGAAGTGAGCAGTGACAGCTCCCCGCGAGCCACGTCCAGCCTCTTGGCCGCACACAGGCGCCGATCAGAGAGCCTAGAGGGGCCACAGGTAGAGATACTCTCCAGTAACATGATTTGACTATCCCTTCTATCACTAATCTAGAAATTTGTACTAAAACTTTTGAAACATTTATGGTTAACTCTAGTATCTCTCATAATGGGTTATTCCATGATCAAGGCACATCCAACTGAGTTTTAATATTGGGAAAATCCATAATGATCAAACTAATCAACGCCCAAATCTCTTGTCAACATTGATTCGACAAGGGAAAGAACTATTTGACAAGAGATTCGATCTAATTGTATATAATTTAGTGTACAAACAACCAGCTGTAAGCATGGAGTACTTGTTTCTTAACTTCTATTTACTTCTGTAGCTTAAACGCGGTTTCATACTTGGTGTTCTCATTTATTTGTAAGCTTAATGTGTTATGTTTATGTTAATTATTTAGAGCAACATAATCGCAAATGATTAAAGCTCTTTAAATAATGATTTTAAAAAAATGTGGTCCCTAATAAATACTTTTTTCCCTAGCATTGTTGTCTTACTTTAAGTGTCAAGTCATGTTAAGGTGAAGATCTCTCAACAGCAAAAAGCCTTTAGGGCAATGCCTTACTATGTACAAAACTGCACTTTACTACTGCCTGTGTCAGCTAACAAAATACTAAAGAAAGCTATTTGATGTGCCATATTCTGAATTCTTTGCATTACTGTATGGCCAATGTTGTGAATAATTTATACTAATGATTTGTAATATGTTCCTCACAGCATGAAGTTTTTTTGTTCAATCATTACAGAAAACTACCTATGTCTCTTCTTCAGACTAGGGGCCCCATTGCACTCATCCAATACCTTTGTCCAAGATTTCTAAGTAATTTTCGTCGAGTTCAAATGAAATCACATCACACTAATATTAATAAAACCGGCCAAGTGCGAGTCGGACTCGCGCACGAAGTGTTCCGTATTATTATCTATGAAAACGGCAAAAATAAAACCGGCCAAGTGCGAGTCGGACTCGCAGACGAAGGGTTCCGTACCATTATCTATAAAAACGCCAAAAAAAAAACACGTTTGTTGTATGGGAGCCCCCTTAAATATTTATTTTATTCTGTTTTTTAGTAGGTATTTGTTGTTATATCGGCAACAGAAATCTGTGAAAATTTCAACTGTCTAACTATGACGGTTCATGAGATACAGCCTGGTGACAAACGGACAGACGGACAGCGGAGTCTTAGTAATAGGGTTCCGTTTTACCCTTTCGGTACGGAACCCTAAAAATGCGAAATTTAGGATGGTTTGTTACTTCTTAACGCCAAAACTTCTCAACAGATCAGGCTGAAATTTTGCATAGATCTTTTTGATGTAAAATAAAACATAGACTTCTTTTATTTTCAGTTCAGTTTTCTAGGAAAGAAATAACCTTTTAACGTTTTTATAGAAACAACGCGTGCGACTCGCGGACAGAAACTAGTGTCCAAATCTTTGATCAAATATCGGTGTTGTTAGTATAAATTGGATGAAGACATCCAATTTCTTTGATCAAAATGTACATTGGACAAAGATATTGGATGTGTGAAATGGGTACCTTAGACATAATGTACTTCTAATATGGATTTCATGATCTTCATCTTATCCATACCCAATAAGAAACCAAGTGTCTACTAATCAGATGGCTTCTGAAAACACATACTTCCATTAAGTTGTTTCCATGTTTCTATGTTTTTGTTTGTTAGCACTTGCTATAAATTATCTAATCATATGCATTTCCATGTTCTCATACATTGCTTAGATGTTCTGCCTATAACTTGCAATAACCTTTTAAAACCAACAAAACTCCTTTCTCCTTCCAGCTGCCAATAGTATCATCAGAGTCACACTACAGTACTCCAGTGCGACATAGAAGGAACCTGTCCATTGGCACTACCAACCTGGCAAATAACGTGAACGTCCCCAGTACTGCCACCACAATGAACAGGACCATGGATGAACGGACTGCCGCAACCTTGTTAGCTGATGATCTCGCGGTAAGCTTTTTGTAATAAGCTATTCCTGGTGCTAAAACAGATTGATTTCGATTGAACGTAATTGGAAATGTGGAAGATGAGATTTTTATTGATTGGATGAAGGGCTCATTTTGGTGTTAAGGAGCATTCCTTAACACCATAATGAGCTGAACTTTTTCATGACCTAAAATAAAACAGAGGCTTCTTCTATATCCTAAGAAAATGCGCAATAAGTTGCAGGCTTTTTAGACAAAAATGTCGGCTGTGAAAATTTCCTATCTTTTCGTTTACTTAACGTTTTCTTCGTTACAGACGGCAGTTGAAAACTTAGTAGTGGTGCCAACAACTCCAAACACGTCGACAGATGGCGACACCACTCACGATTATGCGGAGATTTATACACCGAGCAGAGGTAAAACATCACATTCAAAGATGTGAAAGTCAATCTTACTCTTCAAGTAGTCTAACAAACTATTCTTACATTCTTACCTAGGACCAATGCATACCTTACGGCCTACAGTACATATTAGATACCTATTCCATCTGCAATCCACGCAATAAGCTCGCAAATTAAACCAATATCCCTACTAACCAACCACGAAAGGATTTGCAAAACGTCGCTCACTAAAGGTACAGTTGGAATCTTGTCATTCAAGACACTGTTGCAATAAATGTTTTGCTATATATAATTGCCTGATATACTCAATTCGCTGCGGTCAACCTGGAATAAGGCAGCTTCTCTGATCCCCAAGTGAAGACAAGCTTAAACTCCTATTTCGTAACTCACAGAGCGCACTCCAGCCTGGCAAGGACCAGTCAACGTGGTCGTCCAGAGCGTCAGTCGCGGCGGGTCATCGACCGGAGACTCTTCCGTGTCGGACGTCGTGGTTATTCAGCCAAGGCCGCCAACTCCACCGCTGCATAGGTTTCCTAGTTGGGAAGCTAAAATTTACCAGGTATGTTGGTTTTTAAGCAATCCACTCTTTATGAATCTAACGTAAACAGATAATTCAAATAAACATTGGCCAGCAATCAGTCTAGCTAGATAAAAGTCTATGAAACAGAAAAACTTGCTAAGAGTTTAGACGGGTTTTGAATATGCTTCTTAGAGCTTCTTTATGTAGCCTGCGTCACTATCGTGATACAGAGGAGTCTAACAACAGCCTCGTTTGTCATAATCATTCCTGGGCTTCAGCTACAGCCATTTAAATTTCAACACGTCACGATGGTAATAACTGCTTATGTTTCCTAGCTGAAAGGCTAAGATTTACCAGATTATGTAGGTTCTTTTGATTCTTGGTTGGGGAGATTATGTTTATTATACACCCAAATAACATTGACTGGGTCATGGACCGGAGACGCTTCGTTATAAACTTGTAAATTGACTTATACTATACTACTTTCTGCCCGCGGCTTCGCACGCGTTTTTCCGGGATAAAAAGTATCCTATGTCCGTTGCCAGGATACTATCTACCTGCCTGCCAAATTTCATTGTTATCTGTTCAGCTGTTTAAGCGTGAAAAGGTAACAGACAGACAAATAGACGGACAGAGTTACTTTCGAATGTATAATATTAAGTATAGTATAGATTGAGATTTTTGTAAGCTATGAAAATAAGTTGCCCCGTTGCAATGTGGGTTGACGACATAGTACGCGTCAGGGGACGTCAATGGAGGCGGTTAGTACAGGACCGTAGTGAATGGCACAAACTGAGGGAGGCCAATAGCCAGCTGTGGGTAAAATCTGACTGCAGATAATGATAAAAATAAACATAACTGGATTTTGATCGGTTAAAGTTTGTTTGTTCCTAAAAATTCGGAAAAGGTGGCAAAATTTCACTTAAATGACAACCTTGTTCTAGAAACTACATGTATCAAAACATTCTTCAGCTCTGAATCTTAGGCCTAATTTTTCCCAGGTGGCAGACGATGGTCTTCAACAGTCAGTGGAAGAGGAACTGAGCCCGCCTGCACCCACCACGCGCCAAGTTCACGAGTCTACTAGTTACCAAGACATATCTGTGCCCGTCTACGCTACTGTTAAAGGGGTAAGCTAAGCAAAGCAATACAACTTTAAGAAACTATGGTGCTTTAATAAGAAATAATGCTAAGCTAGGCAAAGCATTTTTCGAGTCGACAGATTCGCATCTCTGCATGTCAAAAGTAACCGTGTCTATGAAATACTGCATTCTATTATTCAGTCTTCGTTCACGCACCTGTCAACAATTAAGGAACTTTATAGTCGTGCATATACCAAACAAAAATGGAAATTATTGTGAATTTGTCAATGTCCGGGGTATATACGACGTCAGATCTCAACGTTTTCCTCTGATACGACAAAGATTTGACGTTACATGACATTTATCGAATATTATGTTAGATAATGCTTCAGCTTTCATCACTGTATGATCGAAAATTTAAATACCCGAGTCGTGTTAGGGCCTCAGCCCTCGTCCCTAACTGCGTTATACATGTATATAAAAAAGAAGTGGTTATGGTTATTCCGTGGGTTAATGTCACGATTATTTGCAGCGTGCAAGTCAAATTCGATCAATGCCGTTCACGGGTGACTCGTCAGACGATTCTTCTGAAGGCGAGGACTCAATGGGGGTAACGGTACACAACACACCTCACCATCAGCTAGTCAACAACCATGTTTATGGTGAGTAATGTTTTGTATAACCTGCGTATGATTGAAAACGTCATCATTCATGCTGTCCTGCTTAGTTCGAATACGATTGGAGCGGGACAGCATGAAAGATGACGTCATTGTCCATCCCATTATGTAAGTACACAGGTAATAAAATGATTTGACGACATCTTCAAAGTTCTAGAGAGTACTTCGATGCGAGAAGCACAAGAGACTTGCACGAAAGGAGCAGTCGATCTAGGGTTGGTTAGAGTGACGATATCCACATAACATATCCCAAAACCTATCTTTTGAATAAGTTTCTTACTTGCTGTGTTCTCCTGCTATTAGCGTATAATAGTAGAGCCTGCATATATCAATTTTATCCATAAGAATGCTTTATACCTACGCTGGTGGCGTTCCTTATCTAAATAAAGAAATACTTTGAGAATAAAACAACTTACGTAGGATTTTATTAAATGATTCTATTGTGTCTGATAAAACTGGTAGAACCAGTGAATTTTTTAGAATCATATTGAAATTTGCAACTAAAGTTCACAAATCTGAATCATCGCCCCAAGATAGTCAAAAAGGTATCCAAAAGAGAATAAGAGTTACAAAGTATTACAATCATTATTGTAATATCACTGGTTATTGTATCTTCAACTGATATGCAAACCTCAAACATTTTCTAAATTATTTCCAGGTCAATCATCTCAACTGCCCAACAACGTGAACCTAACAGGCGCCATGCCTTCAATTCCCCAAACGGCCCACGCGTTAGTGCTAACAAACAGTGCCAACGGACAATGCAGCTCTTCTGACACCAGTCTCAGTGCCAGCAGCCCTTCTAAGAGCGTCAAGACCAGCTCCAGTCTCAGTCCTGCTAAGCGGTCTAGCAGCGGGTCTCCTAGTAAACAGAGCAAGACTAGAGGTAAGATTATCAACCAGTCATAGGATAGTCAGATTGTCATTTTTTTTAAGAAAATATTTTTACATGTCGAATTATTAAAATTAAGTAGTTAGTAGAGACCACCAAATTGATATTCTATTCTATTCTATTCTTAGTAATTAAACTTACTACCAATTAAATAAAATTTTAGATAGTAATATGATTACAAATTGTCAATGACAATCAAAATTAATACTAATTAATACATTGACAATTTGTAATCATCTCAATATAGAAAATAATATATGCTGTACATAGGGTTTCCTTTACTACTACCATGACTCAAACTAGCGTCGCCACTTATCTAAATTTTTATAAAACACAAGAATTTCAAAAATCCTTTCGACATTTTGTGATACCCATCATATGTTTGTTTTATTGCCTCTGTATCACAGTTTTATTTTGTATAGTTAAGTAGATGCGAAGTTTCTCTTGGTATCTACCAAACCCTATTTTTCCATCTCTGTCTAAAGTATACGAAATAAAACTGTTATAGTGTGAGCGGAGATGTGCCTTAACAAACGCCATAGCGCCCTGTCTTCAGCTAGCCGCACGCAGCATTTGCCTGCATAATATTGTTCATACTTTTATCCATTTTTCGATTTAGGGTTCCGTTTCCGAAATACTAATCTTTAAAGTGAAGTGGAGTACCTCCTGCCAACCGTTTTTGGAAATGTATTATATCCCAGTAGTAGTGTGTATAATTTAAAAGGAAAACTATCACAGCTTAGTTATCCTACTTTACTAGTAAATTAGTGATAGATCAACTTTGAAAGGTAAAAAGGAAAATTTCGAACGAAATCCATTGAAAACAACAATAAAGTTGTTAGTGGTGTACAACAGGTAACCGTGCAACTACGGAACCCTACACTGCGCATGGACCGACACACACTTGACCGGTTTATTAATTTCTATGAAAGGAAAAGAAACGCATAATAGCTGTGTAATATTTATTGCATTCGAAACATCTAAAATGCGTCACTACGTAACATATTTGATTAAAACACACTATTGTTTAATCATCATTCCATTATCAAGAACGTAATTCACTCCCGTTGCACTTTTAGCTCTATCACTAGCGAGATAGAGTATCAAATCGGCTATCTCCTCACTCTCAGATATCTTACCTAAAGGCGTCATTCTTTCCCACTCTGCCCAATCCACCTTCTCATTCGCTGAATCCCAAATACCGGTTCTCACCGGTCCCGGACTAATAGCGTTGACTCTAACGCCTTTACCAGCCAATTCCAAAGCCAGGCTTCTTGTAAAATAGTTGATAGCAGCTTTAGACATGCCATACGCAAGTAAATTAGGAGCGAGTAATGCTTTGCCAGCAATGCTGCTTATATTAATGATGTTGCCTCTAGATTCTATCAGATACGGCACAGCTTTGTTACTCACGTTGACTACAGCGCGAGCGTTTATTGCCATGAGTTCATCGTACGTTTCTAGAAAGTTCTCATCAGGTATGTTCTTTGTTCTCACTATCCCAGCGTTATTGACTAAAATGTCTATTTTTCCGAATACTTCAATTGTTTCTTCGATCATTCTCTTAACATCGGTCTCTTTGGTTATATCTGCTGAGATCGCAAGTGCCTCTGTCTCGCATTGTAAGACTACTTCTTGTAGTTTGGTCTCATTTCGTCCGACGATAGCGACGTTCGCTCCTTGTTGCGAGAAGAGGATGGCTGTCGTTGCGCCAATGCCTGCGCTTCCCCCAGTTACGACGACCACTTTATTTGAAAAGCTCATTTTATTTAGTTGTTCAAAGGACGATAGGTTGGGTATGACTGTTGATTTAGTAACGCTGCTTGCCTATTTATTGTTTCATTGTTTTATGATAGATGTAAGTATTTTTTGTGTCAGCATAGTAATCATCGCACGAGACTATTGAATATTTAATTCATTAATGATAGCTCGCAACAGATAAATTTATACTTACAGAAATATGAAATTTTATTGAATGTCTTATAATTATAGCTCTCCATGTCACCTTTATCGGCTGTAATTTATTAAAGAAGGGTAAAGTAACCTCTAGGTGTCAAGAGTCAAGACCAGCAACCCGATGTCTGTCGACATCGTCACTATAGCCTGGAAAGATTAGATGAGAGTGGCACAGCAGTGCGATTGCGGTAAAATATCCCATTCCCATTGAATGGGCCATCCGGGGAGAATAAAAGTTTCGGTTGCAAAGATGGTACTAAAAAATACATACTACTTGCTGGCGGGATGGAGCCGTTCGACGACGACGGAATTTTTTACGTCAACGTTTTTAGATTACTCACACTTGACCGTTTTTTTGCTCGATTTCAGCCATTCTAATTTAATGTTTCATACAGATAATACAGTGCAGTAATGAAACGATTACGTTGCAAAACAAAGCCAAGTGTGAGTAAAATGAATATAATGTTTAACGTTCAGTAACTTAAAAATGAAACATTACAATTGAGTTAGAAATTTGAGATTAATGACAGCTTCGTCGTCAATTCGCCGAAAATTGTCTGTATTTGTTTTTTCAACAAATGAAATAGAAAACAAAATTGCTTATACCCAGTCTCCCCGGATGGCGATCTATTGAATGGGATATTTTACCGTAATCACACGGCGGAATGGATAGAACAGATAGCATACCTAAAGGTATTCTCTCTATTGCACTATTCTAAACCAAGTAAACATAAATGTTTACCCATCAGGAGGTGCACGGCCACCATCTCAATAGATAGAAAACACGTGTTTATAACACATTCCAGTATAAAATATTATCTTGCTCGCTAGTATATCCGCAAAATTCCGCATGTTATGACTTTGAAAGTCCTATCAATATTTTTTTTATTAATGCAGGGACTAAATATAGTCTATCTTCTACAGACACATCATTTGAATCAGGCATGTCGGACGACTACGCGATACCTCCAGACGCTGTATCATGTGATAGCACCGCGTCGCCGTCTCTCGCGTCTTTATGTCGCGCGCCGCCCGCGTCTGATTCACCGAGGCGACATGACGCGTTGGAGAAGAGCGGACATCTTGCCAAGCTGGGAGGGAAGCTAAAGACTTGGAGGAAACGATGGTAAGAGAACTTAGAACGGTCTTATAGCACTGCGTCGCCGTCTCTCGCATCTTTTCGTCGCGCACCGCCCGCGTCTGATTCACCGAGGCGACATGACGCGTTGGAGAAGAGCGGACATCTTGCCAAGCTGGGAGGGAAGCTAAAGACTTGGAGGAAACGATGGTAAGAGAACTTAGAACGGTCTTATAGCACTGCGTCGCCGTCTCTCGCATCTTTGTGTCGCGCACCGCCCGCGTCTGATTCACCGAGGCGACATGACGCGTTGGAGAAGAGCGGACATCTTGCCAAGCTGGGACGGAAGCTAAAAACTTGGAGGAAACGATGGTAAGAGAACTTAGAACGGTCTTATAGCACTGCGTCGCCGTCTCTCGCATCTTTGTGTCGCGCACCGCCCGCGTCTGATTCACCGAGGCGACATGACGCGTTGGAGAAGAGCGGACATCTTGCCAAGCTGGGAGGGAAGCTAAAGACTTGGAGGAAACGATGGTAAGAGAACTTAGAACGGTCTTATAGCACTGCGTCGCCGTCTCTCGCATCTTTGTGTCGCGCACCGCCCGCGTCTGATTCACCGAGGCGACATGACGCGTTGGAGAAGAGCGGACATCTTGCCAAGCTGGGAGGGAAGCTAAAGACTTGGAGGAAACGATGGTAAGAGAACTTAGAACGGTCTTATAGCACTGCGTCGCCGTCTCTCGCATCTTTGTGTCGCGCACCGCCCGCGTCTGATTCACCGAGGCGACATGACGCGTTGGAGAAGAGCGGACATCTTGCCAAGCTGGGACGGAAGCTAAAAACTTGGAGGAAACGATGGTAAGAGAACTTAGAACGGTCTTATAGCACTGCGTCGCCATCTCTCTTGTCATTATGTCGCACCCCGCCCGCAACTGATGCACCGAGGCGACATAAAGCGTTGGAGAAGAGTGAACATATTGCTAAAGTTAGGGCAGTGGACAATAGTATATTATGCAATTAGTGAATAAAGGACGGATTTAAAGCCAGGGCCATAGATGAATCACGAGCAAGTGAAGGATTCTAATGACTGAATTAAGAACGTATAGAGGTGACAATTCATAATGATTCAAGTGTTAGAATCCTGAGGGACGATTCGTTGCCCTCGATATAAATCCGGTCTATTCAAGAGTTGCATACTATACTTTATACTATGACCACGGAGTTTGTATATCGAGCATTCTTTGCACAAGAAGTTTGTATCGAGTATTTTTTCGAGGTGTTTAGGAGGTTTAGTCTATACAACAAAACCTCCTGGCGAAAAGTGCTCATTGAGATGGGAGTTGAATATATTGGTGTGTTCTGAATTGAAACACCATATGCTAATTATAAGTGCTTTTTATTCACTATAATAAGCTTTTATTAGGAATATAGGGAATGATATGAATATAGTTTGATGATTGGAAGCTTAAGGTACAATATACCTTACCTACGTACACAAGCGTTTTAAGCAGTCGTCGGCTGCTTATGGTCCTTTTAACATGCTTGTATGTTCATGACACGGTCGCCGTGCCGTGTAAAGTAGAAATGTATGGAACGGACGACACACGGTCGCCGTGCGATGTGAAAGCTCTCTATTTAGCTCATACATTACTACTTTACGACCGTGACCGTGCCGTGACCGTATGCATGTCAAAAGGCACTACGATGTGTATCCCTTTGAAGTTGAGTTGAGTCCGTTTGTTAATAAAGACTCCTAACTTGGCCGTACTCAGAGGGAACCTGGAAAGGTACTAACAAGCAAACATCCTACGCTGCTATCAAAATTTAAGAAAAAAATGTCTACAAATGTCTTTAGTCTTAGAACACAAAAATGTATATATGATGGAAGTAGCAAGTTGACCCAATATAGCACTATATGTATGTATGAAAACTGTGTAAGCAGTGCACAAGAGTTTTCTGTACCCCACAAACACTATTTTTCTCACAAATAATTTGTATTAAACACTGTTTCCTTCCATAGGTTCGTCCTCAAAAACGGCACTCTATCCTACTGGAAGAGCCAATCAGAAGTGAGCAGAAAGCCTCAAGGACAGATCGGATTGGGCGAAGCTTGCAAGATATCGCGGAACGACGGTGCTGCCACTTTCGAGATATTTACTGGCAGTCGCACTTACTACCTTACTGCTGATAGTAATGCTACTATGGAGGATTGGATTAGGGTTTTACAGGTATCTTTACGCTATTATCCCTATTTCTTATCCGCATAAGTTCGCTGCTGAACATACCACCCCCGGGTACGGACACAAAGAGGTTTCCATAGCGTTAGCTCACTTCGAGTCGCGATACGAAGCATTTCGAGACACAGTGCCACTACCGCCTCTGCTTCGCACGGGTATATTCTATCGCCTACGTTCATCAGGGATAACGTAGGATTCTAATGGTGAATTAATTTTTAAAATCTGTCCAGTATTTTCTGAAACAAATAAATCTTTCCTCTTTATAATATAACTATAGATGACCTTTGATAAACCACCCGTCCTTGATGTCCCATATGATTTAATGACTTATTAACTTCCTTCTAGAATGTCCAGAGAAGAAACGCAACCAAACTCCTTCTTAGCAAGGAAGACAACAAACCTACCATACAAGGTTGGCTCACAAAAGTAAAGAACGGACACGCCAAGAAAAGCTGGTGTGTGCTTATTGGGAAGATGTTCCTATACTTCAAATCACCTGGCGATCAAGTAAGTGAACAATATTTTTTTTTAAACCTACGCGTTCAGTAATCATTATAATTTAACTATTCACGGGTAAGAAATTTAATATCCCAAATATTGACGAATTCGACAAGACCCGCCAAAAATCTCGACAATTTTTGGGATATTATTTAACAGGTAGAGTGATCGCAAAACAACTTGAGCTGGTACAATCAAATTGAAAAGTGATATTTACCAACTAGCGACCCACCCCGGCTTCGCACCTGTGCGAAAGATAGACCTTGGATGGAAGTGATAATGTTGCACAACTGTTGTGTGGTAATTTTGAGTAAAACAATGCATAGTTACTATGACAAAGGTTCAGATTCAGTTCTGTAGCATCGTGTATACTTAATTATTACGCAAAAGGAACCCTAATACTTAAGCCCGGTTTTCCATGTTTGATGATGCAGTACGTTAAACCGCCCGCGAGGTTAAACCTGCTGAAACGTCGGGAAAATACCTGTGAATAGTTAAATTATAAAATGACCATAACAAACTTTGAAGGTTTCTTTTTGACTGCGCATTTATAACCAATTAACTGATTTTATAACGTTATTGCATGTTAATAATCTGTTGGTTTTTGTAAACTAAAGCAGTTATTTTAGGTTGTATCTAAGCTCATCATCCCCATCGCTTTGCAAAGATTATTTTGCAATGAGCTCTAACATTTACGTATGGATTTATTTCCTAACAATTCGGATATAAACAAAAAACTCTTCAATAAAACGAATTACTCAATTGTGTCGTTTTTTCTGTTGAAAAATTGTTGAGAATATACCAATATTCATACTGAATATACAATAATATACCTGGTATATGCAAGTTTATGTAAAATTGGTATATTTTCTAAAAAGATTGACTAAAGTTGAATTAAATCCATACTAGGCCCGCTTGCTGGATTCGCTGTCCAAGAAGAGACCCGATTCGGAACGATGGGACCATAACGAGGTACATTTAACCGCATTCTTATTTGTTAACAACATTATAACAATACTCACTTCATGGCATGGCAATATTTTGTAAAGCTAATTTTATTCTCAATAACATAATCAATTTCTGATAATTTCCATTGATATTTTTGAACCAAAGCTGAAAATGGATAGTCTGGTACGGACTTTTCATTTTCATAATTTGAATCTTAAGATTTACTTTCGACAAGATATTAAATTCAACCTTACAGTATGTAGTGTGAAATGTTTCAATAAACTTTGTCCCAAAAACAATTATGTTTTATTCAATAACTTATAGTCGGGGGAAATAGGTAAACAAACGCGATAAATATCCGTTAAATACTTATAATAATTTAATCATTGGATTATTTCAATTGTTCGTAAATTCCAGAATCCAACCGGGCAAATCAACATGCGAGACGCAAGGGTAGAAGACGTCGAACACGTGTCGGACTCAGACTCCGAGGAGAAGAATGATGACGCGAGGAACCATCTCACTGTCGCCATCTATCCGCAGCATCAGGTAAACTAAAACTATGCGTTTGAAAAAAAAACGATCATCACACTAATACGAAGTTTAGTAATGTGTTACCTTTTCATGCCAAAAGTAATGAAAGGCTTATTCATGTACTATGTATACAAGTTGTTCTAGGTCTGAAATAAAACCTACGCTACTTTTATCCCATAAATCAGTTCCTAAGGGATAGGAATAACCTTTCTGTTGAAACAACGCGTGCGAAACCGCATGCCGAAAATAGTTTTCCATTAACTGTAAGGTCCTCGTAATCGGAATGTTGAGTACCGTATGCGCTGGGAGTCGGTTTTTTTATTGGGACGTTATTATATTTCTTATAAATTACCCCTAATTCCATTACGCACTATAATAGCAATAACCTTAGTGTCTTCATAGTTTGACCCTAACATTAGCCAGGAAACTTCAAACCAAGCGTTTAACAACGTCTTTATTAAAATAAAGTTTGATATGTCGGTGTTTTAATTGGTCATTTCCCCAAGTCGGTCAGTTTAGGTTTCTGAATTTGCTTTTTGTGTTCCTAACATTAGTTTCAAAAATAATTTCCAGGGTCCAACCTACCTGTTATTCGAGAGCAAAGCCGACAAAGACTCGTGGCTGTACCATCTCACGGTGGTCAGTGGCGGCGGCCTGAGCCAAGGCACGCACTTCGAACAACTGGTGCAGAAGCTGATGGAAACTGACGGCGATCCGAGTAAGTTAAAAACAATTGTACAGTACAGAAGTCTAAAACGCAGTCGGGTAAAAAGTCGTCAAAAATCGGTCAACATTTTGAAATTAAAAGTGCTTACGTGGAGTACGAACCAACGTACGAAAAGACAAGTTCGACATTAAAACAAATGCGGATAAACTAGCCTATACAATAATTAAATCATGAAAAAACGTAACAGTGTTATGATTAGGAAATGCTATGAAACTTGGCACCTTTCTATAAGATCTCAGCTCTTTTATCGGTGAAGGCACTATCTGAACGAACTTGGCTAGATTTCACATTTATGATTGTGATAAGATAGTTTCATAACGGTTCTCCAGCTGTCAGACCAATAAATTATCTCTTTCTAAGTAAATTTACGAAGCAGCCAAACCTATAACCAGTAGGACTCCTAGCTAGAGCTGGTGGAAACTAATGGCGCTCCTAGTAAGTTAAAACAATAGTTCAGGCAAAAACGACCTCTATATGCTAGCTTGATGAGCTTAAAATGCATTGTCATGTTTGTAAAGGTAGATGGGCGTGTGATAGTTCATCGTAGAACAGATTCGATAGCGTATGCGCTCTGCGAGGTATTGGAGTGTCGAATTGAAGGAGATGATTATACTAAATCTTGCTTAACTTCAGCTATTTCTAAGTGGTTATTGGTATTGGGATTATGTAACTACAAATCACCAAAATTATGTATTTATCGAATTATACCTGAGCCAAAGATTAAAAAACATGTATTATATTTTTAATTTCGATTGAGATTCATTATTATTTTGATAAAATAAAACTGAAAAATACAGCAATACGCCATGGCACTTTGAACACCAATCACAGAATACTAAGGCATGACGACATGCCGTCACAATATGTAGTAATATGATTTATTATGTATTCAGGATGTCTAAAACATCTCGGAGTAGTTTCTCAAAATCAGTCATCATGCCTATTCTGATTCAGAATAGAAGTTCAGCAAAGTTTATAAATAACGATAAGTTAAATGAAAACGAAATTCCTGAACCAAATAATGCTCTAATGTTGTTCCAGATTGTGTTCTATGGAGGCATCCAACGTTGCTCTACTCAAAGGAAAACATCACATCGCCGCTAACATCTTTGAATTCCGAAGCGTTGCAAGCAGAGGCGTTAAAACTTTTCAAGGTTTGTTAAACCATGGGCAGGACAGCTAGATTTGGCTTTATAAAAATATCCAGCGTTAGACAGATAATTAAAAAATTAAATTCTTTGTTCATAAACAACTTAAATCTAAATCAGTTTGGTAAAAAAAAATGACAGCCTTATCGCTCAAAGCGATTTCTTCCAGGCAACCAAAATTTACAATAGAAGATTAAAGGATGGCGGTGCAAGTGACCAAGGGACATGCTAATTATCTAGTCTGACCTAAATAGTATTCACATACTTTTCTTTTAAATGTTTCATGAGATGTGGCTTTCTTATTATCACTAGGTAGATCGTTCCTTAGTCTGACGCCTTGGGCTGTAAAAGAGGCATAAGCGACATATGTCATCGGTGCTCATTCTTATTTATTGAAGACGTCATATCCTCTATGGTGCTATTTGGGGATATCCCGTAGTCGTATGGCAAACGTCCGTGAGACCGTGCAGCCTACTCCGATGGTCGGACCCGAGGCCAAATTCTACTAACCAACCGCTTTACTATGTCATCACATAGTAAAGCGGTTGGTTAGTATGTAATATGTTACCTTAGGAAAATAATAAATTTACACGTGTTTCAATGCGTTAAATTGTAAGTACTACAGTCCTGTTGATTATATACCGGAAAATTATAAAGTGATTACGATTTTTATAATTTTACGGGTCTATCTAACGGTGGCTGTAATTTAACTTTATCTAGAAACTTACTAATCAACACCATAAAAACTATTTAATAAAGTACCTATAATAATAACTCTCTCTTTCCAGTGTGTCCAACTATTCATGTCAGTATGCGTCGAACAGGCAGGCATTGACTACCACGTCGTTCTAGCCCAGAATGCGTTACAGCAATGCCTAGAAGTGTCAGAGTTACAGGACGAACTAGCCGCGGCGTTGGCTCGGCAAACTGCACCGATAACGCATTCGAAGCACGGCGTGCAGGTAACACCGACGCGCGCGCATAGGCTTAAAGCAGCTAAGCTTAAGAATGTAAGTGCCGCTTTTTATTCTGGACTGGGTTTATTTGAAAGTAGTATTGGTGAATTCCTACTGGTAATTGTATGCCAGTACCTATAAACCTGTACACTTATAGAATGGTTTTGAGGTCATTTTCAAACCCATATGCGGAGTCTTGTTCAGTTCGAATCCGACCTAAGCATGACAGCATGAGACGATGTCATTTTCAATCTCATTTTTTATGTGCGCAGGTGGTACCGGCATAAACTTGCGTAGCGCTGGTTCTTATCAATGATAGATAATATAAAATCTATGGCTTCAGAGATATCATCAGAGCAGATAAAAAATTCATTTTCTATTGAATTTTCTAGTAAATATACTCAAGTTTTTCTCATTTCATTTACGTTTAATATTACTTTCAAGTAAACCCTTACCCCAACCCAGACTTCTATAACACGTGTGGGTTTGTGACGTACAATCGAAGAAATTACCAATACAATACCCCTATAAATATATAACCAAACTAGTAGAATTATTGCCCTATCTATTTTGACATGTATGCGTCCCAATCCAATAAAATATACTGATAGTTTCTTCGTTTGTACAAAATAAATAAAACTGAAAAAAGTCGTCAATATATTCACCTCACTAACTATTTGTTTAAGTACAAGGATTAAGAAAAACTTGATTTGGCCAAGCACATCTTCGTACTTACAAACGAGCTTTTTATAGCAGTTAGCAAAATCTACTTGTGCATTTTATACTCGTATGTACCGAAGTTAGAGTAAACAACAAAGAGTTTCCTTATAATAAATATAATCAATAATCCGCACAAGTAGATTACTACATCCTGTTTAGTAATACTTAAAGAAACAATAGTTTATAAAACTTTTATGTTGCCATCACAAAAAAACTGAATTCAAACAATAAAGCACGCCTTGAAAGCTTTAACTGTAAATTTAATATTCGCAAAGCTTAAGGGCGGACGCTTAAATGCTTATCTCATACATGTAATTACTTCTTCCATACAAAATACTCATTACACGACTTGTTATAAGTATCGCTTAGCACAACGTAGTTATAGTTTATTATCCAATAAAGTAAAAGCTGTAGATTTCTTTACTATTAGGTAAGTTGTACTGTGCTCTTTAAAACTGGGTCTTACGGACTTTAACTGTGCTCTTTAAAACGTTCTTATCGACTTTTCTATATCTCTCGCTTTCTCCAAAACATTTACATTTCATCAATCTAGGCAAGTTTTTAATCGACCCAATAATGTATATGCATAGACGTTTTTTATTCTTTTATTAACAAAAAAAATTACATCAAATAATAGAATTAAATTAAAAATAGTACTTACAGTTGAAACAATTGAGCTAACTGCAGACTGCAAACAATCTACAGGTAGCTCAACTGATCCATATCAATACCAGTCGGAAGCGTCCCCAAGACGCTGGCTGCATTGCCCCGCTGTATCGCATGCTGATGCGGTGTGCCAGATACTCACCAGCTCTATTGCATATACCCTATTATATATTTTGTAGTCCTCGCAATGCCTATTTACAAATCAGATTTATCATCAGGAAACTGACCCCTAGTTACAACGAGATATGTTGATTCAACGTAAGATGAGCACAGTATAAAATAAATAGCTTTCATCTAACATTTATTTGCTTATAAAAACACTAACAAACCATTTTGTTATAAGTGTAGCTTCGAGTGCTGCCGTAAACAAGAAAGCTTCTAGTGTTGTGGTTGATCAATTTGGAATTACTGTGGAAACATTATTGGCTTCAATTAAATTGTGTAAATGTCAAAATTTTGGCGCCTATTGGAGATTTCCAATTTGATCTTGAAGTTCTGGCAACATTGTTGATCGGCGACGTTTAATTCACTTAATTCGTTCGAATGAATTAAGTTGGAATTTTAAAAGAATGTTGCCATAACCTGCTATGTTAGCATTGCAATATACTCAAATGGAATGTTGGTGTATATCCCCGATTTTGTTCATAAATTATATATTTTTTTGAGAATGTTTTTCCCCATCCTTTAGAACTAGGGAATGACTTATCTATCATTCATATACTCTCATAGCTATTTTCCATGCACTGTCGAATACTTTGTTATGAAAGGTTGATGTTGCAAGTTTTAGAAAACCATGTTTATCGTATCATAATTAGTTCTTAAATATTCGGTAAGTAAATAGAGATAAAATGCGTAATATGCCTACTATTTCAGCTGTAGCTTTGCTTCTCTGGGCTAGTTGATTTTAAATTCACATAAATTCCGTAAAAAAATCATTAATGAAATATTTTCACCTAAATTTCTAAAGTATGGCATGTTACGCGGTTATTAAAAAATGGTTGACACTGTACAAAATCACAATTTTTGATCTGTACACAAGAAACTCTTCTATTTTCTGTAAATTAATTGGGATTGGTGTTGTACAATTGGTTTTGGTAAATTTTATGGGACGCAATAATGGCACATACATAAGTCAAGTCATAGAGCACTTGCACTAACAAATTAGATGCTAAATGCACAGAAGAAAAAGTGCTATCAGATTTCTGTTTACGGACACTAAACTGGCAGATGATTTGAGAAAGAAAACTAATTACTATTTTTCAATATTCTATTCTTAGTAGATCAATCAAAGTGGGGTTTTCGGGGAATTTGATCTGCATCAAAAGGTGTAATATTTGTTTCGAAAATTTTAGTAATTAATGCATCGATACAATGTTGTTTATCATACACAAAAATAATCATCTGATCAATTTATTTCATAAAATTTTACCGTAGTAGGTAAGCCGGTTTTCAGATATTTCATAAATCATCAAAATTTAAGTATTTTCGTGATTATTACACAGCATCGACCGAACATCAACAAACTTTCACTATACAAATGTGTTTCATTGCAGTGTTTTGTATTTCCTTGTGTAACCCAGCCCATATAAATTAGCTCCTTAAATTCCCTAAAGCTATCTCCTTAACGATTCAACATACCCGTAACAATAAACAGCAGATCCATGCAAATAATGCACAAACATCCCATCAAAGAAAATAACTTCAGACCCCCCTAAATTCTCTTATTCGTAAAGAAATTTCAGAAAGTAAAGTCCTTTTTACAAATTTCCTGAACACAAGACATAGTAGAGCTAACCCCAGCAGAATAGCAACACCAACATTTCATTTGTACAGCAACTGCTACTGTGCGCGACTCAGTCCCTGTTTACGTGCGACACGGGCGCCTCGTCAGTCGGAGACAACAAGAGCGGTGACGTGCAACCTAACTCGGCTGGATCGCCTAGCTCGATACAGGTAATGTACTGGATCGGTTGTACTGTGCGCAAAATGGGTTTCTACATTGCGTATGAGGCTTCAAGTAGACAAGAGAGATTGGTGCAAAATTCGAGAATGTATTATGTCCAGAATACTATTCTTGATCCTAGTATTGTGTAAGTTTAATGATGTATTACGAGTATGTTATGCGCAAGGAATTTCTACAATGTTCATTATCAGTTTTGGTGCAGAAAGATTGGTGAAACATTCTAGAATGTAAATATTTGGGATGCCGACGGCATATTCGAACAACAAAGTCATCTATACTAATATTATAAAGAGAAAAGATTTGTTCGTTTGTTTGAATTGAATAGGCTCCGAAACTACTGGAAATTATTTAAAAATTTTACCATTAGAATCCTACATTATTCCTGATGAACATAGGCGAACATAGAATATACCCGTGCGAAGCCCAGGCGGGCTTCTAGTATATAATAAAAACAAATGCGAAGCAGCATAAGACAATAGTTTTCACATTGTGACATGTACAAGATGAAATATCGCAGTTTTGGTAAAACCGATAATGTGTATATGATAATATATTCGTTTTTAACCGAATAACTGTTTTCTTAAGCCAAATTGTATTCCTCAGTGGTTCAATTAAATGTATGAGTAAATTAAATACCTTCCTAATTTCAATAAACCTTTCTAACACCCATAAATAAAATTAATACAACAAATAAATAATGCTGATTCGCCTTGATGTTGCCTTGCCGGCGCGTGCGTTCAGCACGACACTTCGCTCACTGAAGACTGACTGACTGAGGCGCGTGGCTAACGGCCGGCGCTGACGCGCGGCGCGTACGGCCGCGCACTGCTTAGCGCTGAAGCTCGTCAGCGCTGAGTGCTCGGCGTTATTCTGAAACGCTTCTATAGCAACCATACTTATTGGCCTATCAGCGCCGATGTTCAGCATGACACTAAAACCAGCCCTAATCTCTAACGAGTACAAAAACATACAACTATTATTGAAATTGGCACTAGAGCAGTCATAATCATCCATCGGAATACTTTCAGGCGCCTCTATTATCAGTGGACTGTAAGAGCAACCCTCCGACATACAGCTTCGTCCAAGGATGGCAACTCCTAGCGCTAGCCGTCAGTCTGTTTGTACCGAGAAATAACAGGCTGCTGTGGTATCTGAAACTACATCTGAGCAGGCATGCGGATTCCAAGTAAGTATAGAAAGTTATATTTTACGGTGGGTTTTGATCATGCTTCTGTCGTTTTACTATAAAACCTATCGTAGTTTGACAGATTCATTATGAATGTTAACCGGTTTGCTTGAAAATTATTTGTGTTGGAAGAACCCAACGTTTCATCCTTTTACGAAAGGCTTCCTCAGGGTGGGTTCGGTTGTTCAACGTTGGTATTGTTCAAACGACGTTATCAGACTTTTGAAAAATCGGGCCAGAGTTCTCGTTCTAATAAGATTTTAAATCGTCCAATTGAACTCAAAGCTTACTTATAAGATATGAAAGGCGTCAAGTAGTGTTCCTACAAAAATAAACTTTGTAAACCCTCAAGTTAAATTAAACTCTAAGATAATCCCGTAACTTCCAGGACGGAATGCGGTAAATACGCCGCCTACTGCGCGAGAGCTTTAGAACGGACGATACGCAACGGCGGGCGTGAAGACAAGCCGTCGAGGATGGAAGTGCTGTCGATACTGCTCAAGAATCCCTACCACCACTGTCTGCCTCACGCTATCCCGGTGCACATGCTCAATAATACTTATCAGGTGAGGTTTTATTCTTGTTTTTTGGAAGACTGTGGATAAAATTCGCACAGGACCGATTGAGCTAGCGTGAATCCTTTACCCAATGCTACTACTGTAAGTGTCAATGGGCGGATAATGATGATGATTAGTCTAGTTATTAACGAGACGGTAATAACGTTGACAAGATTAACATTACCGTGTGTTTCTCAGGTAATAAGTTTCGACGGGTCAACAACAGTGGAAGAGTTCCTATCAACACTCAGCACTGAGCTGGGCTGCAGAGAATCATCGGCTAGCGGCTTCGCACTTTTCAGTGATGACCCAATTGAGAAGGACTTGGAACATCATATCAAACCTGATAAAAAGGTACTTGCTATTCATTTAATACTTGAAGGGTCTAGTCTAATAGGTTCACCCAATAAAGATAAAACAAATTTTAGTTTGTTGTAGTAATTCTACCTACGGTAAAAATACAATCATAATCTCTTTGATTGTTTCACAAGACGCGCACATAAGGTTAGGTACGTATAGATATCCGGCAAATATCTTTTGCGTCCCGTCAACCACACTGTGACCCTTTAACGGCAGCCATAATATTTAACCGTCGCACAGCAATGCTGCTTGAAAACAGAAATAGCCAATTACATAGAACATCGATCCCCGACATGAACCCCGCTTTTATTTCGAAGTGTCGTGCTGTTATTTGCTTTTTTTTCATTATTTGTACTCTTTGTTTACAGCTATGTGACGTCATATCAAAATGGGAGACAGCGCTCAGAGAGAAAGGTTCCGGAAAGTTTGAGAACTCTCGAGTCATCCGACTGACTTACCGAAACCGTCTGTATTTCAAGAGCTCTGTTAGAACTGAGACTGATAAGGAGAAGTTATTGCTGTGTTATCAAGTTAATCAACAAGGTGGGTTCAAACAAAACAATATAACTATTTATAAATATAAATAGTAATAGGGAAAAGAAATGCTTGATTACGCTCGACTACTCTAAATGTTTCGGCTGTTGTAGTTTGTCTCTTAAAGGAGCAGAAGAGCTTTTGGCTCGCAAATTGTAGTAACCAACTCTCTATCAGTTGTTAACTACAATTAGCAAGCCAAAAATCTGCATCATATGAAGAGGCGAGCTAGGTAATGTATAAAATCTTTGCAAAGAGCTTATTTTATTTATTTATAAATCTCCTCGGTCCTCTCTATCTGACTCGATTTGAAGAAGGTTCGATTCAGATATATACGAGTATTAATCTTTAATTAAAAATGGAGCATTCATCGTATATGTTACATTAGTTTCAATTCAAATATCGCCAAAACTAAAGTAAACTTATTTAGTATCACTAAACATTATGCCATGTTTATTATTTCTATCGTTAAGAAAGAGAAGGCAATATTTTTAGTCCTGTCAAATCAGTTTAGTGCGAAATCTGAATTGACACCAATGTCATAAAGAAGTGCCAAGTAAACGCGATTCAGCGTAACCTACCCGAGTGTGACGATTTAAGGTATTTTTAAAAAGAGCACCTACAAAAGTTTTCACTTCAAAAACCTTGTTTTCCTTGTTTACAGTGGTAGCAGGCAGATTCCCAGTAACAAGAGAATTAGCCGCAGAACTAGGTGCGCTAATGGCCCAGCTAGACATGGGTGACTACTCCCCGTCCAATACCCAACACAACCAGCCTCTAGCGCGGCGGTTCTACCCCTACAGATACCGCGCGCCGCTTTCTAACGACGAACTGAGGTAACTTGTCTGTCTATTTCTTATAATAACAACCATATAGGCCACAAACTCGTACAAATGTCGGAACTAGGCGCGCTAATGGCCCAGCTAGACATGGGTGACTACTCCCCATCCAATACCCAACACAACCAGCCTCTAGCGCGGTGGTTCTACCCCTACAGATACCGCGCGCCGCTTTCTAACAACGAACTGAGGTACATGTGAGGGCATTAGTAATTACGGAAAATATCTCTTTGCCATTTATAAGTTTTCATATGACTCCACAAAGGTTCTGCAGATTTTTTTTATTTTATCGAAAATTCTATTAATACCAATATAATTCATAGATAAAGACATTGAATCACAATATTGGTGGCATAGGATGTAGGTGACGGTCTGCGAGAGACTGCTACAGCGTCGCAGACAGAGCGCTATGGCGCTCATTAGATACTTATGTCCATCAGGAGAGTCCTAAATCCTCAGATAGTCGAAATGATAATGATATTATTTTTTACTTATAAATTTTAACAGAGACATCGAAGAGAAACTCCGGTCTAAATGGACAGCGCTAAAAGGACGAAGCACGGGCGACTGTGTTCGGATATACCTCAACTGTACAAGGAAATGGCCTTTCTTCGGAGCCACGCTGTTTCAAGCAAGAGTGAGTGTTTTAACAACATTTATGCGGCAATAACACACGTACTTATTTAATTCCTCTAGCTCTACGACCCAAAGTGGATCTAGGCCTACGCAAGACTTTTCTTGGTTCTACACAAGACTAACCTTGGTCAAAAAAGGCAAAAGTCAATAACTTTATTTCTTTAGGCTTACAAAAACACACAAGACCCACACAGACCCACATTTCCCACACAAGACTTGCCTTGGTCCCACACAAGACTTGCCTTGGTTGCCTTATACCATGGTTCTATCAGCATTTGGGAAAACATGAGATTTAGTGCTAAAAATCATCATTTTTACCAAGTGCTCCCAAACATAGAAATGAATCAAAGTTGGTTTTGTCATGAGTTCATAGAAAACGGTTTACGATTTGCGGAAAATTACTACTCCGCCTGTTTTGTTGCTTGTGGAACGAAGAAAAAGTCGAAAAGCACAAAAAAAACAATCTCGCGTCGAACCACCTTAAAATCCATAAGTGTGCACACTCATCGTCACGACAGTAAGCACGACGACACGTTGTGTCCATGACATGTTTCCGCCTATAACTCATTTTTTCCTATTTGAAGAATTTGAAGTGGATAATCGTATTATGTCGTCATAATTGGAACAATAAAAGAGTCTTCTTTTTTCTAGCTGTCTGAATTCAATGTTCATAATGGTTTTAATGTAACGGAATATCCTCTTTTGTATTCTGTATGTCAAGTATCATATTCACGAATTAATTTGCAGATAAAACAGCCAGACCTATCCATGGTGTGGTTGGCGGTATCTGAAGAAGGAGTGACGGTGTTAGAGCTCGCTTCTATGGCCGTCATAGGACGGTACGCGCTGAACTCCATCGGGTTGTTTGGTGGATTACAGGTAAATCATAAGTTCAATATTATTAGTCTGTATCTAAATTTAAAATTATACATATATTTCTTAAAATTCATGTAACCATTGCAGCGGATTCATTACAATACAATACAATATACTTTATTGCACAAAAAGTTGTACATAGGCGAGCATAATGCTAAATAGCATTCTCTACCTGCTAACCTTAGGGTAGTGTGGACAACAATTATAGTAGGTAGTGCTATATTATAGAATTTTGGAAAAACCATAAGAAATATATAAAAATATGTACAGCATAAATAAATACACATATAAACTAAATAAATATACTACTTACAATAATACTTACAAAATCAAGTATATTATATTAATTATATATATAATAACGTACCGAATTATTCTTGCGAAAGAAAATAATTAAAGACTCTAGATCTGAAGACATTTATTGAGGATGCCTCGCGATATTCGATGGGAAGACTGTTCCATAGTCGAGTAGCTTTTACAGCGAAGGTTTTATGATATCCTACAGTACAGGCATCCGGAGTTTTCAGCTGCAGACGTTTCGAGTGCCGTGCAGTGCGCTCGGGTCCATAAAGGGGCTTGAAGGATTCGGAGAGGTATTTTGGGGATAGTGGGTTAGAGAGGGTTTTATAAATAAATAATTCTCAAGGTATAGGGTATATTAATTCTCAAGACATCGTACTATAATTCATGGTTTCCTCACTTGATCACTGATTCTGTTTGCTCGCAGGACGACCTCATGATGCTGATAGACGCGGAAGACGCCGGGAGCCCCGTCCATAAGATGTTGATTAGTCTCAACAAGCCTAAGGTAAGATTTTACAACTTTTTATTACAGGAAAAGGGAAAGACATACATAATAACGCCACTATTCTGCTTTAATATATACACTTACATTCGAACTGGTTTGCAATTTAGATATAGATTGTAATGGGTTCTAGACCCTGACTTTGCGTCGCATCATGGCCGAATGATGGTTTTTAGGGTTCCTTGCCTCTAAAGGAAAAAAGTAACCCTTATAGGATCACTTTGTTGTCCGTCTGTCAACCCTCTTTCCTGTGAACGCGTGGAGGTATTGGGTTAAAATTAACATCAAATATTCAGGTCCGTAACCTCTTGGAGCCGGTATAATATGTAAATAAAACTTCGAAGTCAACGCAATTAGAAGCTACAGCCGTTTGTGCCCAAATTTTTGAAATTGCCGAGGGAATTATATATGCACACAAAACCTATGGGGTACTTCCCGTTGACCTACAATAATGCAATTTTGCACGAAGCAGGCTCTTATAGCACAAATAAGGGGAAAAATCCGAAAACTGTAAATTTCTAGTTTATTAAGAAATTAATAAATCCCAAAAATTTACGATCCCGACGGGATTCGAACCCGCACCTTCCCCTTCAGCGCAGGGGTGCTCTTTTTTCCAACTAAGCTACGTGATCTTATCTAGTCGGCCCGAAAACTTTGGGAGTTCTTTCGGCACTTACGCCGTCAGCGCCACCTACAGAGGAAACAATGAAGTTATCCAATTCTGCTCAAAGACCAAATTTACATTTAGTTCTTTGACGAGAGGTTTTGCCGTTGCTTGATTCTAAGGTTTTTATTTATTATACTCTGGGTAATTTCTAAGAAATTAATAAATCCCAAAAATTTACGATCCCGACGGGATTCGAACCCGCACCTTCCCCTTCAGCGCAGGGGTGCTCTTTTTTCCAACTAAGCTACGTGATCTTATCTAGTCGGCCCGAAAATCTTTGGGAGTTCTTTCGGCACTTACGCCGTCAGCGCCACCTACAGAGGAAACAATGAAGTTATCCAATTCTGCTCAAAGACCAAATTTACATTTAGTTCTTTGACGAGAGGTTTTGCCGTTGCTTGATTCTAAGGTTTTTATTTATTATACTCTGGGTAATTTCTAAGAAATTAATAAATCCCAAAAATTTTTCGGGCCGACTAGATAAGATCACGTAGCTTAGTTGGAAAAAAGAGCACCCCTGCGCTGAAGGGGAAGGTGCGGGTTCGAATCCCGTCGGGATCGTAAATTTTTGGGATTTATTAATTTCTTAGAAATTACCCAGAGTATAATAAATAAAAACCTTAGAATCAAGCAACGGCAAAACCTCTCGTCAAAGAACTAAATGTAAATTTGGTCTTTGAGCAGAATTGGATAACTTCATTGTTTCCTCTGTAGGTGGCGCTGACGGCGTAAGTGCCGAAAGAACTCCCAAAGATTTTCGGGCCGACTAGATAAGATCACGTAGCTTAGTTGGAAAAAAGAGCACCCCTGCGCTGAAGGGGAAGGTGCGGGTTCGAATCCCGTCGGGATCGTAAATTTTTGGGATTTATTAATTTCTTAGAAATTACCCAGAGTATAATAAATAAAAACCTTAGAATCAAGCAACGGCAAAACCTCTCGTCAAAGAACTAAATGTAAATTTGGTCTTTGAGCAGAATTGGATAACTTCATTGTTTCCTCTGTAGGTGGCGCTGACGGCGTAAGTGCCGAAAGAACTCCCAAAGATTTTCGGGCCGACTAGATAAGATCACGTAGCTTAGTTGGAAAAAAGAGCACCCCTGCGCTGAAGGGGAAGGTGCGGGTTCGAATCCCGTCGGGATCGTAAATTTTTGGGATTTATTAATTTCTTAGAAATTACCCAGAGTATAATAAATAAAAACCTTAGAATTCTAGTTTATTCACAAAAAATTTAATTTATGATTTTCCCCTTTACCTAGAATCATGATATTTGCCATTTTATTTGGAGTAACAAGGTCTTATAGAGTCTGACTCGCACTTGACGTTTTCAATTAGTTTATATTTGCATGGTGACTCAGCTACTACCAATAATGTTATGGTATTCATATCTGTATCCAAATGTATCCATATGTAGTAAATCATTTTTTTGTGTTCTAGATGGCAGAGCTAACACATCTAATAGCGGACTACAAGAACGCCCTCCTCCGCCCCGGCCCGGGAACACCCCAAATGAACTCCCTCACCCGAAATGGCTCACATCGGTCCATCCGCAAAACCACCCACCCCCACTCCAGCCCATCAACTCTGCCACACATGCACCAACTCAGCCAATCGCATCACACACACCACACAACCGGACACAACACCTTAAACTCACACGCGACAACAATGACTCTCAACTCCGACCGAAATGCAACCTTAACTTTATCATCACACACCTCAACTTTCAACCACGGGGAAGCTAGAGTCCTATCCCACGGACAACCAGACATATTAAAGTCTACCCCGGATCACCACAGGAGTGATAAGAAGAGGAATCAAGCACAGGACAGTGGCGTTGCGTGATATCAGATGTGAGTTAGGTTTAAGGGTATAGGTAATGAGAAGTGATGGCCCGACTGTCTTGTATTTTTGTTGTAGGTTCTTTACTTTGGTATAGTTTTGAAGTAATGAATAGAGTATCGACCAATCGTGAAGCGTCCATTGTTCTGCTTTTGAAAGAAGTTCACTAAGCAAAGACGTCCCGACCAATCATGAAGCGTCGTAGATTCGATTCAAATATTGAAAGAACTGCACTAAGCATTGACGTTTTAACCAATCATGATGAAGCGTCGATTCGTATTGAATAAAGAAGAGTTCAATTTTTAAAAGAAGTTCGATAAACGTCGGTAGGAATCGATAGATATTTATCGTTGACACGGGAGTATATTTATGTATTTAATCAATTACTTTTGAGTCTAATAGTTGACTTAGGAATTATCTTATATTCACATATGATTGTATAAATCAAATGAAATGATTATAGAATATGTAAAACAGTCGTGTACATCACTTGGGATAGTTAATAAAACAAAGATGGCCGAAAGACTTGAATCTACAGCATTCCACCAAAAATATAGGCGAATGAGCGAAAATAATTATATGATATACCTCATATTTTGTAGCAAGGTCGATTCTGCCTTTATTTGCCTCTTGATTCTGGTATAGTATTAGAATTTTCAAGGGTTCATTATAACGAACATTTCATTAAAATACCTGCCAAATCTTTAAATAAATTAAAATAACTGGGTGCTTCCTATGATCTAACCTCGAGAACTTGAGATCTCATTTATATTGAAGAATCCGAAAATCGTTCACGTTATAACGAACTCTTAGTATGTTGCTAAAGCGGTTGCTCTTTTAATGATTTTTGTGCGATTATTCTATTATACACTTGAATGTTGTCTATATTTTATACAACGTCAAGATTTTAATGTAGGAAATTTATAATGACATTACATTTTGCGTACAGTATGATATTAAAAACATGTGTTTGGGATGTTTGTTTTATGAAAAATATTGTTTGAATCTGAATTTATATGAATCTCATATATCCAATCATTAACGTCACTAATAACTCACACTTGATTGTTGTCTATATTTTATACAAGGTCAAGATTTTAATGTAGAAAGTTTATAATGATATGATTACATTTTGTGTTTAGTATGAAATTTAATTCATGTGTTTGGAATGTTTGCTTAATGTGAATATATTGTTTTGAATCTGATTTTATATGAATCTGGTATGTCCAATCATGATAACTCAATCCAACCCCAATGTCGGGGAGCCCTGAGCCAAATAAATATTATTTTATATGCAACAAGCTTTTTGGGGTAAAGTTTTACCGGTAGCTCGTATATAAACTCCGTATATAAACTCTCATAGCATCACTAATAACTCAATTTATCTATTGATTTATAGATAAATCCCGTCGTAACAAAATCTGTCAACTAAAGGAATTTTCTTGCCATTGCCTAAAGTTGAGAGAGGTTTAAAATAAGAGGGAAAAAGATAAGTAGTTTATTAGAATGTACCTTTATTTTAGTTAGCTAAACCCGCCAAGGTCACATAAAAGAATTCCCCAAAATCACACCTCCTACCATCGTAAAAAAAACCTTCGTACGTTGAGATAAGGATTAGATTCTAATTGGAGGGTGCCTAAAAGGACTGATTTTTAACTTAATAATCTTGAAACGAATCTCTGAATGATCTAAATTTTAATGTAAGTTTATTTTAATTTATTTTACGCTAGTTTCCACGCTCATATAATAGTTGTAAGTAATTTATACGCAAAAATACTAAATGTAATAGTGAAAAGCCTGATTCTTTGTATTAAATAATAATTGTTAACCTACAATAAATCACAATCGAACAAATTCTTCTAAGATAGCTTTTGATTTTAAAATAGTAGTGCGAAACAGAGCTCTTGAAGAATATCGTATAAAATTAAGAACAAAGTGAACAAAATGTTTTCCTTTTCTTTGGGACACCCTTTATTTCATGTAATTTAATAATGTCCATCATTTTATTTATTATAATTTATTAATAGTATATTGTAGTACTGCACTGAATTGTATATAGAAAATATTTTGTATATTTTTGCCTTGATTACTTTGCAGAGCTCTTCGACAAAATAAATGTTAAATTTCTAGATTTTCTAGCTTCTCTAGCACTTTTGGTAGCATCGTTTTTGATGCTGTTTTTAATATTCAATAGTAGCAGTGTCGAGGAGCCCTGAGCCGAATAAATATAATTTTATATACAACAAGCTTTTTGGGGTAAATTTTTACCGGTAGATATTTTATAACTGAGTTTTTGTTACCAGCTACTAGCTATCTACGTGAACTAAATGTTTCCGAACGATGTAGTATAGACGAGAGAAGGTAAAATCTCAATGAGTCAATTGTAATTTCCTACGGTTACTAGCCGATAAGTTTTAATACCTACTCTGAATTTTATCTCTGAATTGGTACTTATATTTTACAGTTATATTACATCGTTCGCAAGTGAATAGGATCTATAAATGAAGAGCTACGAAAAAGTATCTAGAGATAGTTTTGTAAACTAGTAAAGGTTAGACATGGCTTATACTAATTATTCGACCAATAGCTTCAAATGCCATCTACTGGACTGTCTTGCAGCTCTTATTTCTTTAAACAAAGAGTTTAAAATTCAATCTAGTTCTGGCAACTTAATCTGACAGCACAAGTAGCGGGAGTTGCGATTCCTATGTTGATTTGAAGGGCCTTTTTCACCAACGACGTATTATACGACAAAATTACGAAACATCAAATCCTTGTCACTTTGTCGTAAAAGTGAAAGAGACCCAAAGTCTGCTATTCGTACTAAACTAGTGATAAAAATTGCACTTTTTGCATAACACGTAAACTGTTGATATAATTGTGTATAGATTATGGTAATAATTATAATTAGTAACGTTTTTTTTTATTTCGTAATAATTTGTAATTTATAATTAATTAATTTATGGATTTATAAATAGTTTTTGAATGATAAATGATTAGACTAATATTCGATTTATTTGTTTGAGGCCTAAATTAATACTCTGAGCCTAAGAAAGTTTCTTTGTTTAGTGTATATTTTCTGTTTGACAATGCGATAATAAACATGTATTATTGGCAGAACATTACTTTTATTTTAATACCATAGTACAACGTAGGCTAGTAATAACATGGTCCAAGAAAACAAGGTCTGACACTCCGGGGAGCGACACGGGCAATAGTTGCCACTTTATCGCAAAAAAACAAAAAAATACAAGAAATTGGGAAACAAATTTATGGTCACTTGAAAAAAATGAATAAAATAATGTCTCTGTGGCAATAGGGTCACACTCATTTTCGAAAAATGCCTCAATGATATTCTGTTAGTGCTAGTAAACTATTAAAATTATATATATTCAATCCTTTGTGTGCCATAAAAATGCATTCAAAATTAGATTTCCATGTTTCGCGCGTAATTTAACGAAAACACTAGATACGGAATAATAACACAAAAGTTCAGACAAGACTGGCTCTCTGAACCTGAATTACAAGGATGGCTTAAAAGAAGTTAAAGCAGATGTAACCAAAGTAAAACACTTTGATCGTAGAATAGTACAGAATAGAATATTATTTATTTGTAACTCCATCAACAGATACAGACATAATTAAGAAACAAGAGACAAAGCTACGCGTCGATAAGAGTCACAAAACGGTCCCTGTCTCAGCATGGGCTAGTTGTAAACACTACAACCAACGCTGGTCTTCCGACAGAGCCGTTTGGTGACGTCACGGAAGATAACACAATCGTACGCAATTGCGAGATGAAATTTTAAAAAAAGGTGGTCTAATAATTCACACAAAACGGAAAAGGATTTCAAATCGGCCATTTGATTCCCGGCAATCGTTTTTTTGTTTTTTTTTTTTTGCTAGAACCAAAAAAATGGTCTAAATAAATCCGCTGAAGGATTTTTTTGTCAAAATCAAAAATATCATGTTAAGTATTTTATAAGTTTTGTTGCTTTTAATGTTTAAATGTTAAAAAAAACATCAAAAACTTTTGACTATTTTTTTTTTCAAACAATTAGCTATTTTTTAACATATTTAATTTAAACTTTAATTTAAACTAAATTTGCTATCTTTACTTAGCTCTACAGTTTTTTTGTCTCCAGTTCTATGCTATACAAAACTCTTCATTTTTCACTTGGAGCGCCTTTAATATCGCCTCTGTGTCGTACGGTATTGCTGAAAGTAATTAGATATATTAAGAATACCTACTCAAAAAACTTACGTAATAATGTATTCTTGACAGTTTTTATACCCACCTATGTTGATCCACTTTGTGATGTCATACCCGGAATCTTTTCTAGACTCGAGTATACATTGCCTCAAAGCATGTGTTATACCATGGGCCGTGCATATTCCCATTTCTCCACAAGCTGTAATAAGAAAATAACGATATTTTATAAGTTACATTAATCAAACGAAATACCGCAAGTAGGTAGGTATTACGTAAGGTATAATGTGGGACGGCCAGGTGCTGAGATGACGATCTGCGGAAGACTGCAGACAGTACAGGGTCTGCGTTGGGAAAATTTGAAATTAGAATTTTTCAAAAACAAAATAAGCACAAGCCCTCTCAAGGTTGGAGCCGCTCTAAAAAGATTGGAATAATCTGTTTTTTTTCCAAATTCCCGTGCTGGAAACGTAACTATCGATCGTTAATTTCGCATTATAAAACCATATGTTTCTTGTTGAGGTTTTGAGAGGATCAATCGTACCTCGAAATCTGCAGATGCTGGATGCGGCAAGCTGAAGACGGGGCATTAGGGGAGGCAATAATACCGCAGGTTTGTATTACGTAAGGTTATGTGGGACGGCCAGGTGGGACGAGGATCTGCGAAAGACTGCAGACAGTAGGTACAAACAGGGACTCCGGACCAATATAGGATCATGATGATGATTTATCGTACACTTCGCACACGTGTTTCAAGCACGATATACCTTATTCGGCGAGAGCCACCTCCGTGAACACAAAACACACAAAACTGAGCAAAGTTCATTTTGTGTCGTCGTATAGTACCCAGGTCGCAGGATCTCACCCCATGGGTATTTTTCTCTGGGTAAAATCAAGCAAAAATATACCTACGATAGCAACCTAGCTAACATAGCTGCAGAAAAAATAAATCGAACGAGAAATGCTTTTTTTTTTGCTTCACTCAATATTTTTGAAATGTTCCGTGTATGTGTACGCCGCGATGGAAAAAAATATTAGAAGTATAATATAGTATTGTTATCTTTGTTTTCGAATAAAATACAAATTATCTTAACATCATACAGGATTTTCAATCCGATTTTGGCACCGGACACGCTATCCTTACAAAGAAAATACCCAGTTTGCCTGTATCCAGCAGTGGCCTTGTTGGTAGCAGGCTGATGACGGTTACCTAGGTCGTAGAAGATCCTATTTGGTAGATTACTCACATTTAGAACCTAGTACACCTTTGACATTCTTCGAGTTATACCGCAAATGAACGTTGAAACTGACTGGTATATCTCTAGCCAGTGGTACGTGGTACGTCAATGAGCGATTGGTCAGTAGTTTACCGGTGGTAGTGTCGTAGACCAGTTTCTCGCAGGTAAAGTAGCCTATGCCTTGTATGTAGGCTCCTTCTACCTGAAATAATTAGGAAGAAATGTACTAATAGGTTATAGTTTCTTTAAAAAATCTAATTAGGTTGTATGTTATATTATTATCAGAAGATATTGGACACTTAATTTTTTTCTTTTGTCAATTAAATAAAAAAATTATATAGGCAGTTAAAGTTCCGCGTGACGTCACGCCGGGCGACACTTTTAAGCGACTTTGTGACGTCACGAGCCCCCATTTCCAAACTTTGACGCGCTGTATCTTTGACATTTTTTTAAAAGAAATGAGTCTATTTTTGGGTGTTTTCTTCCAGAGCTTCTTCCACACAGCATCATCTAGCCCCAGCTAAGCAGATTATTGAAGGTTATAGTGTAGTCTTCAGGCATGCATCAGAAATTACCAGCTCAGCACCATAAAAGCTTCGCAACAGATTTAAATACAACGGTACGTACCTGCCCAACATCAATATTAGGGTTGGCACTCAATCCAACATCCTCCAAAATATCCATCCTATCCATTTGGAACCGTCCGGTCATCACGTCGAACGTTACTTCTAATATGACGACCGCGAACGCACTGTACGGACTCAGGTCTTCCTCTTTGTCGGTCATCATGTAGATTGCAGATAGATCAATCTGGAAACAATCGGGTTTTTTTCTTTCATTTCCTACGACTTCACTTAAATCTAATGATATCAATGCTCCTAAAGTTTATGTTAAATAGTGCTTATGAGAACTTTGAAAATCGACATTAAGGATGCAAAAAATTATAAACTGTGATCATTAACTGTCACAGAACAGAGCCCTTTGCCTAACCACCAGCGTATGCCACGATGATGATAATGATAAAGGTATCAATATCCTAGGAAATGTTCTAGGCACTAACCAGTTCGTCTCCTGCTGCTTTAATGATATCCTTCCAACCAGCATCGGGCATTTTAGCCTTAATCGGAGCCAATCTTTCCTTCAACATCCCACACGCCCTAATAATCGAGTAACAAACACTCTCGCTCGTTATACTCGAACCAGAGAACACGTTATTAGCTGCTGTGAACGAGTAATGCGGTATAACAGATACATAATCGAGAGGAATCCCCAATTCGTAAGCGCAAACTTGAGCGGCTTTCGTATTTGCGCCTTGCCCCATCTCTATTCCCCCTGTAGTTATTGTCACTGTTCCATCGCCCCTGTAGATGGTCACTAGCGCGGAATAGTTCCCGTAAAATTCTACGGGAAAACTTTGAACGCTGATTTTTATGGCTTTTTTCTTCCATCGATTGTTCTTATTAAAGTCGCTTATGGTTTTAGCTCGTTTGTCGTAGTCTGTCTTTTGTTTGAGGAGTTGTATGAGACATGGAAGGTCGTTGTCTGCTTTTCTCATGTTGGTTATTCGAACGGCAGTTTCATCTTTGTTGACTGCGAAAGCGATGTGTTCCATTATGTGTTCGATCGATGATATGCCTTCTGACGTGCCTGGAACATAGAAACTGTGTGAACAACGGCGCTAGAGCCGTAAGAGATCCCAAGATTTTCGACGAACCGACTAAGGATTTCGTAAATTAGTTGGTCTAACCAACTAAGTTACACACTCGTACTTGAGAGTGGGGCGTAGGTTCGAGTCCTGCCGGAATCAAACATTTTTGAGAATTTATTTGATTTCTTATGCTGAACGAGTTTCAATCAGCAGCTTTCCGCATCTCGATTAAACATACCCCGTCTTTGACTCTATAAGGTATAAGGTAGCAAATTATTTCTACCTAAATCTTAATCCTAATCCTACTAAATAGACACAATTTCTTACCAGGTGCCCTCGCAAAAGTATTAGAGGGCAAATCAGTCAAAACAACAGCAGACTTCAAACTGAAATACTCTGTATTGTAGCAGTTCGGAAAGCCTCCGACGACATAGCTGAGAATGTTCTCGTTGTTCGAACAGCCCACGTCTTGGACTATGGTGGCGTCTAGGTACTGGATCTTGCCGTTTTCATCAACACCAGCCTAGAAAATATAAGAGGAGACTCGTGAATCATATTTAAGTGATTTTTTTGTTCGGAGTCTAATAGAACTCACAAAATAAATATGTAAGTCCTCTGCTGGACATAAGCCATCTCTAATGAGCGCCATAGCGCCCTGTCTTCAGCTTACCACATCCAGCATCTACCAGCAGTCTTTCGCCATCCCACATGGCCGGAGAACAATACGTTTGCCGAGTCGCATTCTTCACTCAAGAACACGTTTACCCCAGCGGTTATCGGTCTTTGCGAGATATGGCTCGCCCCACTGCCAGATTGCTAATCCTTAGAGCTATGTCGATGACTTTTGTCGGATGTATTCGTTACGAACCCTATCCTTCAGAGCAACTCCGAGCATAGCTCTTTCATAGCTCGCTGAGCGACTTTAAACTGGTGGACAAGCTCCACCGTGATTGTCCACGTCTCAGCTCCGTAGGTCATGACGGGTAGGACAAACTTATAGAAAAGTTTCGTTTTGAAGCATTGCGGATGACGAAAAGACTCGACGTAGTTTCCCAAAAGCCTAGCTGGATTCTCCTCTTGGCCTCAACAAAATTGTTTTTTCCTAACTGCAGAAATCTGAATTACTGATTGACAAGAGATATTCAACAAGTGAAATGCCATAAAAAACATCCTTTCCAACCGCAAATCTCACACATAAACCCGGGCAACAGTAGTACCTACCTCATATTCACACTGCGTGGGCAGCCTCCTCCCCGCCACAGTAAGGTTAGTCTGTATCGGAAGAATGAACCGGCAAGTCTTGTTCAGTTTGGATGCTACTAGAGCAGCTGCTGTCGCTATTTGTGCGTTCCGTGATATTTTCCCGCCGAAACCACCGCCGATTCGACGGACTATAACCGTTACACTGGGAAAGAAGCAACAAATAGCATTTTAACCACATTAAATTTGTTCTGTGATTTTAACTCTAAAATCTAGAGTGGATTAAAACCAGGAATGTCTATAGCCTTTTTTTTATCGATGGTCTATAGTGATCAAGCTACTACATCACTTAGAGTACCTAGGTACATCAACATTCCTGTCCTAACTCTATATTGGGTGTTGCGATCACCCTCTTGTTGTATTGTTGACTGACAGGAATTTAGACGATTGGAGTGTTCTTTGATTTTGGTCAACTACGCTTTAGATCTTTCTGACGCTGACTGTACATGCTGTGAATTAAAAAAAAAAAAAGTAGGTATGAAGTAACGACAGCTTACACGTGGACCATAACTTACTCGCTTTCCTTAATGTTCAAACATTGAGCCACCGCGATCTGCGTCAAGTCTATCCACTGCGTAGAATCGTAGACTTCGAATCGATTGTCCACCGGTACAACCACACATGTGATTGGTTCTAGGTAGTAGTGGTATTGAGCTTCTATCTGGTATACGCCTGGAAAGGGAGGTCTGAGTTAGAGCTCATACACACGAGCGGCACGATGTCGACGGCAGATGCAACTTCAGCCGTCGACACCCGTCAACGGCAGCCGCCGACGCGTCGACGGCTGCCGTTGACTTGTCAACATCGAAGCTCTGCGGCAGCCATCGTCGACTCTCTTTGTACAGGAGCCAGTTGCAAAATGAATTCCGAAGAAGAAACACTGTTATTGCTTTTACTCCGTCGACGTCGACAAAAACGAAAAAGAAAAACACGTGCGTGGGTTTTAGAAATATTAATGAATAGAGGACAAGATGGACATTTTTTTACGCTTTATCCACTTTTACGAAGGAACGAGGAACAATTTTTCAATTATTTTCGAATGTCCATTGCTTCTTTTGATGAGCTAACGGCTATTTTGCAAGATTCAATAACTCGCCAGAATACCATAATGCGGAAAAGCATTTCAGCTGAGCAAAGAATCGCCATCACATTAAGGTAAGTAGGTTTTCATTTAATTAAAAAATATAAATAATTTGAAATTACATATTTATTTTAATGAGATCGATATCATTTTGGCACCATTTTCTATTTATTAGTCAAAGCTTTATAAATCAGGAAAGTTACTATACCTATATAGGAACAATATAATTGGCTACTTATCATTTTGCCTTTTTTTTAAACAATAATAACAACAATATTTTTTTTTCAAAATCAACATGTAGAAAACGTTAGTTATCTAAACTTTTATAAACAATACGTACTAACAAAACAATTATGTAAGTATCTTTATCAACTGAATATTAAAATCAAAATTATCTAAACATCTTTCTAAAAACAGTCGTAACATAATTGTTAAAAAAAATGCGCACTCCTGGACTATGTGCAGTCCACTGACAAAATGGCGGACGCGGCACGCTACAAACACAAACAACTGCAAGCGACGCTATTGGTCGACGGCTGCCGTCGACGCGTCGGCGGCTGCCGTTGACGGGTGTCGACGGCTGAAGTTGCATCTGCCGTCGACATCGTGCCGCTCGTGTGTATGAGCTCTTAGAATTATACCAGCTGTGGACCTTGTGGGACCATCTTTTCAATTATGTTGTTAAATGAACTTTAGGTAAGTTCATTTAATCCATCCATACTAATATTATAAATTCTAAACTAACTCTGTCTGTCTATGATAGACAGAGAGACAAAGACAAGGTAACAGACAGACAGATGTCTATCTGTATGTCTTTCTGTCTGTTACCTCTTCACGCGTAAACGACTCAACGGATTTTAATGAAATTCGGCAGAGAGGTAGACGGTATCCTAGGTCGTACATATTATGCTGACATATGCTACTTTTATCCCGGAAAAGCGCGAGCGAATATTATTAATGTAAGGCGATACTCCGACTCAAACTAGCGCCACTGCCACTTATTTTATCATATTATTTCGTTGATCAAAGTTAATTTCAAAAATTTCACTGGGCAGTTTGTGATACCTATTATAAGCTTCTTTTAATGCCTCTGTGATGATGATATTTTTGTCAAGTATGGAGATACGAAGTCATACTTTGTGGCCGTCAAACTCTATTTTCGCATCTCTGCCTAAACTATAGTAATAAGAAGATAAAATAGGCGGAGGCGGTATTTGGGTCGGGGTGGCGCCTTAATAAGAGGTTACCTTTGATAACAGTGTGAATATCTGTCCCTCTACCAGTAGGCTTGATGGAGTCGTCTCCCGGTATATATCTGTTACTGTCCTGTTTCGCAGCCTCTATTGTCAGCACCGGAGCTTTTGATAAGACGTTCTTGTATTTCACCTGAAAATATTATTATCTACCAGTTAGAAACATGAGTCTTGTATTTTTTGCACTAGGTACATTTTAAGAGTCAGTTCAAGGAAAAAGCCGCCGTCAAATCGTACCAATAAAGAAGTAAATGAGACCGCATGGGAAAGAGAAACGTGGAGGAAATTGCATCTGCTAGGCTCGTCGACCCGCCCGCGATTTCATTCGCGTCGACTTTAGTATAACCCTAAATAATGTTGGTTTCCATGTAAACTATCAACGTCAAAGCTTTGCAACCAATATTTTACGATTTTAAAGTTGTTATGAGAAAACTTATAGGTAAATCCCTCAATGTAAATTTTGAAAAATCCGTTCTTAGCCTACGTCCTAAAAGGAAGCTCCATGCAAAATTTCAGCTTCGTAGGTCTTGTAGTTTCAGAGTTCTCTTGTTATGTCACCCAGTTTTCTCAGTAGCTAGTAATTAGAAGTAAGTCGGTGCCTAGGTACCTTTACTTGCTTAGCAACACTAGACGCCAGATCTTCAGACACAGCGACCACAATAGCAATGGGCTGCCCATAGAACTTGATGCTCGTTGCCAGAATCTCTTCGTTTTCCGTCTGCAATTGTATTCCTGGGAATGTGAAGGAGTTTCTTCCAGGGATGTCTGATGCTTTGTAGAGCGCTAGGACGCCTTTAATTTCCTGGAAATAAGGATTAAAATAGCGTATGAGCTTGTCGAGTGTCAACGTACCTTATCTACCCGAAACCTTTGCCGATCTGAGCAGCTATCAGAGGAAGGAGTGGTAATATGGAACCCGCTGATAGTTTGGAACCCCTTATTATCTCAGAAACAGACAGCGAAATTTGTAAAAAACTATATAATTATGTGAACTGATCATAGGATATATTCACCGCCACTAGCGCCAAAGTAAGCAATAAATTTGAACCTGTCCTGTCCTACAAAGCTAAATTACTACGTCATTCGGCTAGTATCTATTGTAAAAAGTTTTGTTTTAGTCTAAAACTTAGTATCGGTATCAATCCATAAACTGTATTTTCCGTCTGAGTCACTGTTTTACAAGCCTTCGACACATGGGTGAGTTGTAGATGGTATAAGAACATTTTCTGGCATTCACACAGCCAACATAGGTGTGGTACCGTTACATTAGGAAGTCTATACGCATAATTTCAGATTGACACAGGTAAGTTTTAAGGTTTATTTTAACTAGCTTTAATTTTCTTGATTATTTGCTAACGTAGTAAGGCTTTGAATTTGGAACCCCTATATACATACATACTTATTACATAAATAGATATTTTTAGTACTACATTGAAAATACCGAGACAAATGTTTCTGAATGGGTACCTACCTACCTACTTATCTTCCTTACCTATGTATACTTAGACGACGAATGTCAGGGTATTGTTCTCATCATGTATAGATTATGTAAGGCTTTGCAATTTCAAAGCATAATTGCCTAATTATGCGATGGCCACCACGGAGCTCAGTGTTTACTATCAAACTAATTGGCCAACTAATTGAGTCATTTGTCAGATGAATATTTGAGACCTTGGAGACTTGTGGTGTTTTGGCCACCTTCACTTTTCAACTTATAGAAAAATTATAGAATTTTTTTATGATGTTCATGTGTTATGTTTATGATGTAAGCCGGCCGTACAGTATTCCGATTTTTCGTCTGATGGATGGGTGTATTCGACTATCCGAAGGCGATTTGTGTATTTACAAATTTATGGAACGAAGGCTTTCGGATAGTCGAATACCGCCAGACAATTTCAACCGACAATCAGACAAAAAAATCGGACGTGTGCGGCCGGCCCTAGGAGAAAGTAGCTTTAAGAGGGCGCAGTGCGTGCCAAATTGTGAAAAGGATAGGCATAGGATTTCGCTTTCATAGGAGCGGGACAGAGTATGGGTACGTTTTTGGAACGCGGCGTAAGCGCAAAAATCGGCTTTTTGCAAATTTACAAGAAACTACACAACTTATGAAGAAACTGGTTCAAGGGACCAAATAATTGCTAACCTACGAATCAAAACATGAGTTATTTGAATAGACGGCAAGGTTCCTGAGATCAAGGTTCAAATTATGTTTATAATAACAGTGTAACTTCATGATATTTTTTTATTGTATATTTTCAAAAAAAAAATCATTTTCAAGTAACCAAAGAGTAAAGTTTAATTTTATGTTATTTAATTTTTTCCCACATGGATCCCGTGAGCACTGACATCTAGGCCTAGTTTGACAACCAAACCCGTCAGGTTCGCCTCTTAACAACTTACCAGATTATACTAAACAAACAACTTACCAGAATCTCCTCCGCATTAATGCATTCCACCTCTCCACTGCTAACAGTAGAAAGCACGAAAGCTCCAAACACGTCGTTCTTAGACGGCGGTAAGTCGTTGGCATAATTCGCTTCTCCTGCACTCTGGATCTTAGCTTCCAGCTTTTGAACGGGCTGGCTTAGCGGGTAGAGGGATGGCTTTGTTTGGAAGTCCTGTAAAATCGATATTAAGGACATTATGACACGAATAGATATGGACCAATAATAAGTTCGCGCCAAACCCAAACGATCAAGATTGAGTGTAGCGACCTTTGGGGACAAACAAACCTAACGAAGTTGATAAACTCACCTGCTTTCCGCTGGAGAGAGGTCGTTCTATCTCTGACGCCCCAGAACTGTAAATATCTTTTACTGTGCCCTCAGGAGCCGTGTTTAATACAAACTGGAAAACCGGGAAAAGGATATTAAAACCATTTTTGAAAAGTGTCTCAATTAGGATCTACAGTGCTAATGAAGCATTAAAAAAAATTACATAATTTTATCTCAAACGATAAGTGCCCCAAAAATGTATTTAAAATTTACATTTTCTAGTTGCGTGCGTAACTTGAGGAAAACTCTGGACGTAATAACTAGTCTGTAGATTGCTTCCAATTTTCAATTTCAATCTACTCAGAATTGAAGGGCCTTTGCTGCGCCCATAGCCCAGTCGGGTTAGAATTTCAAATTGCAAAAATTGCCATCCCGACTTATTATTGCATCAGCCTACAAGGGGGTCAGTGGGACTCTACATTCAAAATGGCGAAGCCTGGTTGGACAAAAAAATTTGCAAGGAATTAAATGTAGAGAATCGTAAATGATCAACGTCATTAGTCATCATGATTTTTCTCGACAATTTTAAAATGGCCAAGTTATTAACGAAATACGTTTATTCCATGGTGGTTTATGTCGGGGTCGAGCTTGGTCGCCGTTTTGAATTTAGACTCCTACTGACTCCCTTAGAGGCTGATGCAATAATTGTTGGGATGGTACCTACTTAATGCAAAGTGGGCTAACCCGACTGGTCTACTACGGACACACTAGATTGGAATCGGCTACTTTCTCGGCTAGGTACAAAATTACATTAGGTATATTATTACCCTGTAAAAAAGTCCAACCGCCAGCTTCTTCCTACATTCCGGAGATGGTTCAGGCGGTCGAGACTCCGGTACGATCTCACCACACAAAACAGTAACAGCCTCTTGCAACACAGAATTATTATAAACATTCTTCCCTTTCAAATAGAGCTCAGTTTTGGTCGCGTGGGTAAATGTAGATGATATGTTTCCGTAAACAATTCGAGCTTCTTCAATGATAGAGTTTTCCAGTTTGAAGTTGAAGGCTGCGTTGACAATAGCTAGGGCGTTTTGATTTCGGGGCATTATCTGAAACATTATAGGTACCTACTTTACCTAGTAAATAAAATAGGCAGTAAGAAGTTACGTCCACGGTCATTTGATGAAAGAAACATGAAACCACAATTGCAGGTTAGAAGTAAAATTGTCCCATAGATAAAGGTACCTACAGCATCACTCTTTGTAAAAATATATTCAACTAGCAGCGCCTCGCGGTTTCACACGCGTAGTTCCTGTTCCCGTGGGAATTCCGGGATAAAAAGTAGCCTATGTCCTATTCCAGACTATAATCTATCTCTGTACCAAATTTCATTCAGATCCGTTCAGCCGTTCTGGCGCGATAAAGGAACAAACATCCATCCATCCATCCATCTAAACTTTCACGTTTATAATATTATATATATATATATATATAGTGATTAGTGAGATAAAACGATTCGCAACGTAGTTGCTTTTTATTCAATAGGCTATTTGACTACATTAAAAATAAGTTCCAAATTGTTTTCATCTTAGTCGTAGTAGTAACAACGTAACAAAACGTAATCAGGTAATTTTTATTAAAAATAAATAAATTAGGTAAAAAACGGGATTAAAAATACACTTTAATATCCAAATTAATAGCAACATCGATATTTGATCAAAGAATTGGAAAGGACTAGTTTCTGCCCGCGGCTTCGCACGCGTTGTTTGTTGGTTTGTTTGTTAAATAAAAGGTTAGTTTTTCCCATGGAAACTGGAATTTTATAGATTAAAAAGCAGCCTATGCTTTATTCCAGCTCAAGAGCTATCTCTGCAAAATTTCAGCCCGATCGGCGATCTGGTGAGAAGTTTTGTCGTGTAGAAGTAACAATCATCCATCTATCCATCCCAACATTCGCATTTATAATATTCTGTATGATGTGATATGATTTCATTTGAACTCAACTACGCAAATTACCCAGGAATCTTAAACAAAGATATTTGACGAGTGCAATTGGACCTTGAAACCCCCCTGACTTGCAAATCAGGGAGTTGCAAGTTAGTGAATTGCAAGTCAGGGAGTTGCAAGTCAGAGATTGCAAGTCAGGGAGTAATTAAAGGTTTAATTGACCGTTTACCAATAAAATTGCTTTTTCTGTTTATTCCGAACGCCATTGACAAATGGATAGGTAGTAGTTACCTACAAATTTATTTAAATAGGATGATATGAAGAAAACAAATACGCGCACGCGTCGAAAATCATCAACACGGTCGAAGTTCTAGAAACTGTTTACACTAGCAGCTTAAATATGCAAATAAGGCCAATGATGAATGATTGATAAACCAACCTTGTAACTCCTAAAAACGCTTTGTGCACCCATCGGTGGTATGGATATGGAAACAATCAGCCTCTCGTTCATATCATACTTGAGAAATTCCAACAATTCCAACTCAGAGCTTTTACCGTTACTGTTTTCTGGAATGAAAACACAACAAAATGTGAGAAAAGAAATTGAATTAAAAATGAATTTGAATGATTTGAAAAAAGTAAAAACCGACTTCGAATCCCTTAATTTTATATTGTTTTTAAGTTTTGCGATTTCATCCAACCACCTCGGGATCATTCTCTATAATATAGCGAAAAAATCAAAGTCAATAACTTTATTTCTTAAGGCTTCAACAGTTACAACTACAGGTCAATATTTATATAAAACTAATCAAGTTTTACATTATTTTCCTTAAATACTGTTGTCGGTGGCTCGATGCGGAACTGGGCGACATCTGGCCAAGCAATGAAGAAAAAGAAAATTCAAAGAATTTCCAAAGTGGTCCATAACGAACATACATAAAAAAACATATACTGTGCTTTATTTCCTTTAGGCCTTACAGGACTCTTGGACACGTCACAAAATTCAAATTCTGTACCTAAGTAAAACTAAGAAATGAAAAAAAAAGATTTCTTAAGAAATGCATTTTGTTTATTCATCGACAAGATTTCTCCTCCTTTTTACGAAGTTTAATAAAAAATAATAAAGTTATACAACATCTGATAATGAGTCTTGACACCACATTTTCTTGAACAGTGGCTGCTGGCGACCAATGAAAAGCAATACTCACTGACAGTTATGATTGCCCCCACGCTTTCGAATAGAAGGAACACATCCGATTGATAAGCTGGATTCGCATGTTTCAGCATCAGATTCCCTGCCAAAGATCCAATCTACAAACAAAAAGAGTGAAGCTTCAGAAAAAGGTCACAGTCTTATCGTCGTTCCACTTAAATCAGAGCATGTCCAACACGGCGAAATCATCGCAACGATAATTCTCATTGACTCAAGTACCACTAATACCAGATTCGCGGCCTGGAGGGTGAACCTTAACTCAATAAGATAAATAAAAGGCGAAGTGCGAGTTGACTCGCACAAGGAGGGTTCCGTACCATCGTACATAGCTATTTCGTAAAAGGAACCAAAAACTGATTAAAAAAATATTGAATATAGCAAAATGCCATCATGACGAGGTCACCCATCCAAGTACTGACTGCGTAATAGTGATCCACACCATATCAAAATTTACACGGTCTAACTATTACGGTTCAAGAGGTAGCTTCTACAAAAGTAAAATAGCCAAAATAATGACGTTTTTGTACCCCATGTTATTTTTTAATATTTATTTTATTTTTATTATTTTTTGTTAAAGCGGCTAGAAACATACACTCTCTCTATTCTGTGAAAATTTCAACTGTCTAACTTTTACGAGTCATGACATGAGACCGCAGACGGACATACGGACAGACAACGGAGGCTAAGTAATAGGGTCCCGTTTTCACCCTTTGGGTACGGAACCCTGAAAAGAAATGTTTACTCATGGTACCTTTCTCACAGGAATATGAGCAATCAACTCAAAATGTTTTACAAACTCCGTCAAGTATTTGAAGTCCGAGTGTTTCTCTGCCATGTTTTTGAAAATACTAATGCAGTCTTCCAAAGAAACGTTGGCTCCGAGGATGAGGTTCTGGTCTAGGTTGAAGGTTTTCAACGATTGCACATCGCTGATGTCCATCAAAAGTCGTGGATAGATGTAAGTTTCATATACACCTGTAAAGAAATGATTAAATTTAACCGTGTTATGTTTTTCATCGAAGTAGTAACACTGACACAAGAGTTAATATTTTAATTACCTTTCCCAGTATTTCCATCTACAAGCATATAAGAATCACATCCATATTTGCTCCATACGTCAAAAATTTCATTCTCCTCATAAACCTTAAAAAATTTCGTCTCTCCGTAATCAATATTGATCACGCTTTCTACTTTAACAAAACCAGCATCGAAATCATCGTCTAATTTTCTTTCCTCGTCGTCATTTTTCAGTTTATTTGGACGGTTATTTCTTGTATCCCATTTGTCTTCACAATTTCTGATGCAGAGGTCTTCAATATCTTTGACTTGTTTGATGAGTTGGGGGGTCGCGTCACATCCAAAGCTCTTCATGGTATCAAGGATAGGTCTGAAACCTGTACAGCGGCATGTGTTGGATCCAAAGGATTTCTCCAGCTCCGCCATGGTTAGATGCTTGTCTTTGAGGCTGAAAAGACATAGGTACAACTAGTTGAATTGGATAATGTGGATGTCAATTGATTACCCAAAAAATCATTTTGGAAACACAACATAAGAGTGAAAAATCAATTAACTATTTCATAAAATATGCAACATAAGGTATAAAAGTATCTTCGTTTTGTTTCTTCTATTCTATATTTGGGATATTAAGGGGCCTGCGGATGATGATTTGCCCATACAAACGTACTACCAAAATGATTTGTAATTCGAGCATATTTCCACCATATCATGTTGTTTTTGTATTCGAATAGTATTAATCTAGGTCCCTGGTTGTGTTTTTCTTAATAATACACACCTATAATGAAATTTATAAGCAAAATGCTATTTTGCATATTTTTACGTCGAAAATGACATGTTTTCGTCCTATTTGTTTTGTATTAAAAACAACAATATATTACGTTTTGTTTTTTATGGAACATAGCTTAAATCGTCTAGTTACAGAATAACACAATAAACACTATGTGGAAACTACAAATAGTTTTCAGTCATCATTTTTGGTTTTACGATTTGAAGTTGCGAGTTTTTCGTAAAATTACTTTAATAGTTCTTTCAAAAGTTAAGTTCCTCTGATAGGTCAACTACCGGTGTATTTAGCCTTTCCTCTAAGACTTTAGACTACGTACACATCAGGCGTTTCGAAGCGCGTGCTTTGTCAACGCGCGTTTAAATAATAATGTGGTCCCCCGTCCAAATACACAAAACGCGCGCTTCTATTCCAGCGCTCGTTTGCATTTGTGAGTATAACCAAACCCAAAGCCAAACGCCAAAGTTAAGGGCCAATGTGTACTCGCTCTTAGTTTATCAAAGCGTTACGATAATTGTCCATCGATTAACGTTACCCTAACTTCTAAACTCATAACTAATTCAGTAGAAATTGAGCTTAACTGGCAGCAAGGTTCAACCCTTACAATTAGGAAGGAATTAAAATCAACACAACCCAAAATTTGCGTCTTTTAAACTAAGACAAGCGTAGCTTTCACTACTCCCAAAAGTATGGAATTTGAAAAATAACTCTCCATTACTCTAAACGACACATGTTTTTGGTGAGAGCTTTCTCATGATGAGAGTCATCAAACTCTTGGTGATTTTGAGTCTGAATTCCGGACTCTCAGCAAGATTGAGCAATGAAGCAAAAATGTTAGTCGATGTCGTCAGTTCTTATGAAAAACCTACTGCAGTTGTCGTTAACGTGTGCTGGAAATTTTGTAAGTAACTGGAGAAGAACTGTAAGGTACTTTACTTAGCACTTTTCTAGTTATTATTCGTATAGCCTAAAGTAGAAGAAGCACCTCAGGTAAACCGTAGAAGTGGTTTTTGAGCTGGTGTTTTTTTTTTCTTTTTAGCTGAAAAATATAGTTTGATATCTCAGTTGATGACATCAAATAAAACCGCTCGATTTGTATCTGAGATAAAAGAAGTGGCTCAATTCGAGCCCATAACTACCCTGATCGTCACCGACCTGAACTGTGATGGCAGTAGGAGTTTTCTTGAGCAAGTAAGTGTTCTTAGTACCTACAAGATAAGTTCAGAACTAACCTAGCTTTGATGGTCAAGAATAATCCAGATCACTTTTATCGACCTTCGGGTATCGTTGTCCACAACGCAGACAACAATAAAGTCTGTTTACCGAATAGAAAAGCCAAAAAGAAGGAACCAAGAAGTATCCTTGGTATCGTTTCATTCACCCCGATGATAAATCGATTTCAATTCTAAATTAGCTTCAACAACTAAAGAAATTAAAATTATTAGAGTATTAGGTATTTTACCAATTGATATAATATTTACGCATTATTATGTTAATACTCTTTTGTTACAGGCTAATAAAGATGACGTTTTCAGTAAACCATACCGATGGCTCATCATTGGAAATGTAGATGAATTCACTAAATCAACTAAACTCACAGCCTTGAAAATACTAGTCAATTCCGAGGTTATGATCGCCGAAAAAGCAAATAACAATTCGTTTGTGTTGAAATTAAGTATGTATTTAAACAACCCAGCTATTATTTCCTACTTGGTAGGTACGTAGTACCTGCTGTTAAACAAAATGAGTGAGAGAACTAATTATTCTGATTTCAGTGTATCGCATAGATATGACTAGCAGTTTTAAAACTGAAGAATTTGGTATTTGGTCGACTATAGATGGATGTCAGATATCTGATTTTGTGGCTCAAAATTCAATGGTGATAAGAAGAAAAGATCTTAATGGGAAAGCAATAGCTGCTTCTCATGTCATCACTGATAATAGAACAAGAACCGATATTCACGTATTAGATAGGTAAGATAATAAAATAGACTCTTAGCGAGGCCAACATGAGGACGGAGCATTATATCAAAAGATTTAATTTTCTTGCTCTTATAATGTTTTACAGAGATCTGAAGAGGGATGACATCGCTAAAACCTGTTACCACCTTATAGCACCCCTGTACGACTTTATGAATGCCACGAAAGCCCTGGTTTTCACAAATACGTGGGGATATTACGTAAACAACTCTTGGAATGGAATGGTAGGAGATATTGATAGCGGGAGAGCTGAACTTTGCGGTACTTACCATTTATTATTACCCGGCTTACTACCAAAGGAGGGTTATGAGGTTGGCATTGGCACCCTATGTATGTATGTTTGTTTATATGAAGTCGAATTTTAGGGTGCCGTTCCTCAAAAGGAAAAAGGAACCCTTATTTATAGGATAACTTCGTTGTCCGTCTTTCTGTCTATCAACCCTCTTTTCTCAGGTATCGAGTTGAAATTACTCAAGTCCGTAACCTTTTGGAGCTGTGATAGAAATCAAACTTTTACATCAACGAAATCAAAAGTTACAGCCGTTTATGTCCAACTTTTTTGAAAGTTCCAATGAAATTACATACACACAAAATCTTCACGTTACTTCCCTTTTACCTAGAATCATGAAATTTTGCAAAAAACAAGGTTTTAAAGCATAAGGCGCTGGGCAAACGTAGACACTTTTGTGTCTTGTGTCAGATACAATCTACCGATGAATATTTGATTTTTATAGAACCAGTATGAAATCATCCACTCCCTGCGCGTACGTGTGTCCTGTAATGTTGCTCCCACATAATTATCTACTCATTGATGATGACGATCAAAAAGTGTTCGGTGTCGGTAACTGGAAACTAAAAGTCGTCAGTTGAAGACACAAGCAACGTTAACAAATTGCCTTACAATTGTACTGAGTCGGACACAGCAACTACGGTTACCAGTGACCAGTAGTAGCACCGGGCGACTGTGTCCGATCACCGTTACAGGACACAGCAACTACGGTTCCCTATGAAGGTGTGCCGTGTCGACAGCAAAAAGTGTCTACGTTTGCGAGGCGCCTTAGCAAAGGAAAAATCCGAAAACGAAATTTATAGTTTAATCACAAAAAATATTTTTGATAACAATGTTTCCATGGTTGAAGACTGAGATGATGAACCGTTTCTTTTCAGGAGCCGTAACATTCATGAATTTAGCCCGAATCGGTATAATACAATACATTTCGCAGCCTGTACCTTCAATCCCCAAGTTCTTATTCCGAGATCCTCCGCTTTCCTTCCAAAACAACTTGTTCATATTACCCTTTAGAGGCACTGTGTGGTTATGCATAGGAGGGTTGGTCGTCATCTTGGTCGTAGTTATTTATATAAATGCGAAATGGGAGAAAGCTCAGGACGAGGAAACGGTAAGTAAAATCTTTACCGATACTACCATTACCTACGTGTTTTGGTTTTTGTTACATGGTTTGGGACCCCTAGAGAATTTGAGTAGATTTTTGAAATCACCTCTCAGCAACCAATCATTCAAAAGATCCTAAGAAAACGTGTACCTAAATTAATGCTAATTCCATCAACAAATAATGAGTCACGCCTAGCGAGCGGAACTACCTTCCAAACGGGGACCCCGTACGGAAGGCGGTTCTGGCGGTGGCGATAACCACTGGACTATTACATCCTAGCTAATATTATATTTGCGAAAGTGTGTTTGTTTGTTTTTCCTTCCTTCACGCCCTAACTAAGCAACCAATCGACTTGATTTTTGGCGTTGATTTAGTTGAAAGGATGGAGAGTAACATAAAACATCAAATTCCCTTGGGAGATTTACGGGAATATCCCCCTATAAATTTGAAATTCGAATTTAACGCGGGTGACACCGTGGGGCACAGCCATTCAGCAATAACTATATTAAATATAGGTACTGACTGACATCCTAGCTAGAACGTATTGATTTGATTTCGCCCTTCACGATTTAGCTCAGTTACAACATGAAAGCAATAAATATTGGTGGCAAGTAATACAACTGATACAAATAATGACAAATGATTCACAGGTTATGAGTGACTCAAAAATATTGAAGCCAGATGTGAGTGACATCGGAATATTAGTGATTAGCGCCATAACTCAGCAAGGAAGCACAAACGAATTAAAAGGTAAACTTAAACCTAATATTAACAGTGAGAATGTGAGTAATGATACTCAGTGTACTCCGCAAGAGCTTGTCACGTCCTGCGTAATAATTATGCCGCAGTTTGCATTCTTTATACGCATGGATGTGCGAGAATGTTGTACAATAACATAATATAGTTTTGCTAACCGTGTGTCTTAACCAATTTCTAATGTTCAGGATCTCTAGGACGCCTGGTAACATTCATAATGTTCCTGATATTCCTGTTTCTCTACGCATCGTACGCAGCGAACATAGTCGCTCTTCTCCAGTCGAATTCCAACCAGATCAGAACTCTGGCAGACCTACTCAACTCGAGACTGGAGCTAGGCGTCGAGAATGAAACTTATAACAGGTATTACTTCCCGGTAAGTACATAGACCAACAATTTTTTTGTGGAAATTAAGTATAATTAGGAAAGTAGTGGCGCATGGCGACTTCTCTGGTTGAAGACGAAAATGCTTCGATACACAATGGCCCCTTCCTCACCGGGTCGGTGCGTTTTCGTTTAGGAAACCATATCTCTACAGATTTTTGCCGAAATACCTTTTCGGGCTTGCTCGATAAGTTTTCGGTGCGGTATCGTTCATTCGACCGATACTGAGGTCAATTCTGAGAATCACGTGATATTTCATCGAGTGATACGCAGTATCAGGGTAATAAAAAAAATCAGATGATAAATAACGAGCCTACAATAAATATTCAAGTTCCGGCAAAAACTGCATTCTCGTGCATTCTTCAATATTTCTATCAATAGACAATTTAATGTATGTAAATGTTTTCAATTTTGCTGTACAAAGTGAGGACGGGAATTCACATTCAATTAATGTTATTAAATTCGTAGGCTGCTACAGAACCGGTGCGAAAGGCAATTTATGAAAACAAGGTGTCAAAAGTTGGATACAAACCAAATTTCATGAGCATAAGGGAAGGTGTAAGCAAATTGCGAAATGTAAGTCCTCCATCAATCTTTATTTTTAATCCAATGGATGTATTAATGGTTGAACCGATGATACCTTGGGTTATAACTGTATCACCTTTGGCCTCATTCTGCCAAGGCATTATCTAATATAATGCAACCACCAGAACAAATAAGACTTGGACTGTTACATTAGGTACTCTAATATTTTTAGTGCTATTCTTACAGAAAAATACCCCGTTCGCCTTCCACGTGAATCTAGGCATGGGCTATAAAATAGTAGAGGAAACGTTCCATGAACACGAGAAATGTGACCTTCACGAGATCGCCTACTACCCAAATGCCAAAGCATGGACGTGTGCGAGAAAAGCATCGCCTTATAAGGAGATTTATAAAGTTGGGTATGTATTGACTATTTAGTAATCAATCCTTAAAAACTTACTGACATATAGCTTCTGTGTAGACGGGACGTCAATTCTGCTAATTACCTTAATTACCTTACCAGGATAAATCGACTCAGCGAGCACGGTTTGAACGATCGAGTAGCTCGAATCTTCTACGTCCGCAAACCTGTGTGCAACATGAGGGGCGGAAACTTTGCATCAGTGAACATGGTGGACTTCCATCCAGTACTATTATGGATGGTGTACGGAATGGCACTGTCAGGGTTTCTGCTGGTGGTGGAAGTACTGGTTCATCGGAAGCAGAAGTTAGAAGAGAAGAAGCAGTTGGAAGGGAAATGGGAGGAGAATTTCGGTTGAAAGCAAATGTACTCTACATTTGCGTGTAGGTTCGGTAGCTGATTATTTCTTTAGAGTAACTCTAGAGAAATAATCCGGGATTAAAAAAACAAACCCGGAATCTAAATAAAGCTTGTACATAGCTAGTGACTTTTTTGTGGTTAAGTTGGCTATATAATTAGTTGTTTTGTAAGCAATTTTTGTTATAGCTATAACAAAAATTTGCTTGTTAGTGTAGTCGACTTCCTAGATATTTTACTTTAAGCCAAACTCCGAGATTTGTCTGTATTATAGGTTTATTCATTCTTAAAAGTAGGTTCAACTAATATTCTCTTTCACTTGTTTTGTACATTTGCACCAATTTATTTACAAAATTTTTTACTCATTTCATCTAGTAAACAACAACTAAATGAGGTTACGTACTCACCTGTTCATTTGCAACACCCAGCCCGGCGTGCAGTATCCGCATTGCGTCCCGTTGAACGCCGCTATACGTTTCTGCACATCGTCGTATCCTTCCAACCTATTCCCGATGCCTTCGATTGTGGTTATCTCCCACTCGTTGCAGGAGAAGACTAGAACGAGGCACTGCGGAAAAGGCTCTAGTTAGAGTGTCTTAAAATACTAGAGATATGGTTCTATCCAGTTTTCAGTCGCGGTTCTTCGTTGGTGTCCTTGGCAGATGGATAAAAGGTGGTCATTTTAATAATAATAATAAAACATTTATTTCAGGCAACGTTAGTCTAGTACAGGATGTAAAATACTTAAAAACTACGGCCCATATAAAATATATACCTTATTCTAACATAGGTAGGTACATAAAATATATACCTATTTACTACCACCAAAATCATCCATCTACCAAGGGCATTATTGTAGGGTGGTTGGTATTAACTATTGAAAACAGTTCTAATCGACCCTAATATAAATTTGTCAATGTTTGAAGATCGAGTCGAGACGAATCGAGCAAAAACCATTTCATTTTACATTAGAAATCCAATGCAAAATCTATTCCTAATCATGTGCTATCACGTAGCAGGTTAAGCATTCAACTGTCAGTCAAACTCTACAAATTGATGTTGGAACTTCAATTTCTATTAAAAACCTTATTTTGCAGAGCTTCACACTTGAATGCTTGCATGCAAGGTGCAGCATTCCCTAGGCAGTTACGACATTTAACTTACAGAATTAACAGAGAACGTCTCCTGAACCCCGCTGGGGTATCTCTTAGCGCGGACCATCACGATGCAAGCACCACAGCCACCCTCCCGGCACATCGCTTTGGTGCCTGGGAGGGCGAGGTAATACCGGAGATAGGCATTTAGGGTTGTATTCCTGGGGATCTGGTTATCCACTGGGAAAAGTTAGAAGGTATTAGTCATTTTAAAGTTTATAGTTCAAGGCATCCTCCCGCCAATCGCCTTAAGTCCCAGGAGGGCGACGTAGCACCGCAGATAGACGTTAAGACTTCATTACTGGGTCAAGTCCGCGGTTTAAGAAAAAAATGCAAAAAGAATTAGCTAAGGTGCTTTGTATAGGTAGGTACTTAGTAAGAAAGGCCAGAAAGAAAGAGAATAAGAAGAGGTCTCTAGACTCGGACATCTCCCTAAACTAGGACCCACAGGTGTAGGTGATCCCAGACAAATGATGACCTGCCTATGGGCCTCTTTTGCTTCTGCTAGCCTTCTCTGTTTTGTGCTCCTCGCATTAGAGTAGTACACCCTGGTGAAATCTCTGGTGACATTACAAACCTGGTGGGAGTGCATCCATGTTTCTTACGTGATACGACACAAACCTTCGAAATAAAGACCACAGGGTATATAAATCTATCAGGGGCCAAGGTAGTGGCCCTGCCAAGCCTAGTAGACAGCCGCCAGGGAACCCTTTTCTCGAACCATCTCACGGCAATTTTCAGCTATCGACATCTTTGTTACAAATGAAAACTAGGGCCTGAAAATTGTTTTACGTATTCTTCCTAACGTAGTTAACCGACCTGTAAAATTATTAATTTCTCGTCAAATTGAATTAATAATGATCAAATTTATTACAAACTATTAATTTTACGAGTTTAGGAAATATCGACCTTAAAGTTTCGCTATTCGGTCATCCATTCACTCACACACTGACCGATCACAAAAATGTTTAGGTACTTCTAGCAGGCCTACTAACGTGAAATTTGGATTACAGGTAGAATTCATAGCCTATAATGGTAAAATCCAAGATCCATGATTTTTAGGGTTCCGTCGTCGAAAAAAGAACCCTAAAGTTTCTTCCTCGTTTAACTTCTAGCATACCTTCAATCTTGGAATTCGAAATACATGTTCTTATTATTGAGAAGAAAATAGGGAAATCATAAAATCTATTTTAGGGTTCCGCAGTAAAAAAGAACTCGTCAAGTTATCTTTCTCAGTCAGTAGGTACCTACTTATTTACAAAAAGTGGTGCGATCTGAACAAAAACATCATATATCATATATAATGATATATGATGTACCTATATGAGTAAATGGCCGGTAATTAAAAACATAGATAGTTCAAGAACAACAACATCGTCATCAATGATCATGAGAGCTCAGAAAATGCCTACGTTTAGAAGTCACAAAGATTATTCTGTGGCTTTTCTAAACTGCTGCTGTCGAAATTAATATTCTGTGAGAAAGGCCTTGCAGGGGCATCTACCTCAAGCTACCTACACCCCATTTGACTTACCTTGTAAGCAGATACTGTAAGTATAGGTATTAGGTGTACTTACCTACCAGTAGGTCTGCATTCAGTCAAATTGCAGCAATCATTTGAATGTAAATGGCTATTTACTTTGTCATTATGTAGGTATGTTAACTTTATGTAAAGTATAAACACGCTACGCAAATAACGAATGTGCTTCTTGTTTTGCATAAAATATATTATTTAGTGTCTTTATCTGTAAGAGGTGCTCAAGAGGTGAGGTGAGGTGAAGACACAGATGGCTGTGCGGGTATATAAAGAAACGGAGTGAACTACTTTTCTTCTACGAACGGCTTCGCACGCATTTTCCCCGAATGAGAAATAATATAACCATACGTTGTTAGTACCTACTTATTTACTTTTCATCCCAGAAGGTACTCGTACCTTGGTATAATAACTAACTTATACTCAGAGTCAATAACCTTATTTCTTTAGGCTTACAAAATAAGAACTTGGAAGTCAAATTTTATACTACTTACGTTATAAATAGTCATTATTATCAAATAAGAATTATGGTGTTATTCATTTTATTCACTAATTTTTTTGTCCACATGTGGAAGTAGTGAAAAAGAAACCACCAATCTAAGTCTTAGGCCCGTATTATGAAAGCTTGCTCAGTCATAGATCTATGCTTGAGTTGGACGTTCATGCCATAGAAAAACGTTACTCAAGCACATACCGTATACTGGGCAAGGCAAGGTTTTATAATACGGGTAAGAATTTGATACATGTCAAATCCCACTGTGAAAGTTTGGATGGATGGATGGATGTTTGTTACTCAATCACGGCTGAACGGATCTGTATGAAGTTTGGCACTGAGGAAGATTTTAGTCTGGAATAGCACATAGGCAACTTTTTCTTCCTAGCCCGGAATTCCCACGGGAACGTGAACTACGCGGGTGAAACCGCGAGGCGCAGCTAGTTTTTATATAAAGCTAATCACAACATACTTATATATAAGTACCTAAGTAAAGTACATTATATAAGCCAATCCAATCCATAAAACACACAAATCCAGTTTTGTTGAGAACAAGGAACTCTACCAATTTTATTAAATAATAAATCATTTCTAAATAGGTTCCACTCTGCATGTGATGTGTGTACCTACTTAATAGTAAGCATGATTAGATTATGCATCGGATTTTTATATAATTAAGTATATTAAATTACACTAAACAATGACAAATATCATCTTGTTTGTGAACACAATTATCAGCATTGCTATACAGCGGGGCGTCTTGGGCACGCTTCCGACTGGTATTGATGATGAGATGGATCAGTTGAGCTACTTGTAGATTGTTTGCAACAGTTTTCAGTTAGCTCAATTGTTTCAATTGTAAATACTAGTTTTAATTTAATTCTATTATTTGATTGTAATTTTCTTTGTTAATAAAAATTAGAAATAAAATTATCAAAGAAAAAATATTCAATTCATACCGATGTTAGTTTTTCCATTCACTTTAAACTGAATTTTAGACATTTTTCAGCGGCAAGAATGGCGCTCAGCCGACAATAGACTGGCTTTGTGTGAGACTGGTTTTTAAATTTTATAGTTTTCTTTGCCACAGGTACAGCCAGCCAACTCATATAATAAATATAAATAAATACAAGATGTAGGTACAGGTATTTTCGTATATTTTGACGATTCTAGCTTAATTACATAACCTACATTACGGTACCTAGGAGTACTCTTAAAACTCACTTATCTTTTGTTTCATCTTACGTCTTTTTTCACTTAGATTTGTAGAAAACTCTTTCATACATTAAATTTCTCTTTTTGATGCTTTCACATTCTGGTGTCTCTTCTTCGGGAATATCGAAGGTGATACGACTTGCCCTCGGTATATCCATACCCCTCACTTTCCAGAACCGAGGGGTGTTGTAAATTGGGATGAATTCCTGTTTTGGAGCTGGTTTTTGTTTTGGCGGGAATGGGGTTTTCTTGCCAACCTTGGGTGGCGCCGCCGTCGCCGGTGCCATGTCTAGAATCCAGAAGGAATTTTCGTCGACTGTAAGAGAAATACTAGGTATGATATTTTTCCGAAAAAAATAATTTTCACGAATCTCTCGAGCTGGGCTGGCCATATCGCGAGAAGAACCGACAACCGCTGGGGTAAACATGTTCTAGAGTGGAGACCGCGACTCGGCAAACGTAGTGTAGGACGCCCTCCGACCAGGTGGGATGACGATTTGCGAAGGACTGCTGGCAGATGCTGGATGCGGCAAGCTGAAGACAGGGCGCTATGGCGCTCATTGGGGGAGGCCTATGTCCAGCAGTGGACTGATATAGGCTGATGATGATGATGATGATGAATCTCTCGAGACTATTTATATATTTTCAACCATTCGATCAGCAACTGATATTACTCATAGAAATAAAAAAATATAATGCGAAGCGAACAATAAAATCATCGATCTAAATTCAAATGAAGAACCTGTGAAGAACATTTCGTTTGTTTTTGCCTAAGGTACCCATTCCACTCATCCAATATCTTTGTCCAATGTACATTTGATCAAATAACTTGGATGACTTCCTCCAATTTACTAGCAACACCGATATTTGATCAAAGATTTGAATACTAGTTTCTGCCCGCGGCTTCGCACGCGTTAAATATTTTTAAACTTACGCGATCTGAACACATATTTATAAATACTATTTAACGGGTATTTATCGCGTTTAATTACCTTATTTTCCCGACGTTTCGACAGGTTTACACACTGCCGTGGTCACGGGATGACGTCGGGAAAATAAGGTAATTAAACGCGATAAATATCTACCCGTTAAATAGTATTTAGAAATATTCGCACGCGTTGTTTTAATGAAAACGTATAGGTACAGGTTAATTATTTCCCATGGCAACTGAAATTTTATGGTTTAAGTTGTAGCCTTTGGTTTATTTCAGACCATGAGCTACACCTATGCTAATTTCCAGCCCGATGAGATGTTTTGGCGCGAAGAAGTAACAAACTTCTTTCTATCCATCCAAACTTTCGCATTTTTTATATTAGTGTGAATTGATTTCAAATGAAATTTCAACACATCACACTGTGTGATGTGTTGTAATTTCATTTGAAATCAACTACGCAAATTACTTAGGAATCTTGGACAAAGATATTTGACGAGTGGAATGGGCGTCCGTCCAAGAAATTTGATCAAATCTCTGACAATGATATTTTATGAGTGGAACCTCATAACGTTTTCGAATAGAAGAAACACATACAGCACACACATAAGCTGGATTCGCATATTTCAGCATCAGATTCCCTGCCAAAGTTCCAATCTACAAACAAAAAAAAAATGAAGCTTCGGAAAAGGCCAACGACCTCTTAAGGAAAGTCTTATCGTCGTTCCACTTAAAATCTCAGTGTGTCCAACACGGCGAAATCATCGCAACGATAATTATCATTGACTCCAATAATACTAATAACAGATTCGCGGCCTTGAGGATGATCCTTAAGTCAATAAGATAAATAAAAACCAGCCAAGTGAGAGTTGACACGCAAACGGATCCATACCGGGTCCATACCATCGTAGATGACTATTTCGCAAAAGTAACCCTAAAAACTGATTAAAAAAATATTGAAAATCGTCAAAAATATCATTTTTCCCATAAACCTTAAAAAATGACGTCTCTCTGTAATTAATATTGATCACACTTTCTATTTTAACAAAACCAGCTTCTAAATCATCGTCTAATTTTCTTTCCTCGTCATATTTTTTTCAGTTTGTTTGGACGCTTCTTTAATCACATTGGTCTTCACAATTTCTGATGCAGAGGTGTTCAATATCTTTTGGGACTTGTTGGGGGTCGCGTCACACCCAAAGCTCTTCATGGATAGGTCTGAAGCCTGTACAGCGGCATGTGTTGGAACCAAAGGATTTCTCCAGCTCCGCCATGGTCAGATGCTTGTCTTTGAGGCTGAAAAGACATAGGTACACTAGTTGAATTGGATAATGTGGATGTCAATTTATTACCCAGACAACAGTTTTGGAAACACAATTGTTACTCTTAACAAATCAATTAACTATTTCATAAAACATGCAACATAAGATATAAAAGTATTTTCATTTTGTTTTTTCTATTCTATATCATTTGGGCTTTCATGGTTCACAAACTTTTTCGTAAAATTACTTTAATAGTTCTTTCAAACTTTAGTTCCTCTGATAGGTTAACTACCGGAGTATTTAGCCATTCCTATTAGTTAGACTACGTACACATTAAGCGTTTTGAAGCGCCCGCTTTCTCAACACGCGTTTTAAGAACTATGGGGTCCCCCGTCCGAACACACAAACCGCGCGCTTCTATTCCAGCGCTCGTTTGTATTTGTGTACTCGCTCTTAGTTTATCAAAGCGTTACAATAATTGTCCATCGATTAACGTTACCCTTACTTTTAAAATCAGAACTAATTCAGTAGAAATTGAGCTTAATTGGCAGCAAGGTTCAACCCTTACAATTAGGAAGGAATTAAAATCAACACAACCCAAAATTTGCGTCTTTTAAACTAAGACAAGCGTAGCTTCCACTACTCCTAATAGTATGGAATTCGAAAAATAACTCCATTGCTCTAAACGACACATATGTTTGGTGAGAGCTTTCTCATGATGAGAGTCATCAAACTCTTGATGATTTTGAGTCTGAGTTCTGGACTCTCAGCAAGATTGAGTGATGAAGCAAGAATGGTAGTCGATATCGTCAGTTCTTATGAAAAACCTACTGCAGTTGTCGTTAACGTGTGCTGGAAATTTTGTAAGTTCCTAACTGGAGACTGCGGCTTTACTTTGTACTTATCTAGATATTATTCAGATAGTCGAACGTAGAAGAAGTATTCAAGTAAAGCGTAGACCTTTACGGTTTACCTGGATACTACTTCTGGTGGTTAATTGAGCTGGTTTATTTGTTTCTTTTTAGCTGAAAAATATAGTTTGATATCTCAATTGATGACATCAAATAAAACCGCTCGATTTGTATCTGAGATAAAAGAAGTGACTCAATTCGATCCTATAAGCACCCTGATCGTCACCGACCTGAACTGTGATGGCAGTAGGAGTTTTCTTGAGCAAGTAAGTATTCCTAGTACCAGATAAGTTCAATATTAACCCAGCTATATTTGTTAAGAACAATCCTGATTGACTTTTATTGACCTTCGGGTATCGTTGTCCGCAACGCAGACAACAATAAAGTCTTTTTACCGAATAGAAAAGCCAAAACGATGGAACCAAAGAGTATCTTTGGTATCGTTTCATTCATCCCGATGATAAATCGATTTCAATTCTAAATTAGCTTCAACAACTAAAGAAATTAAAATTACTTAGAGTATTAGGTATTTTACCAATTGATAGAATATTTGCACATTATTATGTTAATACTCTATTGTTACAGGCTAATAAAGATGACGTTTTCAGTAAACCATACCGATGGCTCATCATTGGAAATGTAGATGAATTCACTAAATCAACTAAACTCACAGCCTTGAAAATACTAGTCAATTCCGAGGTCATGATCGCCGAAAAGGCAAATAACAATTCGTTTGTATTGAAATTAAGTATGTACCTATTTATACAACCCAGATGTTATTTTCCTACTAGGTAGGTACGTAATACCTGCTGTTAAACAATATCAGTCGAACTAATTATTCTTATTTCAGTGTATCGCATAGATATGACTAGCAGTTATATAGCCGAAGAATTTGGTATTTGGTCGACTATAGATGGATGTCAGATATCTGAGTTTGTGGCTCAACATTCAATGGTGATAAGAAGAAAAGATCTTAATGGGAAAGCAATAGCTGCTTCTCATGTCATCACTGATAATAGAACAAGAACCGATATTCACGAATTAGATAGGTAAGATAATAAAACAGACTCTTAGCGAGTCTAACATGTGGACGGATCATTATAACAAAAGATTTCAATTTATTGCTTTTATAATGATTTACAGAGATCTGAAGAGGGATGACATCGCTAAAACAAGTTACCACCTAATAGCTCCCCTGTACGACTTTATGAATGCCACGAAAGCCCTGGTTTTCACAAATACGTGGGGATATTACGTAAACAACTCTTGGAATGGAATGGTAGGAGATATTGATCGTGAGAGAGCTGAACTTTGCGGTACTTACCATTTGTTTTTACCCGACTACCAAAGGAGGGTTATGATGTGAGGTTGGCATTGGCACTCTATGTATGTATAAGTATCTATATGTTTGTTTGTATAAATTTTAGGGTATGTTTAGGGTTTCGTACCCCAAAAGGAAAAAAGGTACTTTTTAGATCAGGTGATAGATCACTTTGTTGTCCGTCTGTCCGTCTGTCAACGCTCTTTTCTCAGGAACGCTTCGAAATTTATCGAATATGTGTATATATATGTATTTATAACTTCTGACTCTCACTTGATGTATAATTTTATGTTCCACCGTTGCGTGGAAACTGCTAGTCCGATTTCAACACATATAGGGTATCTTATCTATTGATTGGCACCCGGTATAACAGTTTAGCCATAATCAGATAAGCTTACCTGTACCAAATAGTCGATGGTGATGATGTGCTTATCCAAGTAATTCTAGGACCATAAAGAACAATGTTTCCATGGTTGGTGATGAAACATTTCTTTTCAGGAGCCGTAACATTCTTGAGTTTAGCGCGAATCGGTATAATACAATACATTTCGCAGCCTGTACCATCAGTCCCCAAGTTCATATTCCGAGATCCTCCGCTTTCCTTCCAAAATAACTTGTTCATATTACCCTTTAGAGGTACTGTGTGGTCGTGTATAGGAGGATTGGTCGTCGTCTTGATTGTGGTTATTTATATGAATGCGAAATGGGAGAAAGCTCAGGACGAGGAAGCGGTTAGTAAAACATTTACCGATACTATCATTACCTTACGTGTCTAAAGGACATCTTAAGACCCCCTTAAAGACTATATTTTTTAAATCACCTCTCTCAGCAACCAATCAATTAACTGATCTGAAGAAGCGTGTAAAGCAACATGCAAATTATTAAAAACTTATTCCATGAAAAAGGAGTCATGCCGAGCGAGCGAGACGCTACGAATAGGAAACCATTCGCGGAACTACCTTCCAAACGGGGACCACGTACGGAAGGCAGTTCTGGCGGTGGCAATAACCACTGGACTATTAAAGCACCAATAACTTTAACATACTGAGATCAAGTTATCCGACCTACTAGGTAACCCTGAAAACTAACGAATCGTGTTCAGACTCCTATTAAATATATTTTGATTTGATTTTGCCCGTCACGTTTCAGGTAAGTTACAACACGAAAACAATAAAAATGTTGGAGTAGTACAAAAATAAAATTCTAATGTTTCACAGGCTATGAAAGACTCTACAATATTGAAGCCAGATGTAAGTGACATCGGAATATTAGTGATAAGTGCAATAACTCAGCAAGGAAGCACAAATCAATTAAAAGGTAAACTTAGGCCTAAGATTAGCTAATAGTGAGATACGTAAGTGAGTACCTAATTGTACTCAGTGTAGGTACCTACTCACGCAAGAGCTTGTTACGTCCTGCGATAATATGGTATTATACCCATTTTTTAAAAGTATCTCAATTAGATTCTATAGTGCTAATAAACTACTAAAAAATACAAAAATATTCATTCGATAAGTGTCATAAAATTTTAATTTTGCGTTTTTGTATTAGACGAAAACGCTGGTCGTAGCGGACGCCATAATGTTCTATGGTCATGACGTCAGTGGTCTGCGTACTTACCTAAACTAATGCACTGATGTTGCAAATAACAGTTGATACTTTTTAGTTCACGTAATCAGCCGTATGACGAAATAACATTGCGCCTACTATTTTAAAACAGATAAAAAAAACGAAGTACAATAAATTGAATTTTAAAATTTAATTTGTTATTTTATTTACAAAAACTAACATTTTCAGACTACTTTTTGCCTAAGCTGTATCAATAATAAATGTATATTTAGATTTTTGTTCGCATAGGTACCTACTTTTATATAAAAGCATGGAGGTGACCAGCCCTTGTGGTAGTAGGTACAATAAAAAACCATAGTTCGTTGGACTTGTCTTGACCAATTTCTAATATTCAGGATCTCTAGGGCGCCTGGTAACATTCATAATGTTTCTGATATTCCTGTTTCTCTACGCATCATACGCAGCGAACATAGTCGCTCTTCTGCAGTCGAATTCCAATGAGATCAAAACTCTGGCAGACCTGCTCAACTCAAGACTGGAGCTGGGCGTCGAGAATGAAATTTATAATAAGTATTATTTTCCGGTAAGTATACGTTATCAGAAATAAAAGAGTGCAAATTAAGAAAACGATGAATTGCCCAAACAAACGTACCTAATACCAAAATTATTTGTAATTCGAGCATATTTCCACCATATTATGTTATTTTTTGTACTCAAATAGTATTTATGTCCCTAGAAGTTTTAATTTTTCAAAATACTTACCAAAATGAAATGTAAGCTAGTCGCATTTTGCTTATTTTTGCGTCGAATATAAAATATGTTCTCGTCCTATTTGTTTCGTATTATTAACAACAATATCTTACGTTTTGTTTGATATGGTACAAAGCTTGTATTGTCTATTATCATAATAACAACATTAAAATAAAATATATTTAAATTAAAAATCCAATTAAAAATTTTGGTATTACGGAACGCAACCAAATTTAAACGGCTAGGTATATTGCTATCGTCCACGCGCTCTCGCATCAGCTCAACAGAGATACCTAGCGATATGTGGGCCGATATCCGTTTTACGAAGCACAGTTCGCTTCGCATAGGTACTTATTCCCTCTATTTTCTGTCACCGTCTCCGACACATAACACATTTTGTACATACACAACTGGTCAGTACCTAGTAGATAAATATGTATGACGTATTTTTTATTTTTTCCCACAGATTGCCACAGAACCTGTGCGAAAGGCAATTTATGAAAACAAGGTGTTAAAATTTGGATACAAACCCAATTTCATGAGCCTAAGGGAAGGTTTAAGCAAATTGCGAAATGTTAGTAGCAATTTAAAATACTTACTATTCTGTACCTAAATATACCTAACACGTATGTGTTCATCGATTATCCAATGGTAGTGTTATTATAATTTTATTGCAATTCTTACAGAAAGATACTCCGTTCGCCTTCCACATGAATCTAGGCATGGGGTACAATGTACTCGAGGAAATGTTCCACGAACACGAGAAATGTGATCTTCACGAGATCGCCTACTACCTAAATGCCAAACCATGGACGTGTGCGAGAAAAGCATCGCCTTATAAGGAGATTTATAAAGTTGGGTAAGTATTGAATTAATCTAGCCTTACACACCATCAAACAAAATACTAGCTTCTGTCTAGACGGGTCTTCAATTCTATAAATTATTTTTTACTAGGATAAATCGACTCGGCGAGCACGGTTTGAACGACCGAGTATCTCGAATCTTCTACGTCCGCAAACCTGTGTGCAACATGAGGGGCGGAAACTTTGCATCAGTGAACATGGTGGACTTCCATCCAGTGCTATTGTGGATGGTGTACGGAATGGCACTATCAGGGTTTCTGCTGGTGGTGGAAGTACTAGTTCATCGGAGGCAGAAGCCAGAAGATAAGAAGCCGTTGGAAAGGGAATGAGAGGAGAATATCGGTTGAAAGCAATAGTAGAGTCGTGTGGGTTAGGTAGCTCAACAGAGAACTCTAGAGAAATAATCCGGGAATCTATATAAAACTTGTCATTTTTGTAGTTAAGATATAATTATTTGTACTGTAAGCATTGTATTTGAGTACATGTAGGTATCTTTACATGGTTAGTAACAGAATCTATAAAAAACTTGTCATTTTTGTAGTTAAGATATATTTATTTGTACTGTAAGCATTGTATTTGAGTACATGTAGGTATCTTTACATGGTTAGTAACACAAATAAAGTATTTTCTTTCTAACTTTCCTTGTAATCGAATTTTGTAGATAGCCATAGGTACTTTAGATGTCGTAGCCAAAGCATAATGGTTTATTGCTTGAATTAAGTCGGATAACACAAGTTTCTTATACCGGACTTAAACATAGCAAGCCTAGTAGTGTGATATTCCGCTTCAATACCACACCATAAGTATTTAGTCCAGTCAACGCAAGATTATGGATGGTAAGTCGAAAACAGAAAGTTTGAATTCGGATCTTTGTTTGGACTAGTTTGCATAAGAGACAAACATACTAAAAGCCCCCATCCCCCCTGTGAAACCCATCCATGGGATGCCATTTTATGCAACTTCCGTGGCAATTGTAGCAAATGGTAGAGCACAGCATGGAGGCCTTCCTACACCCCACATCTAACTCTACTGCAGTTAATGGCGGCAAAATATTTAGCCTCAATATCTCTTCCGTCCGGTGCAGCTGGATATTTGGTTTGGGAACCCCCTCTTTTGAGCACTAACTGACTGGACTAATTACCCTGTTCTGATTTTGTGAGTTTTTTGGGTGAGAACTACGCAAACACATTTCATCCAAATAGATTGTGCTGAATTAAATTTAGCATTATCCCACGGCAGGAATCGAACTCGCAAACTCCTGCCTCGCAAGTGGATATTCACCCGTTGCGCAACTCGCCTCTTGTCAAATTTCCCGTGATGTTCTGTTCGTCCCACGGGATTTTAATACGCCGAATTAAAATTATGTCCTGCTTGTCCCACCAATCGTCCAAGCATTCGTAACTAATTTCGTAAAGACAAAATATTTTCTTGCTGGTCAATGCCAAAGTTTTATATGATTCACGTGAACTTCACATGAGAAATTCCTCGCAGTGTTATTTGGGCTTTTCCGCTTAAGCATTATCAAAGCTACACGATAATAATTGTTCATCGATTAATGCTACCCTAACATCAAACCTCATAACAAATTCAGCAGAAAATTAGCTAACTGCCAGCAAAACTCAACCCTTACCATTAGGAAGGAATTAAAATTATCATAACCAACAATTTGCGTCGTTTAAACTATAACAAGCTTAGCTTCAATTACTAATTTAAGTATACGGATTTGACAAATAATCCTCTATTTCTCTGTATACGATACACGTCATTGATGAAAGACTTTCTTATCATGAAGGTCTTCAAACTCTTTGTGTATTTGAGCCTTTGTTCTGGAATCTCAGCTAGGTTGACTGATGAAATAAGAATGGTTTCTGATGTCATCACATCTTATGCACCACCTACTGCAGTTGTCGTTAACGTATCCTGGAGATTTTGTGAGTTAAGTAAAGCCTTGCATTTTCTATAAATAAGCCACTTGTTTAAAGAATGAACTGAACTGGTCGATTTGTACCTTCATATAGGTAATTAAAAACATTAGCTTACTCATGTCTATTTTTAGCTGAAAGATATAGTTTAATGTCTCAATTGATGAAATCAAAGAAAACCAACACCGCTCAATTCGTGTCTGATGTAAAGGATATTGATAAATTCGAACCTATAAGCACCCTGATCGTCACCGACCTGAACTGTGATGGCAGTAGGAGTTTTCTTGAGCAAGTATGTATAGCTAAGTATACAGGTTGACCCCCAATATCTGCACAACCGAAAGTGGGAAAAACTCATACATATTACACAATTTAAGAAAGATTCCAGCTGGTGTAATGAGAATGTCATGTAAAGAAGTATGACACACACTTCGATCAAAAATAAGGAGTTCGCGGCCTCCCCCGTAGATACCTAGAGCCTTACAAAAATGTCACTCAAAATTGGGTTCGTTTTGTTTTGACGCAGACAGTTTGCGCAGAGCCTGACAAGTTTTTTCCATACGGAACAAGAGATTGGTGGAGTCGAATTCATTTTATTTTATTTTTTAAGTAGGTAGACCTGAGAATTATATACCTACCTACTCAGTTTATTTTCTATAAGGATTAATTAACAGAATTCAGGTAAAGATAACGAATCATTTATTGATGAAACTACAAATTGGTGTCTCAACAGTAGGTATTTATACAAAAGGGTCATTTCAGACATACAATAATTTAAACTTACAATACAATTTCAGGCAGGCACTCTAGATTAAAAAGAACTGGTTCCTGTCTGCGGCTTTGCAAGAGTTTGACAAAAAATAAACGTTTTATAAATTCATACTTCTGGTAGGTAGGTAAGAACCTAGTCTTTCTTTTATTAGAGAGTCTACGCAAATGAAATTTTAGGGCGGGCCAACTAGTTATTTTAAAAATCATCAACTAGTAATATTAAACTTATTTTTATGAAAAATATATTAATACATACTATAAATGAAAAAAAAAATTTAGAAGAAATAGCCTCTCCATTTATCAATTTAGAACAAAATTAATATTTTAACATAGGCAAACCAAACAACAATATTTTATGCTGATTTCACAAGTATATGACTCACATCTCAATATACGGGTACAAAATATATATAAACTTACTGAAAATAAGAAATTCCATCCTTTTTCAGCACTTTGGACGAGTGATTCTTGCATTTTTTGTACCCATGCTTTTTGTCTGAACGCTAAAATGACACTAGTTGAAAAGCTCCCCTAACATGTCAAAATGTTCCTCTTTTGCTACTGAAGGTGCAAAGGTGCGCATTGTGAATCTAAGGGGGGCCGTCAAAGCCGAAAATTTTTGATCGAAGGACACACAGAATAAATGGATTGTGTGAAAGATGAATTTAGTAAGGGAGGTGTGAGTTCGGACATGACGGCTGATACGGGAGAGTGGAACAAAATATACGTTGTATTGTGCCGCCGCCCAACGTAGTGTGGGAAAGGGACAGGAAGATGTTGATGAGTTTCAAATAAATATCAAAAACCATCAAATAAAGCAAAGAGTACTGGCTAAACAGCTACAATAAATGTGTTACGCACTATGAACATAATTATTAAGTATTGCCTATAATTAATAATCCATTGTTACAGGCAAATAAAGATGACATATTCAGTAAACCATACCGATGGCTCATTATTGGAAATGTAGATGAATTCAGTAAATCAAATGAACTCACAGCCTTGAAAATACTAGTCAATTCAGAGGTCATGATCGCTGAAAAAACAAAGGATAACACGTTTGTTTTGAAATTAAGTACGTTTTATATTTTAACCTATCGATTACTAGGTAGGTACTGTTAGGTTAAATTATTCTGATTTCAGTATATCGCATAGATATAACCAGCAGTTATATAACCGAAGAAATTGGTATTTGGTCGGCTATTGATGGATGTCAGATATCTAAGTTTGTGGCTCAAAATTCAATGGTGATAAGAAGAAAAGATCTTAATGGGAAAATAATAGCGGCTTCTCATGTCATCACTGATAATAGGACAAGGACCGATATTCACGAATTAGATAGGTACTAAATGATTAGTAATACCTAATAAATTTTTAGCGCAGTCAACATGTCATCCTCATTTTTTACTCTTGTGATGATCCACAGAGATTTGAAGACGGACAACATCGCTAAAATAACTTACCATCTCATAGCACCCCTGTACGACTTTATGAATGCAACGAAAAATCCGGTGTTCACAAATACTTGGGGATATTTCGTAAACAACTCTTGGAATGGAATGGTAGGAGATATCGATAGCGGGAGAACTGAACTTTGCGGTATTTAACCATATATTTTTACCGCAATAATAGAAAAACTAACAACGCTGTTAAAAACGATAGAATATTCTAGCTTTGTCATTATATTTTACATGTTTCTGCCCGCGGCTTCGCACGCGTTGTGTCTACGGACCCGTTTAAAGTACCCTATGCTTGATTCCAGGTCTAAGGCTACATCAATACTTAATTTCAGCCTGATCCGTTCAGGAAGTCCGTCAAGTGTAAGAAATTATTTGTAAGCCTATAATATAATATTTTATAAATATATTATAATATAACTATTAGTCTATAAATAAAATAAAAGTAATTTTGGAATGATGTGGATATTATGTTGTTATCCAAGTGTTTGTACTTATTACCTACTAAATACTGTAATAAATAATTATTAAAATCAAATGTTAACTTTTCTTTTCAGGAACCGTATCATTCATGAGTTTAGCCCGTATCGGTATAATACAATACATTTCGCAGCCTGTACCATCAGTCCCCAGATTCTTATTCCGAGACCCTCCGCTTTCCTTCCAAAATAACTTGTTCATATTACCCTTTAGAGGTACTGTGTGGTCGTGTATAGGAGGATTGATCGTCGTCTTGATTGTGGTTATTTATATGAATGCGAAATGGGAGAAAGCTAAGGACGAGGAAGCGGTTAGTAAAACATTTACAAGTACCATAATGTACCTCGAGTACCTACCTACCTACATAAAAAGCCAGCAAATAATACATCCTGCAAACCAAATGATCATAAAAATTAGCTTAGCTGTTAGATAGCAGAGGACAACGACGGTGGTTAGGTATTTGCGTTATATACAAGTAAAGCACATTATAAATAACTGATGCCGCCGCCGCCGCCAGATCGTAGAATCTGCCCATTTGTAGAAAGGCTAGGCCAATTACGAAACGAATGCTGTTTTTTTTTTTTTTTTAAACCTTATTAATCCTCCACGAGATGGCTATGTAACGTTTAGCTATATTGTTGATGGTTCAACAATCAGCATAGGCAATTAATTGAATTGCTCTGTTTTGCAATTGGCCTCGTCGTTCTACGAACGGGCTGATTCTATGATCCGGAGCGACATAACCACAATAGTTATCTAAGCGGAAGCGTATGATTCGTCTGTCACGTTTTTGGTAAGTTTCACCACGAAACCAACAAACTTAGGTAGATAACATTAGTAATGTACACTTGATTTATAATTCAGGTTACGAATGACTTTACAATATTGAAGCCAGATGTGAGTGACATCGGAATATTCGTGATTAGCGCCATAGCTCAGCAAGGATCTACAAACGAATTAAAAGGTAAACTAAACTTATGTTGGGTATCAAAAATGCTTTACATTGCATGTTCTGGCACGAGATCTAGATCTATTTAGTTTCCCAGCCTAGCACACACAAGAGCTAGGTGACTAACCCTTATGCTAGGCTAGACTGGGGCTATGATATAGCACAATTTATTTTAACCGTGAAAACCTCTTAGAAGCCTTCTGCTTCGACTTCTCCTGCTCCTGGTTTTCCTTGTAATAAATGAATAAATAAACAGGTGTCTTAACCAATTTCTAATGTTCAGGATCTCTAGGGCGCCTGGTAACATTCATAATGTTCCTGATATTCCTGTTTCTCTACGCATCGTACGCAGCGAACATAGTCGCTCTTCTCCAGTCGAATTCCAATCAGATCAGAACTCTGGCAGACCTGCTCAACTCGAGACTGGAGCTAGGAGTCGAGAATGAACCTTATAATCGGTATTATTTTTCGGTAAGTACAAACATAAACCAAAGAAAATTGGAGTGTAGTGGTTCAATGTCACGAGTTAATACAATAAAAAAATGAGTAAATTCATTTCTTATTGATTCGTAGGCGGCGACAGAACCGGTGCGAAAGGCCATTTATGAAAACAAAGTGTTAAAAGTTGGATACAAACCCAATTTCATGAGTCTGGCGGAAGGTGTAAGCAAAATTCGAAATGTAAGTAGGTAAGGTACCTTCGATCCAGGTATTTGCCAAGGTAATACGACTTTTTAGGGTAGGTACCTATGTTATGAACTTACGAATGAGGGTAAGTATACCTACCAACCAGTGACGAACTAGGAATATGCAATTTTAAGCAATTTTAGGCTTGTATGGTAGAAGAGCAGAAATAATGCGCACAAGTTTCAATTTGTTTCTAATCATTATTTTTACAGAAAGATACTCCGTTCGCCTTCCACATGAATCTAGGCATGGGCTACAAAATAGTAGAGGAAATGTTCCACGAACACGAGAAATGTGACTTACACGAGATCGCCTACTACCCAAATGCCAAAGCATGGACATGTGCGAGAAAAGCATCGCCTTATAAGGAGATTTATAAAGTTGGGTAAGAATGTCGCTGAGCTGTATAAGATTTTCGAAGTGATGAATTTACAACTAACATACAAACAAATTGGTCAGTTTGGACAGTCTAGCTAGGATAATGAATCCCCAATGTGGAGTTGGCACCCTTGGTGGAGAAATGCCTAATCCCTCTCTCTGATACGAGGCCCGTATCCGTCGGTCGGTGGAAAGGGAGCGTGTGAAATTTATGTTCCATAATTAATGTTAAATATTTTCTATTAAATAAAATAAATAATGCTGGACAATTCACACAGCATTATCTAGCCCCAAGGTAAGCGTCTGCGTCGCAGGCAGCCTTTCGCCCACCGCACCACATCGGTCGTTTCTATTATAATAGACGTTAACCTATTTACTAGGATAAATCGACTCAACGAGCACGGTTTGAACGACCGATTCAATCGAATCTTCTACGTCCGCAAACCGGTGTGCAACATGAGGGGCGGAAACTTTGCATCAGTGAACATGGTGGACTTCCATCCAGTACTATCGTGGATGGTGTACGGTATGGCACTGTCTGCGTTTCTGCTGATGGTGGAAGTATTGGTTCATCGAAGGCAGAAGCGGAAGAGGAATGAAGAGAATGTCGGTTAATAATTAAAGTAGAGTCATGTAGCTCAACCTTTCACGTACCAAGGCTTAAAACTCGGTAGGTATTGCCCTTGAGTGCGACTTGCGCGTTTTGCGCCCGGCCGCAGGAAAATGAAAAATACTGCAAATATCCTCATTAGACCTATTAGAAATGCTATATTTTCAGAATCTAAGTCGCCAGTATTTTTAAATCAGTTTTCGGGCATTCTTAGTTTGATACTTACTATTCCTCAGGAGTTAAAACAAAAATTTGCTTGCTAGTGTACCTAGTCGACTTCGTAGATATTTTGCTCTATGTTAAGCTTATATTATAATTGGTTTATTGCTTGAATAAAGTCTACCAAACCAAACTCGTTTCGTTTTTCGAATCTTTGCAACAATTGATTTGCAACATTGTTCCAAATATATTGATTGTTTATTTTGTCAAAAGCAGACTTGATCGAGTGTTCTAAGCATGGAACGTCTGCCAAGAGTGTGTAATTTTTTTAAATTTTTATTTGTTTTTGTTAAATACCTACCTCTATCTAACCGTTCGAAGCCGGGGCGGGCCGCTAGTACTTTATAATATCCCTGCCTTTATACAGCCAACTCATATAATAATAAATGCAATAGGTACAGTTATTTTCGTATATTTTTATGTTTCTAGTTTAATTACATAACCTACATTAAGGTACATAGGTGTACTCTTAAATTTCACAGTTTATCTTTGGTTTCATCTTACTTCTTTTTTCACATAAATTTGTAGAACTGTTTCATTATGTAGGTACCTACTTCAATTTCTCTTAGTGATGCTTTCACGTTCTGGCGTCTCTTCTTCGGGAATATCGAAGTTGATACGCTTTGCTCTCGGTATATCAACACCCCTCACTTTCCAGAACCGAGGAGTATTGTAAATTGGGATGGATTCCTGATTTTGCTTTAGTTTTGGAGCTGGTTTTTGTTTTGGTGGGAATGGGGTTTTCTTGCAAACTTTGGGTGGCGCCGCCGTCGCTGGTGCCATGTCTGGAGTCCAGAAGGTATTTTCGTCGACTGTAAAAGAAATAGTAGGTACCTCTATGATATTTTTCCGAAAAACTTAAAATATCACTAATCTCTCGAGACTATTTATAGGTATAATTTTCAACCTTTCGATCAGAAACTGATACTCGTAGAAAAAAATAATATGATGCGAAGCGAACATACGAATGTAAACGAAATGAACCCTTATAAATTCGAAATATAAAATGATCAATTTAAATTCAAATGAAGAACATTTCGTTGGTTTTTCCTAAGGCACCCATTCCACTCATACCTACAATATTTGGTCCAATGTTCATTTGATCAAAGAAATTAGATGACTTCATCCAAATTACTAGGAACACCGACATTTTGATAATCAAAAAGTTTTATTCCAGATCCAAGAGCAAAATTTAAGCAAAATTTCAGCCCGATTTTCCGAGAAGTTTAGGCGTGCAAAAGTAACAATCATCCATCTATACCAAACTTTCGCATTTATAAATAAAGTGTGATATGATTTCATTTGAAATCAACTACATAAATTACCTACTTAGGAATCGTGGACAAAGATACCTATTTGACGAGTAGAATGGGCATCCGTTCAAGAAATTTTATCATACTTAGACCAAGATATTGGATGAGTGGAATGGGACCCTAACGCATTGGATACCTACCTACGCTGAGCAAGGGCCTTTTTCGAATTTCGAAGATAAAATTAATGGGTTTATTTTCGTGTAGGAATTAAGTAGCTCCCTATTTGATAAGGTAGACGTAGTAGGTACCTACCAAGTAGGTAAGCAAAGTTTTATAATAATATAATATGCGTGGATGAAATGAGTAGGTAGATATAGGTATTCAATTCAAATATACACTCACCATCACAACTATTTTCTTTCCTGGATTTTGCTTGGTTAGAAATAACCAAAATAAATGAATCGCTGAATTCCATATCTTCTTACACCAAGATGTTACACTGTTAAATATCACTCTAATTCTGACGCAAGTAACTTTTTCGGTGCCCTTAAATACAAAATAGGTACTAGACACCTAATGAGGTACCCATAAAATAAAAAAGTATTTACCTACCTAATTAATAGATGTATCTATCTAATGCGTTTGTTCTTTCCCAATGAAAACGAAGAAAGTGATAATTAAATAGTAAATAGCAATTTGCTAATTGGCTATTAAAGTAGGTAGGTCATTTGAAATCAAGTGTAATTAACTAATTAGTAGTAACATAGTAACATTAAATTTCAACCTGTGATTTCAACCAAATGTCTCTATTAAAGTAGGTAGGTCATTTGAAATCAAGTGTAATTAACTAATTAGTAGTAACATAGTAACATTAAATTTCAACCTGTGATTTCAACCAAATGTCTAGATTTGTCTTTGGATTCTCTGCAATAGGCAAGTCTGTCAAACTAATAGATTTTTTGCCTTGATTTATAAAACACATTCTTAAAAAAATACGATTTATTGAGCTTATTATAATGCCTACATACAATATCATGGATATTTCGTCATCCGCAAACACTTACATATAACAACACTTAAAAGTTAAATGTGGTAAGGCCTTAGAGTACCTAGAGACGGCATACCTACGAAAAAAACGTGTATACCTAAACTTACCTAGAAACTTAAATGGCTCCTTTCCGTAGTGCTGCCCTTTTGTACCTCGATATTTTTATCGAAACAAGTATTTTTGTGACGATATTTTAGCAGTTTCGTAGTGATTTTATTGTTTTCACCACGATTATGAAACAGAATTCTATAATCATATAGTCTTATAATGCTTAAATTAGAGATACAAAGTATGTGAATGCACGTACCCAACTATGGCTCGACCGCGCTCATGAGACGCAACCACTGAGAAGTTAAGAAAATGAGCTATTATAACAATGGTAATTTTTTCATGTATATTCCGAGTCAAGACTCATGCGTTTAGACACGTGCCAGACCTCCTTAGAATTAAAGATCAAAGTTCACCAAACCAGTTTATTGAACAGTCTGCAGTTAGCTCATTTGTTTCAATTGTAGGTAAATACTAGTTCTAATTTGTTTATACTATTTGATTCAAATTTTCTTTGTTAATAAACGTTGTGTTCATTTAAGAAAAAAGGGTACCTACTGAAATGAAACAACAAGCTACTTAATTGCAAAATATATTGTTTGTATGCAACAGTGATTTGTGAGATAGTATATTTATATTTGTATAACAATATGGGTATAACAATGTGTAATCTGTATCTTTAGCGTAGACGCTATCTATGCTTATATTATAAATGCGAAAGTGTATTCGTTTGTCATTCAGTCACGGCTTAACTAAGAAACCGGAACCTAACTAAGAAAGGATGGAGAGTAACATAGGCTACTTTTTGTCTTAGTAAAATAACAAACTCCCATGGTAGAGTTACAGGAATATCCCCCTAGATATTATATGAAATACGAATTTAACGGGGATGAAACCGCGGGGAACAGCTAGTATTATTTATTATTATAATATAAATCACAAAAAGATAGACACCACATTTTATAAGCAATTCAACAAGTCTCATTCATTTATTATATTATATCACAAATTTAACACAGACTCCCACATTTTTAATTAAACAAGCAATGTAATCCGTAATCCGTCTTATTCATTTACAGTATAAATCAAAAATTTAACACAGACGCCACCTGTAATTTCGATTGTAGAAGCAATGCAACAGTCTCATTCATTTACACATTTGCAATATACCCACCTAATTAAAAAATTCAACTAATACTACACCTAAATTTTCAATTTTACAAGTACCTAATGTAATCAGTCTCATTCATTTACAGTATAAATCTCAAATTTACATTATTTCTATTAAAGTACTGGATCGCGCTGGCACTAGTGGCTGAAACAAACATGAAGAATAAATTTATAATGCAACATTATTTGTCAGCCTACAATTATAGACTCTAGAAAGGTACTGGGAAGTTCAACTTTGAAAAAAAATCTAAAATCTTAAAGAAATTCTAAAAAAAAAGGTGAAGGTGCCACATCGTTTGCGAAATAACTTTATTTTGCATGGAAATAATTTGCTAAGGGAGGATTTATGGAAATGTACATTTTAGAGGGGATTTGAAGTATGGTAGGCTTTAATATTACTTTGGGTCAGATTTACTTATATTTTACTTAAAACTTAATATTCATTAATATCAAAATTTAAGCCCTTTGGAAAAATAAAGGTAGTCAAGTTTGTTAATGCATTTATGCATTACTTTGCAATAGAAGTTTGTGGGAGTAAGGTCAAGTAAAATACTTACTAAAAAGATTCGTGACGGTACGGCATCCTCTCGCAGTCTTGTTATTTAAAGTTCGATTGAAGCAAGTTTCTTCAAAATGAAGAGAACGAACGAAAATATCTTTCGTACCAAACTTCAAATTTTCTACTCCAATTGAGTCCAGCCACTTTTTCTTTTACCGTAATTTTCGGGTAACCTAGAACGTAAAAAACCAGTTGAAAATTAATACACTACAATTTACACATATCAATAAATATGAAAACATCGATACCTATGAAAAATGCCTTGAAGGACAACACTATCGCCAAACAAACAGTTTCATGTTTTCTTTAATTACACTTAAAACTTACAAAAATAAGCTACATTCGGTATGAATTTTATGTAAACTATTCCTATGAAAGCCAACACATAAGGTATTTATTGTATTATTTGGTAATTTAGCAAAATAAGAATACGTACCGGTGTAATGTTATGTTTGGACGATTTTCACTTGTTTTTAAGCCGCAACCTACCAAACTGCTGTTTGGCATCTTCCTATTAGCTTTCTTTCGCTTACTATATAAGTATTCACATGAAAAAGTCCCGAACTCAAATAATTTTAGAATTTTTACTGTAAATGCAACTCTCGTTGACAGTTTACATACCTGAAAGTTAAATGGCGAACCGGCCTCAATCATGCTTTGCTATGACGTCACGTTTCAATGTTGCCAAAAATAGGTTTCGCACATTATATTGATGTCTCTTTTTACATTGGTTATTGTAGGTAAGATAAAACGAGATAGCTATAAGTTTATGAGTTCAATATCGATTTAGATCATATTTGTATAACCGAAAGTTCCTATAGAACAATACGCCGTCTCTATATACCTATACTCTAAGGGTAAGGCACATTCAATTACAAAACGTATCAAATACCGAAGACATGTGATTTGAGGGGCTAAATGAAATAGTTTTAAGTCCCTTGAATGTCCTAAAAATTTAGGAAACAACCCCATATGTTTAAATGCATGGTGAATTACATAAAAATTACTTACATAAAAATATAAAATCACAAGCTCTCGAACCGGCGAGAATCGAACTCGCTACTCTGGGCCTCGATTGGGAAGAGAAATTAATGCGCCTCGGAAAGTCGCATTAATTTCATGCTTACAAATTCAAAATTGAACACAAAACAAAATTAAGCTAAAAATTGTAGGCCGTAAATTGAAAAATAGGCAAAATTATATTATATTTAGTAATTAAACTACCTTACATTATAATTAGACCAAAAAACACAAAATGAAAATCTAATCTTAAGCATATCTCTAAAACTAAGGTTTTGGTATTTCAGTTTCATTGATTTAAATGTTCCACACTGCAGAATTAACATCATACGACGTGAATTTTGAGAATAACTCGATACAAAAAGATTTCTGTGGTATTCCGACTGTTCACTGGGATAGCCCTACAGTTATAGATTCATCCCGATTTACATACCTAAACTGTATCAAATGATATGCAAGTATGGGCGAGTTTTGTTACAATGTAACAGAATCAGTTATTATTACCGTTCATTAACCATGTAAGGTAGGGCCTGAAATTCATACTACATGATAAACAAATGCCATATCTTTCACTATGATAGAGCATAAAAAAACATGGTTACGGCTACAGCAAGTGTAGACGGTATTTCATTGCATACGGCAAGTGTAGACAGTGTTTTAAAAGCTACAGGCTTCTAAGAAATTAATAAATCCCAAAAATTTACGATCTCGACGGGATTCGAACCCGCACCTTCCCCTTCAGCGCAGGGTTGCTCTTTTTCCAACTAAGCTACGTGATCTTATCTAGTCGACCCGTAAATCTTTGGGAGTTCTTTCGGCACTTACGCCTTAGAATCAAGCAACGGCAAAACCTCTCGTCAAAGAACTAAATGTAAATTTGGTCTTTGAGCAGAATTGGATAACTTCATTGTTTCCTCTGTAGGTGGCGCTGACGGCGTAAGTGCCGAAAGAACTCCCAAAGATTTACGGGTCGACTAGATAAGATCACGTAGCTTAGTTGGAAAAAGAGCAACCCTGCGCTGAAGGGGAAGGTGCGGGTTCGAATCCCGTCGAGATCGTAAATTTTTGGGATTTATTAATTTCTTAGAAGCCTGTAGCTTTTAAAACACTGTCTACACTTGCCGTATGCAATGAAATACCGTCTACACTTGCTGTAGCCGTAACCATGTTTTTTTATGCTCTATCATAGTGAAAGATATGGCATAATAAATAAACACCTTAGAGCTACAGGCTTGTTAGAAAGGTGAACAGAGTTCAAGCCCAGCATGGTACTATTATGAAATGTTCAATGATTAATTACTACTGATCATTCCTGCAACTTTCCATGAACAAACTTAATACAAGATTGTACCTCATCATGATCAGCTAACATACTCTGCAGTTTATCCTCTACATCTGCCATCAAGTCTTTTGCCAAAGATCCCTTCTTCAAAGCAGTCAGACAAAAGTTAGTCAGCGCCTTAAAGCACTGCTTTCTTTGGGCATTATGAGGCTGGTTGTCCCAGATCGGCGTCGCTTTCACATATCCCCAAGCCATGAGAACATACTGTATTACCGACTCCCAATGCTGGGATTCTACCAAAATCTTTCCTTGTTCTACTAAAGCCTTTTTAAATGCGATCAGGTGTGTGGAGACACGTGAATAAGCCGGAGAATCGGTCTTTGATGTGAGACGTGAGGTCGGCAGGCTTTTAAAGATATTGGATTTTAGATAACCTAGCTTTTCCTCAAGTGGTGCAATGTCAGGCATGGGCATGTTCTTTCTGATCTCGTGTTCAACTTCGGGATGTTGATGTGTGATGTTTTTTATCATATGGATCAGTTGTGTGGGGCTGAGGCCTTTCAGTGCAGAGTCGATCGGACCTTTGTAGTCTGAATCGAAGGTTCTGTCCATCCTGCATCTCTTAATGGGTGGCGTAGTTTTGATTGGGCTAGTGAGCTTGAATTTTTTAGGAGTGCTGATGTCACTGAAGTCTATCTTTTCAGGGGTGAGAGGCACCCTTTCGTCACCGAGTAGGAGGCGTTTTCTGGGCGTGGAGCGAAGGGTGATATTAAGTTTGTAGGGGGAGAGACGGCTGGGGATGTCTTTTGGCGGTGTGCGGATGGTTGAGTGGAATGGAGAGTTGCGCTTTAGCTCGATGTCCGGTGACCATGTTACTGGCAAACGCTTGCGACCTGGAATGTAAAGTTTTAGCTAAAACTTAAATCTGTCAGTAACAAAAATGAACCAAATAGTAATAATAAAGGCGGTGTGCCCTGGGGCTGCGCGCGCCCAACGACTAATTGAGCGCGCGCCGCCGCCATCCCGCCATGCTCAAGGTGCCCCAACTGTTGGACCAACCTACTTAAGTTTGCCCCATGGCACTTTCTATCTATCTACTCAATATATTGTCTGTGAATAGCATGGATATTTTAACAATAACCTGCTGAAACTTCTACATATACCAAGGGCCAAGTACCAGCAAACCTAGAGAGCACATATTGTCCAATCACGTTGTGGAGAGTTGGAACCGGTTACCGGAATCAGTGATCATGATCAGTGACCCCTCAGTGAACTCTTTTAAAAATAGACTGGACAAACATTTAAAGTGCACAGACAAGGACTATGATATACACACATCAGCTTCAGAGCTGCCTGTGTATTAAAATAATAATAATAATATAGCACATGTAGTTAAAGAAACAAAATGTTTAGATTAGTACCTATGTTATTCTATTAAATACTTATTTACATAACATATACCATCGCCTTAGGGTTAAAAAAAACTGTTATGATGTTAAGTATAGTGTCTGTGCTTGAATGTAAATGTCTGTGCTTGCTTGGGTATACATATACCCAAACCTTACTGTAAGAATAATTATAAATCTGTGTACATTACATTCAGTCAACAGTTTGTTGAGGGGGTTCAATGAACTGTTACAAAAATTAGCAGCAGGTCAAAGATTATACACCTCAGTTACGAAAGCTGCCTGAATATCAAATAGCAATAATTGAGACATAAATATTCCTATTCTCTAACCAAACAACTTTTGTTACATAATGGAAGTCTAAAAATCTTGTTCAGAATTACCTCTTGATTGTATCAGCATTTCATCTGGCGATGGTGCAGGGCTGAGGTACCCCGACGGCAGGGCAGGCGATAACTCTCTATGATTGGTGAGGGTCTGAAGCGGGGTTACTCGGAGTCGGTCCAGGCGGGCGGGGATCTCGGCCAAGGCGGCGCGAGTCCGCCGCCCGCCTTCTGGAGTCACCGCGCCCTCCATAGTCGCTGAAAATAATACATTGTGATATCAGTGGCTGGCTATAAATATGCATGTCTCTTCGATTTTTGTTTGATTAAGGATAGCATCATGACTGGCAGACTGGCACTGTAGAGCTGTTAGGTCGGTCTGTGTGAGAAAGAGTCAATATGCTGAAACGAAGGATGATAACCCGATGGTAACATTGATAACGAGAGTGGAAGAAACATGCAGACTTGAGCTTGTGCTGTTTTGAGTTGAGGGCAGTAAACGAAGAGAAATACTGCGGCTGCTGAGTAATCATTAGGTAGGTATAATGTGTATTGAGAACATCCAGAATAGTTAGATCGCGAGTAATTATGCCCGGCAGGTTCATTATGTTCGTTAGCGAAGATGCAACAAATAAGGCGAAGTTTCACGGAGAATTGTACACTTACCGGATTTACCTGGCACTTACAACTCTCAAAGCACTTCAGTCAGCGCTTCAATCCAGAAAATAAGCACAAGACACGCAACACAAAACACTAAAGAAAATCATAGAAATAAAGTGGACTGAAATTGGCGCAAAATTTTTGACAGTTGAATGCAAGGTTGAATGAAATGAAAAAAAATGCATCAATCAAATCAACAAGCCAAGCCAAATGCAACGGTTAACGATTTTGTTTTGTTCCGGGTTTACTTCATATTTTTAGCATAGTGAAAACATTCCTAAATTAGTTGAAGAACTCGGATGAAGAGAGGATCTACATCGACTACCTACCTATTTAGAGTAGTTCGAGTCGATTCTTATTTCGATTAATGAGGTCATCACTTTCACCTAGCATAAAGTCACTTCACTAGTTTCATTTGCTCCCAAGCAACGAATCTTAACTGAGCGCGGGAATATAACAGTTATATTCCCGCGCTCAGTTAAGATTCGTCGATCCAAAATTTTTACCACTAATCGCGGACAGTTACTGTCCGCGATTAGTGGTAAAAATTTTGGATTTCTTACTTCTTCTAGCTGTAGCTACTATACTACGTCACGTAGTGTAGTAGCTAAAGCCGTCACTTTCCGCCTTTGCGGACGATTTTCACCGGATTAGATAAGTAAGTAAGTATACCTCTTCTAGTTTATAAGCCAACTACCTACTACCAACCAGTAGTGGTCCAACAAATAGACCTCATCAACGGCAGGGCCACACAGTCCCCTAAATAAACTGGATTTGACTTCCATAATCCTGTTTACTCTACCTACAATTATTGATGGTAGGTACACTTTGTCTTGTGCACTACCTGTCGAGCTTGCTGCATAGCATTGCGAAGACACTGCACGGTCTGTAAAACAGACCTTAAAGAACGATTCAACGCACGTGTTGACGTTACGTAATGTAATCTAATCACTCACACATGCAAAATCGATATATTTACAATCTCTTAATAACAAGAACACACCAAACCTCCATTCTGATTTGTATTCTGTAAGCAGCAGGACATAATTTTGCATGGCATTTTTTGAGACGTATCTTAGTTAGGTACTTACCTACTAATATTGGAGGAAACTACTATATTTATTGTGTATGATTTCCGTCCAGCCAGTCGCATAGTATTACTCGGTTCGCGGGGCAGTACGGTTGTTTTGTAATAAATAAAATAACAATATAAAATAGTACCTAACTAGGAAGTTTAACTAGATTAGGTGTACCTAGTTATCCCATGTCTCCTCTTAAACTTATGGTCTTTTGAACCAACGACATAACATACCTACCAATATTTTCTACACCTATCAAAAAGCTTGTCTAAGTAATAAACTAATAATCATGCCTTGGCAAAGACCATCTAGTGTTCCTATTGGCCAACTTTGGAGTAGATTCAAAGGGAGAGAAAGGAATGGACAACAGGCAAAAATGTAAGTTAGGCACCTATCCTAGAAATGTAACTAAGTTTATTAAGAATTTCATATTAGGTATAATTATTGTTATTTTTGTACTATTTAATGGACATTTATTTACCTAATACCTAAGTATTTACTATTAATAATGATGTGTTCAGATCGCGTATACCAAATTAAATAAGTAATACCAAAATAAAACAATTACCTACTTAGATTATATTCTTATAGCACCTAGGCATGGAGTGATAGGTAAAGTAGGTACCTACCTAAATACATAAACATTTCAATTCTTGAACATAATCAACGACAGGAATCGAACTCGCAACCGCTATCCACGGCGCCTCATTTCACCGTTTCCGGGCATAAACAATAGTTAACTGTTAGACAAGAGTGCAAAGTTGCTTTTTAACCGCGTGCTCAATTTTGATGACCGAGCAAGTGAAGGATTCTAAAATTGAATTACGAGCGTAGCGAGTGATTGAAAAATTAGAATCCTGTGCGTTAGTGAAGGAATCAAAAGAGCAAGAGGTAAAAAATCTTTGCACTCGAGTGCAACACGCAACTTTTCATCCCACCTCAGCGAGGAAAGAGTATTTTTGCTGGGGAGGATGAATTTTTTTTTCTCATTCTCCGGGATTGTCACTTTTGGTAATATTCTTTCTGATTCGATTAAATCAAAGCATTTTTAATATTTTTTAGGTATCAGATACGAGATATGGAAGATAAATACAAACAGCAATGCCTAGACCTCATGACAGAAACGTTTCTGAAAGATGAACCGCTCTGTGATATTTTAGGTGAGTTGTGGCTCGCTTCACTCACGCTATGCCATGTGATTTTCAAAAAGATAATTGGACAATTACAATACATTAGGTATGACAGAAGCTTTCATACTTGTGTTCGTTCGAAGAACATCTTGTGTTCGAAGACTTACAAGCTGCGCCTACTTTTTATAAGGGCACATCAAATTTAATGACGAAGCTACTGAGCTGAACACCAACAGCCGAATACCTAGCTGTTGAGTTTAAAAAGGTGGCAAGGCAACTTACTTAATTTAGGTAAGTACCTACCTAGGTAGTATTCACAGGGCACTTACCTACTTATTACAGATCTATGGTCTTACAGGGTCTTACTGCATCAAATAATTATTCTCCTATCACCATAAGTGCAGAATTAATTTTGACATCTATAAATATAATGAATTCGCAATAAAGATAGATTTTTAACCCTTAATACATTCTTCTCATCCCTTGTAGGGGTACCCCAAGACCCAGAGTCCATAGCCACGATACAGGCCAACTGGAAAGGCTACATATCGCAAGGTGTCAGCTTAGCATGCTTCGCGGAGAAGGATGGGCTTCCAGACCAGCTGGTGGCATTCAACATCATCATCATCAAGAGCCGGGATGATGAGGAGGAGGATATTGACCAGGTAATAATGATTAAACAAATCCTTAAAAATCCTTAATAATCATTATGACCTGGTCAGGTTATTATACTGTATAACCTATCCTTATTTATTCATTATTAACTAAGGATTTAGTTAATAATGACGGAGATTTAGTGATGATTGTGATTGATGACCAACCTGGTAAACTTTCCTATTTTTAATATTAATGTGAAGCGTGATTATGGATTATGAAGGTAGGTTCCTGCATTTGGTACCTATATGTATAAACATACCTACATAAGGATATATTATAAATAGAAAAGTTTGGATGTTTGGATGGATGTTTGATACCTTTTCATTCACTCCAACGATGACGGAACCGATCGGACTTACATTTGCATATATGTAACTCTAAGCCTGGAATCAAACATTTTTTTTAATACTTTTTCCATAAATGGGATATAAATAACATTGAAACGTTTCCATAGAAAAAACGCGTCCAAAGCCACGGGCAAATACTAGTAGGTAAGTTAATAAAATAACAACATATTATGCTCCGGATATAAAGAACATTGAAACGTTTCCATAGAAAAAACGCGTCCAAAGCCACGGGCAAATACTAGTAGGTAAGTTAATAAATAACAACATATTATGCTCCTAGCTGGCTCACTCCACTCACATTTGGATTTATGGAGTGTTTTGCTTCGTTACAAACAAATATAGAAAACTAAATAGGTACTTACTTGATTTTTGGATTGGGGTAAATGAAACCATATGACACTTATCAGACAATGCGCGTGATTTATCTTTTCTTTTTATCGTGTACATAAAATATCGCCGATATACATTTAAGATTAAATCAAAATAACACACTTGTTAACAGTGCATCAAATAACAAAACCAAATGTAAAAAAATGAGTAGGGAAGGTACCTACTAATTAACAGATTATATATTAGGCAGTACATTAACACCTAGGTACTAGCAGATTTTGATTATACAATAAGATTAGACAGAGGTAATAAGCGTAATTTAAAAATCCCTGTCCTTTCAGGTTGTTGGCGAATCTTGGAAGAAACTTCTACTCACGCTGGTGACAGCAGAAAGTCTCGTAGACGTGTTCACCGTATTTGGGGTCGACAGGTACCTCACTTCCAGTGGGCTTACCGTACTGCCAGAGCATAGAGGACAAAACATTGGCGCTAGGCTGTTTGAAGCTAGGTCAGTATTAGTGATTATCTTCGTGAGGACGTGAAGGGAATACCCAAAGAGACGACTCAAAGTGAAATACCTACACTGTGGCCGAGTTTGTATGCTCAATCAAGCAATACTGTAGCCGCTGCAGTATTGCTTGATTGAGCATACCAAATTTACGAAAGCCTACAAATTAGACAGTTAATGGCAAAGCCTAACCATGAGAAATTGTTATTCGGTTAGCTAAATAAATAGCCGAATGCAGGTATAATAAGCTGAATAACAATATAATTGACAAAGTTTAATCGATCACTACCAGGAGATCAGGGCCATGCCCATAAATCGTTTGACCCTTGTTGATGTTCATAGTACAACGCAGCCATAACCTATAGGTCAGTTTGTTGTCGTCACTGACCAAGTTTCAGATTCATGTATTGGACAGTGGGTAAAGTTGGTTATTAGAAAGGTGAATTATCAGATTCGTGACTAAACAGGAGCCCTGCCAAGTCGAGTAGGTAGACGGCCGCCACCGGGAACCGTTTTCTCCAACGATAACGAGACACTTTTCAGCTATCGATTAGGCATTCGATTGACAAATGATGTTTTTACAAATTGACATTATAGGCTAGATGGCGCTGTTAATATTCATCAACTATATGGAATTTCAGGAAACCCCTATGCCACGCTCTAGATGTTCCAGCCACTGCTACCGTCTTCACAGCGACAACTTCACAGGTACTCGCGGGTAAATGTGGCTACCAGGTCCTAGCTGAGTTAAACTATGCAGACATGATGGAAAAAGGAGTCGACTTGAGCGGCTGTCCTACTCAGAGTGCTAAGGTTATGGGCACTAAGTTCCAATTTGATCAGCAATAGGAAGGAAGATAGCACAAAATGACTTTGGGTTAGTAATAAAATGTCTTCCAAGAACAATGTGATAATGTAATTACGATTTTACAATGATATGAAAGTATTATTAATTTTTTATGTACCTACAGGTGATTTATATTTATCAATATTGTGAAAATGTAATCACATTACATTTTCGTGAAACAACACGAAGTTTATTTATTGAAAGAGATCTTTTATTTGTTTATGTAGATACCTAATATTTTAGCTGCTATAGCAGGCAATTCTTAAATGCTTCTAGGGTATTTATACTGGCTGGTCGTCACTCGTTTTGACTGCCTGGTAGAGTCTTGCAGAATGCTGGAATCGAGCCTCATCTTCTTCAAACATAATCTGCTTGTGTCGACTGTGTACCACCACGATGCAGTACACTGAGATACCTAGAAAAGAAAAACAAATTGAAATAGAAGAATCATTCGCAACTGAAAATGGATCTGCTGTTTTCCCGGAACCGCTCAAATCTTGTAACGTGTCTGACACGATTTAAGCTACAGTCAGGAGGCAATCAAGCGATTTCTTAGCCTTTTCTTATATACAGGGCGTCAATCTAACTATGCCACATGGAGGGAAAGTACCTATTCTAAATATTTTAGATAGAAAATTTTACTGAAAGGACAGACAGACAATTATTCGAAAATATTTGAACTCAGTTTAAGCTGTTTTTTGAATAAAAATGAAGTCTTCTTTCAGTAAAATTTTCTAATAAAACGAAAATCGTTAAGGATACATCTGTCTCCCCTGACGACTATCCGTGTCCGCTGTTGGTAATGATGGGTCAGCTAGATAAAATACGTACCAAGGGAAGTAACTTCCCTACAAATTGTTGGTGTTTTTCGTCAAATGCTTGATTTTAAAAGCACATCTGTTTAGCCAAGGTTTAGCCAGGTGACATTAGTCGCATTCATAAAGGAGTCTTCAATGACGACACCGTCTAGAATAGGGATGTAAACATACTATATTCACTCTATGGGTGTAAAGCTGTCACTTCAACATTGAGCCGATTCGACAGAGAAATGGTGGTGACACCATTTTAAACGTAGGTTTAGTGTGTTCGAATACCACGTTGGTGCTCAGCGCGTAAAACTCACAGGCCCGCACAAGATGCACGCTGAAGAAGATAGATTCCACCTCTAATATCTCCCCTGTGTCCTGCAGCACCAGGCTGATTCCGGTCAAGCCTAAGAGGAAGAATATGGCGGTTAGGATGCCTGTCACTATCGTCCAAGGGAGGGTTAGAGATGCCAGTTTCTGGAATAAGTAAGAATTTTCATATTTTATCGGAAACATTTAAGCAGAGCCCCGAGTCTGGTGGATGATAGTATAGAGACGTCACCGTGACGTCTACTTTTTCTATTGGATTTGACACAGCGCCTCTATCGTGTGGACAGGGAACTACGCAAATCCCTGAGACGTCACGATCACGTCTCGATACCCAGAGCCCCGAGTCCGGTTGACAATAGTATGTTAACCATGTCAACCGAACTCGGGGCTCGGGTCTAAAGTCGTGATTTTGGAGACAGTTTTCAATGAATGTTTGTCATTTCAGATCTGCTCAAATTAGATTTGCGTCTAATGATTCGGGTGTTTATTTTGCTATTTCTGCTGTCTTGATAGGTACTACCCTATAATGCAACCGAAACTAAAGCTACAAAATTATTGGCACCATATTTTCATTCACATTACTTTAGCAGCCAAATACAATAAAGACTAAGCCACTTTATTATTAGTTTCCAAAACAATACTAGATGGAGCCTCTTAGTTTTATTCTTTGTTCATTCTACTGAAATATATTTGGATTACTACATAAAAAGTTACCTTATTAGCTGCCACGATCAGAAGAACAGAGCTGACTAGATGGGTGCCACTGACCACTGCCGCTGTGATGTATAAGACATACTTGTGAGTGGAGATTTTGCCATCCTTGCCCAAGGGTACCAATGTCACTAGAAGACTATAGGCTGTTAGCTCGAGGAGTGCCCAAATCTGGAAAATGCTTGGAACATAAGAGAAGAAATTTAGTTAAAATACAAGGTTGTAGTACCTACTAAGGTTCAAATCAGCACCATTAGCCGTAGACGGATGGAAACATCCCAGTTTTTTTGTTGGTTTGGATTGGAATCATTAGCCGTCAAAGGGGCTAACCAAACAGATGATTTTGATTGTTTTGTTTGTCAAAAGCAGACTTGATAGAGTGTTCTAAGCATCGAAAGTCTGCCCAGACAGAGTTAAAATTTTAAATTTTTAGGGTTCCGTACCCAAAGGGTAAAAACGGGACCCTATTACTAAGACTTCGCTGTCCGTCTGTCCGTCTGTCACCAGGCTGTATCTCATGAACCGTGATAGTTAGATAGTTGAAATTTTCGCAAAAAATGTATTTCTGTTGCCGCTATATCAACTATACTAAAATATATTTGGATTAGGTACTTTAAATACTAAAAAACCGAATAAAATTAATATTTAAGGGGCTCCCATACAACAAACATGAGTTTTTTGCCGTTTTTATAGATAATGGTACGGAACCCTTTGTGCGCGAGTCCGACTCGCACTTGGCCGGTTTTTATAGATAATGGTATGGAAGACGGAACCCTTCGTGCACGAGTCCCACTCGCACTTGGCCGGATTTTTTATTATTCTTTTTTGTTAAATAGGTACCTCTATCTACACGTGCGAAGCCGGGGCGGGCCGCTAGTTACATACTCATAATTATAAATGGAGAATAGGTAGGTAGGTACCTTACCTACCTATCATGGTTAAAAATTGCCAACGAGTTGTTCTTTATAAATAGTTTGTAGATGAAATCACTCTTTTCAAGGCCACCCGCGATAAGTTATTATTGGAGAGGACTTTCCTACCTACCAGCTTGCTGGTGGTAATTTACCTAGGCACCTGTAGGTAATGTTCTAATAATCACCTAAGTAATTTTTTTATATTCATGGTAGGTACAATACAAACCTAGAGCAAAATTTCACTGAGAAATTTTGTAGGTAACGTTTAGTCAAACTGCACCTACCGTATAAAGATATCCAATAATCAAGGTCCCAGTGTGCAAACTTGCGGAGAAGCAGCAATTTTTCACCATCGGTACTCCCATTTTGAACCCTTTCACTCACAAAATAACAACTAAAATTGACTGACTAGAATAATGTAAACAAACTTAATCCGATCGGTCACATATTGCGTGTGTACGCTTCCAGTGATTGGTTATCACTAGCATAGATTAGTTTCGTTCGCCTTTGCGATAATACCTACATGAATGTATGTCCCTACCTACACATGTAGGTACATGTACCTAGGTATATCAACTATCACACCCATGATAAGTATTATACTGCACTACATTACCTTTGTAAAATATGTGTACACAAAAACTGAATCAAAGTAGTTTTTGGTAGCTGAGTCTGGTACGTGTAGGTAAGTGGTGCTTAATGCACATACGATACGAAGTCCCTGATCAAAGTAGGTATAGTAAAAATGCGCTGCTGTCTTATAAGGATCAAGTTATATTTAGTTACAGTAAGTAATTACCTAACCTACCTAGGTACCTTTTATTTAGCAATCACCTGAATCACCTGTCGTCCACTCTCTTCTCCTTATATGGATTATATTATATAATGTTTAGCTAAAACTTTAAAATTAATTTAAAACTATGGCTCCTGTACACATTGGGCCATTGCGTTGGGCCAGAGCGGCCCGACACGTGCAGAGCTTAGAGTATACCTATACTCTAAGGTGCAGAGACCTACTTGAAAGACACAGACAGAAGAAACAGACTATTGTCGGTTTTTCGTCAAAACCTACAAAAAATTAATCCACCCGCAGACTAGGCAGATGATAATCCATCAATCCACCTATTCAATATTATGTTGCGTATGTTGCGCTGCGGTTGTTCCCGACTTGGAATACAATACCTGATGCGCCCTAAGTGGTGGACAGCTGGCGCGGGCGGCCCCACCCAGCTCCAAAGCTCCCCAAAGGCTGCCGCGCCGCCGCCGCGCCGCCGGCGGGCGCCCGCGCCGTAGAAAAAAAAAAAAAAAACAAGGACGTTTTATTGGAGCGATGGAGAAGGGCCATCTGACAAGAAGTTGAGGTTATCATGCATGTATGTCAGTCATGTCAATCAATCAATTAGAAGTTGAAGTTACATTGAATTGAAATCAAAAGTCAAAACTCAAACTAGCTCACATCCATCACAAAATTGATTGAGGTTGTTTTGTGTGGTTACGGTTAGTTTGTTTTCCTAGCGTAGGTAATGTTCTAAAATGACTAGTTTTTCGGCCATTCAATTAATCAATAAGTAGTGCTGGACTTCACACTATCTTTCGAATCTATGTGAGTTTAGTTTTAGAACGAGCATCGCATGGAGACTCCACCCCAACGGAATCCCGAAGCCGGCGGCGGTGATGGCGCCGAGGCTGAGGACATTCCAAGTGATTTTTTTGATGATTTTATTAAGGCCGACTTTATAGAGGGACTCAGTGTTATTGATAGTTGGGATGACAGAGATAAGGAACGAAATTTCAAAAGCGAACACTCACGTTTCAACGCAGAAGCTTTCGACAAGGTCAAAGATATTCGCGAACTGATGTCTGAAGACAAGAATGAAGAAGATCGCCCCCGTGACGACGATAGACTGAAAAAGGATGCCAAGGAAGCTCTACGAGACGACAGGCGCTACAAGCAGAGGCGGTCATCCAGCATCAACAGGCTCGACGAGTTCATCAAGCCAGGTAGTCGCCGCGACCCCAGCAAAACAAATGAAGCTATCAAGAGGGACAAAGAAGAAAAAGTTAAAGAATTTCTGGCAAAGTCACTTGAGTCGACTGATGACCTGCGTCCACCAGGCACCGAGCTCGACGACTACTTCGAAGGAAACAAAGCAGAGAAAAAATCCCAGGTTTTGTTAGAAGCTGCCGAACGACCACTACAGAAAAACAGATCACGTTCTCGCGAACGCCGTAGAGAATCACCCCGCAAGCCACTAATCCGTCGTAGCCCTAAATGGAGTCCAAGAAAAAGTCCGTTGCGGCGTCGAGCTAGTCGCAGCCCCAAACGCATCCCTGGGGGCTCCCGACCTCTCACATGGCGTCCTAACAGTCCTTCTAGAAATCCATTAGGTTCTAATCGTTTTAAGCGTTACAGTCCACTACGGCGTTATCCTCATAGCCCACACCGCAGTCCTCGCCGCAGCCCACGGCGGAGCCCACGCCGTAGTCCCCGCCGCAGCCCGCGGCGCAGCCCCCGCCGCAGTCCACGCCGCAGCCCGCGCCCCATCCACCGCACCCGCTCCAGGTCGCCATTCAGAAGACGCAGATCAAGATCGCCAGTGAACAGAGACAACTTCCTGTATCCTGATCAAGAAATAGCTCCTAATTATATCCAGCCTGCACCATATCAGATGCCACCCCAATTTGGTCCACCGACCGATTACCCAGGTGGCCCTCCAGCAGGATATTCTACATACGCACCAGCCTATGGAGGCTACAGCGCTCCTTATGATTATGGAGGTCCACCCATGCCCGTATCACATCCTCCTTTGATGAACTTGAACCCCATACCTGCTCCAGTTCCGAACCCTGTTCCGACACCAGTACCAAACCCTATTCTCCCTCTCACTGGGCATGCTCCAATGATGGTGCCTGCCCCGTCCCTGCCAACATCCACATCAGTGAAACAGGCTAATGTTGGGACTCCTTATGATGCCTTGGCAAAAGTAATTATATTTTTTATAATGTTTTTATAATAGTGTTAAATTAGTTCACAACTAATCCTTAATGTTTCAGTTAGTAGCAGAAGGAAAGATATCAAAGGAAGACTACTTGAAGCTTGCACCTAATAAAGGTAAAACCAAGATCAGTGTGCTGCGTGCTCAGCTCACTCATAATTTTACATTGCTGCTCTACTCTTTTGTATTGACTCACTTAGATGTTATTGGTAACTGGTTTGTATCATTGCAGGTGCAATCAGTACTTCTCCTGCCAGTGACAAGAATAGAGTTATGGGTAGGTACAATTTTAAATTAAATTTTAATAAACATTAAGATAGACTAGATACAAAGAAAACTACTACTTTATCTACTTTAAGAAGAATTAGATAGGGTGATATCTGATTATATCAGTTTTACACAACTTTATATCAGAAAGAGTGCGAAAAGCGGCATTGGTAGTCAATTATAGATAGAAAATGATGATGTATCACAACACTTACAATTTACATGAAAACAACAACTTTATTATAACAACATCAACTACATTTTAATTGTAAGACTATTTATAATTTAATGGATTAATTAATCTTAATTTATTTTGTTACATAGCCTGAGACTCTAGCAACCATAGCAAGCTAATGCTCCAAAACCATTACAAGTACATAAAATATTCAATTAATTAATTCAGCAATGTCAATAGTTTTAATTATAATAAGCCGGTTTGGTCCCACTGTTGGGCAAAGGCGTCCATGATCACTCCATGCATCACGATTCTGAGCCAGTTGGATCCACGTTATATCAAAAGTGTCGTCGCGTCATCGTTTCTTTGATGTGCCGTCAGTTTAAATTGTAATTTTATTTTTCCAGTATTGAATCGCTGCTCTACAGCTCTAATGAAGCTTAAATCGCTGGAGCAGCCTAACTATCTGCTCTTTAATCATGGGATTCATTTAGAAGCGGAGCCAAAATACATTGCGCCGAAATTCTGCTCGCCACTCAAGAGACAAGCCCCGATTGAGTTTCAGTTCACAAGCGCCAACGGACCTTCCCCCTCGCATCAGAACAAACTACTCATCGACACCGTAATCGCCGCCCTCGGTCTGGAGAAAGTGGTCTCACGACCGAAGAAAAAGGCCCTGAAAAACACTAAAGATGCTGCGTGCCAAACATCAAAGCCGTTCTGTGACATTTGCGAAATCCGAGCTGCTACGACGACCCGCGAAGGTGCCACGTCTATCGATCGGGAACACATAAGTTCTTCGGTTCACACGCAGGTTGTGGAGCAAGATTTGGTCAGTTCTAAATCGATTTTCAATCCTAGTGGGAGTGTCGGCGATGGTGCTTCCATGTCTATCGCGCATCTGACTCCGGCGCAGCTCGTGTCTCAGCTGGCAGCTCGCGCCAAGACCCTGAAGAACCCAGAACCAGGACAGCAGCCTGGCAACCAGTACAGCAGACGTACCGACTATAATTACGACTACGACAACAGAGGAGGCCAGAACCAGCAGTATCAAAACTACAATAGCTATAGATATTGATTGCATGAGATTGTGTGCATCAATGTAATAAAAATGGTCACAATAAACTTGTGATTGGCATGTATCTGAGTAAATAAAAAAGAATTAAATATGTTTGTTTTATTTCTTTCCTTTATTTTTTAAGAAGCTTTGTTATGTAATGAGTTAAGTTTCACTGAATAAGCTCCGAGGAATCTTCATCATAATCCATGGACAGTTCCTGATCCAAGGCAGAAGGGTGATTTTTTTAAATAAAATGTAAAATTTTATAAGTTCCATGTGTAAAGGTGTCACTGGTGTGTGGCGATAGTTGAATGCGAAATATGTACGGATTTGAATAATGTATTTTCATTATTTACTTGCTTGTTTTAATTTACATAAATGCCCATTAGTCTTGCACAACTCGCGTCTATAGGCACCTTGAGACACCTTAGGTATGAATTAAGTACATAGAATAGACGACCCTCTGTATTTTCATCTTACTAAATTATTCTGTCGCCCCCTGAACACTGAAACGCCACTTAGATTCGTAACGCATAGGCTGGGCAGTGAACGAATTTTCGTTTTCTGCGGGTCGCCAAGGCGCCAACGCTGTTTAACGAGTTCATGAAGTTCACCTTATGCGTCATTGGCACTGTACGTGTTAAGCAGAGCTCAAGTCGCGATTTATGCCACTTTTTCGTTTTAAAATTGCCATTTCAGTCAAATCTTAGTAGTGTTTCAATAACAGGAGTTAATTTATGTACCTACTTGCAAAACACCTACAAAGTGCAGTTGTATTGTTTTAGGACATTTGTACATACCTTCCTAGGTACATGAGTTTTGTAACCTTGTAAGTTTCCTATCATAATCCCTACTGTTTTATTGAAATATTAATTGAATACCTGAATTGTTATATCCAAGATATAACTGCCGCCTGGAAGAGATCGCTCTTAGCGATAAGGTCTTTGTACTTCTTCTCGTAGCTTTTATTTCTGTAGGTACTGTTTTCTGTGTTTGTGAGGTACAATAAAGAATTGTCTATCTGTCTATACAGTTATATCTTGGATATAGGTACAAATGTAATTGATCATGGCAAATAACCATCTAAAAATGAAATGCACTTGCCTGTTATAAGTCATTTTTATTAGAAGTATTTTGGCTACTTCAAATATTGTATAGCAAAATGTAAAATTGGTAAAACAATGATAGTTACTTACTGTAAACAAAAATTATGTATGGTATTAAAACAAATTAATTGCTAACTGTCCAAGAAGTCGTCTAACCACTTTTCAAGTTCTTCTGGAGATTGAATGACTGAGTTTACTCTTGAATCCACAAGGGGCGCTGAAATATAAAATGCATTTAATAAATCCATTTTTATGGCTACTTAATTTTTTTATGTATTTTTATTCCAAAACATCACATATTTTACCTTTAGGAACTGCTTCCTTAAGTTCAGGTACATCTTTGTATACCAGATTTGCTTGTGAAGCCTCTGTGTACTGAGGTGCTGTAATATCTTTAATTAAACTTGTTTTATCAACAGCTTCTGACATGTTGATTATTTCAACAGGAACATTTTTGAAAATGAATTCATCAAAATCACCAATTGAGTTACTAGCAGTAGATTTGGTATCGTGTTTTACTAAATCACTTCGTACAGAACTAGCACTACTTGTTTTAGGAACATTGAAATCTAGATTGATATCATACTTATCAGATCTGTCATCAGTTTCAGTAATTTCTTCAAGTTGTGTCTCTGTTGCTTCAATTATTTCTGTGTTATTATATCCAACATTTTCTCTCATGCTTTTTAATATTTTTTCCTGGGCTGTTGTTTCTATAGAGAAGCTCTTGTCATTGAAATATTTTGATTTGTATTTAGAAGCCCTGGTGTTCATACCAAGCAAGTCGGTCTCACTGAATTCAGACTGATTGATGTCATTCCTAACATAAAATGGAATAGTAGAAATAGCTGTAGATAAATTGTCCATGTTTATTTCGAAATATTTATTGTATAGTGTAGGTGCCGTTGTAGTGTCCCAGGACTTTTCATGCTTGAATTGAAAGTGCCCACCAGCAGATAGTGGAACTTGAATTAGTTTCTGAAATGAGGACACAAAAATTTTTAGAAAACATTCATCATTACTTCACCAATGTCAACCCACTGTAGGTCCCTAACTAGTCGTGGGCTGTGGGTATCCCACATGTCTACTATTCCCATGCGTCTATTTCAATTTTGATTATCCCACAAAATTGAATAAGATAGTGATTGTAGGTATAATAACATCAACCCATCTTTTTTCCTTTGATTTAATTTCAATTGAAATTTGGCAATATTTACGTACCTCATAGTCAGCCCCAACATCATGTTCATCTACTTCTTCATAATTTTCAAGGGGCATCTCATACTTGGCCCAGTTGCTTTGGATTTCTTTTTTCTTATACTTTGCATTCTCAGCTTCAGTTATTTTAACTATCTCATCAGTCTCTCGTTTTAGATTCTTATAAAACTCTGGTCCTGGTTCTTCATAAACTGGTTTTTTATATACTGTAACAAAAAAGTAGTGTTTCAATACAAATTAGGTACTTATTAGTATGTATGTATTTTCTACAACTATCCAGGAATATCCTGTGATGTGACTGATGGTTGTGCAGGCAGTACCACCTAGCAGGTTTTTGTAATATTTATGTGATCGTAATAGTTACTTTTCTGTTCTGATTTGGTTTCCTCAACCTTATCTGCTTTTTTTTCAGATTTACCAGCCTGATTCCGTGAGTGACGTGGTTTTCTCTGGTCCTTTGGCTCATGTTTCTTTTTGTCACTGAAAATGTATCACAATCAAGTCAAAAAGAAGCATAATCTTCTCTACTTAAAGCGGTTACTTGGCCACTTACTTAGTTTTTTTAGTATCTTCAGGCATGTTCGATAAAATACTGTGAAATTGGTACTAGGTACCTTACTGAAAAATAAATTCTGATTCCGAGCCAAAACAAATTAGGTATTTTTGTTTCTTTTCTTCAAAGAGTATACAATACATTATCTACGTAAGAGTAAGACTTTTGCTTTCGTTCGTACTTCGTAGTGGTTTTATTTTACGTAGTTATTGTATACTCTTTGTGCCCGTCGCCCGGTCGGTCCTTTCACTACAGATATGTCACTGTCAATTTTAACAACTTTTGTCAATGTCGTTTCTCTTTATTCAGAGCACAGATCACTGTACCCCTTAGAGTATACCTAGAGACGGCATACCTACGAAAAAAACGTGTATACCTAAACTTACCTAGAAACTAAAATGGCTCCTTTCCGTAGTGCTGCCCTTTTGTACCTCGATATTTTTATCGAAACAAGTATTTTTGTGACGATGTTTTAGCAGTTTCGTAGTGATTTTATTGTTTTCACCACGATTATGAAACAGAATTCTATAATCATATAGTCATAGAATGCTTTAATTAGAGATACAAAGTATGTGAATGCACGTACCCAACTATGGCTCGACCGCGCTCATGAGACGCAACCACTGAGAAGTTAAGAAAATGAGCTATTATAACAATGGTAATTTTTTCATGTATTTTCCGAGTCAAGACTCATGCGTTTAGACACGTGCCAGACCTCCTTAGAATTAAAGATCAAAGTTCACCAAACCAGTTTATTGAACAGTCTGCAGTTAGCTCATTTGTTTCAATTGTAGGTAAATACTAGTTCTAATTTGTTTATACTATTTGATTCAAATTTTCTTTGTTAATAAACGTTGTGTTCATTTAAGAAAAAAAGGTACCTACTGAAATGAAACAACAAGCTACTTAATTGCAAAATATATTGTTTGTATGCAACAGTGATTTGTGAGATAGTATATTTATATTTGTATAACAATATGGGTATAACAATGTGTAATCTGTATCTTTAGCGTAGACGCTATCTATGCTTATATTATAAATGCGAAAGTGTATTTGTTTGTCATTCAGTCACGGCTTAACTAAGAAACCGGAACCTAACTAAGAAAGGATGGAGAGTAACATAGGCTACTTTTTGTCTTAGTAAAATAACAAACTCCCATGGTAGAGTTACAGGAATATCCCCCTAGATATTATATGAAATTTGAATTTAACGAGGATGAAACCGCGGGGAACAGCTAGTATTATTTATTATTATCTTTATAATATAAATCACAAAAAGATAGACACCACATTTTATAAGCAATTCAACAAGTCTCATTCATTTATTATATTATATCACAAATTTAACACAGACTCCTACATTTTTAATTAAACAAGCAATGTAATCCGTCTTATTCATTTACAGTATAAATCAAAAATTTAACACAGACGCCACCTGTATTTTCGATTGTAGAAGCAATGCAACAGTCTCATTCATTTACACATTTGCAATATACCTACCTAATTCAAAAATTCAACTAATACTACACCTAAATTTTCAATTTTACAAGTACCTAATGTAATCAGTCTCATTCATTTACAGTATAAATCTCAAATTTACATTATTTCTATTAAAGTACTGGATCGCGCTGGCACTAGTGGCTGAAACAAACATGAAGAATAAATTTATAATGCAACATTATTTGTCAGCCTACAATTATAGACTCTAGAAAGGTACTGAGTAGTTCAACTTTGAAAAAAAATCTAAAATCTTAAAGAAATTCTAAAAAAAAGGTGGGCGAAGGTCTGCCTGCGTTGCAGGCAGACCTTCGCCCACCGTGCCACATCGTTTGCGAAATAACTTTATTTTGCATGGAAATAATTTGCTAAGGGAGGATTTATGGAAATGTACATTTTAGAGGGGATTTGAAGTATGGTAGGCTTTAATATTACTTTGGGTCAGGTTTATTTACTTAAAACTTAATATTCATTAATATCAAAATTAAAGCCCTTTAGAAAAATAAAGGTAGTCAAGTTTGTTAATGCATATATGCATTACTTTGCAATAGAAGTTTGTGGGAGTAAGGTCAAGTAAAATACTTACTAAAAAGATTCGTGACGGTACGGCATCCTCTCGCAGTCTTGTTATTTAAAGTTCGATTGAAGCAAGTTTCTTCAAAATGAAGAGAACGAACGAAAATATCTTTCGTACCAAACTTCAAATTTTCTACTCCAATTGAGTCCAGCCACTTTTTCTTTTACCGTAATTTTCGGGTAACCTAGAACGTAAAAAACCAGTTGAAAATTAATACACTACAATTTACACTTGAAAACATCGATACCTATGAAAAATGCCTTGAAGGACAACACTATCGCCAAACAAACAGTTTCATGTTTTCTTTAATTACACTTAAAACTTACAAAAATAAGCTACATTCGGTATGAATTTTATGTAAACTATTCCTATGAAAGCCAACACATAAGGTATTTATTGTATTATTTGGTAATTTAGCAAAATAAGAATACGTACCGGTGTAATGTTATGTTTGGACGATTTTCACTTGTTTTTAAGCCGCAACCTACCAAACTGCTGTTTGGCATCTTCCTATTAGCTTTCTTTCGCTTACTATATAAGTATTCACATGAAAAAGTCCCGAACTCAAATAATTTTAGCATTTTTACTGTAAATGCAACTCTCGTTGACAGTTTACATACCTGAAAGTAAAATGGCGAACCGGCCTCAATCATGCTTTTCTATGACGTCACGTTTCAATGTTGCCAAAAATAGGTTTCGCACATTATATCTTAGAGTATATACCACTAGAGGTGTTGCATATACCCATTTCATTCACACAAGAGAGAGATAAAAATATGCTTGTAGCCTGAGAAGAAATGAGATAGAATGAAAGTTTCTCTGTCTCTACCAGTGTGCCAGTTTTTTCATTGTTTAGCTCTTATAAGAGCTAAACAAACATGCCGGGCACATCACATAGTATTTGTTTTTTTCGACCTAATGATACTTTCTGCTAATTAAATGTGTGAAAGTGACTCTGCGGGCATTCCTGCGTCTCTCAACGATATAAATCTGAAGCAACGATGGTGCGGTGCAGTGTTTTTGGATGTAAAAGTGACGGTGAACGAAAAGTGCCGAGTTTGTCATTCCAATCGTAAGTACAAGCTCGTTTGACTTCAAAAAAGGTTCAAAATTTATAGTTTCATAGATTTCCGTACAGACAAGACTCAAAAACTATGTTTTAAAATAATTCTAATAAATATAACCTAAAATTACGAAAATTTAGGGTTGCCTGCACTCGAAAATAAAATTCCCCAAATGTCGTGGCGCATTGAGACATGAATACCTACATCTAAATACATTCTTAAAATATGAGTTTGTTTGTTACAGATTTCCCGAAAACAATGATTTACGTTTGCTTTGGATAGAAGCCACGGGTCGCAAAAACTGGGAACCCAAAAATATTTAGTAATTTGTTCAAACATTTTCATGAAAATCGTTAACAAAAAAGAAACGTGAACGTATCTGTTCTCTTATGCTGTTCCAAGACTGGTAAGTAAAATAAATAAATACATAAAAAGAATCAGTGCTACGATGATGGGTGAAGGACTGTTTGAGATTTGGATAGAAAAATTATACCTACTTTGTGTTTTAGTCTACCTACTAATCAAAATACTAAATCGAAAATATTTAAATGGTATTGGGATTTGGTGTTACTAATATAACTTACTATTACTATAGTACTATTTATAATTTTCATATTAATGCTTCAATATTTTATTTCAGGCATGTAAGATATATACCTACTACGGAAAAGGTACGTGAGGAAAATCATGAAAACTTTGAGTTTGTAAGAGAAATACAACGCAGTATAAATAAAACCACCAGTGTAAATTAGTAAGTAGGTATGTACCGTTTAATTAGTGTATGTACAATTTTATTTCTCAAGTGTATGGGTATTGATTAAGGCTCTTTGATAGAAATAAAGACTGATTGATTTGTGATCCTATGATTTGTGGAGAGTAATCATAATCATCACACACAATGGTCATTATTACATACCTAATAAATAAAACAGAATATAAAATATTTGGATACATAGGCTAGGACGTAGGTAATATTGTGTTTAAGATGTAAAAAAATTAATTTGGTTTTCTCTGCACATTTTACCTGAAGTATAATTTAAAAGTGCTTTTGAATTTCGTATAATGGTTGTCTTATCTTAGCAATACCTTATGTGTAAGATTTAATTACTTAAAAGAAATGTGATTTCCAAAGTGCAATTTTTATTGTAAGTTCTTGCTTGGTAAGTGTTTGAATTGATTATCTAGCAATAATATTATTTTCAAAATTACATTATTTTAGTATTTGAAATGATGTCTACCTACACGTTAGCTCGTATTATGTGGCGGTGGTAATAAATTTAAACGAAACCTAACATTGATACCTGAACGTTGTTTTATTTCTATGCTCATTAAATTAAAAGTTTACCTACTCCCGCATACGTAGGTACCTAATGTAATGAATGATGATACTAAAATACCACCTACCAGACATGAAATTACGAACCTAAAGTCAGGGTAACAAAATTGTATGGCAACACCACTTCGTATTACTCTGTCCCTTTTTGCGGCCACGCATGCCACTGATCTAGTTAAATTCTCAATCTACGCCAGATTCAGAGTAAGTTGGAAGTTGCCCTTGGTGGCCACCAATATCTATTTTCGATTTTCTGGGTAAACTAAATAGAGTAAAACTATTACAGAGGTATTAAAAAAAGCTTAAGATAGGTATCACAAACTGTACGATGGATTTTCGAAATTTCCTTTGTTCAACGTAACAATAAGAAAATAGGTGGCGGCGCTAGTTTGACCCACAGCCTTAATAGGCACAATAACAATTTTACCAGCTTTTTTTTTTATTAATCTAATCGTTATTTCATTACACCTTATCATGATTAAATAAATGAGAGGTACTGCACTAAATTGATTGAAATAGCGTAGGTATTTTTTTTTTTTTAAATTGGTTTTTGTTTCGAAATTTACAAAATTGTCGTTTGTAATATGAAGAACTAAGGTCGCATTAAAAAGCAGTTAAATATTCATGTAAATTTATGTTCTTTTTAACAACATGGTATTGATATTAATTATCGACAAATTTTAAACCGTCCCAACCCTAGGGTTAGTTCATTTTTCGCGCGACCTTGAAATAACCAATCACAACGCCTTTGTTCCAGTCCCCGCAAACCGCGCCTTCCTCCAATTTTGGTGAGCTAGGATCCGAACTAAAGTCCCGTAATGCGGAATCTAGTGGATACAACAAATTACGGTAGGTAGCTTTAGCTTTACTTACGCCTTGCTCGCGCCTATTGTATTTTGTAGCATTGACGACCGATGTGGCGGGGCGCGGCGCGCGAGTAGGTTGCGGGTTCGATTTCCGCCTCGGGAAAAATGTTTGTACGATCTGAAAATAGGTATTTGTCCGGGTGTTTTGGGTATTTACTGTTATAAAATTTGTATTTACCTACTACATAACACAAGCTCTGCTTAGTTTGGGGCTAGATGATGTTGTGTGGATTGTCTATCATTACCTACCTATTTATTTATTATAATCATTTTTTTTATTATAATATTACACATAGGTAATAATTTTTGATTTTTGACTGTAAAAAATGCAAACAACAGGATCAGCCGTTTGAATTTTTTGAAATAAATAAAAGTAAAAGAAATCCACCCCAACAATACCTACCTACATAAAATCATTCACAAGATTCGGTCGGGAACAAGGAAGGGAAGCAGGCGCCCCATTTTACCGTTGAATAGGAGTGCATAGAAGCGCAACTTCACGCGTGCGTATTATGTAGGGTCATACATGCATGATCGAAGTCGCTTGCGCTATTTGTTCTACGCTTTAGGTATTGGTCAAATTATACTCAGTTCTAGAATCAAATACCTTTTAATGTCAACGAAGGCTATTATGAATGAAAACTAACAACAAAAACTGATAACAGGTAGTACCTAAATATACCTACCGTAAAACAAGGTAACAAAATATCACTAAACTACGAACAGTTTAGACCTCGCAAGCACTTAACTTATTTCCAACAATGAATTATTGACCTTACTTATTTAAAACTAAAATTATTTAAAACTGGATATTTAGAAATTCCTGTTTGTAGGTAGGTATGTAAATCCATGGTTGTTATCTAATAATGTTAAATTAAATACAATCTTTCTTGTAAGGTATATTAATATTTCGACAATATTTAATATTATATTTTATTTTTAACGTAGCGGAGTTTGTGGCTTACCATCTACAAAAAAAATCTTCGAAAAAAAATCTCATAAATCAGATTATACAGTAGCATTAGCGCCATCTATAAAATTGATTTCTTACCTGCGCAAACTGCAAGCATACGAAGAACATGTGGCCGGGCTATTACAATATAGTACTTACCTACTCTCGAAGTGTTACAAAGATGTTGGAATAGGTGGCGCTGTACGTTAAATTATGCTCTCATTATTTATGATGATTATTATTGCATTTCGCAGAGCTATTTTGCTCGTCATGGCGAAAATCCTCAACAGATATTTTTTAAGAGAAAAAATGAAAATAACTACCTTTAAATTAAATAAATAATCATCGAAATCAGATGTAAGGTGATATTCGATAGCCCCCTTTTTGCCCTTTCAAGAGTTTTATCAGCCTTATTGGTGTATTCGGTTCTAGAATCTAAGATATAAGATAAGATAAGATAAGATAAGATAAGATAATTCTTTATTGTACCACACAAACACAGAAAACAGTACAGAAATGAGAGCTATGAGAAGAAGTAGGTACAAAGGCGGCCTTATCGCTATGAGCGATCTCTTCCAGGCGACCTTGGGATGGACTGGACATGTACGAACAAAAAAAGACGGTGGCACTTGAAAAGAGAAATTATAAAATACTACTAACTCTACTAAATATTTACATAACCTACAAAAAACAATAAACTAATACGAACATAAAAATAATTTGCTTAACTTTGTAACGAAAGGTAATGCTGATGAAGCAGTTTTTTAAAGATAGGGAGTGATTTGGCGCGTCTGATGTCAAGGGGCAGAGCATTCCATAGACGGGTCGCTTGTACAGTGAAAGATTTGTCGTAGAAAGTGGTAGTGTGGGCAGGGACTTTTAAAGTGAGGGTTTCAGAGGAACGCAAAGAGAGAGAGTGAGAGTCAGAAAGAAATTCAAAGCGCTCCTTTAGATAGGAGGGGCTCGGAGGATAGAACAAGATACTGTACAAGAGACATAGTATGTGAGTATTCCTGCGAAGTCGGATAGGCAACCACTTGAGTTTAGCGCGATATTCGGAAACGTGGTCATATTTGCGAAGGCCAAATATGAACCTGATGCTGAAGTTTTGAAGGCGCTCAAGCTTGTTTAATTGATCTTCGGTGAGGTCCGGATAGCAAGCGTCGGCGTAATCGAGAATGGGAAGCAAAAGGGACTGGGCAAGTGTAACCTTAGTGGAAGTCGGGAGAAAATTGCGCAGTCGCCGAAGTGATCCTGCCGATGCGAACATTTTACGACTGAGTTCAGCCAATTGCGGACCCCAGCTCAACTCTTTGTCTACAATCAGACCCAAGTTTTTGACGGATTTGCTGACCGGAATTGACACACCGTCAAAGGAGATAGGAGTTAAGGTTGCCATATCAATTTTAGCTATCATCCTTGGACTACCTACGATGATGACTTGAGTCTTCCTGGGGTTTACTAAAAGACCATGGGCTTTACTCCATGAGAGGATGCGCGAGAGGTCATCATTTATTTTGCTAATTGCTAAAGTAAGGTCAGAAATTGGAGCTTGTTGGTAGATTTCGAGATCGTCCGCGTAAAGGTGGTAAGAACTGGACAAAGATTCGGATATGGAGTTAATAAAAATTGCAAAAAGAAGAGGAGAGAGGACGCCGCCCTGTGGAACACCAGCAGTGACATCACACCACGATGAGAATTTGTCATCTATGCGGATGCGCTGCCGGCGACCGAACAGATAACTATGAAACCAGTCAGTTGCGATTGGAGATATGTTAAGAGAACGAAGCACAGCAAGAAGAACGTCAAAGTCGACATTGTTAAAGGCGTTACTAAAATCAAGCAACGACAACACAGTCACAAGCCCGCCGTCCATGCCCCGGCGAATGTCATCCGTAATTTTAGTGAGGGCTGTCATAGTGCTGTGACCATGACGGAAACCAGATTGTAGAGGATTCAGAAGAGAGTTACTAGAGAGAAATCGGCTGAGTTGGTTGTGTACTAGTCGCTCTAGCACCTTAGAGAGAAAAGGAAGAATGGAAATAGGCCGGAAATCGGAAAAGCAGGAGGGTCTAGATTTTTTAGGGAGAGGGATAATCTGGGCATTTTTCCAAGTGTTTGGAAATGCGGAACTGGAAATAGAGTGGTTAAGAATGTGGACAAGGATGTGGATAACATCGTCGAGAATGGGCAGCAGCATATTACGGCTAATGTTGTCATCACCGATTGCATTTGATGTGATCGACATGACGCTTCTCCTAACATCACATTCGGAAAACTGACTTAGAAAAAACGGTGTAGTGACAGGGGTTGGTGACAGAGAAAGAGCCTGAAGAGTGTTAGATTTAATAATCCCATCAAATTGGGAAGACGTAGAGAAGTGTCGATTTAAAGAATCAACATCTATATCTTTAGGAAGTGTATCGTTACGTGATTTGCCAACCCCTAGTGTTCGAAGAAACTTCCAAACTTTGGAAGGGTCTTGATCTTGGACAGAATTGTGAATAAAACGGCGCTGGGCGTCCCTACACACCTTGTTGCATAGATTCCGCCTCTCAATGTACTTGGAAACATTAACTTCTGAAGGACAACACTTTGCTTTAAACTTGGCCACATTCTTGCGATGAATAAACTGTTTAATGTGATCTGTAAGCCAAGGCGCCGGCAGATGCTTCAGTTTTATTTTTCTCAACGGCGCGTGTTTGTCGTACAAGCTTAATAAGGCAGAGTTAAACGAGCTGATCTTATCATCAGTAGAAGAAGCGTTCTCTACCTCTGACCAATTTATCTGCCGAGCATCTTCGCGAAGATTCTCCACGTCTATACCGCTAAAATTAAAGTAAGTTCTCATTAATTTTGTTTCTTTTTTCTGGAATTTCAATTTCAATTTGATCTGTTTCAGATTCTGGCGTAAGATCTTCGCGTTTCTCAGCAAAAGTACCGCCATAATGCATCTTTTCGATTACTTTTACATCTCTGCTGATAACAACATCATTCCTTTCGGGTATATAGATTCTAAAACCTTTTGTATATTCCGCATATCCCAAGAATACTCCTTCTGAGGCTTTGGTTTGATGAATTATCCAGTGGAAAATGGAAGAAGCATATTTAAAATAGTAAGTAAATGAGAAAATAAAAATTTTAAAATGAGCTCGAATATCAGAAGCATAGAACCGTTAACAAAATCAAATTTTGATACCTGGTGCTTACAAGCACAGGCGATTCTCATAAGACACGATTTGTGGGAATACGCTAGTGGTGAAAAAACGTTAGCGGCAACTGCGACTGCCGAAGTAAAGAGTGCGTTCCTAAAGGAAGACTTAAAGGCAAGGTCAGAGTTATTTTTACTTATATCTCCACCAGAACTTAAACAAATTAAAGGGTGTAATACATCCAAGGAGGTATGGGATAAACTAAAGTCTGTATATCAAAGTTCAGGGCCGGCAAGAAAGGCTACGCTATTGAAGCAACTAGTATTGAAGAAAATGACTCCACAAGAAGATGTGAGAGACCATCTCAGTAATTTTATGGATGTAGTAGGTAAACTAGAAGACATGGATGTCAAAATTCATCCAGAGTTATTAAGCATAATGATGTTGTACAGTTTGCCTACAAATTTCGATAGCTTTCGAACGGCAATTGAGTCGAGAGATGTTCTACCAAGTCCTGACAATTTAAAAATAAAAATCGTAGAAGAATACGAAGCAAGAAGGCAAACCGAAGCGAGTAAACCTCAGACTTCAGAAGCATTCTTCACAAAGACAAAGAAAAGGGTAAAATTTTGCAAGGAGTGCAATAAGAAAGGGCATTCCGCAGAAGCTTGTTGGTCAAAGAAGAGAACTAATAACCCAAATATAACTAAAGGTCAAGAAAAGACATATAACATCTGTTTAACAACAGGAACGTCGAAATGTAAAGGCAATTTATGGTGTCTAGACAGTGGCTGTACGTCACATATGACGGGTGATAAAAGTATACTTCATAACTTAATCCCCGCGACTGACACTCTAAAGCTAGCTTCAGAAAAGCATACTACCGAAGTTAAAGGGAAAGGAAAAGCTGAACTTTATACAAAGGATCGACGTCACAAAATTAGTCTTTCTGACACATTATATGTACCTGATTTGTCGAATAATCTAATTTCTGCAAGCAAAATTACGGATCATGGCTATAAGGTTCTATTTGAAAAGGAACAAGCCAGTGTCACAAAAGGCGGGAAAACTGTATTAAAAGCTAACAGAAGAAATGGATTATACTATCTTGAATTTGATAAACCGGAAGAGACAGCAAACTTCACGCCTAGTAATGAAAGCGAAATGATGAAATGGCACAAGAAATTAGGTCACGTCAATGAAAGAGACCTAAAAGAAATGGTGAAAAATAAAATGATGCGAGGACTCGACTTTAAAGAAAAAACTTTGGGTACCTGTGAGACTTGTATCAAAGGAAAATTTTCCACTCTACCATTCCAAAGCCATGGACAAATAATCTCTACCGAAGTGCTCCAGATAATTCACAGTGACGTATGTGGCCCATTTGAGAACGAATCAATGGCCGGATCAAAGTATTTTGTAACATTTATAGACGATTATACAAGATACTGCTGTGTATATTTCTTAAAAGAAAAGAGCGAAGTAATCGATAAATTCAAGGAATATAAAAACTATGTTGAACTGTTTCATAAGAAGAAAATTCAAAATCTTCAATCCGATAATGGAGGCGAATACAGGTCTAAAGCGTTTGACAGATTCCTCAAAGATAACGGTATAAGCCGAAGACTATCTGCACCTTATACCCCACAGCAAAATGGCATGAGTGAAAGAAAAAATCGGTCGCTGATGGATAAAGCCAGATGTCTGATGCTAGATGCCAATATCCCTGGAAAATTTTGGGCAGAAGCAGTAAACACTGCAAACTATTTGATAAATAGAAGCCCAGCAAGAGCTCTCAAAGGCAATTCCCCATATGAGAAATGGGTACAACGAACACCATCAGGAAATCACCTACACGTATTCGGAAATATAGCGTTTGTGATGAACAAAAACCGAAGAGGAAAATTCACAGCCAAAGCCTCAGAAGGAGTATTCTTGGGATATGCGGAATATACAAAAGGTTTTAGAATCTATATACCCGAAAGGAATGATGTTGTTATCAGCAGAGATGTAAAAGTAATCGAAAAGATGCATTATGGCGGTACTTTTGCTGAGAAACGCGAAGATCTTACGCCAGAATCTGAAACAGATCAAATTGAAATTGAAATTCCAGAAAAAAGAAACAAAATTAATGAGAACTTACCTTTTCAGGAACCTAATCCCCTTTATTCCAGCTCTAGTCAAGATCCTGTTGATGGACCATCTCCCTCAAGTGGAAGACCACAAAGAGACGTGAGACCACCAGCATGGACTAAAGATTATGAGTTAAGTCGTTGCGTGACCATGTTTACGTCAGAAAATAATGACGACTATGACTGCTCTTTACTCACATACAGAGAAGCAGTGACTGGCACTGACAGACAAAATTGGGAGAAGGCGATACAATCTGAAATGGAATCATTACAGAAAAATATCACCTGGGTATTAGTTGACAAGTCAGAAGCCAAAGGACACAAAATACTGTCGAACAAATGGGTATTTCGGATTAAAGATGACGGTACGTACAAGGCTAGATTAGTCGTACGTGGATGCGAGCAGAAAGGAAACCTGGATTTCGAAGACATTTATAGCCCAGTAGTAAGTCAATCTGCATTAAAAACTTTATTAGCAATTGCCGCATCTAAATCATACTACTTCATGACATTTGACGTCAAGACAGCTTTCTTATACGGAGAGTTAACAGATGAAGTTTATATGAAATTACCTGTTGGCTATGAGACTGACTGCAAGACTACTGAAGTAGTTTGCCGATTAAAAAAATCGTTGTACGGATTAAAACAAGCTCCATACACATGGAACAAAACTTTTACCCAAGCGATGTTTGATTTGGGTTTCAAGACAATCAAAACAGACCGATGCGTTTTCATAAACAAAGATAAGTCAATAATAATCGGACTATTTGTTGACGACGGACTTGTCATAGGAAAAGACAAGAAAAAGATCGAAGAAATTTTGAAGAAACTTGAAACCAAATTTGAAATGAAAAAGAATGAAAATCCAAGTACTTATCTGGGTATGGAAATAAAAAACTCAAAAGAAGGAATAATTCTTACTCAGAGATCCTACATAAATGATGTACTGGAAAAATACAACATGAAAAATGCCAAACCTTGTGACACGCCCGCAAGTAGCGATTCAAAGTCGAAACAGGAAACTGCCCAGGAGAAGGAATATCCCTATAGGGAAGCAGTAGGAAGTTTACTGTACCTGTCTACCAGAACCAGACCAGATATCGCACAAGCGGTCAATCTAGTTAGCAGGAAGGTCGAAAACCCCACTAGAGAAGACGTCACAAAAGTCAAGAAAATATTCAAATATTTAGTGGGAACCAAAGAGAAAGGCATTTTGTTCAAACGAAACAAACCGATAGAGAACATCGATGCGTACAGCGACTCGGATTATGCTGGAGACCCATTGACGCGAAGAAGCACTTCTGGCTCCGTGCTAATGATAGCCGATGGACCTATATCATGGGCATCCAAGAGGCAGCCTATAGTAGCGCTATCGTCTACTGAAGCCGAGTACATAGCCGCAGCAGACTGTTGCAAAGAGGCATTGTATCTCAAATCTCTATTACAAGAAATAACTGGTTTGGACATAAAAATAAATTTGCATGTTGATAATCAAAGTTCGATTCAACTTGTGAAGTCTGGATCCTTCAACAAAAGGTCGAAGCACATAGACGTGCGGTACCATTTTATACACGAACACTTCGTGCATGGATTAATAAATATTGGCTACTGTCCCACAGAAATCCAGTTAGCTGACGTAATGACAAAACCATTGTCAAAAGTAAAGTTTGAAAGACACTGTGCAAGATTAATGCATGTATAGAAACGTGTCTCGGCAACATGAGTGAACATCAGGAGAAGGTGTTGGAAGGTCGTGATGCTGTCCACGTATAATGTCTATGATGCACTGCATTTTGAATTTGTTTGGAATGTTTTTTTTACCTTTGATGTGAAGTGTCATAAAAATTTTATTCTCTTCTATTATACAAGTAAAACACAATGTTTTAAAGTATTATTTACGTTTTAATTGATTGCTATATCCGCTAGTTCACCCTATCAACGTTGCATAATGATTTTAGGCTTTGCTTTTGGCGGACGAATTTTATAAGAAATGAATATAAGGTCGTGATAAGAAAAGCCGTCCGCAGAACACTGCCCGTGCTTGTGAACATTATTAATGGAAGAGACAAGGATAAGGTCTAGAAGAGAAGGGGTACAGTTTGGGAAATGGTGCGTAGCACTTAGAGGAAGAACGTTAAGATTGTTGGAAGAGATAACGGATTCTAAGCTACGGGTACGAGAGTCGCGTTTAACGAGGCACGTATTGAAATCGCCCATGATTATGGTATGACTGTAAAGAGGGGCAAAGTCTTCGAGGAGTTTATCAAATGAGGAGAAGAAGTTGACGAGAGATATTTTCGTAAGGATTTTCAGAGGGGCTTTAAAACCAAAGAAATATTAGGTACTGAAAAAAGTTTTTTGACACTTAATCATCTCCAACTTTTCGATTAAGCCGCAATACTTGAAAACGATATTTGGATCAAACAATTCAATTTGGCAGCGTTTGGGAAACTACGTCGAGTCTTCTCTTCATCCATACCGAAATGCTTGAAAACGAAGGTTTCCAATCAGTGCGTCCTACCCGCCATGGTCATGACCTATGGAGCTGAGACGTGAACACTCACGGTAGGACTTGTCCACCAGTTTAAAGTTGCCTAGCGAGGAGCTATGCTCGGAGTTTCTCTGAAGGATAAGATTCGCAACGAATACATCCGAGAGAAAACCAAGGTTATCGACATAGCTCAAAGGATGAGCAAGCTGAAGTGGCAGTGGGCTGGCCATATCTCGAGAAGAACCGACAACCGCTGGGGTAAGACGATTTGCGAAAGACTGCTGGCAGATGCTGGATGCATCAAGCTAAAGATAGGGCTCTATGGCGCTCATTAGGGGAGGCCTATGTCCAGCTGTGGACTAATATAGGCTGATGATGATGATGATGATGAACTTTTCGATTAGAAAGCTTTCAAGCAGCATTTCATACGTCTCTCATCCGTTGTTGAACTTCAATTTGAACTTATTTTTAACCATACATGAAGTTTGTTTTTAGTAATAATTATCTTGCTTGTTATTTTCTGTTCTGGATAACAGTTGTTTTTAAGTTTTCAATCATATTAAATATCTTTGTTTATCAAAAATATCTTGGATTCTAAAACGGAGTGTAGGTAACGTGTCAGACTGTCCTGTAGATCGTTGTGATGCAATTAAATGTACCTAGGCAAAATTAAACTGAACTTTTTTTTCTTAATCTGACTTTCGGGATTAAGAAGACTTACCCAGCATTGGGACTTTGGGCCGACGCGACGGCGACGGGAGGACATGTGATTTAAAAACCGAAAATGGCGAATACCGCTTCTATACAGTGTTATTATTCCCTATTTTGAAATAGCCCGGGATGGGGTGACGCATGCGCTGATCGGGGCGGGAACAACGCGGCGCGCGCAGTCGCCACGCGCCCGTCAAACATGGCGAGCGTCCCCCAAGGACGTTGACTACCCCACGGAACACATCTGTCAAAAACAAAACCAACAAAAACTCGTGTGTGCTTGTGCGATCAGTGATTTGATTTTGTGTGTGTTTATGAATTAAAGTGCATAGTACGTGAGAAATACAGAGGCGTGTCGGCGGCGTTCGCTTTCGTTGTAATAACAAGGTAAGATTAGCATTAGGAAGGTAGGTAGTATTGTTCAATGATGCTATAAGTCTCATTGGTACCTATTATTAGTTTCAGCGATTCAATGCACTTCCTCTTTCCTTCCGTGTTTGGTTCGGTCGGATGTGTTGTTTGGTTTGTTCAGGTTTGCTCATTAAGTTTCAGTTTCAGAGAACCTAGTAGGTATTTCCCTATCCCTATGTATCTAGGAAATAATAGTCTAAACACTGTTTTGCAACTTATACCGCTATTTTGAAGTCTCTTCTTTGCGTCCCGTAAACTACACAGTGACCCTATCTTCCTTGTAAGAAGATTGATTCCTTCGATTGATCATCAATCTTTAGGAAGGGACTTCGATAAAACTTTTATCGAAGAGAAGGAAGTTCCTTCATATTGATTTACCTATAGCAATCCAATTCCTACAACAGCTGCTATCTATAAATCTGCCATCAAAACAGCAGATGGTATAGTAAGTAAGGTAGGTAACTACATAATATGTAGTTATAAGTAATTAATAAGGCCTACCTACCTTATTATTTACCTTTAGGTAGGTACATAGGTAAATGATATAAGGTAGTAGGTACTTATTTTGTTGCGTCATAGTCTATACTATAGACTATATAGTCTATATATAGTCTTATTATTTACCTTTAGGTAGGTACATAGGTAAATGATATAAGGTAGTAGGTACTTATTTTGTTGCGTCATAGTCTATACTATAGACTATATAGTCTATATATAGTCTTATTATTTACCTTTAGGTAGGTACATAGGTAAATGATATAAGGTAGTAGGTACTTATTTTGTTGCGTCATAGTCTATACTATAGGTAAATGATATAAGGTAGTAGGTACTTATTTTGTTGCGTCATAGTCTATACTATAGGTAAATGATATAAGGTAGTAGGTACTTATTTTGTTGCGTCATAGTCTATACTATAGACTATGACGCACCAAAATAAGTACCTACTACCTTATATCATTTACCTATGTACCTACCTAAAGGTAAATAATAAGACTATATATAGACTCTATAGGCACTTACACACTTGCATCAAGTTCAGTCAGTTCCACATAATCTACTAGCCTGCTAGGCAATAAAACGTACCTAGCTATACAATACAATAAGTTTAAGTTTCGTAACATTACAAATCTTACCTACCTATGCTTATGTAGGTAAGGTGCCTAATGTGCGTAAACCTTTACTTACCTAGGTAGAACCTTCTTTTTACCTATACCACAGACACCACAGATGAAATAATGTTACTTCCCTATACGACCACTGTAGATTTAATTTACATGTTTACCCTACCTACCTCAGTGAACCTAGCCGTGGATGGCGTCGCGGCGGCGGCGGAAGAATCTAATCCAACAACTGTAGATATAGCCTATGTCCATCAGGGATAATGTAGGATTCTAATGGTGAAAGAATTTTTCAAATCGGTCCAGTAGTTTCGGAGATTATTCCCGTCAAACATACAAAATACAAACAAACAAATCTTTCCTCTTTATAATATTACTAGCAGCGCCTCGCGGTTTCACCCGCGTAGTTCCCGTTCCCGTAGGAATTTCGGGATAAAAAGTAGCCTATGTCCTATTCCAGACTATAATCTATCTCTGTGCCAAATTTCATCCAGATCCGTTTTGCCGTTCTGGCGTGATAAAGGAACAAACATCCATCCATCTATCTATCCATCCATCCATCTAAACTTTCACGTTTATAATATTATTGAGATTATTGAGATAGTATAGATGCAAAATTGATAAAGAATTCAAGAAGTGCAAAAAATTTGTTTTTGTAAACAGATAAATGAGTAAAAAATATAAATAATAGTCAATTTTTTATTCTTCCCTACTAAAATAATATATTTTTTGAAACGTTTTATTTTTTTTGTTCAGACCATAAAATGTTGGCAACCCTACTTCAGGCGTTTATCGCGCCACCTAGAACAAAGATGCTAAGAAGGCGACACATTGACTAGGTAGGTAGGTAGGTATGCAAATCTACATACCACCATCTTCCTGCATCTAATAAATTAAATTACCTCTTACCTATGTAGCGAGTAGCGCTCGTCATCGCTACTCGCTACATAGGTAACTAGCAGCGCCTCGCGGTTTCACCCGCGTAGTTCCCGTTCCCGTGGGATTTCCGGGATAAAAAGTAGCCTATGTCCTATTCCAGACTATAATCTATCTCTGTACCAAATTTCATTCAGATCCGTTCAGCCGTTCTGGCGTGATAAAGGAACAAACATCCATCCATCCATCTATCTATCTATCCATCCATCCATCCATCTAAACTTTCACGTTTATAATATTAGTGAGATAATATTAGTGAGATTAATAGGTAATTAATTAACTATGAACCTGATTTCTATATGTAGGTATATCTGATACTACCTTTTTTAAAGGTGTCATAAGATCGATGCATCTGCATCCTTCGAAAATTTTGAAAACGCACGAACGCACTACCTACTCAGAAAACAGAAAAAATTCTGGGGAAATGTTTGGTGAAAACGTGATAAGTACCTAGATTACTTAATCTGTGACCTAGCAGTTTCAATAAACTAGGTGCAGGCCACAGATTACAGAACTAACTTTAAGTGTAATGGACCTCAGGACGTTTCCAGACTGTCTGGACAGCACTTAATATTCTAAGATCAGATCAATACCGCTCGTGCTCCTGTCGCCTAGGAACGTAGGAACATAATATGTACCTAACCTAGTTTAGCTGAGGTTCACGTTATGCCTTACCTAGCAAGACGGCAGTGGAATTTGACGCTTCAGAGACAGCATTATTGTAAGTACCTAGGTACGTAAATATTCTCTAACCGGAATCAAAGAAAAGAATACGAAAGAAAAGGATTGGACCAGCCAGACGTTTAATAACAAAAGGACCGCCGCCAGCGCCCTTCATAAATAAAAAAACAAATCTGTCGAGGTCCTAATGAGTCAACAGGGGTCATCAGGGTCATCTCCTCGCGAAGGTTACTAAAACAACCTCATACTTTGCAATATACAATGTTTTGGTAAAACTCTACATACTTTGCATGCGATGTAAGTTTCAGAGATTTCATTTTTACTTGTACCCAATTAATTTTTTTATTCATACCTACCATGAGCTCACAGTGAACAAATTTCAAATAAAATAAATATGTACCTACTTATATAAATAAATAATGTGGATTGTCTACCACACAGCATCATCTAGCCCCAAGGTAAGCAGAGCTTGTACTAAATAAATAAATAAATAATGCTGGATAATTCACACAGCATTATCTAGCCCCAAACTAAGCAGAGCTTGTGTTATGGGTACTAGATAACTGATATATGTATATAATATAGTACAATACATAGATAGATATTTTTTATTATACATAGAAAACGACCAGAACACCCTGAACAAATGTCTGAAGATCGTACACACATTTGTCCCGAGGCGGGAATCGAACCCGCAACCTCCTGCGTCGCAGGCAGACCTTCGCCCACCGCGCCACAGAGGTCGTCAAAAATCACTAGATGACTGATAAACTTATTACATTATACAATTACTTTTTTTAAGCATACAATACATAACATAGATATTATTTATTTTACTTAGAAAATAAAAATATATATTTCTTATTTTTTTTACCACCACAATTCGGTGGGTTTACCTTACCACAGAACTATATTTCTTTGACCTATACTTTGCATACCATTCGTGCAATAAAATTACTTTTGTTAAACTTATAGGAATTTGGACGTAGTTTTTTTTCTGGCGATTGCAATTTCTACTGGACAGGAAAACTTATTGCGATCAATTGGTTGTTGGTTGTCACGCATGCTTTTAAAACATAGTCAGCACCAAACATTTTCTACAGAAAAAAATTGTAGTTTCTCATACTCGTCATCTACATACTAGTCCACTGCTGGACTTAATATGCCGGCTCTGATAAAGCGTTTTGATTGCTTTTACCGTTATGGGGCAATTATAATCCCCACGCTGGGCATGCAGAGTGAAGATCGCAGTTCAGTTCTCATAATCTTAAACACACAGTTTAAACGCTTACAAAGTTCTCAGCCAGTCAGGCAGGTTATGTTATTGTTTTTATCTTTAACATTGTATATTGAATTAATCACATAACAGTAACTCATCATGTGTGGTCTTCGTTCCATTGTTTCACACGTACTGTTGTTACAAACTGCTAATTATTATTTTTACTGGGCGTAGACATGTATTTGAATAGTATAGTGACCTAATGACCTAAGTAAGTAATATTTTAAATCTTTACCATCAAAGAGAATTACAATCAAATGATAGAAACAACCTCAGACCAGGTGGGACGACGATTTGCGAAAGACTGCTGGCAGATGCTGGATGCGGCAAGCTGAAGACGGCGCTATGGCGCTCATTAGGGGAGGCCTATGTCCAGCTTTGGTCTAATATAGGCTGATGATGATGATGATGAATAGAAACAAACTAGAACGAGTATTACATTCGAGCTAACTGCAAACTGTTGCAAACAATCTAAACATAAGTAACATACAATACAAATTACCAAGATAGTACGGACACTTCTGCGAGAATATTTCTAAAAGAAACATGTTTGGCCCAAAAATTGCAACTTGCAAAGAACGTGGCGAGAATTTATATGTGGTGGGTAATTTGAGAAAATTGATGGGCTTGTAAATTCATTTACTGTCTTACATTATGCATATCGCGTAGAGAATTGTCCATAAAAGTCATCAAATCAGAATCTCATAAATTTTCTCGTAAATGTGCTGTTTACCGTATCTGCGAATTGTTTTTGTCGTCTCTAAAAACTATACGTACTATTTTTTTATTAGTTCATTCAAGTCCGTAGGTGCCGATGCTAATTCGACTAATTGTTGACAATGAACTTTATGAACTGAATTACTACGCCGTACCTAATTGACTCCTGTGAAACTGTGCCTCAAGGTACAACAGATACTATTTTCACAATTCCCAATTTATAATTTTTTTTGTCTTTTGATGTTGTGCTGTAAAGTTGTCATTTTAGAAAGTTGTCGTTGTCACCCTGAGGGGTATCGGATTATTGGTTTTTTATTCTCCACAATCAGTTAACTTACTTATTATATATTTTTTTTAATACATATTAAGTAGTATAGTATATTCACCCGTACGTTTTCTATAAATTGAGGCGTCATGAATTCATGAGTCAGTATTTTAGTATCAGCCTGCAACAAATCGATAGATGTCTTATCTATCGTATCAGCTTTAGTATTGTCGATCGACAAAGCTTCCTTACTAATCGATCGTTTACTAAATTATCTATATTTTGGGAAAGTTTAAAGATCATTTTTATAACTTCAGAACCGTAACTGTTGGCCCGTCAAAATTTGTAGCGTAGAAAGATCACAACACGTGTTTCAGGGTTTTTTTAAATCCACACCCCAAAATGAATGATAGAATGTGTAGTCAAAGTAAGGCGATTCAAAGACGTAAATCACAAAATCTCAAGTAGAAGAGGAAGTAGAAGAGCTGCGAGGCTGATATTTTGCAAGGAGGTTTCTTTTATGATGACGTTGGCACCCGCTAAGACTGGATTTTTAAGAGCCCGCTAAGAATTCACAAGTAGTAATTTATAGGCTTTCTCATAATTACTTTAAAATCGTAAAGGATTGGTTGTTAAACTTTGGCGTTGATAGTTTACATTGAAACCAACATTACTTATGGTATTAGTCCTAAGTCCACGCGAATGAACTCGCGTGCGGGTCAGCTAGTGTGTATAATATAGTAATACGAAGGATTCCTTTTCTATGGACGTTTATAGGTCTGGCTAAAAGCCAATTCTCAGGGCATTAGGTGCATAATCTTTAAGTAATCGCTGCTTGGACTTATAAGGTTCTCAAATATCGATATTGTTATTCACTCTTTGTACTGATAAAAGAACTAACGTTTCAGGAATTTCTCCGCTGCCGATAAAATATAGAAAGAGCAATTGAAATTTGAAGTGTGAAAAATAGTGATTCAAAAGTTGATGACTAAATAGGAATCTACGGTTTTTCTTCTGCAAATAGGTACTATTAATCATATCCGTCGCTTCAAACACTGTCTTTTTATTACACTTCAGAATTCCTTCATGATAGATCTTTCCAAGCAAGTATGGACGTATCCAAAAAAATACGTCAGACTTATACACGTATCCACGAAATTATACCTACTATTCGCTAGTAACTCAGCAAATTATCACATTCTGATATTGCCTTACTGGTTACTACTAGCAAAACATCGGCACGATTGGCTCATCATGATAGGTAGGTGCGTTGCATGGCTTAGCTTGCGAATTTACAGAAAATATAACGCAACATAACTCAATAATGAAGATTTCTACTATGAAACTGTTATTCCTTTGTATTTTGTCTACTCGGCTTCAATGTGTAACCATAGTTGGGGTCATGCATATCTTTCTCTTTCTCTCTTATCCGTTCGGGTGTTTTTAATCGATGCCCGTGAACTTCGTCTGTTCCCACACGGAACACTTTACTGGATTCTGTGGCACGAGCTGCCGCCGGTTTGCGAGGTCTTTCACCTCCCGAATTCCCCTCATATCTTGCTATATTTAGAACTGCACATATGGTCGCAGGATGGCGCGTGCTACGCGAACTAGGATAATTGTTATTGCTCGCACTCTATGTCAGTATTTTTCTAATTTCTAACTGAGCAAACCAGTACGACTAGTCGATAACATTTCTTTATTTATCAGAAACGATCCTTATAAAATTTAATGTCTCATACATAACCAAACCAACGCAACACTGCAAAAAAATTTGTAGATGCCTCACCGTAGGGGGATTGTAAAGTCCTGCCTATAAATGGAACTGCCATAAATTCTATATTCAATTGCTACCGACTCAGATCTTGATCTAGTTTTTGCGGACTCCATTCTTGCTTTTATGTTGGAATAGTTCGAATTCGAACGGATAGAGACTTTTGTTTAAGTTTTTGATTTTCAATCGGAGTATGCGTGAGATGCAATCGACATCCTTCGTGTGAACTGCGAAGCTTCGTGGGGGAATGCGATGGGCAATATTCATTTGATAATTGTTGATTCAATACCGGTTTCGAAATCTTTGTGCTGCCTGCGTACACTGAATGTTTACAGTGGATAAGAAACACCATCTTGTCAGATGCTAAGCTTTGTTATTCGATAGTTTCTTTTTTAAAGTAACCCTTGTAAGGATTTAGTAATGACTCAAGTAATAATTGCTTGAGATTTAAGAAACCCTACTGGAATGTGGGTATCGTATTGTTTTCCCCTTATGGCGGCAAGAGTTTTGGTTTCTGGTTTCAACATACATACTTTTTTCATATCATTTTACTGGTGTCGTATACCTGTACCTACTAACAAGATGCCCAACCCTTCTGGTATAGTATTTCTTGTGCTTAAAAGATGCTACACGAGTATCCTGACAAGACATAAGGGAAGCTCCTTATTTGTATGTAATTTAAGAAGTAATTTTTTAATCCTGTCACGGTTTTGGTGTCCGGTCTTTGTATCCGCTCTTCGACATCATCTTGTCTCTGAATGCAATTCGACAGTCGATATTTTTGAATATGACCTCACTGTCTTCGTAGATCTTCAATCTTAAAAGAGCATTCTTTTGGTAGACAAATACTAAAAAAGAGAAAAACCTTGGGCCGAATATGGAGCTGAAAAGCAGGACGAAATAAGATTTTCTGAAATAAAATATATTATGGGCCGAATATGGCATACAATGTAGGACGAAAGCAGATTTTTCATGTGGGCCGAACTTTCTAGGGACGAATATGGCATTAATCACCTATCCAATATTATCCACATCATAACAATTTTCTTCAGCTAAAGAAGTTTTCGTAAAAACCGTCATTTCTTAAACCAAATGTAGCTGTAACTTTTATTCTGAGTACAAACTTACAATATCGCTGGATGGAAACAGTTCCATTGTGCCTCTACAAAGGCTTGTCGCATGTTATGTTGCTCTAGCTCGTAATCTCTATTGTTCCTGACTGCAGCTGCTATCGATCCACGGCATGCCTTTGCACTCTAGACATTATGAATTAACTAGGTTAGTAACCACTATGCGACATTTTGCAGTAACATTTTTAAACTTTCCTGCTAAAATACATGCTCTGTTTAGTTTGGGGATATAATGATGGCTGTGTGAATTGTGCAGCAGTTTTATAGCTTCTGCCCGCAGTTCATCATCATCATCATCATCATCAGCCTTTCTTAGTCCACTGCTGGACATAGGCCTCCCTTAATGAGCGCCATAGCGCCCTGTCTTCAGCTTGCCGCATCCAGCATCTGCCAGCAATCTTTCGCAAATCGTCATCCCACCTGATCGGAGGGCGTCCTACACTACGTTTGCCGAGTCGCGGTCTCCACTCAAAAACACGTTTACCAACGGTTATCGATTCTTCGCGAGATATGGCCGGCCCACTGCCACTTGAGCTCGCCAATTCATCGACATAGTCTTAGAGCTATGTCGATGAATCTGGTTCTCTGTCGGAGTATTCGTTACGAATCCTATCCTTCAGAGAAACTACGAGCATAGCTCTTTCCTTAGCTACTGCTGGACCAGCCCCACCGTGAGTGTCTATGTCTCAGCTCCGTAATCAGTGCGTCCTACACGGGATTAAAAACTTTCGCTTTCAAGCATTGTGGTATGGATGACGAGAAGTCTCGGCGTAGTTTTCCAAACGCTGCGCTGCCCAGCCCAGCTGAATCCACTTCTTGGCCTCCTTCTCGAAATTGTTTTTACCTAACTGCAGCCCGCAGTGCCCGCAGTTACACGCGCGTTTTTCCGGGATTAAAAGTAGCCTACGTAATATGTAAATCCAGGTCTAGAACTTCCTCTATGCAAAATTTCTGCCCTACCGTTCGTACATGTTCCAAATCCAAATTTTCTATTAAAAATTTAAATGTATTTTTAAGTGTGACGTGATTTATGAATGAATGGTTATATTTGATTGTCCTGCATGGTTTTTCCGCAGTGGCTTTGTGATTTAATAACGTTAATGTAATAAGTCGTACTTACATAAGTTACCTCAGGTTGATTCACTTATCTGGCTCATTACAAAACAAATTAGACGCGCCTGAAATGAGCTGTCCGATGTCTCACTCCAGATAAAAAAAACATACTCGTATATCTTAAACTAATCATCGCGAGTGACTAAGTCCGAGTACTTACAGACGTTTTAATCATATCCTCCTTTACTCTCCCGGTCGTTATTCTAAATACGCAACGATGATTTCACATGTTCACAGAATAGGAGTTTTGTTCAAAGGATTTTACCCTCTGTTTATGTTTCGAAATCAATCAACAGATTTCTTAGAATTCAATAAGTTCATGTTAGATTCGTTACTGATGTCCTTTGAACTATGAACACTGAAAATATTTTTTTTTTTTTATACCACCGAGGTGGCAAACAGGCAGGCGGCCCACCTGATGGGAAGCGGTTACCGCAGCCTATGGACGCCTGTAACATCAGGGACATCACACGCGCGTTGCCGACCCTTTAAATGCCTTAGAAGGCCCTTTAAATGCCTTAGAAATATATAATTATTCTGGTATTTCTGTGTATCCATCCGCACTAAGATTTCAAAACTGACTTCAAAAACTCTCTACCTACCAATTTTACCAATTTGAAATTCAATAAAATCTGGTTTGCTTGAAAGTCATTCAATCTGCCCAGCAGGCGATTGTTGCTCTCTATTGTTTAGTTTAGCGTTAGCCCATGGTCGTACGTGGTCTATCTGAATGTAATTGCGGTAACCAGCCCCTACAGCACGTGCCTTGAATACGATAATCGACCTTATCCCTTTTACGGTAATAGCTAGATTCACTCAGAGAAATGATTCATTGGTGGTAATATTTTATTTCTGCCAAAGTAAACTCTTAGTTGTTCTAATAGAGTTTTCTTTGATATTGCCAGGAGTTAAGTCGTTTATCTACTGGTTCGGTAAGCGCCACAGGGGCTACTCAGAAAACCATTGCGCTAAGGCTTTGTTCACACTAAGATTGCGGCGGCTAGCGAGGAAGTGTATTTGTAATAACGTAGAATTATGAATTTTCTCATCATGATCTTTATGACTCAGACGCAAAATTAAAGGTGTTATATATTAAAAGTTTGGCGTCTGTTTCTGGTATCATACATAGTTCCCAACTCCCAGCCAACAGATACGTAGATCAATTTCAATTAAAACAATTTAAAGGTGACTTCGTTGTGATAACCTATTAATGGCTATACCTTAGCCAAACTCCTTGTAGATTTTTTGTAAACAAACAACGATACAAATAACTGTTAACTTGCTTGGCTGCGAGGTTCAGATGTTATTGTAATTAATATTTACTGAAGGAAGGATCTCAAATCGACAATATTAATGTAAATTCAAGGAAATTGCGTATAAAAGGATGCGGCAACATAATAAATTTTAGGTTAAGCATGGGCGGTTTGACAAAAATTTACAAAAATTCTATAAGCAATTTGGCTAAGTTATAGATTATGTTATGATGGTTCAAATTCAAATCAAAAGTAGTAAGTAGTTGGAATTAGATTTTGTGTAAATTTTTTGCTGTTAAAAAAATTGGCCAGAGGGTCGACATTATTTTTTGAATTTGATTAATGTTCAAATTCAACCAGTTTAAATTTAACTTTTATTTTTAATGATTTCATAATAATTGATATCTTATTCTTAACACTTATCTCTATCTACGTCTGCACAGACCCTTAGTAGATTTACCGCTATGTCGCTTCGCAGTAGGACCAGTGCGCATGAGTCATACACCGGCTTACGCGCGAGCCGCGAGTTGTTTTTGTTCTGGCTGGCACTTCTGGCAGGAAGCTCGAGCCAGTCGGATGTCCGAGAAGCTTTACCTTCTTTTACCTACTTAGAGTTTTCTAAACTTGCATTGCGGTTTTGACCATTTTTTGACTGATTCACTGAAGTTGTCTAGTAAAGCTAGTGTTAGTACTCTCTCGGCTTCTATTATTTGATAGAGGACTTCCTGTTTTTAAATTTCTCATCCAACTCAATATACAGGGTGTTCAGCTGACCGTGTGCCATATGGTAACTGAGGGTAACGGAACTAAGTTAATAGCTTGGCAGCTTTTTTAACCCTGAATAACCGCTCGGCTAAGAATACATATTTTGAAGATGTAAATTTTTGGCTAATATTTAAACTATTTACTTAGTGCCATAACTTTTTATACGAAAAAATATGACTTACTTTTTAAATTACATCTAGCATGTAAGCCCTTACTGTTAAAATCAACATTTACGTGAGATATAGGTAAATAAAGCAGCTATGGGCATTCAAAGTGTTGAAAAGGGAAAATTTAAAACTGAGGTTTCAACTTTGGATTGAATTTTTAAAAAAGTATGTGTTCAATTTGCTGTATAATTTAGTGTGCGCAATACCTAAGTAAAGCATTGCGCAAGTTTTTACAGGATGAAATGTACTTAAGTACCTCTTCGTGTTTATTGAAGCGCTGCGCTGGATTGGATCGCGTGCGTGATCTATGGCAATAATGCTTTTCCATTTACTTGATGACCTGAAGCCCATCCAAACATTTAATTTAATGTACAAATTGAGCCGAGATGTTAAGATGAAATTGAATTGTATGAGGGTATCGTACAACATGGGTGGGTATTATAGGTTACTGGGAAAACTGGCTTTAGCTCCTGTTGCCCGAGTCTGCCTGTCACCATCACCATATACATTTTTCCTAATAGAGACTGGCTGACTTGGATATTAAATACCTATAATAGTATATTTTTTAACAAGGGACTCAACGAGGTTGTTTATACTCCCGAGCGAAGCGAGATAGGATGACAAAACCGAGTTATAATGGGTGGTTTTGGCCCGCGTGAAAAACAATACTTTTCTATTAGAGTGTTAAAAATGAGAACAATCAAAAGTTACCTTCAGTAAATATTCCACACCAATTTCACTTCTCAACTTCACGAATTTGTCGTTAGTCTTAAAATACCATATTTTATATTATGCGCAACAGATAAATAGAATCATATTGATTATTTCTCTGCCATTCTATCCCATTTACAAATTATTAAAGTAATTTTCGCTTGATGATCATTTTCAATTAAATAAGCCAAGTTCATCTTCAGTTAAAGTTGTAGTAAACCAACATTCCAGAGATTTTGCGCTGATTGATACCAACTTTTTTGTGTCTTCGTTTCGTTAGTTACTACCTACCTACGCTGGGGACCATGGGAATGGGAGAAGAATCACCATACAAAACATCCAGCAATGACAAAAAGGAGTTTTCAGTTCCATTTTAAAAATAAATTCTTTTAATATAATAAATTGTACGTGATGCGAAACAGATACAAAACGCGGACACGCTGCGGACATCGAGTTGCGGCTCCGCAAATTCGATTCCGCGCGGTAATGTGAGACGGGCGTTAGTGTCTAGCTAGTTAGTATCTGCTTTCATCTCATTTGATCATCGATACTGAACGTGAAAGGTTAGGCAATGGTATGGTTATTGGCGACCTTAAACCTCTACTTCGGTTTGAAAATATTGATGGGTTGGCATTACCCGTACCTTTCTATTTTATACATTTAACTCGATGGGTTCTTATTTTGGTACGAGTATCAGATTTGCCTTAACGAGAATGCTTACATAATACTGTTGCATTGTGCGAATGTCCAGCTTTATTTATTTTTTAAATTAAGTTGATGTGCATCGCATGGGCATTATATTATATCGAATGCACGGTTCGTTATTTCATTGAAGTTCCTCCACCCAGTCAAAATCAAAATTTCTTTATTTCCATAAATACAAAAATGTACACTTAGAAAAGGTCAAATTCTTAAAATAAGGAAAAGAATAGGTATCTTCTAGACCTTCCTGATACATCGTCGACCACATACTCACTTTCCATCAGCAGAGATTGTGGTCAAACGAAGGTTTAGACTATTAAAAAAATGTCTAGTTTTAAACATGTTGTTTTAATTTTAATTTAGTTTGAGTTGTTTCTTTATTTAAGTTTGTAGGATCTTTCTTTATCACAAGTGTTACGTTCTTATAGTTATAGGTACTCCCTGAGTATGTAATAGGATGTAGGTAGATAATCTCTTGCATCATCATTACGCAATGTTGGATACAACTGCACTTAATTACACTGATCTATTAATTACGAACATGACTGACAGCTCGTTGCAAGGTATTGTTGTGCACTTTCCATCTGGCGATGGCGTTCGTGAGACAATGACGTTTGTTTTTTTTTTATTCTGGTAATTCTGTAGGTTTTTTTTATTATTCTAATTTAATTAGGGACTTTGAGTACTACCAAACCACAAGTTATTTACAAAATAACATGTGGTAATGAGAGACCTAAATAAGTGTAATGTACCTAGGTATAATGTAATAAAGAATTTTTAATTTTTTTAATTTTGAATCTAACAGTGACTTAGTCAGTCCCATAGGATAACACAGTAACTTAAACTAATCAATATTTATAAGTATCTTATGTAAGTTCTTATTTAATTTAGTTTTAGTACTTTGCCTTATCTAAATTTGGTTTTTAACTAATCGTTTGACATTCTGGTATTGCTTGATTGTCACTGATAGTGAATCAGTTGGCACAAAATTTGAACAAAACTTGCGTACGGAACGTTATAATTAAATTTGTATAATTGACGGTAGATATGTAAAATTCAAATTACTTGTAAAGACAAATGTCACCTCAGTCTGCCTGTGACCATGGAAGCTGAAAAGCCTCCGAAACGTCAGGTTATAAACAAATATAAAATATACGCGATCAATCCGGTAAAAACAGTGTTTTATTAAAACTTGCGTAAAAATGTCCCCTGTTTTCCTTTTCGATCGAAAAAAAGACGGCAACAATTTTAGGTTCGTTTAGGTTTTGTGCCAACAGAATCACTACCAGTGATTATGTAAGAGAAAGTTCATAATGAAATTTTAGAACTTCGCTTGTCTTAAGGTGGGACTGAAATACAAACGTAGCTATTACTTATCCGATTATGCAAAATTTCATTAAAATCGGGGACGCAGTTTCCAAATGAATCGAAAAGTTCGTTAGTATGGGAGCTTAGAGGTTCAGGGCCCTTCTAAGTTGTCTTGACAGATGCAGGTACGAGAAATGCTAGCTGATGATTCCTATGCTTAGGTACTTGTCTGCTAGCTTACTAGGCTTTGTTAAGCCGGTTCGAGTTCCAAGTTAAGTTGTAAATACAAATATGGCCTAAGTGGATTAGGTTTCAATTTCCATCCGTCACTTAGAGGCATTTTAATTTCACCGGCAATCCTGCCCTTCATATAATGTAGATTGTAGATCTTAAGAATCCAACGCAATCACATTTTATTGGCAGGATGGTCGCAAACGAGAGAAACCTGCTGTTTATTATGTTCGCTTTGATTTTCTCAAAATGAGTCATCCGAAATTTAATTTTACGCAAAGTTGTGAGACTTTCGTTTTCTTCTATTCTGTTGCTCCATCCGTTTTAGGCGTGAACGGTGTGCCTAGCAGGTTTCTTTGCATATTTACGTGAGATTTTAGCCAAATGTCATTAACACTTAAAATAGCCAAGCCGAACTTTGTTTGAACTGTGCAACCTGCAAACTCAGAATACCTGTGCAATAGTTCATTTAGCAAATCAAAGGTCAACTGAGTAGGCTTGTTAGCATTACATTTAGCCAAACCACCATTATGATGCTTGATTTGTTTAAGTTTGGCATCCATGTTATGTTAAACATGGGTAATAAATTGGTTTGAGTACCTAGCGACCTTAACTAAGTACTCAAAACGATTCAAAAAGTAAGCATAATCATAATATAATAATCATTTATATGCTGATAATAAGCAACCTTACAGAACTTAAACATGCTTGAATCAATAAGGATTTAAGATCATTGGCTTGAATTGGAGGCTTTGTTTGAAGCTAGTCCAGTTAGTTTAGTAACTAATATCGACTTTTATTCTAATTAATTAGTTGCTTACACATCGTCGATCCAGCCATACCTCTGCTGACACTCTGCTCTTGCTTTTGACCAGTTAAAAATGCAATGATCCAATAGTCTTTCGCATCGCATCGATCATTTCGGATCTATCCCGAGTCCTAAAAGAATGTTTTAGTTTTGATCGTAAATACGTAGTTAAAGTGCAGGGACATTTGCAAATCGATAGTTGACATTATGGATTAATGAATACGTAGAGTACGTAGACGAGACGGCGCATATCCGCGTCGGTCGTCGTGACCCCTATTCAACGAGCACGCGCACCGCTCGACCTTCCGTCTTACATTGTTGTGCATGCAGTCAATGCGCGAACATCAATGGAAAAGTGTTGGAGCAAGGGATTTCATCGACATCGATAAAAATAATTTTCGTATGACTACTAAAATATAGATAAAAAATAGAAATCATCCATCATATTCATTTGAACCACCTTGACAAAAGGTCTATAAATAAAACAGTAACATTCTCAGCATCCGGCATAATATTTGCATCATACTTTCACGGATTATACAACGAAATGATAATAATGTTGACCTGCGTTCTGATATCATCGAAATCATTTTGTTTGTTTAGTTTATCGTTTTTGTTATCGACAAAACACCATCCCTTATTATTGTTCTCCTATCAGCCTATCGTACGAGGATATTAAATTAATTGTTATTCTATGCACGCTTTACTTTACTGGTCTCCTTTCACTGAAGATACAAATGTTTTGAAGAAAAATTGGAGAAAGCTATATAAAATAAATCTTTGGAATCTGAAAACATTTTAAGTAAATGTATTCATGAATGAAATCGTACGTATGGTATTGTTTTTTTTAAATATTAGACTAAAATAAAAATAGTATTCATAGAATAAAAAAAGTATTAGTGCTTAAGGGGTTAAGCACTATTATTTATATTATTATTATTTTTAGTAATTTCAGTGACCTATGACGCCATTTTGTGAAAAGGATAGGCATAGGATTTCGCGTTCGTATGAACGGGACAGAGCAGAGCGGCGTAAGTGACAAAAATCATGTTTTCGCTTATAATTTAAAAAATAATAGTAATTTTGAAAATCTAAAACACAATTCAACATCTGCTTTATATTGCGAACCAATAGACAGTGAAATTATTATAAACGTGATCGCCCTGGGCAAGGAAGCCAATAAAATATTAGAAAGCGTAGCCATCGTTCAACATCGCGTTACGGGTGCAGGAACCAAAGGGCCGTTTTCATTATATGTATCTAGTTTGATATTATTATTCGGGCATGACTTACTAACAGCATCCTGTATGACTGTCTTTCTGTCTGTCTGTTATCTTTTCACGGCTAAACGGTTGTGCTTATTGAAATTTGGCATTGACATAGATATTAGATATCCCGGGGAAGGACAAAGGTGGAGGAGATCGCAGAGTATGTGAAGAGGAAGACCAACACCTTGGTGAGGGTCGAGCTGTTGGAGTCGCGTCATAATGATTTTAAATCATTTTGTGGTGCGTATTCCAACTGAGAATATTTCGTCCTTCACTAACGAAGAATTCTGGCCGAAGAATGTGCTGTTCCGGCGTTTTCGCGGACGCTTACCGGTCGCAGCACTTATCGCGTGTCACATGTCGCCGATTTACGTGGTAGTAAATAGGTAGGTATATATTTTATGTATGTTAGAATAAGGTACATATTTTATATGGGCCGTAGTTTTTAAGTATTTTACATCCTGTACTAGACTAACGTTGCCTGAAATAAATGTTTTATAATTATTATTATTATTACAAAGGCTATATTTTGTCTTTAAATTATCTTGGAAGGGGATGAAAGTTTATAATGGGAGTAGCGCATGCGATGCCGAGGGCAGAAGCTACCTGCTGTTGAATATGAAATCAAATTAATCAAATGTTTTATTGCAACCATGTTGTATATAAGATATTAAATTTCAACAGTATCAAATAAGAACCCGGCTAGGACACAGTAGGATGCATTGTTGACGCAATATTTATTTCTAGTAAAATCAATGATACGAAAATTCGATCTGATCTTTAGCCCGTATCATGAAAGCTTGCTCAGTCATAGATTTATATGCTTGAGTGACGTTTATGCCATAGAAAAGTGTACTCAAGCATAGATCGATGACTGAGCAAGCTTTCATAATACGGGTGTTAGTCTAGCGGTCCTTAATTATAATGCTATACTCATCGGCCGTACCGATAAATGTTAAAGTTAAAGCGCCTCGCAAAATTCAAGACGCTGCTACAGGTTCATCTTAGTAGATGGATGTATACTTTCATCACTAGGTACTAAATTTCGAAATACCAAATTTAGTGCGCATCGAAACAATGTAGATTGAAGATTGAAATGGAGAGCATTGTTCAGTACCTTAACTAGGATCATTGTTCAAGGTCATTATGACACCCACGCTGTCGTGCTCTGGTTATTCAAAGAGTCGACTTGTAGCGTTTAGTGGTCTTTCTTTTTTCGACTGTATGCTGTTTTATGTGTGTCTGTCTTTTTTCCGTCATTTATTGACCGGTTTGGATGATTCTTTTGCAGTTGTATAGAGAATGAACCCGAGGTGGTCCAATAAAAAAAACGAGGGATAAGTATTTGCTCTTTGTTTAAGGAATTTGAAGCCGTCATTACATTAAGTAATTCAATATTTATATTAGTTTTAAGCGTCTGCCCGCGGCTTCGCACGAGCTTTTTAAATAGCTTACATCCGTCCCCGGGATGTAACATTAAATAAAATAAATAATAAATAAATAATGCTGGACAATTCACACAGCATTATCTAGCCCCAAGCTAAGCAGAGCTTGTGTTATGGGTACTAGATAACTGATGTAAGTACATAATATAATACAATACATAGATACCTATATTTTTTATTATACATAGAAAACGACCAGAACACCCTAAACTGTCTGCAGATCGTACACATATTTGTCCCGAGGCGGGAATCGAACCCGCAACCTCCGGCGTCGCAGGCCGTCCACCGCGCCACATCGGTCGTCTTTTTTACCTCCCTGCCAAATTTAATTGAGATCCGTTCAGCCGTTTAGGCGTGAAAAGGTAACAGACAGACAGACAAACAGACAGAGTTATTTTCGAATTTATAATATTAGTATATGGATTTACACATAACATAACACAAGCTCTGCTTACTTCGAGTAAGATGATGCTGTGTGGATTGTCCCGCATTATTTATTATTCATTTTATTAACCACTTTTTTCTATGGAATTTAAAGAGGCCATGACACCTGGGGCCAGGATACCTTCTGTACCTAGTAGCTGCTAGAGTGTCAAATGTTTGGTGAACTGTATAATTATTGTGCAAAGGGGATAGGTTTTCACAGTTCAATGGCGTGAAGCATAGGGAAATGGCTAAAGGGTCACCCTTTGGGTGGCGTTAACCTATTCCATTTCCTATACATACCTACTCACTTTACTATGGCCTGTTTTACAGAATAGGGTATTTTACTCTATCAGAGAAAAAAAAGTTATTTGTTTAACAAGTGGGCAAAACGATTTTTTATTGAACGTGCTGATATTAAATCCTGAGCTAGCGGAGCAGTCTAGAGTAGAGTCACGAGCGTAGCGAGTGGTTCTAAAATAGAAAGCTGAGCTAGCGAGGGATTTAAATGGCACGAAACAAAAAAATCATTTTAGCTGTTCATTTGCACCTTATAGTCACTTTTCAAAAATGCGTGTAAATACCCTATTCTGACTATCTGGGACTGAAAAAGCAAATGACCCGGTCGACACACTTGAACAGACCCTGAGAGGAATGAAAATATAGAAAATTGACAATAATTGAGTGGAACTAGGTTCATAAGTTCAAATTCATCCATCTGCTTGTGTCTTAACACCGATAGACGCTATGTCTCCATTCGATATTAATTTCTCGATGTGTTCCGCCGTCCGCCTCCCATTGAGGCTGTCAGGTGTGAAACTTGCGACATTAGGTACGTACCTATTACAAACATTTCACATCGTATTTGGCTGGAGTGTCTCTTGTATACTTTGCATTGCATCTCACAGTCAGTGTATAATAAATAGCTTTCAATAACAGCTTGTGAAGATATCATTATGTTATTATTTATTGGGGCTGTAATAGTTTTATGGTCGTGTTCCGGTTCGATTTGAAGAGTAGGAAAGTTGGTGAAATCTGTGTTAGTATTCAATGTCATATATCACTACCATTGGGATAAAGAGGGATTTGTATGCAGGTATTGATTTGATAATTATCATCATCATTATCGTCATCATCATCAACCTTTATATTAGTCTACCTACTGCTGAAGATATGCTAATGAGCGCCATAGATTACCTAATCTGTGGCCATAACGCCCTGTCTTATTCGGTATTAGATGATTATCAGAATATCAGCACATAATCTCCTCCAATTTATGCCTTAACGATCTAGAGCTGCTCACATCCAGAGGGCTGAGTCTATTTGACGATAGTAACGGGACGTGATCGTGACGTCTCATTTTTCCATAGATTTTGTTACAGTGTCTCTATCGTGCGGACAGGGAACTACGAAAATCCAATACAAAATAAGAGACGTCACTATCCCGTCTCGTTACTATCGTCAGATAGACTCACCCCCCAGGTTTTGTTGGCAGTTCTCGATGAGAGTCCATACGGGTAATTCCTTTTTGAAATGATGAATCATAAATGAACTGCAAGCGCTGATGTACAAATATGGCTGTACTACATAGACAAGGAAAAAGTTAGTTTTCACCACTCCCACTCAAAAACACAGCATGTCGGGTTTTGCTCACATGTGAAAAAAAAGGATATAATTCAACTTGTTGAAAAAAGTAATTTGAATTCAGAATGTTGCTCTAATGTGCGATGGTGTTATAAGTTATTTATACTTTGGACGGCGCCGTATCCCTCTCTTATTTTAGCTTATCGAAAGGAAGGAGGTAAGACCGCATTCAACCTTCATAGTAAATAATAATGTCGTTTATTCGCGGTATGAAAGATTCTAACCCTCCACGGTTGTGGACCAAAATGAGTTTCTGACATTCGACCTCTTCTACATATAAATAACAAAAAAAAACTCGCTAGTCGAGGTGAAAAGTTGTATGTTTAACTCGAAAGCAAATGTTTTTTATTTCGTGCCTTTGTAATCCCTCGCTAGCTCAGCAGTCTACTTAAGAGCCACTCGCTACGCTCGTGAATCTACTTTAGACTGCGTCGCTAGCTCGGGATTCAAAATCGGCATATTCAACAGAAAAACAATATGCTCACCTGTTGAACAAATAACTATAACCTTTCGTAAAAATGTAGGTAAAGAGGGAAATAACAAAACGGTAAAACACGAGTAAAACCGATATACTCGTAAAACGTTTCATTACTGTCTAATTTAATAGGACATTTGATAGTACTTTGGTGCTATAAACTTTTTATTGGCAGTGGTGTTAGAATAATGTCTTTACTTAGAGAAACGTGCACCTTTTTGTTGTATCGGCGTACCGCTATGAAGGTGGGGGCCTTTCTTGTCTGAGGGTAAGGGGGAGGGGGAACTAAACATTACCCGGCATTGCTATACAGGGTGGCTTGAGATGGAATGTTTGGTCAATTTTGAAACCATGATAGGTAGAGAAATCGTGTAATCACCATCTAAACTTTCGCAGATAAAACATTAGTGTGCTGTGATGTGATTTCATTTGAACTTATTTACGCAAATTACAAAGGAATCTTGGACAAAGATATTTGACGAGTGGAATGGGCATCCGTCAAATACATTTGAGCAAATGTTGGGCATCGAAATTAGACAAAATCATATTTGACCAATGGAATACCATCCTTAGTTACACTCTTGAAAAAATATCTAAACACAACATCACAACCTACAATTGAGTTAGTATGCAGTATTTTTTCTGACAATGCCGTAGGCCTTATTCCCATAGTTTCTGATTGCATAACTCCCATTTCAAAAAGCCACCCTGTATAGCTTCACCCTGTTAAGCGAGGGGACACTGTAGAGATTAATGACTGTCTGGAAAAACTTTCCCTGCTACGATGTAACTGAAATACCTGCTGTCACCTGCCTGACGTATAGGGAGGGAGCTTTTACAGGTTCGGGTCATTCTACTTTGTTTGTTGCTGCAGCTCTGCTTAGCTTGGGGCTAGATGATGCTGTGTGAATGGTCCAGCTATTTATTTGTATCTTTGTACGTGATGAAGTCGAGAGTGACCTCAGACTACCGCGCGGTAACGTAGGTGCGGTGGCGCAAGAGTTTCGCAATGGAGTGGTGCGTTGTACGAGATTCGGACCAGATGCGAAACTGCCGCGGACGCGCTGCGGACCTCGAGTTGCGGCTCCGCAAATTCGATTCCGCGCGGTAATGTGCGACGGGCGTTGATCCGCCTTGGAATGTGCCGTAAAAGTTTCAGATTATTACATGTTATATTAGATCACTGTCATTATTATTGTCATTATTATTATCTTTATCCTGTTTTGCGTTTGAATATGCCAATTTAAATATGACTCCCTATTTGTCATACTGATTTTAGAAAATAGATTTGAGTGTAAATATTATATTTTTGTATTATATTAGATCACTGTCATTATTATTGTCATTATTATTATCTTTATCCTGTTTTGCGTTTGAATATGCCAATTTAAATATGACTCCCTATTTGTCATACTGATTTTAGAAAATAGATTTGAGTGTAAATATTATATTTTTGTTGTACAGTTGTAATTATTTGATTCTGTTATTGTAATTTTTTAATAAATGTTTGTTCTACATTCAGTAAATAACATAGATCAAATTTATATGATTTACGCAAAATTACAACCAAATCCTTTCAGTAGTTTTGGCGTGAAGAGCAATCAGCCAATCTTTTGCATTTATAACATTAGTGTGATACTGTGCGTTTCTTCGCTGCGGTGGTATAGCACCACCTTTATATTTGTAATTCTGACTTCGTAAGGAAACTTCGCGAAATTTAAGAACTCGTGTTAACATCAATCTTAATTATTTGCCTTCCGAATTCAATAAATAAATAATGCTGGACATTTCACACAGTATTATCTAGCCCCAAGCTAAGCAGAGCTTGTGTTATGGGTACTAGATAACTGATTTACATAATACAATACATTACAAAGATAGATAGATATTTATTATTATATACATAGAAAACGACCAGAACACCCGGAACAAATACCTGCAGAGCGTACAAATATTTGTCCCAAAGCGGGAATCGAACCCGCAACCTTCTGTATCGCAGGCCGACCTTCGCCCACCGCGCCACTGAGGTCGTCGAATTCAATATGCTCTCTGATCGATTTCCACTCATTCAATTTTCCTTCAACCCACTTATATTTTCCCGTTGCTTTCAGAATCGGAGTAGGGTTGCCTTTTCAATTTGCGGCCTGATTCAAATCTGTTATTCAAAGAAATGCTCGTTCGTATAAATCCAATGGAACTGGTTAATAATCTTCCATCACTTTCGCTCTTATATTGGGCATCTGATAAGTTAGTCGTGTCATGGCTCACCGATGGATCTTTTGCAAGTTCTTGCGCTTAATGTTTTTGCGCATTGCTTCCTTCATTATCCGACAAACAATCTTGCATTCTTTTGCATTTAGTCACAAAGATTTCTACATTTTTTGAGAGAAATGGCGCTTTTTGTGATTTGATCGCGATCAAGCTCATGAAAAAAAAAAGTAATAGCATGTGCTTCTGGTCTTACCCATTTTGATTACATCTCTTCTTGCCGAGCTATACCTATAATATATTCTCTGCTGCACCTTCAAGTTTGATATCTATATGCCAGCGTGCGTTTTATGAATCGTACGTGAGAATATAGTAATCTGTTAGATAATTTAATACCTCTATGAAATTATAAAAGACTCATTATTTTCTATGATATCACATTCTTAAAACACTTGTCTATGGTTTATAGTACTTATAAATCTATAAATCCTACTAATATTATAAATGTGAAAGTTTGTATGGATGGATGGACGTTTGTTACTCAATCACGCCAGAACGGCTGAACGGATCTGGATGAAATTTGGCACAGAGATTTTTATCCCGGAATTCCCACGGGAACAAGAACTACGCGGGGGAAACCGCGAGGCGCTGCTAGTTTTTAATATTTTAGTAAAAAAAATGAATAACAAGCGTTTATTCTACAACCAAAGTGCTTGGGAAAAGAAATCCATCGAACCCAATCTCGACGGGGTTAAGTCGTTTCGTTCAGGAGTTCCCATGGGTCACCATCTGCCTCCATCATTAGACCAGCCCAATGGTACCATAACATTGCATTGTCACCGAATTTACATAAGTATGCTGAATATCAGCTCAATCGGTTGACGTTAACCGCAAACTTCAAGTGAGGAAATTCTGTCTTAAAACTCATCGTGACTCAAGTCTGCGCTCAGCAATTTCGGTGTCGGCGGGACTCGAAACCGCGCCCCACCCTCAGCACGGGTGTGCTCTAACCAACTAAGCCACGAAACCCTTAGTCGGTTCAACCGAAAATCTTTGGGACCTCTTATGGACTTAAGCGCCGGCTTGTTGCTTTGACCTCGCTGGATATCAAAAGGTGTTTTAAGATTTTGCTGATGTCTGGGTTCATTATTGTGGTCGATCAATATTAAACTAATTCATGCCTAGACATTAACTTGACTCTTGCACAACAAGTCTATAGGTGTGCACTAATTTATCCCTTGAATATGCAACGTCAACCATGAATTATTGAAGCGGAGTGTGGGTTTTAATCACGATGTGTCGCCGTCTTAGACAAATACTTGGCCTGTCGATTTGATAGAGTCAAGATGGGATATTTGCAATTTGTTTGTTTTTAAACTCAGTTTTAAACCAACTAGAAACTTGTGACAAAGGACATCATCCATGTTTCATACAGTTTTGGTCCAAATGTTAAAGTGCCGGCCAAATAAAAAAATGGTATATTCTGTTACGTCTTGTCCGCCTAAGCATTTCTTATTATCGCACCGAAGCTGTGGGACCATTCTCCTTGGATTTATTTGAGTTAAAAAATCTGTTATTTTTAGATTTTATTATATGGTTCTAAGATACTTTTTATTACGTTTTTTGTCATCTAGTACCCATAACACAAGCTCTGCTTAGTTAGTTTATGACGAGTATTTTATTTTATTTATTTATTTAATCTTTAAAACAAACACAGAAAAAATATGGCAAAGTCGAGCTTAACTCTAAAAAGAGTTCTCTTCCAGCGAACCTTATTGGCAGTGAGAAATATAGTTATAAAAGAGTACATGTGCATAAATGGAGGACAAAACATTAAATTTTAACCTACTTATTTATTAAACTACATTATCCATTATTAAAAATTGTTACGAAGTACATAATAAATGTAAAGATTTGACTAGACTCGAGTATACCAAACAACTCTGTATGACCTACTTTTATCTACCCGTTCAAATCTTACGTACTGGTCTACCAAGTTAGTAAATTTTTTGTCGGTCCACCAAACCTTCCTCTTAAACTATAAACAGTTTTGTTTTATGTTAATAAAGTAAGTCATGTGTAAACTCAAATGACATTGTATAGATGGACTTCAAGATACGGAGGTACAAAATAATTCGTAGGTTTTTTTACTCGATTTATTTTTGTACCTGATCACCTTGCATTGTAAATAACTACTGTTAATCTGTGGTATCTCTTGAATGGAATCCCGATGTCACACCCACTTGGCCGTGCCCAATATTTTATTTGGTTGGATATGGATAGATAGATAAATATATAAATATAGTCGGGTTTTGCAATGGCTAGTTCGTTTTCTAGGAATATTAAATATTAACATGGACGAAATAAACTTAATAATCGTTGCTCATATATACGAGATTAATTATTTCTTTGAATAAAATAATTACCTTTGATCGGAATTTAATTAAAGTATTGATTGCGTATCACATTTTATTGAAAATTCAAATGAGAAGTTCATTTAGACCCTCAGTGAGCATCGATCGAATTTCGAGGATCATGTCATATTTTTTTATAAATTATGCATGTCAGGTAAAGAAAAATACAAAAAATACAATGCTTGCTTTAATTATTGTCATGTCATGTAATGAATCTTATACTTAGTTCTGTTTAGGTCATTCCAGTAACTACAAGATCAGATAATTTCGGATTGGTCCTCTGTAATTTTCAGATTTATGTCTAGCTTCACAAGTGACAATTATGTGTAATAAAACATAAAATTTTCAAAACTAGCCAATTTGTAAGTGGTTATCGTGCCCTTTATCGTCCATATTTTACTGTAACGTGCAATTTTGCAATAATTTGGCCCTGCATTCCAACAAAATGCAAATTACGACTATTTGCGACTCGCTTTATTAGGTTACTAACACTGTAGGTTAGTTGTCATCATCATCTACTTATGTATAACCGGACATTGCCCTCTGCTAGGCTCCAAACTCTTGTGCTACCTTAAGGTCCTGCGCTAGACTTATCCAAGCCCGGTTCGCGATATCATCTGCTCATCTCGTCGATAGACGCTTCTTTGCCATTCTTACTTGGACTCCGTTCAGGTAACTCCTTATCTTTTCATCACCAGAGACGGACCTGGGCATAGGGGAGGCCTATGTACAGCAGTGGACTAACATAGGCTGATGATGATGATGAATCATTATCATGATAATTTTAGTTAGGTGTGGCCACCTGTAATTGCAGGAACATAAAATGTATGAAACAATTTGTATCTTTTTTATAATCGGTCTATATTGTGATTCTTTCGTTGGTGGTTTTAATTATGATAAACTAGCAGCGCCTTGCGGTTTCACCCGCGTAGTTCCCGTTCCCGTGGGAATTCCGGGATAAAAAGTTGCCTATGTTCTATTCCAGACTATAATCTATCTCTGTGCCAAATTTCATTCAGATCCATTCAGCCGTTCTGGCGTGATAAAGGAACAAACATCCATCCATCTATCCATCCATCTAAACTTTCACGTTTATAATATTATATTATATTATATATTATATAGTGAGATAAACAAATAAATAAATTAGTCATTTGCTCAAAGATTTACTAAAACAATGTCCTCATTATTTTAAGTAAATCTTTGAGCAAAATAATACCTTATTTCCTTTTTGTAAAATAATACCTTATTTGTTTTATACATACAACTTCTATTTTCGATGTGGTTCATGGTTGAAATTTATTGATTTGTTTGGAAAGTTATTTGCAATTGCTGATAAAATATATTAGACTTAATTATTTTAATTTATTGCCAGCATTCTAATCGCTAATGTACCAATTGTCAAAGAAATATAGAAAATAGTTGGACCTGAAATTATACGCCAATTATGTTCTTTGCGTAACGCTAATGTATCCTTTCACATAAAACTATCGAATGGTGCTGGTAGCTATAAAAGTAAATGTCGTTTAGATTAACTATAAGCAATTTGTACCCGGCAATAAGATGAAAGTAAATCTTGGCGGGGCTTAATCTTGATCTTGTCACATCAGATAACCGGTTACTAATGTGGAATACATGATTGTATTGTGTACGCTTGAAAATGGAGAATAATATTTTTAGGGTTCCGTACCCAAAGGGTAAAAACGGGACCCTATTACTAAGACTTCGCTGTCCGTCTGTCACCAGGCTGTATCTCATGAACCAGTTAGACAGTTGAAATTTTCACAGATGATGTATTTCTGTTGCCGCTATAACAACAAATACCTACTAAAAAACAGAATAAAATAAATATTTAAGGGGGCTCCCATACAACAAACGTGATTTTTTTACCGTTTTTATGGATAATGGTACGGAACCCTTCGTGCGCGAGTTCGACTCGCACTTGGCCGGTTTTATTTTCATTTCATCGAGCCATTTAGGAACCAACATCCAAGCGCCTTACGGAAATTGAATGCATGTTACTATTTATCACCCGGTGGTCACCCTCACCACAAATGTTAAGTACCTATGATGCTTTGTAGAGCTGAAAATATGTTTAAAGATAATTTAGAGTAGGGAAACCTGAAAATTTCATAAATCATCAGTCATCAATGATGATTTATTAGCTAGGTGACGTAAAATATTTAGTTATTAATAAACTGTACTCTGATGAGTATTATGGAATGTTGTGGTTGAGTCAGGAAAGCAAAAGTTATATAAATTAAGATTATTATTATTGGTGTAATAACTGTGCTTAATTTTCCTTAGTGAATTTAGAGAATTTGCATAACATCAAACATCAAAGAGCTTTATTTCCTTTAGACCTTACAGGACTCTTGGACACGTCACAAAAATTCAAATTACATAGGTATGTAAAACTAGGAAATAAAGTGATCACTTTGAGGACTAGGAATTACTAATATAAACTACACTTTTTTTTTGTTAAGTTCAATCTTTTTAAAGTAAAGTAAAGAAGCGAACAAGATACCTTTACCTTGTTACGTTAGTTTTCGAGTTGGAGAAAAGTCGTCCCAAGATTTTTTATCGTCTAGAATCTAAATAATCAGATATTTTGTAGTAAGCTTTTTGACAAAGGACATGTATGACAATTTGTTTGAATATATTCATAATTTTTGCAACTCACTTGGAGTTATGTTGTAGAAGCGTATACATTGTCCTTTGAAAGATACATTAATCTTGTGTAGCCTAGTTATTGGCACAGCGAGTTTATTCTTATTTCTAGTATTCAAAATTATGTATGTTGCTATTTTTAGGGAACCGATTGATATTTCTATGAGAGTACAACAAGTTTTCATAAATATATTGACAGGGGACTGGACTGTCATTATTTTTATTTCTTTGAATTTATCTCGTTAAACTGATCCAGTTGAAATCAACTCAATAAGATTACGTAGGTTCTTGATGCAATTCGCAACAATTTCCTAGACATAACTTTCATCGCCTATACGATCTCTATTATTATGACGGCATTATCTAGTTGTCAGGTTGTCACCTAATAGGAAATGTTAGATCGCTTGCAGTACATGGGAGATAAAGTGATCATTTGTGATTTCTATTGAGTTATCCAGCGAGTTATCTAATCAATCCTTTCTAAAGGGGCCAGCTTCACGGGCGCTAGTCTCGAGGCAGGTCAAAAGATACTATCGCCGGGATACCTCATCAGTTCAGTGACATAGCTGCTACATCCAAGAAATTAATTATGTTCCCAAAAATTTTTCGGCGACTTTTCGATTTAGGGTAGGGCGCGAGTTCGAGTCTCGCCGAAATCAATTATTTGATATTTTTTTGGAAACTTTTTAACTAAATTAATATCGTAGATAATAGCATTCGAGGCTTACGCTCAATTCGTCTTTCCTCCTCAATCTAAGCCATAAAACTGAACGTTCAAAGGAAGTTTCCGATATCTGGCTATGAAGTGTTGAAACAATATACGTAACCCATACGTAATCTCAACACTTAGGTAATTCACATTCAAAACATGTCTTAAGTTTTTACTGTTACACTAAGAAATAGAAGGATTTTTTTGTCAAATGTGTATACCTAGGTACTTAAACTACTGTATGTTGCGGAAGCAAATAAATGTTTATCTATCTATTTTAAAACTCAACGCATAGGTTCTTGTACGATTAAAAGTCTGTAAACATTGAGAAGCTATGTCAAGTTTTTTTTTAATTTTTTTTCCCTCTAAGTGCTCCATGAACTCCTTTCCCATCCCATCTATTCAAAGATGCCACCTAATCATATTTCGTAAGTGTCAATAGGGCAATGATAAATAAAATTGATTAACTGTAAAGAAACAAATAAAAAGCCTTAATGACTGCTATAGCTTATTTATTTTAGTTAATTAACCATTGTCAGTTTATCAAGCAACAAATATGTAATTGCTCATTAAAAATAACTGACATCATAAATAGATGCAATATAATGAGGAATGGAGGATTAAATTTAAGTCAATTATCAAACAAGCTAAACAAGGCCGTGTCTCGTAAATCATTTGAATATCAAATAGCAAGGCACTGGCTGCGAGAGAAGTGAATTATTAAAATACATAAATATTGTGTTTAGCGAATCAAAAATCAGTTGATTTTCTAATGTTGTCAGATGTTATGTTTAATTTAAAGCTAGTTATCTTGTTTTGCAAGAGACTGGTGCCCGTGAGAGATTCGAAAACCTGTGGTACGGGTCACCAGGGCCTTACCCCGCAGGATAATTTGGGATACATAAGTACATATGAAAAGACGGTTAAACAATTTTTTTTGAAAACATAGCAGTACTTAAAATTAGACTTAGTAAGTTTGTATTAAATAAAAAACAGATAACTGAAGATAAATAAGAACCCACTTAGTTAGATGTGAACCTTACAGAGCGGCCCATAACACCAAGAAATAAGTAAAACTAGAAGTGAACCCAGGCCTAAGCCTTGCAGCGGGCTCAGCCATACTCCATCTTTTTTCCATCCCAAGGTTGCCTGGGCGAAATCGCTCTCAGCGATAACGCCTTTTGTACTGTATTATGTTTATTTTATAAGATTATTTATTATTTATTCCTTTTTTTTTTGTGTTTTTTTACATTTTCTCGCTGTCTGTACTTGTGCTTGATGCTGGCTTGATGCAATCTGTAAATAATTAGTCAACATGGCACGTGACATGTGCGCACACAAATACATTACAGCTTGAATCGACTGAGCGTATGGAATTCTATTGACATGAAGTTAATACGATCCGAATATATTTATACGGTAAATAGGTACCTCTAGAAGATTTAGTATCTTCCTCCATCTGGTTGCTTTTTGCAGTCACTGCGACCCTATTTTTTTTTTTTTTTTATTGGCTTTGGGTGGCTTTGATGTCACTGCGGCCATGATAGACCTATTGTGATCGCCACTTTATACGTTCACCCCTGAAGCTGCGGCGTTCATAATTCGCCACTGCAGCTGCTAAGAACTGTAAGATTTTCTTCGGGGTGATGTCTCTTAGCTCGTCTGGGCTGTACAGGTGCTTGCCCAGGTGTATGCTACGTTTTTGCATCAGTGCATCAAACATAGCATCCACTGCGACCCTAATATGCGGCATTATGTGCCTGAGACATTTGTAGTCATGTTTGTCATGTCAACCAATGAGCACCTTACTAGATCCCTAATTATCTGTCTTCAATCAACCTGTCGCTTTTTGGGAATCACTAGGTATGGGTACGCCGCCAATTAGCGACATGCTGGTGTGTGCTTGAAACTTCTATCAAACCTTATTGGTCCTTAAACTCGCACCTAAATCAGTGTAAAAAAAACCCTATTGATATTTTAAAGATAATGCCTAGCAAAGTTTTATCCGATACATGTATTTCGTTTAAAACCAACTATGATTCCATATCTTACTTGTTTTTGTTTGAAATTTGTTATGTGATTAATCTGGCTTAAGCGAAACTTTATTAAATTACATCTACTTAATCTTAATAAATTTTCGAGAAACGCTGTCTGTCTAGTCTAGCTGCTAGTATATTGGATGGCTGTTGGCAGCTTAAACTATTAATTGACTAGTAAACTAACTTTCCATACAGCGATTGTATGCTGGTTTAAGTGAAAGCCTAAACCTACGCCCCTACCGGTTAACTCCGAAGTTATAATTACTTTTGATTATAATATTAATGTGTGTCCGAGTTGGTAACCCTTTCTAATGTGAAGAGAAGATGCTACTAATAGGCCCCCTTTTAAGAATTAGTGGTCAAACCACCCGCCCGATTATGGTCCGATGATTTGACGACAAAGGATTAGCAAGCTGAAGTGGCAGTGGGCTGGCCATATCGCGAGAAGAACCGACAACCGCTGGGGTAAACGTGTTCTTGAGTGGAGACCGCGACTCGGCAAACGTAGTGTAGGACGCCCTCCGACCAGGTGGGATGACGATTTGCGAAAGACTGCTGGCAGATGCTGGATGCGGCAAGCTGAAGACAGGGCGCTATGGCGCTCATTAGGGGAGGCCTATGTCCAGCTGTGGACTGATATAGGCTGATGATGATGATGATTTGACGATCATAGTTGGGAATCACTGGATTTGACTCGCGGACCGGATGGACCATTGAAGAGGAGGCCTGTACCCAGCAGTGGGTGAAACCAAGTTGAAATTATAAGAATAAATAAACGAATAATGCTTGTTGTTTTTTGTTCCAACCACGGTCTCCATGGAAGACCAGCGCTATGGTATGATCTGCTCTACCATAGCACATAAATAAATAATGCTGGACAATACACACAGCAACATCTAGCCCCAAGCTAAGCTGAGTTTGTGTTATAATAATAATAATAATAAATTCATTTATTTTACCCAAAAAAACAAGAACAATAAGAAAAAACAAGCAGACATTAAAAAAATTTATAATAACAATTATGGCAAAAAAAACATTAATATGTATTAGCGCTTAAATTTAACACTTATGGGTTATGGGTACTAGATGATTACAATTAGAAAAAACTACTGGTGTCAACGTCTTCTTGCTTTTTGTTTCCCGAGTTTTTATTATATTTATTTATCGCTCACACAAATTTTCGCTAAGTTCCCAGTAACTCTGATTTTGATTACCTACTACTTTACGTAATACTAGTAGTAAAAGTCAACGTTACACTTATTTTTACATCCGAAATAACCTTTTGTTTTTAATGTTCTCTATAAAATCTTTCATTATATTCACCTAAAAGCCTTGCCGGAAGTAGGTTATGAATGTTTATGAGATTCAAAGTAAGGTCGCAAATTCGCAATTATTCGCAAATATAGTAGAATATTATGGATAAAAATCTATCAAAATATTTACATGTAGCTACCGAATTGAAAAATAAGTAAAGCTTATTACAAAATACATACTCGTAGGTAGCTACCGAATTGGAAAATAAGCAAGGCTTATTACAAAATGAGTATAGCTTTCGTTTTCTTTCACACATTGGTTGGTGAAACATCCACCCGTCAGTAAAGTTCAATCAAATCACTACTAGGGTTTTTCTGATTTGATAATTGAATTAAAACAAATTAAAAAATATATTATTATTCTTACTAAGTAGATCTCATTCTCAATGTTCATTTCCTTGGTAATTGTAAAATCAATGAAATCAAGCAAATTGTGACGCTTCTACGTAACTTTTTACAATATCTCGAGTAGGTGGTACAGGGTGGCGCAAAAGTAATGTCAGAATGTGTTTTGTTTTTTGCAAATAGCGTTAAATGTGACATTAGGGACACAGGGAATTGGTTTTCAACAAGCCATGCACCGATAAACACATGAAGAACCACCTTCTTTAACTTTTTGAAAGCGTTTCCACAACAAACCACGAACTTTGCGTCTACAAAATAGATGTGAATGCATAGTGACATTTACGCTTTTTGCAAAAATTAAAGCACATTCACATTATGACATTACTTTTGCGTCACCCGTTACATTCAGCGGCCACATAATCTGAAAGTAGGTACTAATATAATTTTGATTTTATTTGCCGATCAAGAATACCTTTTGTTCGCTTTCTTATACAGCAGAAGGTGCATTGTTGGTTTTGTGGTGAAAGTTCATCGCAAACCTGACCCTACTGAACTTTACGTTTTAAGACTGCTACCATCTAGTTTTGTTTGATTAAATGAATATCTCCAACCATTTTTTCGACTAAGCCCAAACTAGTAGAATTTATAAAAAATATTGATCTTGGGATAAGCACGATAATTTTATGACAAGCCCGCTAGATCTCACTGTTTGACAAATAATAATAATATGCTGGATAATTCACACAGCATTATCTAGCCCCAAGCTAAGCAGAGCTTGTGTTAGGGCTACTAGATAACTGATATACATAATACAATACATGGGGTGTCGTGGTCGGATAACCTCCTCGTGAGCTCGTACTGCTACCTGTCCTTGGGGATTCGTCCTTGGGGAACGGTAGCAGGTGGCGGGCCGGTGCACCCCGGTTCCCACCGCTAATAATTTCTCCTTCCCAGGGAAATTGTTAGCGGCGGCCAATAATCCGACAAACCCAATCCAAGGTGTCAATCGTACCGTGCCGAGGGATGAATGGCTGATGGTTATTCAGTTGTGAACGGTGGCTCTCCGAAAATAGGGCGAATCGGAGCAGTACTTCAGCCCACCCGTGGGCATGCGGGGCTCTGCTGGCGGGTAGCTTTATTTCCCTAGCTTCTCGTGGGATTTGTATGGATTTTTCTAAAGTACCCAACAAATCTTCTTCTCCTTCTGGAGAACCCTCTTCTCCCCTTTCGGGAGAAACCACCAATAGGCTGGAGGAGGCCCTACTGGCCTCTCCGGAGCCTATGTGTACGGTGCCTTGCTTGGCAGATGACCTAACAGAGGTCGGCGGCTCCGAAGCTGCGGCCCCTGCCAAGGTTACGTCTACAGGCAACCGCACTCGTAAGCTGAGCGGAGCAGCCCGGAAGCGGCTCCGAAGGCTGATGGCTGCCAATTTGAGCTTCAAAGAAGCTCGTCCACTGGCGGCAAAGCCTTGGAGCCAAATCCCAGTGCTGAACGCTCCCCCCGATCCAAAGGTGCCGAAAAGGGTAAGATCGGAGGAAGAATCACCCAAGGACCAAACCAAAAAGGCCCAAAAGCTAGAGGAGTCCCAGGAGGTCAGACCTAGCTTCAAGCAGGTCGCGGAGGCGAAGCGAGTAGGTATTCGCGATATCGCCTCCATGAGCGACGATCAGATGAAGCAGGTCCACCGTTCCCTGACCCTGGCGATTCTGAAAATAGCGAACAGTGGAAAGGGGCCTAGGTTTGCTAGTTTTTCTCACAAACCTGGGTGGATTCTGGTCACATGTGAGAACCAGGAGAGCCAGGAGTGGCTCGTAAGCGAGGTCCCCAAAATCAAGCCATGGGCCGGGGCAGAACTCTCGATTATCCCCGAGAGCGAGTTGCCCAAGCCTGTGGTTGTGGTCACGTTTGTGCCCAGCATCGAGGCGGCATCGGTCGACGAGGCCGTCCAGCTTCTACGGACACAAAACGAGGGACTTCGCACTGAGCTATGGAAGGTGCTGTACAGCAGATCTGAGGGGAACGGGTTCGTCGTAACCTTCGCCCTAGACGACCTGTCTGTGGAGGCCCTTAAAGCCGCCAATTTTCAGGCTGCCTTAGGCTTCAAAAAGATAGCCTTCAAGGTCAAAGGCAGCTCTGACACAAAGCCGGCGTCAATGGCTGAGAAAGGTCCACAGCCGTCTACGTCCAGTGGAACGGGCTCCTCGGGGCGAAGCACAGGAGAACCAAAGCCGCGACTTATCGTGGCTAGGGGCTCCAATGTACCGCCCCTTGGTAGGTCTGGTCCGCAGAGACAGGGCGAAAGTGGTCCGCAGCCGTCCACGTCCAGTGGAACGGGCTCATCTGGGCGAAGCACAGGAGGTCCAGTGCCGCGACACGTCGTGGCAAGGCCCTCCAATGTAACGCCCCAGAGAAGGTCCGGTCCACTGGATTGGGAGAGACACGGCCATGGGGGTTCCCGAGGAGGAACAAGGGGTGACAGGCCGACCGAAACTAGCCGAGGACGCGGAGCGCGTCCGAAGCTAATAAGGTCCAAGCCTCGTTACCACCGGGGAAACCTGTAACGGCTACCCAGGCGGGGACGGCGAGGATCCTCCAGGCCAACCTCCACCATGCTGCGGCAGCGTCCGCGGTAATGGAGTGTTGCCTGTCTGAAGGACAAGCTAGCCTCGCCTTGATCCAGGAGCCTTGGGTAGCCAATACTCAGGTTCTGGGTCTCGACGCTGCCGGTAAGTTATTAGCAAATAATAATGGCACAAGGCCCAGAGCATGCATTATATTTAAAAACTATATTAACTTTTTGCCTATCACAGAGGTATGTAACGACGACCTGGTAGCCGCTTTTGTCGATCTCAAAGGGTGGAGTGGAGCGAGGGTAATTGTGTGCTCTGCCTACTTACCCGGAGAGAGAGACAACCCAACGGGCGACTTGGCGAGGGTGGTCGACTACGCCGCCCAGAACAACGCCGAGCTTCTCGTTGGATGCGACGCCAACGCACACCACACTGCCTGGGGGAGCACGGACGTCAACGCTAGAGGTGAGTTACTTTTCGACTTTCTTCTAACTAACAATCTAACCACTCTTAACATAGGACGCGAACCGACCTTTGTAACCAGGGTTAGACAAGAGGTCCTGGACATAACATTCGCTACTAACAACCTTGCCAGGCACATCAATGACTGGCATGTTAGCAATGAGAATTCAATGTCCGACCACAAACACATTTGTTTTGAGATAAAGGCCTCCCTAGAATCTCAAATCATAACTTACAGGGACCCTAGGGCAACTGCCTGGGATGTCTTTAAAGGCAAACTAAGGCAAACGCTCGAAGAATGCCCTAAAAGTATTAGGACCCGCGACAGTCTTGAGATAGCGGTAACAGTCCTCTCAAAAGGCATTTGTATGGCCTATGAGGAGAGCTGTCCGCAAAAGACCAAGACAACTAAGCGACAAGTCACATGGTGGAACTCTACGCTAGGCAAGCTTAGGAGTAAAACCAGGAAATTATTCAACAAGGCTAAAAGGACTCGCGTATGGGAGGCCTATCAAAAAGCCTTAACTGAATACAACATCGAAATTAGAAAGGCTAAGAGGGCATCTTGGAGGAAGCTCTGCGAGGAAATTAAAAGTTTGCCTCAAAGTGCTAGACTCCACAAACTGCTCTCCAAAGCCAAAACTAATGAAATAGGTCTCCTCAAGAGAGGGGATGGTTCCTTTACAACCAACGAAAAGGAAACCATAGAGTTGCTGGCCTCGACCCACTTCCCTGGATCGCGGCATAAAAACACGCACCAACCGGCACCTGTCATCCCCCATAAGCCTCGGAACGAGGACTGGAACAGAGCGGCCAGGATCATAAGACCGAATCAGGTAAGGTGGGCCGTAAACTCCTTCAAGATAAATAAAGCATGTGGTGAGGATGGCATTCTTCCTGTTTTTCTACAGCAAGGAATCGACGTCCTCACTCCATATCTGGTAAAAATCTTCAGGGCGAGCTTCGCCTGGGGACATGTGCCAGAACAATGGACTAATGTCAAAGTTATCTTTATACCCAAGGCTGGAAAGAAGGACTATAGCCAGCCAAAGTCCTTCAGACCCATAAGCCTTTCTTCATTTCTTCTCAAGACTATGGAGAAGGTGGTAGATAGATACATAAGAGATGTAGCGCTTGTCGCATCTCCCATTCACCATAGCCAACATGCCTACCGCAAAGGCAAATCCACAGAGACGGCATTGAGCAGTCTGATTGACAGAGTGGAGAAGGCTATGGAGGACAAGGAAATAGCACTATGTGCATTCCTTGACATTGAAGGTGCTTTTGATAACTCCCCTATCTCTCTGCTGGTGAACGGGTTGATCAACAAGAAGGTTGACCCGACTACCACCAGATGGGTTGAGAATATGCTCTCACACAGGGGAGCAAAAATAGCCCTTCACCAAACAACCATTGAGATATCCACGGCTAGGGGCTGTCCTCAAGGCGGAGTCCTATCGCCTGTCTTATGGACCCTAGCTGTGGATCAGCTCCTGTGCAAACTGGCAGACCTCAACATCGATGCGCAAGGCTATGCAGATGACCTTGTGATCGTCGTACGAGGATTCTGCCAATCCACCATCTCCAGCATCATGCAGCGAGCTCTCAACGCTGTCAGCGACTGGTGCAGGAACAGTGAACTCGCAGTCAACGCTGACAAAACTGTGATAATACCATTTACAAACAAACGAAGGCTAGACAAGCTTGTCAAGCCTAAACTTAACGGTAAAATCATAACCTTTTCCACTGAAGTAAAATACTTGGGCGTTACCATCGACCATAAACTGACGTGGAATACTCACCTAGCCAACGTCTTGCAAAAAGCAAAGATGGCTCTAGGAGCTAGCGGCAGACTAATGGGCAACAACTGGGGTGTTAACCCCAGGATTGCCCTGTGGCTGTATACTGTCATTGTGAGGCCGATAATTACATACGCCTCCATTGTATGGTACGACAAGGCCCTTCAGTCGACCGCAATCACCAAACTAAATAGCCTACAAAGGACTGCTTGCCTTATGGCTACGGGAGCCATGTCCACCTCCCCGGGGCTGGCACTAAATGCATTGCTGGGACTACCTCCACTTCACTTATACATTCATAAGGAGGCAAAGACCAGTATGTATAGGTCTAACACCCTGGGCCGAAGGAATTGGCTCTCCCAGAAAATGAGATCTCTGCAAGACTCCACTCTGGAATCACCTATACTGAGCATGACAACTGATGTCATGCTTCCACTTCACGTGTTCGAAAAACACTTCACAGTGGAACTGCCCTCCAGAGAAGACTGGTCGAACAGCCAGCTTCTCTGTAAGGGAGGGTGCCTAAACTGGTACACGGATGGTTCCAAAATGGGACTGGAAGTAGGCTGTGGAGTTTACGGAGAGCGACCCAGGCTTAGCAGTAGCATAAACCTAGGTAGTTACGCCTCCGTCTTCCAAGCAGAGGTATTCGCCATTCTCGAATGTGCTGACATAAATCTGCTAAAGCGCTACTCCAACCAAACCATATTTATCAACTCTGACAGCCAGGCAGCCCTCCTAGCACTGGATTCGAAGGTCATCACGTCCAGGCTAGTTGAGGACTGCTTGTCACGCCTGAACGCTCTAGGCTTGAAAAACAGAGTCATCCTAAGATGGGTACCGGGTCACGTGGGTATCATCGGCAATGAATGTGCCGATGAACTCGCGCGCTCCGGGGCAAAGGAGACTCAGTTTGGCCCCGAGCCGTTTTGTGGCATTCCCAAAAGTCTGGCTGTCAGAACCCTTTTAAATACCTGCTACGAGGAATCAACCAAGCTCTGGAAAAACTCCTCTGGCATGGATCACTCGAAGTCACTGATAAAAGCCTTCGATAAACGGTACACTAACCGAATCCTAGCGCTAAACAGAGACAACCTTCGCATCATGACAAGAGCCCTAACTGGACACTGTCGCCTTAACAAGCACATGTCCAAATTGGGGCTATGCGACACAAAATCCTGTAGATTCTGTGAGGAGGCGGATGAAACGCCTCTCCATCTGCTAGGAGACTGTGGAGCACTGATGCAAAAACGTAGTACTCATCTGGGCAAGCACCTGCTCGTCCCAGACGAGCTACGAGGCATCCCCCCGAGGAAAATCCTTCAGTTCCTAGCAGCTGTAAGGGTAAGTGGCGAACTCTGAACGCCGCTGTCCTAGGGGTGAACACATTAAAGTGGCGATCACAATAGGCCTATCATGGCCGTAGTGATATGAAAGCCACCAAAAGCAAATAAAAAAAAAAAAAAAAAAAAAAATACAATACATATATAGATATGTTTTATTATACTCGTATATAGAAAACGATCAGAAAACTCGAATCAAACTTCTGCAGATCGTAGATAATAATAATACTATGCTGGACAATTCACACAGCATTATCTAGCCCCAAGCTAAGCAGAGTTGGTTTTATGGGTACTAGTTAACCGAAATACATAGTTCTACGAACGGTAGACCTCGCGAGCACTTAACTTTTTTCCAACAATTAATAGTTAGTTTTTTGGAGGAACTAAGCCTTTAAACAAACATCTCGGTTCAAAATACTATAGAATCGTAGAAGCCACCACCAAGTTTCGTCCAAATCGGTCGTAAAATACGACCTGTAGAGGTACTCCTCTAGTAGTAAATTCAGACAGAATCTATACTTTTGCTGGTAGTTGATGTACAGACGCTTCGCTCGCTCGGTCAATAGTACAAGACATAGAAATATATTTTTTACAATACACAGAAAACACCAGAACACCCTGAAAAAATATCTGCAGATCGTAAATATTTCTCCCGAGAAGGAATAGATATAGCTCAAAGTAGTTTCGATGTAAAGGAGGGAATTTCCCTAAATAGCGGCTCCCATTTGTCTCCTCTTTCAACGATCCAGTTTTATTAGCCCTGCTGTATCAATCACGTCGTTTGTTCACGTCTTTCGTCACGGTCATTATGAAATTCTCTCGTGTGACTGCCTGCTCTGATAATAGGGGTTCCATATGGTTTGGAAAACCTTTGTATGTATAACCTCTGTATATGGGTATTTGACTATGAATGACACCTACTATTAGTAGGAAGAATATTGAAATTAGACAGTTACTTTTGTATTGTAGAGCATGTGTCGTCATATAAGAAAGATTTAATTCAGGTTTTGTGGAAGGCATGGATCCGATTTTACATGTCGTGATGATGCAATATTGTTTGGCCTTATATTTTTTGATATTTTTGTTGTGATTTTTGTCAAACTGATTTAATCTGCCTAATCCTATAAGCTGCTGTGTTTTTTAAACTTCGACGCTACTGACGACTTCTGTGGCGCGGTGGGCGAAGGTCCGCCTGCGTTGCAGGAGGTTGCGGGTTCGATTCCCGCCTCGGGACTAATGTTTGTACGATCTGCAGATATTTGTTCCGGGAATTCTGCTCGTTTTCTATGCATAAAACATCTATCTGTGTATTGTATTGTATTATATCAGTTATCTAGTACCCATAACACAAGCTCTGCTTAACTTGGGGCTAGATAATGCTGTATGAATTGTCAAGCATTTTTTATTTATTTATTTACTCTAGCCCAAAATATTTGATTTGAGACAACCCTACTAGCCCTTGTTTTGTTTCGGGATAAGCCAGCTGTCCTCATATTCGAGGAGCAGTATTTTAGGCTGATTAAAATAGAACGCGGAAGGAAAACCAAAACTTTGAAATCCATTTAGGGGATTCAGTCAACCGATTCATGGGGTTATATAGAAAAATATTGGATAACATGTTAAGCTTTTGTATAAACCTAAAATTGAGCTTGATGATTCAGTTTCAAAAATGTTACTCATGGAATCTACTTTAAACCAGTATAAACTTAAATAATCAGTATTTAGTGGCCAACACAAGCTCTGCTTAGCTTGGGGCTAGATAATGTTGTAAGAATTGTCCAGCACTTATTCATTTATTTAATTCCCTGAAGTTCAAATCCATGGTTTGGATTACATGAGCGAATGACCTTAGAAACTTTTTATTTTTGTACAAGTAACCGACGATAATACAAGCGGCTTCTCTGACATCCCTTGTTCATTGAAAAGAAATCAGATTCTCTTAGATAGTTTCTATCAATCAGCTGATATATTTCATTTCAATTTATCACAATGACGCGGTCTCCTACTTATCGAAGACATGATCGGATCATTCGTTTTGATATTGATACCGATAACGGGATAGAGAAAGTAATCGATAAAATACATACACTCGTGTAGGATGTTAAAGACGTAACGAAGATACGTCTAGATTTCTCGATGTTTTCCGTTATTCTCGGGTAATAGACACCCAGGTCTTGAAAACTCAGTCATGGTCATAGATTACTAGTTACTGTGTTTCTGGTGTAGGTAACCGTAACCTGTTCAGATGCGTGAGAAATTCTATAAATCTATCTTCCTAGCTCAACACTAAATGCTCGGTGATTTTACCTCAACTCGTCATAAAATATCCGCAAGAGTACGAGATACATAATATTTCTGTGCTGTTTTGAAATACGCTATTGTTTTCGTTTAGCCAAGTGAATCTGTTTTGCAAACAATGTATTTGACGCTACTCATGCCTTGGGTTTTAAATTCGATGTCGTGACTGTTTATCTAAAGAGCTGCATGTAGTTGGTAAACCAATTCGTATTGTAAGATGTGGGCCAGTCACATATGGGATGTTTTCCATGATTTAAGATATTCACTACATCTGAAATCATGGGAGAAACTTCTATCTGTACACTACGTAGGATAGTTTCAAACGTTGCCATCATCATAATACTGGTCTACTGCTCGACGCAGGCCTACCTCTGATAAGCGCTTTATTATTGACTTTAATAATATGGGGATCATACGCCTGTGATCCTCAAACAGGTTCGCAGTTCGGTGGTAGAATTTTTCTGCAGCTTCTCCTGCAGAACAATTTACCACTGAAAACCGTTTCCATAAAAATGTAGCATTCGCTTATTTGAAATGCTAATTTGGGAAGATCAGCTCTGCTGATCGTACGTTATTTTAGATAATGATCTGCAATGTCCACCACGATAACAATCAAACAGAAGATATAATGTGACACTAACCTCAGACTGCTCTCTGCGACGAAGGCGTCCACCGATGGGTTGTTGATTGGTGATGATGGCTGCGGATGGCTGTGAGTAATGATGGAAACAGGAATCTGCTGCAATTTGTGATCGCGCGATGGATTGATGTCGTTCGGAAAAAAGTCCGTTATTCTTTTGTTCTTCGAATACGATACAAGCGCGCGCGGTAGGTGTATGCGTCGTAACTGGCCGTTTTCCGGTGCCTATCCCTAAGTCGCCTCTTATACGACACCCTTGGGAACAGTAGGGGTGGTGCCAATTCTAAGGTCGAGCAAGCAAATGCGTTCACGTTGCAATTGAACGCGTTCAGTATAAGATAAACTCAGTTGAGCCTTTAAACAAGTTCAACTCATTTAACCGACATAAAGTTGATCTGGTTCAAGCGTCAAACCGAGTTCAAGGATCTGTCATGTCATGTCGTATAAATGTGAACTTGATCAAGGCAATCGCTGCCAAAACTCAGTCAAGTTCGGTTCTGTTTGACTGAGTTTTGGCAGCGATCGGTGAAATTGAACTTAAGCCGGCACCACACGGCTCAACCGTTTTAAGAGTATGCGTATTTTGGCTTCTGTTTCTACGGACCTTTGAATCTCAAGGATAATAAGTAGTCATGTCAAAATTTCATATAATCCAATCAATCACCGCTACCGACAGGCCATATCCGCTAATTTAAACAAATTGTTTTTTTATCCCGTAGACTAAATAAATAAATAATTGCCCGGTGCTCTGCTAACTTGTAATTTAGCCCGTAGAGTAATAGACGACGTTTATTGTAATGGCTTGTCGGAAGTTTCACTTGTGATAATAACTGATTCTGGTAATAGAGATTTGATTGAAAGCTGTGATGTTAATTTTGGGATTGTTAGATTTAGATGAATACCTTTTGTGTGTAATATTTTATTGTAACTAGCAAATTTTCCTGTAAATTTTAATACTGTGAAAATTTTACTTCGAACATTACATTCATTACATTCGAACGCCTAAACCGATTTTCTTCATGTTTAGCTAAGAACTTACACTCTTTGAAAAAAATGTTCAGACTCGCAAATACACGTAAGTACTAATAACACCTACCCCTTTTTGTCCGGTATCAAAGAAGTAGTGGTTTACTCTACAGCAACACCGGACCATTATGATTTATATTATTGTATATCAGCATTGTTTCTTGCTTTGGTTTTTATTATTTATTTACCGCAGCATTGCCATACAGCGGGATAATGCAGCCATCATCTTGAAGACGCTTTCAATCGGTATTGATATAAGTAAACCAGAACAGTAGAACAGAAGAATGAGGTAATCAACATTCATCATCATCATCAGCCCGTTTGAATTTTGCAACCACTGCTGGATATAGAACTCCTCTTTTACACGCCAGTTAACTCGATCCTGTGCGAGCATCATCCTCAGTCTTCCGGCCACCCCGGCGATGTCGTCCGACCATCTGGCAGGTGGTCTACCTCGAGGACGCTTCTCGCCTACCTGGTACTACTCAGTGACCGCCTTAGTACATCGACCTTCATCCCACCTTGTAACGTATCCTGGCCATCTCCTCTTTAGGCTCGCGATCGCTTACCTACGTCTACGACTTTTGTGCGCTGTCGTATCTCGACGTTTGGTATAGGTTTAAAGATATTTATTTTTCATAAAAACAAAAAGGTCTTTTAAAATGAGATACAGACTTATAAAATAATGCTTATCATTATTATGCTATGCCTCCGGGGCCGGTATGTTAGTTTATAGCAAGTATTTTTACAATTAAAAAGTGTAACATCGTATGCGACCGTTATTAAAGAATAGAAACAATTTACAACTAGTATTTACAAATGAAACAGTCAAGCTAACTGCAGACTTGCAAACAATCTAGGGGCTAAATACCAGATATCATTGAGGAAAGTGTGAAAGGCACTAAACCGTGACCATGATTCTTCTGTTATCATAACCAACGTCACCTGTCGTGAGAACACATTGTTATCGCGCTATCTTGATTGAAGGTCTTCCTTCCTTTCTTATCTTATGTTTATGAAATTTTTGGTAAGACAATGAATGTCTTTTGCTTGCGCTGAAAAATATATACTTACATCCATCTCTTGTCTTTTTGGTTATTTTTTTTACCGACTTCCGGAGGTTCGGCTGTTTGTGTTTTTAGGGTTTCGATTCGAAACCTTTATGGTCTTGTTCTGTCTGTCTTTTTATCAATATTTAATATCTCACCAACTACCGCGGCTATTAACTTGAAATGTACCAAAACCAGGGGAATCGAAGTCGATTTTTAGTTTTTACAAAAATAATTATTCAGGATTCAATTGAATATGGAAACTTTGCCATCTGATACGTACAAGGTTCTGAATTCAGACTAAACTTTAGCTTTACTTAAGTAAAGCCAAAGTCTTACTTAAGTAAAGCTAAGTCTGAATGGTTGAGCATCAAAAGAGTTTGATTTGTGACCAATATTTCGATTAAAGACTATTACTAGGTGTTTCAATGGTTTGATAAAACGCCGAAGGTACCCAGGATTGCGGCTTACGCGTTTAAGTGGTTTGTATTCACTGCAGAATAACTTTATGATGTTTAGCACAAAAAGAGGTGCCATTATGTCTGTCATGGCTCCACAGCCATCGCTAGCATCCTGTTGGAACATTGCTACAATTTCACATGTGACCGATTGGTATCATTGTTCCAGGTAAGCGATCAGTATTCACGGCGTGTGCGCAAATAAAAATAAACTGCCGAAGTAAGGAACGGTAAGTGATCGTGGCTCGTTTTCTACAATTTTCTCTATTGTGCCGTGACATGGAAGCCTACTTCGGACCTACACCTGGCCGTAATATATTCATATGCTAGTAATAATAGGTACCCGCTGTCACACATTTGACGCTTCCCGCTGATTTCATCAACGTCTAATGGTAACTTACCTACATAAAAACTCCGGTATTATACTGGGATTAAAAACCTGGATGTTTTTTTGTATACAAAGGAGTAATAAAACACCTTACTTAGTCTGAGTAAAACACAAGGAATATTGGTGGACAATATTTTACGACATTTGTATCAACATAGCAAAGCACATGAAGCTCGATACATTTTTTGGTTTTGAAAGCTTTCATTCATAATTTAATTGTAGGGGAGACTGGGGTCAATTGAAACACGGGTCAATTGAAACAAGTTACATAACTCTAAGACGGTTAGTAATAGGGGCGTGGTCTTGAGGGGGGAAAGAAGCGCGCTGTGGGTCGGAATGTGTCGCCCAGTACATATGGCCGCTCCGAGCGCGCTGGAGATTTTTACGTGGGTGTATCGCTTTTTCGACTCGAAAAGTAAGTTTTTTTTCTATTATTGTTTTGTGTATTACACTGAAACTATTTATTGTTCCGCAGTGTTGTTTACTATCATTATTCCTATGAATATTCTAGTTGAATGCTTCGTGGTGTATGCCCACCTATCACATCTGGTTTTTTTTCTGTTTGATAAAATATTTAGAATGAAGGGATGGGGTCAGTTGAAACAAACGGTTCGGGGTCAATTGAAACGTATTTTATTGACACCAAACCGTTTTTTATAATACTTTTTCTAGCATATTACGCATGTAATGTCATACTTTTGGACCGTGAAGAGACTGATATTGATAAGTATAAAAAAGCATACGATGAAGTCATTACAAAGGGCACTCCATTGAGACAGGCGGCCGAAAAATATGCTATAAATGTCACATCCTTGTTTAGATAAATTTTCATTGTGATCGATTAATTGTGTAACTCGCTAGTTTTTTAAATATGATTTAGTTAGTTGCGAATTTGAAAATGTTTAAGAAACATAATGTCCTGTATAGTGATAATTTAACATGAATATAGGATAAAGCCATTAAACCTTACATTATTTATGTAAGAATTTTATCTAAAATAGAAAAAGTGTTTAAACAATGTTATATGTCGATCTCATTGAGTAGGTCATTACTATTATAGCTCTTGGGTAAAAAATAATTTAAGAAACTTAATGTGCCTGATACTTAGTGGTGATAAAACTTGAATGAGTATAAAATTTAAACCACAAAAACAATCAAACTGATTATTTTTTAGTAATACATTTTTTTCTCACCACAAACCTACTTTACCTTTTCACACACAACATCAACTGTACATAAGGCTAATTAAATCATTTGTAGAAATACTTGTTTCAACTAACCCCAGGCACCGTTTCAATTGACCCTGACTCGGGGGCAGTTGAAACATTTTCCAAGGTTTTCTAAATAGCTTCTATCTAATTTAAAGGCGTATATTATGCCAAATTACTAGGTTAATTATATAGCCAGATAGTCTGGCTATAATTAAAACCCATTAATAAACAAATAGGGGTATGGAATGAAGTCACACGACCAATTTTCTCAAAAATGTTTCAATTGACCCCAGTGTACCCTACTCTCGTTCGTTTTCGTATAAAAACTTAAAATTTTTTCGCTGCGCATGTGATTATGAGTTGTTGAGGTTTGTGTTTTAGTTTTAAGTGAGAACCTTGCTGTTACCTCACTGTTTAGTTTTCCTTCACACATGTCTTTAGTGACATAAAATAACTTTGATTTTAAATCGTAGTATAGTAAAAATATTTGCATACACACATCACAATTTTAAAAATTTCATGACGCGACGTGAATATTGTCCATAATTCCCATCAAATCATATTAGCCATGTTTGAACTCATTATCACTGGGTAGCTAAATACTGCACCAAACGTTGGTACATCAAAGGAGGTTCGAGATTTAAGAAGAGATTTTAAAAAGTTTCCACCACAGCCTTGGAACCTGAATCTCCATGTAGCGAGCCAGACGTAGTCGACATCGGTTCGATAAGCGCACTATCACCAGTGCAGTTGAGACGATTCTGCGTGATGCGGACCGGCCGCCGGTCGATTCGCCAGTCACCTGCAGCCCACCACGATTGCAGCACGCGTCTATGCCTTCTTAAAAAAAAAACTTACGCGCAGATTTCCATAACATCCGCGTTCGAATAATCGCCGCCGTATATTCCTCGCGAACGTTCGATTTTTGAAAAACACGCTTTGTTTTTCCGCGCGCAATTCTTTTTACTTTTTTCTCGGTGGTTTCTCGTGGTTAGTGTGTTCCTTTTCGATGCTGATGTGATTGATGGGATGCTTTGTTTTATTACTGGTATTGTAAAATGGTTAGCTACTTTATGTGTTGATTTTGTATACGTCTACCCTCTTACAAACAAAACTGTGCCTAACTCTATTAGAAACCATTTGAAATTTACATTGAAGACTTTACGTTGCACCTACATATTAATTATGTTTACACTCATTTCACTCTAAACTCTTTGTAGATACCTTTAAGATAAATTAAGCTTTATTTTAAAAGACATTATTATGGTTTTTAATACAAAAAAAGTAGTCTGAAAATAAGAAAAAAATCTTGCTCTTTCACAATCACAAAAAGACGGAAAAATACTAATGCATGGTAAAATAATTCACATTTGCATTCATTTTACATATTATTTCAATGTCGGATGATAATGTCATATCTAATTTATGCATTTCTAATAATTAAAATGAATTCAGAATAAAATGTAAATCGGATATGATTCTTGAAGGTCTACCAAAAATCTTGAATTCATAGAAGTTTTTACTTCTATTTGAGGCTTTTAATTAATCCCCAATTTTCCAAGAATAAGGTCTTGCCGTTTATTATAAATAATTTAGGTATTTTAGAGTTTTTTTTTGCTTGTTAAAGCACAATCAACATTTCAAAGTACAGAATAATTAACATCTAATATCATGCGCGTGTTTTGTAAAGGAAATGTTTTATCAGGAAAGGTAATGCATGCTTACCTACATACGTGATCATTACGAGTAGTTTGTTATATGTTTTGTGATATTACTTTCACTGTAAAACGACTAACTTTTGTGTTCAAAGTAGAAGTTCCATATAACCAGTTTAAAACACACGACCCATTTGCAAGTTTATCATAGTATTTACGAATTAATTGTAATCTAAACGATTTTACGGTTACGATTTGTGGTTACCGCAATTTTCATACTACTTTATGATGGTGTTCGAAAAGATAATCAGAAAATTACGGGTTTAATTGTCGGTTTTGACAGAAGTTTTCATAAATTTTACGCCAAAATTGCTTATTGACGAATTCGACGATGCTGCTAGTGGTCCGAATATTTCGAAGAACACCACCCTAAAAGGACTAGGTATAAATCCAATTTACGAAAATCTAGAGAGCGGGGCTTATTAGTTGATTTTGTTTAAAATATAGTAACCGTTATAAAATACAAGGACCCCAGAACGACAACCTATTAATTCAAAAAACGTCTGAGCAGTGTCCGTCTCGCCTCCCGCACCCAATGTAAACTACCCGCAATTTTTTTTCTCCAAACAAAACACAACCTAAACTACTTTTGTATGAACGTTGTTTCACCTACTGCCAGTGCTGTTAATACCCTCATGAAATACGATAACGACAGTCAGTACATTCTTGTTTGTGCAGTATTCGATTTACCGCGATGGAAACAGAAACTTGCACAAGAAATATCGTAAAATAATAGTGTTTAGAAATGTGCGTGTCTTGTCTACTGGGTTTTGTTGACGTGAGTTCTTGTTTCTTGTATAAAGATAAACAAAATAAACATTATTTTCTTGTGATCATAATATTTTTTCCATTGTTTTCTGATGGTAACAGTCACCCGTAATGTGTGAAGTTTATAAACCATGTTCACTTTTAATAACATAAATGGATTTTCAACAAAACATCACAAGTACCTACTAATCAAAAACCAGCTTCTGCCTGCGGTTTGACTTCTTCATCCAAGCTGAGATCTAAAATTTCACCCAGATCCGTTCAGTAGTTGTAGCGTGAAGAGGTTACATGGATTTTTAGATGTTTGTTATTTCTTTACACCAAAACTACTGATCGGATTAACATATTTATAGGTTATTTTTGTACACCTTTTACTGAAGATTCATGTCATTTGAACATTTCCTTATAAAGTGTAGGTTAACCTGAAGATATCAGTAACCTTTCGGCAAAGTCACGTTGCCACATCGGCAATGCATCGATGCACGGCTTGTAGGCAATTTTACATTTACACGATTGTTTACTTAAGTTGGGCTCTTGACACTCGGTCGAAAAGTCGCCCCGAATAACGTCTAGAAGCATATCGATTTTCGATAACGTACGAAGGGCTATGATAGCAGTTCACGTTGGTGGAAAGTAAAGCCATGGGGTCAATTAAATTCCTACTGCGACATTCGTCGTACGAATGAAAGCAAGGTTTGGATGGACCAACCGTTTACACCGTGTATTTTCTATGACCCTATCCATTAGGGAGGTGTTGGTACACTACTAACCACTTTACTATGGCTTGGCATGTTGTAGTAAAGTGCTTAAGGTTGTGGTCTATTTGTCCACCTATGAGAAAGGCTTTGTCATAGCATGTGAGTTTAGGTAGATAGGTAAGTACTTGTCTTGGTACTTCTTAGTCGTTTCTCTAAATATTGGGAGTTTGCCATAGGTATGTAGGTGCTTGGTATAATAAGTATTTCTGTCTAAGCATAGAAATCTAGATAATAGTGCACTCATTATAAAGATTTAAATAAATAATAAATAATGCTGAACAATTCACACAGCATTATCTAGCCCCAAGCTAAGCAGAGCTTGTGCATTTATATTATTTTTTATATTTGTATGTATATAAGTAACGTATTGAATATTGTCTAAATTTCACGACCTCTGTGGCACAGCGCCTGCGACGCAGGAGGTCGCGGGTACGATACCCGCCTCGGGACAAATGTTTTTACGACCTGCAGATATTTGATCAGGGTGTTCTGAATGTTTTCTATGCATAATATCAAATATCTATCTATGTAGTGTATTGTATTAAATTATTTCAGTTGTCTAGTACCCATAACACAAGCTCTGCTTAGCTTGGGGCTAGATAATTCTATGTGAATTGTCCAACATTATTTATAATTTCTTTATTTATATTCCTTATGCACGACGGCACTAAAAGAGCTATCGTCTAGAATTCAAAGACTAAACAAAATGTTGAAACTTGAAACAACTTAAAATTGAGCCTAGAGTAATTTTGACATGCCTGCGGTAAATTTTCGTCATTTCGCCGTGCCGTATCGTAAATACCAATTAGGGAAAGGATATTTATGAAATAGGTACCAACTTAAAGGTTACGCCAATAGATTGTGCCACGAAAAATATTGACTTTGTCTGTTGTAAATCGTATTTTCCGATAATAGTTTTCAACCAACAACACAAGCAATATAAGTTTTTTATTGAGTGGAGACCGCGACTCTGCAAACGTAGTGTAGGAAGCCCCCGATCAGGTGGGATGACGATCTGCTAAATACTGCAGGCAGCTGGATGCAACAAGCTGAAGAGTGGGCGCTATGGCGCTCATTAGGGGAGGCCTAATAATTATGTCCAGCGGTGGACTAATATAGACTGTTGATGATGATGAACGTAGGTAGCTCTACCAGGTGGACTTAACGTAGGTACTGTACAACGTGATTGTTTATGGTGCATGCATGCATGATACATGGTTATGATCTTGAGATCATTTACGTTTCTTAAGCTTAATGTGTGGTTTGCCGCAACAATGGCATAGCACAAAGAACATGTCTGCTTCCTCAAAATAGGAAAAGATTCGTTCCAACTCGAAAACTAACAACCAACAGGCTAAAGGTTTCTTCGTCGCTTCTTTGAGTTTAAGTATCGAAGCGACAGTAATAAAAAATATCCCTTTTTTCCGTGCCAGTGATTTATTTTAAGGATTTGACCTTAAGTGTACATTTTTGTATTTATGGAAAACATTTTTGATTTTGATTTGATTTAATTTAGCCAGCACTTAGCTTCGGTTCGATAAAGAGTTTATTTATTAATAGATTTTTTATTGATTAAGAGTTTAGTTCTTAATAATCTTATTAAGTTTTGGGATCTTAAAGTAATTAATAACTTTAATTTGCGCTTTTCGACTACATAAAGTCGTAGGTATACCGTAGACAAAACATATACAATGGCCGAAACAGAATTTAAATAGTAAATTATACAAGAATAGAAACCTGATGTTCAAGTCCAGATCTCGTAAGATATTTGATTTGGTAAAAATAACTTTTACTTTCGATAAGGTTCCGTGAGGCTGGTTTGACCGCTTTCTGTGTTTGTAATTATTAAATATCCTTACGTATTGGAAAATTTTAATCTCTAAAATTTTAGATACCTGTCAATTATTTATTATTATAAGCGTACAGGATCCCACAGCAGGGCAAAGGCCTCCCTTTCCTCCTTCCACTTTTCTCTATCAATAGCTAGGCTTGGCCACTCTTTTTGTTTTGCGTCTAACTCATCCCTACCATCTACGCCTAGGCCTTCCCCGAGGCCTGCGCCCATTTGGAGGCCATTTCGTGATGGTTTTTGCCCAGAACTCCTCCGGCACACGTGTCCGGCCCAGTCCCATTTTAATTTAGCAAACTTTTGAGCTACGTCCGCTATCTGAATCGCAGCGTAGAGTTCCTTATGCGGTCTGAGAGTCTATCTCCGAGGATGCTGCGTTCCATATGGAACCTGTCAATAAAATAAATAAAATATTTTTTTTTATTTCTGACTACAAAATGATCCATAATTTGGTATAGTTTGACCGAGACCGCGGAAGACAAGGCGTTATGGCGCTCATTTATAGAAGATATGTCCCTATATGTCCAGCAGTGGACTGCTATTAGGCTGATGATGAATAGATACCTAGTCTGAATGAGGTAGGTTATTTTATAGGTACAGCCCATGCAAACCAACAAATAAATAAATAAATAATAAAGAATGCTGGACAATTTACACAGCTTTATCTAGCCCCAAGCTGAGCAGAGCTTGTGGTATGGTACTAGATAACTGACAAAGCGATGTAACAGCCGTCTGAGTGGGTACAGTTACAAGGAAATCAATAGATGATGAATGCACCGCTGAACACAATTAATCTTTCCGCTGGTGAAAGTTGCAAAAAAATAGTATTAATTTCGCGAAAATTACTAGAAAAAGCATGAAATTGTACTTTGCTCGTATAAATCTTCTGAATGCTTACACTCTCGTTTTCAATGGAATGTGATACAAAAAGTAAAGCCGGTAGCGCAGCGGACCGGTTGTGTAGCGTTACATCTTAGCAAAAAATAAAGAATTTTATTATCGAAATTGTGCAATCGCCGTTACGTATTTAACACCTTTATTTCGGTTATTTATTCGACGTCTGGTGTGTCGCGTAAAAGTTTTGTTGCATTAATTGAATCTACATAATATTTATCGGGTTAATTTCAACCCGACTCACGCGAGATGTACTCATTCCCAACGTCTCACGTGAGATGTACTAATTCCCAACGTCTCACGAAAAACGCACCTATGGCCAACGTCTCACGAAAAGTATTCCCAAAGACTCGCGAAAGTCTGAGCGTCATGATTTATAATCTACATCCTTAACGTCCGTCTCACATTACCGCGCAGAATCGAATTTGCGGAGCCGCAACTAGAGGTTCACAGCGCGTCCGCGGCAGTTTCCAATCTGTTCCGGACCTCGTACAACGTCATTGCGAAACTCTTGCGGCACCGCATCTACGGTACTGCGCGGTAGTTTGAGAGCGCTCTTAATTATTTAAGTATCGATTCCAATAGTGACTTTATCTCAAATGTCTTATTCTTTTTGTCGAAAAAACCTTAAAGAAGTACTAAAACCCGGAAGTGTGGACATGATTATTTTAATGATAATAAAGTCAATATGTTAATTTCTTTTTTAGTATTAGTACCTACCCAAGATGAAAGTTCAGTAAAAGGGCACATTCGGACCACATGTTAAGTTATGTAAATAACAAAAAAAAAAACATTTCTCTACAGCATGCATTAAAATATTAATATTCAACGCAACTCGGCTGCTTTATTGTGATATTTAAAGTATGCAAGAATTCGGTGAAACTTTTTTCAAAGTTACGATTTCACTGGGTTTGAGTAATTCTCATAAATTGCTTGCAAGTTACGAATATCTTGAAATCAATAGCAAATACTCGACAAAACAAAAATTTATGTGTCTTGTCGAATCATCCTCGTGATGATGATGATGATGATGATTCGATGAGACACATATTTTTTTCAGGATTACTCGGGACTAGATTAGACTCAAGGAACTCTGAAATAGGAACTGGTCTTTCGCTAGTAAAAAATGAATTACGATAATAGATGATGGTAAAAGGCCTGACGGTATGACTCTGATTTCTTGGAATATGGGGCCTTTAGTTTGGGATGCCACGTGTGTGTACCCTGGCACCTACTCATCTTGCAGGGACATCAGTAAGGGCCGGCTCCGCAGCAACATCGGCGGTGTCCCTAAAACGGCGAAAATACGCGAATCTTGACCGAGATTACCTATTCGAGCCATTTGGGGTAGAAACCCTAGGTCCTTGGGGTCCTGGGGCACATGCAATATACAAAGATCTAACAAAACTCTTATAAGATTCCACAGGTGATTCCACAGGAATCATCATCATCATCATCAGCCTATATCAGTCCATTCCTGGACATAGGCCGCCCCTAATGAGCACAGGAATGCTGGCTTTTATTTCGGTCAACGAATTAGCATTGCCATTGGCAATGCTGCCAGCATTCTGGGCACGTTGCCTGGTGACTGATTTTTAGAAAATAGATTTAAGTGTAAATATTAGTTGTAATTATTGTATTCTGTCATTGTAATTTTCTTTAAATAAATATGACAATAAAAAAAGAACGAAAGAATAAAAACATGCAATATAGGCCAATCAATTGATATCAATCACCATTCTGTATCTTGCACCATCAAGCAATACTCAGGTACTTCTAGTTAATTATATTCGTATCAATTTACTTGCTTGATTGTTATCGGCTCAGTTCAGAGGTTACTGAACTGCTACTGTAATACCATTTTATAATATTGCGCAAAGAAGGTTAATTAAAATGCTAGCGAACGGCTTGACAACATAGATACTCAAATATTCTGAAAAATTACTCCATACCATACCATGCAATAATAGGAATATAACGGATTTCTGTATGATTTATATATTTCCCAACTCATATACCCTTAAAAATTACTTCATACCATACCATGCAATAATAGGAATATATCGGATTTCAGTATGATTTATATATTTTCCAACTCACATACTCTTAAAAATTACTCCATACCATAAGTACCATGCAATAATAGGAATATATCGGATTTCAGTATGATTTATATATTTTCCAACTCACATACTCTTAAAAATTACTCCATACCCATAAGTACCATGCAATAATAGGAATGTATCGGATTTCAGTATGATTTATATATTTTCCAACTCACATACTCATAAAAATTACTCCATACCATACCATGCAATAATAGGAATATATCGGATTTCAGTATGATTTATATATTTTCCAACTCACATACTCTTAAAAATTACTCCATACCATAAGTACCATGCAATAATAGGAATATATCGGATTTCAGTATGATTTATATATTTTCCAACTCACATACTCTTAAAAATTACTCCATACCCATAAGTACCATGCAATAATAGGAATGTATCGGATTTCAGTATGATTTATATATTTTCCAACTCACATACTCATAAAAATTACTCCATACCATACCATGCAATAATAGGAATATATCGGATTTCAGTATGATTTATATATTTTCCAACTCACATACTCTTAAAAATTACTCCATACCATAAGTACCATGCAATAATAGGAATATATCGGATTTCAGTATGATTTATATATTTTCCAACTCACATACTCTTAAAAATTACTCCATACCATAAGTACCATGCAATAATAGGAATATATCGGATTTCAGTATGATTTATATATTTTCCAACTCACATACTCTTAAAAATTACTCCATACCCATAAGTACCATGCAATAATAGGAATGTATCGGATTTCAGTATGATTTATATATTTTCCAACTCACATACTCATAAAAATTACTCCATACCATACCATGCAATAATAGGAATATATCGCATTACAGTATGATTTATATATTTTCCAACTCACATACTCTGAAAAATGACTCCATACCATACCATGCAATAAAAGGAATATATCGCATTTCAGTATGATTCCCCTTTCATTTGGTTCAAAAAGGAACACACTTTTATATAATGTCACCATTCTAGTGATACATTCAGTGACTCGTAAAATGTGAAAGTATCAAGAACGTTCAAGCAGGCATCACAATGTGCAGCAAGGATCAAATCGATCACATCCTCGGCAAGATCAATGTGGTAAGTTCATAAAAAAATATTTTTAGATCTTGGTTGACCTTTGTTGTCCAATCTGCTAGAGGATTATTTAGCAGATTTGATACGGGAAATTACATTCAAAAAGGCGTATCTTCTATTTAAAACATTAGATAGGTTCAAAAAAACAAAAAAATCGCAACTGAGTTTCGGTAGATACGGGTGTAATCGAAGTGACATTTCGTCTGCAAGGTTATTGCGATTTATTTTATTGCGGATGACCGAAACGGGTTTCCAAAATCATTTTATTTCATCAAAATAAAGTCAAAGTTGAATCTGTCTCCAGTCTTACAATAATAACTGTCTGTTCGTTTTAATATAAATCATTTAAAAGTTTGATATTTAAAGTCCCAAACATTAATACCTACACTAATATATCTTTGTTTTCCTTTTCTTTTAGACCAAAGGCTTCTCTCCTATCTTTCTGCTTCTCTCTGTTTTCCGCCATAAAACATAAAAGTACCTACCGACGATCATTGTAAACGTTTTTGCTTTGATTAATTTATACCTTACTAGCTACTGCCCGCGGCTTCGCACGCACTTTTCCGGGATTAAAAGTAGCCTATATCCGTCCCCGAGATACCATCTACCTCCTTACCTTTCATTGAGATCCGTTCAGCCGCTTAAGCGTGGTAAAGGTATAAACGTTACAGACAGACGGATAGACAGACGTAAGTTGTTTTACATTGACTGTGACACCATTTTAGGTGCTTTTAATAACAATAATAATATCATAATAAAATCTGGTTGCCTGGAAGAAATCGCTTTAAGCGATAAGTCCGCTAAATCCATTGCTGTTGTTTCCATATGTTTAGTTAAACACACTGTTTTCTTATAACGGTGATGAATAAAAAATATATATCTATCTAATAATATTGCAAAACCTCCCGGTATCACAGTTACTGCTTGCACTAATTACAATTTGTAATTCTACAACTTGCTACAACAATGGTTCTCTTTAGCGTAATATGATGGATAGTGTTCAAGATTACTACATTAAACATATCTACCATGGGAATGTAATTAAATTTAGCATTTTTCGTTGTTAATTGAACTCTATGATCCAAATAGATCCATCAAATTTGTAGTACGTAGATTCGGTCTACAAAAAATGTTTCAGAATTGATATTGAGATCGGTACAGACTTACATTCTATGTAATCTAAAATTAAAATTACAAAACACAATAGAAACATAATATAAAAGGGGGTAAAAAGGGTCCTCACCTCAGCATCTGTAGCATTCTGCTAAGCCCAATGGCTCAAATCATTTTCTTGTTGTTTTTTGACAGAATTTGTATTTGTTTTAGTTGTTTATTCTCTGTCTACAATCCAGAATCAATAACCTAATCTGTAATCAATATACTCGTAGATTAGTTTTATACTGCATGAAGTTTCAGATTTCGTCGCCAAAAGGAGCATAATAAAATTTTTGGTTTTGTTAGTTTTTTACAAACATTGTACTAGACTGGCTACTACTGGCCCAAGAATATACTATAGTAGACTTCATTGAATAGTTTGAGAATTTATCCTCTCAGGACAACACTTACAAAGGCTTTTATCAAGGCTAAAACAATTTTTATGGAAGACACTATAGTTTTGTACTGTACTAAAACAATTAATTTTTACTTCACCGTTACAGCCGTTGAAGGAATCGGAAAGTTTTGACCTCAGACGAAAAGACTAGAGATTAATCTTACGACTGTGACGAAAATAGACGAAAATAGAAATAAAAAAACTAAAACAAAAACAAATTATTACTAGAAGGCACCATCTTTATCAAAAGGTCTTGTAATTGTAATATTATAATTTATTACATTGGACTTCACTTTTTTTTAAGGCTTTAAATTAAACTGACTCGTGATCTTCTCTCTGAAGGCCATCCTTAATTTATTAACATCTTTGTAAATTGAGAAAACGCAATCAAAAATTAATGATTCCAGCTTAATAACATTTTGTATCCTGCGAATTCTAAGCTAGAGATAATTAAATTTGATTCACCGTGTTTTAGATTAATATTGAACCCAATTGTGATCCGTGGAGTGATTTATTACAATACCTTACAATCTTATAGGATCATAGCTATGGGCTATCATATTTATGTTTGTAAATTGAAAGGAATGTTATTATTACCGTGATAAAATCTTATACGATGCCGTTAATCATAATACTGTTTGTTACTCTTGGCATTGAGATTTTGAAATATTATTCCGATAATGGAGATAAGAGATCTATATTCAACAGCTTTATTGTGAACGGACATTATTTCAATGTTGAGAAATATTTTGCTGACATTTTGGGCATGAGGCAAAGAAAACTGTCTGGTATTTTGGGTTTCTGTTGCAATACATCGCTAAACATACAAAAAAAAAAACGAAGTCACTCCTGTCTGTTGCCTTATCACACCTATATCAAAACGGCTGAAGGGATCCTGATAAAATCCTGGAGACAGATACTCGTATATGCTAGTATTTAGAAACAAAGCGTATGTAGCCGCAAGTCGAAACTAGTTTTATATTATTGAATCAAATACCTTGCAAACCTCACTCCAAAATAGGGTAATCAGGGCGCATGACATGGCATCGCCTACGAAGGTACGAAGCCCTATGTAGGTGTCACCTACTTGATTGATGGCCTGTCCCTCGTGCTATCACGACCTTTGCGGTCGGATACTGCGGTCAGTTACGTAAAGTCGTAGTGAAATAAAACATTATTTCATCAAAACTAAGGCATTACCATTAGGTACTGTTTCTTGCGGCTTCTGTTCCATCATTTTAACTGCTGCTAACTGCTGAGCTAGTCTTCTGTACTTCAGATGAATGCGGGTTGCAGTCTAAAAACTAAGCTGAAGTAGTTATTTGTTATCTTGCATAGGTGATGAAGTTTTTCATACATGTGTGCAGACTGCAAACTAGACAAACTAAACTATGTAGCATTAATAACTGCGTCAGCTATGAGAGCTAAGCTAAACTAAGTTAGCTTAGCTTTCGGCCTGCAACCTGCATCAGGGTTCCTTTCTACTAGAGCTAAGCGGAGAAATGGGTACAGACATTTGATCAAGCGAAACTATTAATTGGATTTCAGTTTGACATATTCCACCGCTCAGTTTACGCAGCTCAGGTTGAAAAAACACACCATGGAGCTCCAAGCGACTAAGAAAATCGTCTAGTCTAGTGTATTCTGTATTTAGATAAACTTATGAGTGAGGGCAAGTCCACGTCGAACATAATGAACCGATCAACACTTACAAAGTGAAAAATGTGTCAAAGACCATTGCGAATAAAAAAAGGTTGCACCCGCAATTCGTAACCGCACGCACTCGTGCGCAACGCACTGTCGTGCGAGTGCTACATTCCGTCATAATTGTGCTTCTTTCAAACGCCTGCGCTTGCTTCCGTTTAACGTGCTTCGATTGGTAACACACCTGTTCTGTTCTTGTTTCCTTTCCTAAGTATGGTTTGATTGTTTGTATTTGCGTGATTAGCGCTTCCTATTTTCTGCTTATTCCTTTCCTGTATTCCTGGGTATTTAGTGGGCTTTCTCTCACATCAATAATTATTTTTTTGATGTATTTTTGTAACTAATCTAATCATTTAAGGCTGTGGTATGGGTCAAACTAGCGCCGCACAGTATGAAAAATGACCCTAAAATCGGACATCCCTTTTTTATTTTACTAATCGAAACTTTGAGCTATTTTAAATGTTAGAGTAGAATTCCCAGAAGTCAGTTCAGTTTAGAACCAGAGTTATGATTTTTTTATTTTTTTTCTATGATTGTCAGAGAAAACCACAAAAAATGCTGTAACTATCTATGTGAGTTAATTTTTTAAATTTCAATTATAGCATGCTATAAAATCAACTAACTGCTATTTTTGGAAACGCGTAATTTAGTTCTAGGTGAACAATGAAGAAAGCTATGTATGTTTTTTACTAATTTTTATTTTATTTTTTTATGCAACTTTCTTGTTACATTAGCACTTAATTTTCAAACACAAGTGTTCATTAGTGTTATGTTAACCTGCCTGTAAAATATCAGATGCGTAACACGTAGGAATTCGGAGTTATTAAATTTTAAAACTTTGAAGCTAGGGTTGGCACTAATCAAAAGTGAAGTAATCAGAATCAGATTCGGACCTTTTTTTTGTCTACTGGTTTTCAAACTAGTAGAGAACCCTCTCATTAGGCAGGGTTCGCGCGGGTCATTTGCGATTCTTGGCACCTACCCCCCCGCGGTAAAATTGCGGTGAAAGTTTTGTAAAACAATTTATGTAATAAACAATGACTTGTGATCTACTGTTTGAGTTTTTTTAACTCTAATTGGTAACTGTTACATTAGAAATAAAGATTTTTAAAGATTTTTTTATCACAAAGAGTTTTTATAAACACTGCGTAAAAATCTGACTCGCGCTTAAAATGAGTCTAGTGGCTTTGTTGCTAAATGCCACCCTCAAATGACTGGGTTTAATTATGTTTACTGTTAGATTAGGTCATATGGAGTACTTGTTATAAAAATTGGTGCTCATGCTGAGCACTTTCAATTCCAAAGTACCAAGCAAATACAGATGGAGCAAAATGACCCACCTTAAAAACTTACAAAACGGCGACATTTTGAAGTTTTACGATTCAATCTTCCTTTACAAACAAACAATTTTTATTCATTACAAACAAACAAACAAATTTTTCCTCTTTATAATTTTATTATTCGTATACATCGATTAAAACAAATCTATCCCACGGGAACCATACATTTACCAGGATGTCTCTGTGCTATTTCAGACTAAATCTATCTCTGTGCCAAATTTCATCCAGATCCGTTCAGCCGTTCTGGCATGATTGAGTAACAAACATCCATCCATCCATACATCCAAACTTTCACATTTATACTATTAGTGGAATGGTACGGAACCCTCCGTGCGCGATCCAACTCGCACTTGGCCGGTTTTATTTATTTTGTCAACTGGTTTTCAAACTAGTAGAGAGAGTGTAACTCTCGAAATGTAGACAAATCCAACGACACCTCATTTGTACAAATCCATCCCACAATATGTTCATACACCCGAACACATAGCCATAACCCTCAAATCTTTGCAGTAGGGTAAATCCTATTTGTGTAGTACCTATCTAAAATTTCATGCTTGCAGACCCACTGGTTTACAATTTTCTCTAGTAGGTTAGGTTAGAATTAGGTAAGTACCTAATTCTTTTGGATCTTACTGTGACAACCCTAATATCATAGAAATTACTGAAAACCTTAGAAACCTCATATCTCCGATTTCCTGACAGATTTTCGTGAGATTTTTTTACAAGTAACAATAGAGTTTATAAACAATGTTTTCAGATAGATATCTAGTGCTAATCACTAATAATATAAGAGAAAAAAAATAAAAAGTGAAAGTCACAAAATTATGCATATCAACTTTACTGTTATCGCTAAATCTGTTTTGTTTAGCTTATAAAATGCCCTGTATCTATTGCCTTTTTGCACTAAATATAAATGTGCAAATTTGTGTAGCAGTTCTTTTATTTTCACCTTTTTCTCAAAATCCAGAATTTTCTAAAAAAAATTATTACTCGAGTTCTGAACTGAATTGACTTCTGGGAGTTTTACTCTGACATTCAAAATAGCTCAAAGTTTCGATTAGTAAAATAAAACAGGGATGTCCGATTTTAGGGTCTTTTTTCACACTGTGCGCCGCCACCTATTTAATCTTATTGTTACGTTGAACAAAGAAAATATCAAAAATCCATCGCACAGTTTATGATACGTGTTATCAGCTTTTTTTAATGCATCTGTAATAGTTTTATTCTATAAGGTTTAGGCAGAATATCAATGTTGCTATTTTCGATTTTCTGGCTAAACGTAATAATAAGATAAAATAGGTGGCGGCGCTAGTTTGACCCATACCACGACCTTAAGAAATTAAATTATATCCCAAAAAAAATCGATTTCGCCAAATATTATTAAATTTATTAGAGATTATCCCGAATGCAAGGGCTTACGCACTATGATAACAAAAACCCTGTCTATCATCTCATAGAAACTGCAGTTTAAAAAACTAGGTAAGTAGGCAATTGATAAAAGCCTTGACTAAATTAATTCTCTAATCAGATACCTAAGCTAATTAAGAACAGCCTTAGCATTAAACAGAGACAAAGAACTAAAAGATTAATACCTGCCACACGACAACGAACCAACAGTCAATGAAAGAACACGATAATAATTGGCCATTGAATCGACAGCTGTTGACAACAGAATGGATGACTTGATGTATGTTAGAAATTCCATCACGACTATGGTGGTTTTAATTAGAAAGTTGTCAATACATTGTTAATTTTTGGATAGCAACATGAAATTTTGCTATTTTTTTGTATCGAAGTATTAATAGTACTAGAAGACTAATCATTTATTAACAAAGAAAATTACAATCAAATAGTAGAATTGATTTAAAACTAGTATTTACCATTGAAACAATTGAGCTAACTGCAGACTACAGGTTGCTCAACTGATCCATATCAATACCAGTCGAAAGCGTGCCCAAGACGCTGGCTGCATTGCCCCGCTGTATGGCAATGCTGATGCGCTGTGCCAGATACTCACCAGCTCTCGGGTCACGGCGTCGCATCGACCAGACGCTCAGCTATTATTTTTTTTACTAGAAGACTGAACTAGTAGATCTTTACGATTGTACTAGAACGGAGCGATCCCTTTACTTTACTGAGCGTGCTAGAACAAGTCTAGTAACTTGCAACGAATTGAGATGTCTATTTCTATTTACACTAGTCTCTACTGTGCTCTAAGATTCCACTATTTCTTTGTTTCGGGAACTTCATTATTCCGAAAATAAAATAGTAGTGCACTCAATTTCAGTTACTAGATCCCTATCGTTTTACACACGGATGGAATTTATTCTTCCTATCTGTTGAACCACATCCGTGTTTAAACCCTGAAATAAATTTTAATATAATTCTAGTCTAAAGTATGATATCAATTTATTCGAGTTTGTAACCGATATGCTGTCTATTATATTTATATGTGTGTATATACTGTCTGTCTACTGTGGTATGAAATGTCGAGGACATTGTGGTATTTTTGGGAGTTTATTTGAACTTTACATCCGTAGAAAAATAAGACAATAAAATTTTATATCGAAAAGGGGCATATAAAGTAGGTAAGACGTAATAAAGTTTCTATGGAATTGACCAACCAGAGTACATAATGTACATAATAAGAACATAGTGGTTTAATTAAGCAGATTTAATATTTTTGCAGTTTGTGAACCTCTAAGGTTTTTATTTATTATAGTACTCTGGGTAATTTCTAAGAAATTAATAAATCCCAAAAATTTACGATCTCGACGGGATTCGAAGTTTGTGAACCTATTTAGCACGTTTTATGTAGGTAGGTACCTAATGTTTTGATATTCACATACCAGTAATGTGGCGAGATATGAGGATCTACTTATTTATAATACCACCTGTGTAATTTACCATGTCTGATTTAAATAAACTATTGAATCGAATTTACCAAGTACCGAACTTGAAACTAAATTATTTGTGATCAGATCAGGCTTCCTTTGACATTGAATGCTTTTACCAACTTCACGAGTGGTCAGGTTTGATCGATGGGTCAATTATGCTCCGGTTAACCTGAGGTTAATGTAACCTTTCTGAATGCAGGGTTCATATTATTTGTTGATAGATGTAAAGTAATTTTCAAGGTAGTTTTATGTTTGATTGATTTCTATTTTAACTTGATACTGTAATATGTTATTTGTTAGTTTAACAATGTTGTGAATAGTCTGTTTGTTCTTAATTTTTTTTTCTCTTTGTTATTTCGTTTATTAGATGATAGATTATTATTATATTCTAATGTGCCCAACTGCCAGCGCAGGAAAAAGGCGAAAATAGGCGGAAATCAGGGCCTTAGGCCTTAGGCCTGGAATAATACATAGGCAACTTTTTATTCTATAAGAAGCCGCGGACGAAAACTAGTATGTACCTAATCATAATCACTTTAATCTTATACATGTTTCATCTCAGTGCCTATCTATTCATTGTCCTCTCTATATTGTAAACTGATGCTCTAGTTTTTCGCATTGAATATTCGCTCGTAAATTGATACTTCGCAACCGAAAACTAATTAATATCGCTTGCAGTATGATTAACGTGTGCAGTGCGATATTTCAAAATGCATTGCATTGTGGTTTGTGCAGCAATCGTGTCAACTCTGTGTGCGTGTTTCAGTGGTCCTGCCGTTTTGTATGCTGTGAAATAATGTAGTTTCGTTGTTTTACCCCTTTGTCATCAAGCAGCATTTGTATGAGAAAAGATAAAGATAAAATAAAGATAAAGATACAAGAGAAAAGCGTAACTCTTTACAAAAGTTAATGGTGCTGCACAATGCTGCACAGCTTGACCAGAAGTAATCAAACTCTACCAATTTAAGGATAATCAAGACAATTTACTCTTGTATTAGCAACAGTTGTTTCGCAATAAATACTAATAGTAGCACAAGGGAAACTCATAAACGGCAATCAAGTCTTTGTCTCATTTCACTTTGTTAAACGAGTTTAAAATTGCTTTAAAGATCCAATTTTCACTTTCTAGCTCTTGTTTATTCTTTACTTCTCTAAGGTAAGGAACAATTGATCAATAAAATAACTACAAATAATAATTCTAAAGTTGTATTTATTGCTGTTTCTAATTTAATGGCTATTTCATTCGCCAAAGTAATCAAAATATGGCTGTAAATATTTACGATTTTTTTTATGAAATCGTCTTCCTGATTAACCATTTTCGAATCAGGTTATAATTTTAACTTATTCTCTGGGTATCTGCAAAATGAGTTCTTTATTATACTTTACCTATTTGATTAGTATTCAAAAAGGATCTCATTGTCTACAGTACACTTTATTGTTATGAAGATTAATTGCGACATACAATTCAAATTGATGTTTACAATGCCTCTAAAATGTTTTTCTAGGAATACTTGGCAAAGCTCCAACAGGCATATAATGGCTTTTTATAACAATCACTCATAAATATTAATATTGTTTTACCTAGATTCAATTCCATGCGCAAATCGAATCAAAATTTCATACTGCATTATAAAATTTTATCATTTTGAATTTTTATGATCCGTGCCTCTGAAATTTGCATCTTTTATAGGAAATTTTATTTGATGCGAATTCTCTTCACCCTCGAACAAACATTTACATTGCGTGCAAGTTTTGCGTACAATACCTGTGAATCTTGAAGATTTATCCATCACTGTTTAAATAGTTTTTAATTCAACTTGCTCATCATCGAAGGACTTTTTTCCGCTGATTCTATGTCCATACAAAGCGTAAGCGTAAGGTCAATCTTGTTTGCCCAATTATCGATACAATACACAATGGTGTTTGTTGAAGGAAAACAGTAAGGTCAAGAGTACATCCGAAGAAGGTTCGGAATAAAGGTCACTTTTTCTTTACAGCTCTTGTTGTCCGGTAATTGATTGTGGGAGTTATAGTAGCACTAATTGTTAAGATGTAAAGGGAATTCAAGAATAAATCTTTATCGTTAGTATTTTGATTACCGAGTCAAGTCTTTTTTGCTTATTGATGGTATACTATTATCGAATAAGTCGAGTGTTTCAAGAGCAGATGGCATAAAAAAAAGATATTTACCACAGACAGAGCACTCCACCAAAAAATCCCTATTTGAGATAGCGTAAAGTTCTTCTGACAAGAACCCATGCCACTCACAACCCTCTTTAATGATTTACTTTTGAACTAGTTATTGCATGCTGTGAATGCTGAAGTTAAACGTAGCAGTTCTTTGAAATATTTGCGTCTGTCTGGTTTCACTGTTCATTTCCGAAAGAAATCACTTTTACTTCTTGATTTAGTATTCGTCTGTCATCCAAGTACGTTTAAAATACTATTGTTTCCAAAATGGTGACTGATCCGTTCAGCTTTCGCTGCATGAAACGCGTTTCGCCGTGAACTTGACTTGCAGTGGGTAAGCCGGTCGAGACTCTTGACCTGACTTGGGAAACTTCAGATTCTGATCAGGTTGAACTTTGTTTCGAGAAACTTCCACTCCTGTTGCAAGGGGGACTGTTGCAGGGATGATAACTGATAGGATAACACGCTCACGACTTGATATACGAATGTAAAAGTAACATTTTCCTGAGAGCTCCAATAAATCTAATTTCCAAACAGATCTGAGTCCTTATCTGCAGAACTATTCAATTTATGCAGAACGAATGATTTACGTGGCTGTTTCAACACAGCGTATTGTTCGCGTGAACTTTACATTCGACATTTAGCGAACTGTTGCGGCTGATGCTGGCTCTGATAAGATGTGAATGAACGTATGGATTGAGTGGTACATGTAAAACAACACCTATTTTCAGATATTTATGGTGATTCCTCGGGAGTATGGAATCTGTGGTAGGTAAAAACTATTTGTAGAAGATCTGAAGCATATTGCTTCTGACCCTCTACACTTAAAATAATAATTACTTACCTAAACGATTCGTCGTACTTGAACAAGGCTCCCATAAATGATTAGCCCATTGTCCATTCCCATTGTCCTTTCTTACAGCCGTTTTATGATTGATATAATACTTTTACTCATCATCAAACCCATTCAGCTCTAAACTGTACCAAACAATCGCTGATTGGAAATTTCATCAGCGCCTAAACAATTGCTGAGGAGGACATCAAAACGTATGGACAATGGCTATCGTCGACTTTCGAGTGACCGTGAATGTTGATGTGTGTCAGGGGGGCGCCATTGTCAGGGTGAGCACGTAGGAGAAGTCGAAAGGTAATATTTTCGAGCAGCGACTTGAGACCCCGACTTCTGTCAACCACGGTCGAGTCGCGCCGAACTCGTAGTCTAGAATCCGGACTTTTACGGAATCCTGAATCAGGGTTGGATTCGTAAGAGAAATGCCTTTGTGGCCTTATAGGTCTCACAGCTACTTTTACTTAACCCTCTTATTTCCGAAGTCTTAGACTTTCCATTGAAGTTGTAAGGTCGCTGGTCGCCAATCTCGCGTCAACACCTTTATTGATGGCACTAGGATGTGCAGGTGAAAGTGACTGCTCGTCTCAGGGTTCAACTACGTGACGTGATCCGAACAGGTGCTGTGATTGCCGAAACGATAGCTGCTGGTTTGTGATTTGGAAGTTTTGGACGATAAGTAGGTTGAACTGTATATTGTTGTCCATCCTGTCTGCTTTGTTTAACTTAGCGACAGTAAACGACTACAGTTATGTAGTCGTTTACTGTCGCTATTTTCCTGAATGGTTCAGATATCAGGGGACTATATTATTTTTTCTCTCATAAGGCAACCTTTCTGATACTGGTTGATATTACAATCTTCTCAAATTTCTAACAATTTTTCATGATTGCGTGCGATAATGACATTGAATCAATCGAAATCAAATTTGTCACCACAATCAAACGATTAGCAATCAAGTATCTCAATGTAAACAATTTAATTTGCGATAATACCCTTGACACAAGTCACATGACCCTTGCGTTCCGAAAGTGCTTGCAAAAACCGAAGTCATCAATAGGTTTTACTGTGTTTTACTACATTAATCATTTACGAAATTTGCTTTAGCACCCATTACAAGCAAATTGGATTCAGGCAATTTCAAGTAAATACTTTCAAGTAATTGGCACCGGTAGTTAAATGCTTGTAGGTAATGTTTTAGCAAAATATTTTTGGCTGATAGATCGGGAATATCTTTTTGCAGATAATTTGGTTTACAAGGAAAACAGCACTGAGTTTTTAACAGATTATTTCGTATTTATTTGGCAAGTTCCTTTTCTGAAATCCTCAAAATTCTATTATTAAACTTCACCGCAGATAATAATATAATTAATGCTATTACTAGTATCTACCTAATTATAAGGTGAACGGTGATATTTAAAATGAATGTCATTTGGTGCTTTTGCGCAAGTTTTCAGCACCTTTCGGCTTCTTGTGATAGTTCACTGTCAAAGCTCGTTTTAAGTTTAATCCGTAATTTAGTTGTTGGAATCAGAAAATCAATTAACTAATGCAATACTCGATTACCTAGTTACCTACTAATTTTTCTACTATAAATTTTGTAGCTTTTTTATTACACCAGAATTAGTTTCTCATTTCTCTTTTTTTTTGAATTAATGAGATCCCTTATGCAATCTTTTATAAGTATTTGTGTCACATTTTTGCATATTATTGGTCTTTAAATTTTCGGTGGCGAATGCAACGATTTGATCAGCTAATTTATGAGCTGTTGCATCATCGTTCGAAATCTTTGCTTTTATTTTGACAGAAGTATAACGCATAAAGTAAAAGGTAATAAATAAAATGAAACATAGAACTTAAATGTTTCATTTAATGTATTAAATTTTTCTATTCATGCAGTTTGGTGCTAACAATAAATTTACCCTCGACCACATAATAATAAATTATTATTCTTTATTAGCTTTGATCTTTCACGTCCTGTTCCAAAGAACTATGATAGATAAGATAACTGATAGTGATAACTCACTTTTTGTTCCATAACTCAATCTAAGCTGTCTTCGTAAGCTATCGACAAAAAGTCCATTACAAAGTTCCGTGATCCATATAGCGTAGTAGAACCTCATGTAAACAAGCAGAAGCTATAAATTGACATCGTTAAGGTGCGCTTACACTGACTGCTTACTTGACAAGACTCGAATTTTTAAAAATTTTAAGAATCAATTTATTTATTATACGCCAGTGTATCAAACAGGTGACAAAATAACAGTGGGTATTCAACCAAACAAAGTTGTGTGTCGAAATCGAAACTATGTCAAATTTGTGTGGATGCGTCTTTTTAGTAACTACTTACCAATACTAAAACAAGCGACACCGGTGGATGAATTATTCATGTGACTATGTTTATAGACAGTCATGAAATTGAACATGTTGATGACGTGACTACTAGAGAAGGAATAGTAGGTACATGTTCTTTTTATATGATGATTATACTTACAAAATTTTAGGAAAACTAAGTAGTAATTGTTCTGGCACGTTTCGATCAATTCGAATGATCCGAACTATTTAGAGCGCATTTAAAGTTCACAATAGCAAACCTTGAACTTTTATTTCGTATGAAACCTTTACAATCTTTCTTTAAACTAGATCCAATCTTTATAGGTCTCTTATTTAATGCATGGTGAAACTTTTGCATTATAATTATGTTGTCATTGATTTTAATAGGTACATTACCTACTAAGAATAATATTCGTTAAGTATCCGGGCTAATGTGGTAATTTAGGTTTGTAGTGGTATGCTGGTAAGTAAACGTGGGTGAAGGATGGAATTTTCAGCAAAAACGACTTTATCGTCTACATCAATAAGATTGAACTTTATTGCCTTCAAGGCTTTCAATCTATGATAGGATTCATGTTCAGCATTGCTGATTGGTAGACCAATAGTGGAGCTATTGGGTTTGTGGTTCTTCATTTGTTTCTTTAACCTAACTTCTGCCACGCGTAAGAGTCGGTCTGAATAGATTAACCGCTAATTGAGTTTGTGTACTACTTTCATTCGCAAATTTTGAATCAGCGATAGCACGCACTCAATTAAAACCTGTTGCTGGAACAATTATTAGACGAATAGATGATAGCCATACGCAATACGTCTTAGATAACAGATTGTTTTAGCAGTTCAGCGAACTAAACTTGCAACCGCCTGGAGCAGGGTATAGTCGGAAGCCGGATACACCGATACAATATGTTACATCACTAGACCAACTAGTGTTGTGACCTCAATTACGTTGCGCAATGTTATTAGAACAAGATACGTGACTTGACCGTTGTTTTGATGTACATCTTGTTTGGTAATTTGATGAAAAGTGAGAGTGAGAGAAAAACGGAGAGCGTAAATCACAGATGTTATGGATATCATGCTGATTTATGATGACAGGCTATATAAAGACCAGTAAATTCTCACATTCACAACTCACAGAAGTTGATAATTAAACGTTTCTAAATTTCTCAAAAAAATAGATTTTGTTAGCTAACTAGATCAATGTGAAATACATACTCTTGATATGTATAAGCAACTTGTGAAAGGTATGAAACTAACTTTTGCAATTGTAGAGCAACAGCAAATTAAAATAGTCAAGACATACACCTCTTGATATTTTAAAACGGTAAAAAATATCAAAATTACTTAGTTATATATTATATCTATGACATGCCTGCATATAAAAGCTTTGACAGATAATAGCTCAGTTCTAATAGCAATTGTGTCTGTCCATTGCCTTATTAAGTTATTACATGCATTATGTATGATTGAATTATTGACTGGATTAACATAAATGAGCTGCACTGTTATTATTCTATTTCTCAAAGTAACTCATGAGAACGCCCCCAAATAGCTGGATACCCTGGGACTGTGAGACAGCATACTCTGATCTAATCCGAATATATCTTGTTCGAACTTTTTGTTCACGAGACGGTTTAAAGTGGTTCGACGCGGGTAGGCGCGAGATTTTTTGTGGATTTAATATTTTTCTGCGTTCCTTTAGCAATAAAACTAGCGGAATAGTAATTTGACGTAAATCGTAAACCATTCTCTATGTACTCACGATAAAACCAACTTTGGTTCATTTGTATTTTGGAAGCAGTTGGGAAAAATGTTGATGAATGATTTTTTTTAGCACTAAATCTCTTAATTCCCAAACGGTCCTAAAATAGCAGTGAATCGAAGTTGGTCTTATAATGAGTTCATAGAAAATGGTTTACGATTTACGGCAAATTACTATTCCGCTAGTTTTATTGGTAGTAAAACACAAAAAAAAATATTAAATCCAAAATAAAATAACAACTCGCGCCAACCCGCGTCCACCCACAACTTTTTATTGTGGTTATTAATTCTCTTTTCTATTTGCTTGTGGAACGCAGAAAAACATAAAAACCACAACAAAAAAAAACGCGCCAACGCGCGACGAACCACCTTGACTTGAAATGTTCCGTATATAAAGCTTTATTCTATTTGCAATCAACGAAAACGTAATGTATGTATGATGGATAGTCGTTCGTGTTTTATAGATTAATGGTTTTTTTTTCTATTATTCTTTGTTTAAACGACAAGCAGTACCTCATTAATGCAATCAAGATATGATTTGATTATGTCCATGACATTTCCGACAGACATTTTTACCAAAATGCTAGGACACATTTTTATGTTCTCTGCATAATTCTCACATCGTGTTTGTCATGCAAAATGCAAAGGTAACACAGGTTAATGTGCTAATGGATCTATTGAGTAACTTGAGTGATCAAATTCACGATTTGACCGTGGCTTTATGGTAAAGAACCCTTTGGAGTTGGCCAACCAGAACAGTCTCTTCTCTTGTGCACCATCGATCATAACCTTCAGTGTTTTTGTTGAATTCTTCAAGTACAATGGGGTAGGCGTTGTACTTTTTGCCATCAGTAATCTGTAATCAGTAAATAATAATTAATGTAATCAGTAATGTTGTGCTCTTTAGTCTTTCATAATTTAAATTTAGCTTGTTTGTGCTCCAGTGATACAAAATCTTTAAAACCTTGGTGCTTATACAGGGTGGCTTTATGAGAGATTTGAATGGTGTCATGAACTCAATTTACGAGAAAACAAAAACTTAAACTTTAAAATATCCTGCAAGCGACAAGTAAAACAATTGATAAAAATGTTTATTAAATTTTTTCTCAATTATTCTTGGTATCTAAGGGCTGTATTCCGACTATATAAAAAATATAGGTTTTTGTTTCAAGCATGCATTTCTTTGCATCCTTATCAGTAACCGAATCCGTGGTGGTTCAAAGAACCTGTTTTTTTCCCCCCTCGATTTTACTGCGTCAGAAAAAAAAAATGCCGTTTTTGTTTTCCTATAACGAGGTCGAGGTCATGACTCCTTTCACGACTGTTCTCTAAATCAGTTTCGGATTTGGGCATCCACTCTCAACTCAAAAAGCTAGCCTGTAGAAGCTCGCTCCACACTTCCGATTCTAATTTTAAAGATTAAACCTAACCGACTTTATTGCTCGATTTAGTTCGAAAGGGATACCACGGATCTTCAATCATTTGCTGAGATTAGAGTAGATATTCTTTCAAGATCATTCAGATCAATGAGTAGTACTAATTACCTTGAAACGACTGTTGCATAAGAAAATATCGTCTGTTATATACGATCACACATCACTCAGCTTACAAAGCAAAACAATGCGCACGCAGCATCAATATTTACACTATTCGTACTAGTTTTTACAGGAGAATTCCCATCTTGAATGTTTCGTTTCCTATTCCGAAGCGTTGCGTCACTGAACCTGCCGGAAGAAAGTCGTGTAATGTTTTCGCTTTCGGAACCGTGAGTTAACATTAACATATTCTAAGCTTGCGAGCGGCAAAAAAGAAGATTCTCTGCTATTCTACTTGATTCCGATTTGTTATTGATACACACATTCATTTGGTACTAGCGTGACCACAGAAACTTGTTTAAGCTGCTTGTCTGAAATGAACATCTCTCCTCTGTGCATCAATAGATTTGTTTGTTTGTTTGTTTCTTTCCTTGTCTCTTAATTTTCTTTGATCACTACATGTACGGAATGGATGACCTGAATGCTATGAAACAAATTAATGGTCTCTTATTAGCTGACTTGATAGACAACCACTAAACTTTCGGGCTTTTAAAATCAGCGTGGTTCAGCTTAAAATTATTGAAAACGTAGATCAACTTGACGATGACATAGAAAATATTGCACGTCAGTGTACCACAATAGATCACTTCACTTTTACTAGTAAAGTACCGTTGTAGTTTCCGTTATATTACGTGAGAATACTGCTCGCGTGCCCCGGCGGCGGCGCGGGCGCATTGTAGCGATGTCAGTGTCCTTGACTGAGATACCATTGCGGTTGCACTGTGTAGCGTAGTACTTACTGATACGCTTGTTTCATCTATGGGCACATCGTTTGGTGAAATGTGGCAGTGTTTTTAATTAGTCTAGAATTTTAAATATTATAATTAATATGAATAATTTATAAGAATGCTAGTAAGATATTTAATACGGGTATGAGTTTGATTATCTTTTCTTAAATACATTTTAGATTTGAATTATTAAAATTTTGGTTGAAACTCAATGATTGACAAACCTTTCGCACCATGTTTTTAATGTAGTACCTAACTATTATTTTAACAATTTTGAAAATCTTTCGCTTTTAACGTAGTTTTGAAATTATGATTTCAAACGCTATTTAATTTTATGTTCTCCGTCGGGAATTCTAGCGAGTGGCAGGCAAGGCAATATCGAGTAATGAAGGGCACAACGTTAAATCCGCTGGATGTCGTCATTGTTGACATTATTGTTGTCCTGACTTTCGTAGGAGACATATGTCCAGAAGCATACGTCTTTTGGCAGATGAATAATGTCAATAATTCCTATTTTCCTTGTTTTGTTGCAGAGCGTCCCCTCGTGGTCGCGCGGCGTGGAGGCGGCGGAGGCGGCGCGCGCGCGGCTCGTCCGCTGGGCCTGCGGCGAGACCCCGCCTGCCCCGGACCCCCCGCGGAAGAAGATGCCGCACGCGCTGCGCCGCCGGTGGCCGCTGTGCCCCTGTCTCCAGGTAAACCCATAAGAATTCAATACAAAAAACAAAATGTTGCATTTATAAGATCGGTTAGTGAGCGAGTGAGTAATGACGAAATAGCGATACTTCGAGGGTCGATATTTCCTAAACTAATAATTTTAGGAGTCGGTTAACTACGTTAGGAAGAGTTTACCTCAAACAATTGTCAGGGACTAGTTTTCATTTGTAACAAACATATCGATTGTAAAGTGGAGTGCGTCAAATAGACTTGCATTTAATGCTGAGAAATGCAAGGTGATTACTTTTACTAGACTCCAAGTACCTAGAATCCAAACATACTCGCTGGGCATTTCCATAATGGAAAGGGTGGAGAAAATTCGAGACTTGGGGCTTATTGAGGACAAATGCCTTGGTTTCCGTGATCATATTATGGCCATGTGCAAAACAGTCAACAGAACACTAGGTTTTATCATGAGGACGGCTTCGCATTTTAAGGATATAGGTATAGCGATCACGCTTTACAATGCCTTCGTTCGAAGCAAACTCGAGTTTAGCGCACTAAGTTGGGACCCACGAGAGGCTAAATATACTATTATGATCGAGAGACTACAACGTAAATTTGCTAGGTATATATATAAACGTATGTATGGCTATTATCCGTATCTTTTCCCTTCCCTCTTCGTGACTGGCATGGTCGGTTTGGATACACTGGAGCTTAGGCGCAAGCTGCAGTTAGCTATGCACTACTGCCTAATACTGCGGAATAAAGTGAACAATCCGACCATACTTAGCACCATCACTCTATACGTACCAAATAACTACACGAGAAGCGGCCGAAGGCACCATCGATTGTTTGCGTGTCACACGACGCGGACTCAGCACGCTAATAACGCACCTACACTACGGGCACTTACACTCCTCAACAAGTTTCTTCTGGAGTTCCAACATGTGGACATATTTGATCCTATTTAAGTTTTCACTAGTTTTCTATCCTGAAGTTTTATTGTTTTGTATCATAGATAGTTAACGTTTTGGACCAAGTAGTCTGTAAGTTAATTATTAAGCTTGAAATAAATAAATAAATAAAATAAATAAATCGATAGCTGAAAAGTGCCGTGACATGGTTCTAGAAAAGGCTTCCCGGTGGCGGTTGTCTACTCTACTTGGCAGGGCCACCACCGTGGACCCTGATACTTTTTAGCGGTTGTTCTGAGTCATAAACATGAATGACGCATCGTGCAACCGGATTGCGGAACGTAGGAATTAGGAGTACGCGGCTGACTGTCCTGTCCTTGGTCCGCGCCCGCTTGGACCATGGATAAGGGTGGCCGCTTCAGGTAAACCTCAGTCGTGTCGTAACGCTCACACAGAGTGGTTGCCATAATCAGGTCAGGGATAATGTAACTCTTCACAAATTGTGAAGCGTTCCCGGATTGTTAATTATAATTTGACGCCATGCCTCTCGCCACAACACCACCTTCGTGGTGCATTCATGCGGGGGAACGTTCAGTCCAGCTTTCAGGTCATCAAGAATGCGTAGTATTTCTGTGTTATGTCCGTCGGCGGAAATGGTTTGTCTCACGGAAGATTAGCTGCTTTCTCCATTTAGAATTTGTCTCTAGGTTGTCTGTCTACGTAATATACGCTATTAATCAAGTTTTAAGCTCCGACAGAAGTCGAAATAGCTTTAGCGAAAGGGCTCTATACGCGGAAAGTTCTAAGTGCCGGCATGTAAATGCAAATGAACTAAATAAGCCTAGATTTATAACCGTGGCGAATTGTTCCGGAACGCTGGTGTTGCCGCTATAGCTCGAGTAACCCGACACCCCAGTATTGGCTTAGTTCTCGTAAGAATAAGTGCATGAAATGATTTATGCCTATGCCGCAGTTCTGTGCTTGGATTTATGTATGTTTCTTTTATGTTTTTTGATTTCTCCGTCAATTATTTATTTATTTACTTTATTTGCATTTGAAACAGAAAACAATCGAAACATGACATTTGATAAAAAAAAATATGTTTCTTAAACTATATATTAAATTCTTAAACATGGATGCACAACATGATATAAACATGGAGCTGTAAAAGCTACGATATTATGATTGTAAAAATGAAGTATAGAATGTTGAGTAGGTAGTAGGTACCTAATAAAATGTGTAGTAAAATACCTAGTCATATAATAAATATAACAAGTGCTAAATCTTACGCTGCAGCTGGTCTCTTAAAAATTTTACTCCCGAGCGATTATTTCTATCCGAGTACACCCGATTTTTATAAAACAAGCCAACGGTGGGGAATACAAGTTGATCTAGTTATGGCATAGAGAAATTATATATCGATCGTTCGATTCAATCATCCGACTATTTCAGGACAAAAAGTCCAGATATCGTGCATGCTCCTATAGTGTTAGTGAACTAACTTAGTAAATGATACAAAAAAAATTGGGACAGAAAAGTGACAAAGGAGAAACAGAATTCTAAATTCACCTTGTGTCTCCGATATTTTTTTTTGTGAAGAGGAAGGCCCAACAATAGTTAAGGCAATGTGGTCAGCACAGGTGCGCAACAAATCCGTTGGGCGAATATAATCGTGTGCAAATTCTTGAAGATGTCAAAAAGTGGCTATTGTCAACCTGGTTTCCATGCAAACGTATCTTAGTATCAAGTGCTGAGATCATTCATAACGTACTTTCACCGTTCTATAAATTATCAAGGATACAAGGTGCTTGCTTTAATTGGCACAGTTTGTGTCAGGTGGATTGTTGGCCATTAGGATAAGAACCGACAGCGTGGGCTTGCGAAATTGACCACAAATTTATTGACCGAAGTTTATTAGCGTTAGATAGTAACAGGGCCTTACAATTTATATCTATATTTACGTCTGGTCCTTCTATTTTTTATATCAAGAGCTATCAAGTGCTCGCTCAGGCTCAAAAATATACTTATTGACCAAAATAATTAACTTGTGTTCTTCATTTAATAGCTTACCAAAACGATTTAGTGCCCTGTCAAATGCTGCCGCTATTCTACTCGAAAAGCTTTAGCGATCGAGCAGCCGATTGTGAATGACTTTTTGAGCCGTTTAGGGAAAATTCGAGTAAATAATTCGTCTAAAACAAATCGACTAAAACACTTCGACTATATAAAACAATTCTAAAAACAATTCGACTAAAGGAACAACTCGTCTTAAACGATATGCTGACCGTACGTGCTGACATACTCGTCGTACACAGTTTAGAAGGTTAAGACAGGGAGCGAAGCAAAGTAGAGCTCCTTGCCTTAACCTGCGTGGTTTTTATTTTCAAACCTCCCGGAAAACTTTCCTATCAAAAAAGCTTTCTAACACGGATCGTACATTGACACAAAAACAACTCGGATAAGTTAGGTTAGGAATATTTTAGTCGAATTGTTTTAGACGAGTTATTAGTCGAATTGTGTAAGTCGAATTTTGCGCATAGCATTTTGACCACTGCCGTTCTGGCTTATTTCATCTCATAGCTACACAAATATCTACCTACCTCCTCCAATTTCCAGACATTTAACATCAGAAAGTAGACATGATCTGCATAAATTAAATTGTGTCTATTGTCGCTATAATGTTTAGAAACATGGTAATTAATTTATTCCAAATGAAGAACTCATACGAAACGTTTTGCATAACATTACCTATGTCACATGTATCGTTTCTATTTGAGACGATAAATTATTCATACGTTTTCACGCTCATCAAGCGGATAAATACTGCCTTTTGCTTCTTCGTGCAGGGTAGTGTATTTGTTTTTTTATTTGTATTTATTCAATGATGATGAATTGGCATCGAAGCGAATGACATGACAAGAGGCCTGTGTCCAGCTGTGGGTTCTGAACAGTTGATGATGAAATGATAGATAGAGATACATTTATAGACACAACAGAGATGTAGCACAGTACAGAAAGGAGAAAAATATACAGTAGTTGGTAGGTACCTTACCTACTCACCCACAGACTAGATACAAGAAAAAAATAAGCTAGTGAGTAAGCAGGCAAGCTTACCTCAACAGCCAATAATGGTCGACTGGACGCAAGCCTCCCCCTGATAATCGCGTTATTGACTTTTATATCATGGGGGTGGTGCCCTTAATCCCCACGCTGGGCATGCGGGTTGGGGATTACAATTTGGTGGTAGATGTATTCTGCAAGAGGCGCTGCTACCCACCCCCCCGGTTATGTCCCTCAGTCGCCTCTTACGACACCCGAAGGAAAAATTGGGATGGTGCAAATTCCAAGCTGGTGCCACACAGCTATGCGATTATCAACCCTCCTAAATACGAGATGGCCACGATCAAAAGTATGAGAAATCTTGCAATCCCATATTTTAGCTTGTGGGGTGATATAATACAAGCTTCCGTATTATCAACAATCAACATTACCTTGCAGATCCGATCTTGCATTTGTTTTGGGTCGTCAAAGCACAGCAACAATGTCCGCTAAGTTGAATGAAATAACGGAAGCCGCTTGTCCGCTCCCTGTGCGTACGTCTCCGCTACCGTACGATGTCTTTATTCATAATAACCAAATAATCTCCGGCCCACCGCCCCTGTCACGCTTACTAATCTTAACAAATGACGTTACAAAAGTGAAATGAGCTTTGTGACACCAGTTACATCCGTGTCTTCATAATTTCCATAATTTGCGTAAATTGTAAATACATAAATATTTTCTAAGGACATTTACGATCAGTCGCAAGGCCGCAAGTTCAGGGGTCAATGGAATTGGTGAAATCTTTTGTTGACTTTTCTAAAATCTATCTCATTTACAAATAGATGAGATACTTTTGCACAATTTTAGTATTCAATCGTTTTCTTAAGCCTTTTCAATTATGGAAATGAGTTATTTGATCAGATCTACGCGATTCAATAAATCCAATATGCGCCTAGACGCTTGCGTATGGAAATAATTAATTAGCATCGATTAATAAAATTCAATGCCAACACATGTTGCATCTCGGAAATTAGCACTTAAATTGTTAAATAGGAATAATATCTACAGTTTTAATAATGAACGTGTTCAACGAGTTTTTAGACTATTTAATGTTTGTATCGGAGAGGAAAATTCTGGAAAGTAGAAGCATTAAACAAGTCATGATTCTAAAGCAAGTATTAGTTGGTCTAGAACTGGTGTCTGGAAGTAAATTGAAAAGAACTGAACATCATCTTTCAAACTAGCTAGAAGATGCTAGTTTAACAGTTAAGATCTGGAAGTAGGACGCTGACTGTAACAGTCTATCAATCTGAGATCAATCGGATGATAAACAATGTTTACAGATTACGAGATAAATGCACAATAGAAGAAACATAAACAAGAATAGCTAACAATGAGCTGAATTAGATCTGACAGCACATAACTGAACCATTCGTTACGAACAGAGCGCCATTATCATCATCATACGAAACTCCACTTCATTTACTGCGGGGTATTGTATAGATAGACTAAAAGCCTTATTAAGTTATCTGCACACTGGTGATTTGCGGGTGTTTTGAATGCGATGCGATTGCTCAGCGAGCACGCCGCCACTCCGCGGGTAGGCAGCAAGCTCACCGCGATTAGCCCCGTCGACGCTGGAGTTCAAAAGCAGATCGTAATCGCACGCGGCGTGCTCGCTGCGGAAACGCATCGCTTTGAAATAACCCGCAAATCGCCAGGGTGATACCGTAATGTGGCTGTTAATATAGACTAGACCGACTAGACTACGAAGTTTTATGCAACTCGGTCATGCAAGGAGAAATACACACCCAATGTTATTTCTATATTACGCCCACTATTAGTATTGAATATACCTATTATACTATTTTTGGAATGAATAATCATGGTCCGATTCCTAATAATTTAACAGCATCCCTCAGTGGTATAGGCTACGTTAATATTACCACTTGAGCGAAGCCACGGGCAAAAGCTTGTAGAAAATAAACTGAACAATCACATCTATTGACATGACAAAGATTCAAGCCAAGTTCAAAAGTTGGGTCAACATACAATTGAATCAACCGAAAAGATCAATGAATCAAATGAGATGGTAACGTCAAGTTTATAATAAGCACGAAGTTATATGAATTTGAGGTTATATCTTAAAATTTAGAACGTTTAGTATACGTACGTATAGTTTGCGCAATAATTAGGAGATTATATAAAAGGAGGATTATTAAAGAGCCTAATTTAGGCTCGTTAGTTCACGAAGGTTGGAGCTTTAAAAATGAATAATTTTTAGATAAATCATTAAGTATGTTAAATAACTGTGGTGATTGCTGCCTTATATCAAAGAGTATCCATCGGAATTTATAATAATGACAGGTGGGGTCGATCCTACATGTCTTTTTCCTCCACCGTCTTCAGTCGAATCCTACTATACTCAAATTTGGGATTCATTCGAAAAAAATTAATGTTCTGGGGATATAATTGGGTGGCGCGAGCACACGAGAGGAGATGTTTTACAGACTGTAACAAAAAGTATGGACCAACTTTCAGGGGTATCCTGGGTTCAGCTTTGATCACAGAGCACGAAAGAATATTTGACAATAAAGCACATGCATCATTTTCATTATAATTTTTTTTATTTATTGATTAAACTAGTATAGAAATATATTTTAATTACACTAGTCACACAGGTTACATTACAACTCAATTAAAAGTGATAGGTATGTATTAAAATAAAATTAGAAGTCAAGATTAAAAGAAAAACAAGGTAAAAAAACTGAATTCCTTATTTAGATTATTATTATTATAATTCAGTTATTGCCTAGTCTAGTGATCATTTATTTTTAATTTATTGTTTCGAAAACTAAAAGTCGGGAATTTGTAAAAATATTTTTCCCGTGTTCTGTGATCGAAACCCCCTGAAAGTTTGGTCCTTACTTTTTTGTTATACCCTGTATACTTATGGCCGAGATGAAATTGGTAATGGTTTCCAAGTCGAATAATTAATGTAAAATTTCAATGATAGTATCAACAGTAATAAACACGGCATGAATGCAATTAGAGCAAGACAATAGTCAGATAATAACCTACCTACAGGAAACGACTTGTCACATTTGTCGTGTCTCAAACGTCTTTATTTGATTGAGACTTATTGTTACGAGTTCGCTGTTATTAACGAAGGTTTATCAATTGTTATTGTTTAATTGCTGTGCCAGTCAAATTATATGTCATTTCTTACTTTGACTTGGTGTTTGGTTGTGACCTATTCTTATGTACACTGGTAGGTACACTGCATTTGCTTCATAAATTTTCATGAATATGTTTTCTGGGAGGGGGAAAGATATCTTTTTTCAGGTTTTGCATGTATCTCAAAAATAAATCTATTTTTACTGTAGGATAAATACTACTTACTAATTTTTTTTATATGTTTCTGACCTTAAGGGCCTATACTACGATGCCATTTTGTGAAAAGGCTATGCATAGGATTTTGCGTTCATAGGAGCAGGACAGGGCAGAGCAATGCAAGCCAAAAAATTTAGTTTTTGCTTATTATCTATTAATTAAGAAATTATTTGAAAAACAAACGCAATACATAAAATGTTCTTTATACTTAGCTCAATTAAGTACCATGCTTATTCTCAAGATCTTAACTTCTGTATTTATAGAGCAATGTTTTAGTAAAAATTTAGAGGTAACTTAGGCGATTTTTTCTATCGAGATGAAATCGTGTTTTAGAAACATATAAACGATAGAGTACGTCCTGAACTTTACCATATTTTAATTTCAAAGTTAAATATTCAGTAGTTTGGAAGATATGGACTGCCGGTGGAGTTGATCTGAGGTAGTATAGGCCCTTAACAACATTTTTCAGTAGATAACTTTCTACGTGTCACACCACACATGAATCTTCTCCTTAAACATTAGATAGTTGGAAATAAGACGGTCACAAAAAGTCTTTTAAACCTTTCTGCTCTTGTGAGGTCCTTTAATTACCCACCGAAGCGATAAGAACGCATACGAGTCAAGAATCGACTCCTTGTTAGGTCAGTAATATTCCTACAGTCGCTAATAGGGAACGTCTGGTAAAACATTTCAATATTCGATGCAATATAATTATCTGTGAATAAAACAGGACTATAAAGAACTTCTGACAATGGTGAAAACTTCTAAGTTGAATCGGTGAAAATGGTGAAATCTAAAAGCTTCAATTTCTCGTTAGGAAGGAAGAGCGCGAAAGGTGTCAAGTCTAAGGTAAGCATGTTATCGTGTTATCTTCACGATTTATCGCAGTGTGGTCTTAAATTAGAAATTACTAAGTTACAGTTATACTTAATTGTAGCCTGTAGGAGTTGTATGAACGTGGTTACTAATAGTAGCGACTATCTGGACGTATGGCCTTATCTCGAGAACAGATCGATCGCTTTGGCCAATAAATAGATAGGCTATGCCGACATGAAACTAGCTGACTGTATTTTTCTGAATAGCCGATCTAGCCAAAAGGCCAGTCACTCGTGAAATGATTTCACTGTTTGAATTGTTCAACATAATTTAAAAAAGAACTTCTTAAACTTTTCATCACTGGAGCATAGGCAACGGAGTCACTCTGTAGAGGATATCTCAGCGACGAAGAATCAGCTGCTCACGTAGTCCTGGCATGTGTGGGAGTAACAGGACAGCGACAAAAATCCTCTACTAATTCTGTGGTTTTGGTCAGAGTAAGGTTGGTGGATCTATCTACTATATCAGTTCTGATATCTATAGACCTAGAATGGTCCAGCATCCTTCAAGTTTCTTAAGCCATTCTTCATCTGAATTTTCTTCCTGTTTGACGCTGTTATTAGGTTGATGGTCCTCGTCCAAAACGGTCCAGTCCATGAAGTCATCGACGGGAATACACTCACTTGCAGGACTCGAGGGTTGTCACATTAAATGTCGTAAATCTAACACTTTACGAGACGCTGCTGGTTAAAAATAGTCTAGTTCATTGTGTAGTGGTTTGTTCTTAACTAAGTTATGCTTGTTAGCTTCTAGAAATCATGGATACTGCGCGTTATTTTTAGAATCATACAGTCATGTGTAGTTTTTGATGAGCCTATCTTTGTATCTTTTATTTACACTTTGCCGTGGTTGTGTGGAGTTGTGTGGTGCCGGCTTAGAATTAACACCACTCCAACTCTTACCGCGGGTGTCGTAAGGGGAGGTTATGGGATATCCCGGTGGATACACCGGGAGGCGAGAAGCAGCGCTCCCAGCAGAAAATATCCACCACCGAACTGCGATCCTCAACCTGCATGCTCAGCATTACCCCTTAGTATTATGAGCCAATAAGGTGTTTTTCAGCTGAGGGCTATGTTCAGCATTGGAATGGTAAAGGCTCTTAATACGTTGATTATGATGACTACGTAAATGACTATGGCTTTCAAGATCATCTTAATCGTAAAAGTAAGATCTCATCTCATCAATGCAAATGCGTTGATCAAAGGCCTTCTTGACCTCCATTAGCTTTAATTTCACATCGCAACTATGTTTTGCGTATCTGCACATTAGATAAACTAGATACCTAGAATTGTCTGTATAATGTATATCATCCGTCTGAACAATACATTATACATGCGTAATTTTCATAATCACTGTTAAAATTCCATTGTTCTTTTTGTAAATATTTGTTGCACTGCTCATGACCCGCTTCTGCTGTGTACTCGTGCATCAAATGATAAGAATTTGTTTGTTCAGCGCTCGCAATTGGTAAACTTGACTCTTTGAAAGGAGTTATACATTATTATGCAAAATGGTTATTTTTGTTCCTCAGGTCTATCCTATCTCTAAACTCTCGAGTATTTTGTTGAATCCAGAGATATGTAGCAACCCTACTTTCTTAACTCAATGGATTCGCAAGACGGCAATGACGATACGTTATTGACTCCGGTGACATGACCCCAAAATGCACAGCGGCGCCGAAAGATTGGTACAATATGACTCACCGCGCAATGAACCCTACGCCCGGCTTCCACAAAGCTAAGAGAAGTGGTGTACAATTACAAATCAACCAATATATCTCGAAAAGGTAAGAGATACTGACAAACAATCAATAGAATATCAGATGATAGTCGTCACATGATGCTCTTTTCACACTATACATATAATTGGTTATTTTCTACACCTCCGCTTTGATGGACATCGGCCCTAAATGTGAGTGCCTTATGTGATAGCCTTATGTGATATCAAAGTTTATGAGGCTTAGTAGGATATAAAAGTAAATACTCTGTGTCATATTCTCAGAGAACTGTATTAGCTGAGATCAGGAAACTCAGATGACCTTTTGCCGCCTCTAGGTTGTTCAATTGATTCAGATTGTACAGTATAATGAATATATTCAGCTTTTAATAGTCCACGGCTGTACATAAGTCTTCCCTAATGAGTGCTGTAACGCGCTGTCTTCAGCATCCAGCATCTGCCTGCAGTATTTCGCAGGTCGTCATCGCACCTGGTCGGGAAGCATCCTACACTATGTTGCGTTATATGAATAGTGTATGCTACTCTCCATTGGCATCTACTGTAAAAGCAACAACTTTCAAAAATTTTATAATTAATCTGGTTTCTTTAAATAGTACAAGTCTAATCATAGAACCTGCTAGATGGCAGTAATGAGACTATTCGGAAATGTCGCAAAATACCGGCTCTACGCGTAATTGCGAATCATGCATTCACATTCAATTGTTAGTACACTTCACTTTGCACACAACCTACTAGTGTTTGTCGTTTTTTCTGCCTGCCCGTTTCCCCATAACCACATTTTTACCTCTCCTTTTAAGGAAGGAAACCATCGCAGTGTTCCTCGTTTCAACTTTAGCAATTTAAATCATCATTTTACTGCAATTGCAACAACTCGTTTTTCTGATTGTATTACGCGGCCAGATTATGTTCTTCCGTTGATTTATTCGCGTCGAAGCGAAAACCTCTGACAATTTAATTTAATCGGTATTTAAATTGTATTGTTCTGTTATGTATGAATTCCGAGTAGTGTCAATATTTTGGTGCCTTTTTGAATTCTTTCTGGTGTATCAGAAAGATGAACAATTGCGTGAAAGCTAAAGTTGTATGCAGGTGTATATTCGTATGATGAGTTGTTGACAGATCTCTTGTGTAAAACACGAGAGTGCTTGCCTACTTACTTGGGAAGCTGTATTGTTAATGTTTACTTACTCATTTCTTTCTCAGGGTACTTGGATGAGTCATTGGATATGTCTGAGATGTTGAATTTATTCATTGTATTTTATATCTAGACCCGGAAGCCACAAGCACTTAAGTCAATAATCGAGTATCTTGAAAAGTTTACAGGCCGATGTTTTTAATGTCTGGTATAAAAAAAAACTACTGAGATGGTATTTATTATTATTTTTTATTAGTCACTTAGTAATTAGCTATACACCAAACTAAACTAGTTACTCTATGTTTATTAGTACATAATAAAATCTGACTTAAGTTTGTTTGACCGCTTATAAATAGGTAATGAGACATGACTTACGTGTTTCTAACACGTAAGTCATATCACATAATGATCTCAAATAATAAGTCATACGCCTTACCAACTACAAAACTACAATATAAGTAAGTCATTATACCTACTAAATTTTTTAATAACTGAGCATGTATAAAAATGCGTAAAACATTAATCAACAAAAACAAATCCATAAAAAAATTAATCACTATCTTCAGAGCTTTGCAAATCAGGGTCGACGTTCCTAGCATCTGCAGCGGTTGCTAAATTTTTGTAAAAATGGTGGAAACATTCCGGTACGAGAGGTAATAGCGAAATTATGTCTCGTTTTTTTTCCATACTTATTGGCACTGGGTTGTTTGTTATCGGTGAAACAGTCAAATTTATGGTGCCGGTTCGTGTGCTCCTTCTGAAGTTAATGGCTTTAAAATCTTCATCTCTGGAAAGTGAGTTTTTATATTTTATTACTCCAAAGTCCGCCTCGTAGCACAGCCACTTCACATCATGCCATTTAAAAACATTGTTTGAAGTGTCTTTTTTTCGGGCTACTAGTGGCCCTTTTAGCAAACTCGCAAAGTCCATGAACTCCGCTTGTTGCATTTCGTGCACGGTAAACTTTTTACTGCTCGACCTTACTAACTGCATCCAGTCATGCGGGTGATATACTTGAATAGCAGATTTTTTCTTTTTTTTCTCAATGATGGCATGATCTAAATCCACTTCCATGTGAGTGTGGCCTGGTACCATAAACTTGTGATGAATTTTTTTTAAGGAGGGTTTCAGTGTCATCAGGTATGTAAACATTGCGGCTACGTGGGTATTCTTGTTTTGACCTCCACATGTATCGGAGTACAAAATAACTTCAGAAATGTCCTGAGGCAGTTCTTTGAGGTGGATGAATAAACAAGATGCTATTTGATTAGCACCTCGACCCGAGATTCCCTCATGCCACATGTAATGTGTAGACAATCCCGTTGCATTGTCGTGCACAGTAAGATTAAATGTCCAAAGCTGCCTTTTATAAAAAGCTACGGATGACTCTAAAGCTGGAGTAGGTAGACACTGTTGGAGATCAAAAGAAAGGCACTTAATGGTTTTGTCTATTGATGCAGTCATTTTGTCAGACTTTTTTTCATTATAAGCCATATCAGCTGCAAGCAAATGTGACTCACGTTCCGCCTCAAGGGTTAATTTTGCAGTTTCGTCGTTGGCGACACTTATCTTCATTTTAATGATGTCACAGTGGTGGCAAGTGTCAACTTTTGGCTTTTTAAAACTCAACTTTAATTTATGAAACTCTCTTCGGTAAATTTTGTCACTGACGGGGTTTTCATGAGACGTTTTATATAAAGAATACATGATTGAAATTGTTAAGTGTGATGGTAAATACTTTCGGCTACTTTTTCGTCTTGTGTAGTGGCTCTCGTATAACGGGAAGGAATTAATATGGCTAATCACTTCAAGAATCTTTAGATCTGAATGTTTATTTGCTGGAGTTTTCTTTCCACGTTTATCTGGTTGAATTATTCCACTGGAAGTGCTGCGTTTCTTTAAACCTATCAGTTTAACAAAATTATCCGTTATCGCCAAGGTTTTTAAAAAGCAACCTTGACATACGGATATTTTTTCACTGTTAATGTCTAAATGATACCTGTAGGTACATTGTCTAAATTTTTGCCGTTCAGGATCCTCGACACGATGTCGTTCTGTTTGTTTTTCCTGGATGGTGATTAGAGATGAAACGAAAGCTGCTCTCAAATCATATGACCCAAGATTCCAAAATTCCTTATGAATTACAGCACGTTGTTCATTACTTATCTTTTCTCGGCATTTATTTCGACAATTAGGTAGTTCCTGCATTTTGCGTTCTTCTACATTTTTCCCAGAAGCCGTCACATACGAAAGACCAAGATTGCGCTTCAATTTACTTTCTCGTTTTCTTTTTCGGCTATGTACTGATTGTTGAGGTAGAGATTGTGGCAGTTCTTCATCTTCTGCAGATAGGTTGGGACTCGGTTCAGTGCGTGTAGGGTCAGGCACAGAGTATGTTGGGTCAGGCACAGAGTCATCACTAGAAAAGTCACTGGGTGTTTCATCAGGAGCTGTATGTGTTTGAGTTCCTGATGTGCTTGGTTCAGGATCAATAAAAACACTTTGATCACTATAAACAGCGGTATCTTCTGTGAGCAGACTAGGGCTGGTTGATGATTTTTGAATTATTGTCACGTGGTCAACGTCAGACTGTTCGTTTTGTGGCTCGACAGAAGTTGTTGGTTTCTGCGTCCCAGATGTACTTGGTTGCACAGTAGTAGTTGTACTATGGTCACCTAAAATAATACAGAGCTATGTTATTCGCATAAAAAATTTGAAAAATAATAATGGTCTCTAAATAAATCAATTAGGTATTTAGTAAATTTATCATTCAAAAATTTTCATAAAATGTTACTCCTATTTTTACATTAGACTAAATAACAAATGCTAAATTAAAATGTAAGTATTTATTAAAAAAAATATGATAATACGTACCAGTAGTTGTATTTTTTGTATTTATAACAAGGTTTAGTATTTTTCTCCCTCTCGATTCCATAGTAACTTATAACATTATCATTAATTGCACAACACAACCACAGCATGGGTCAGAATTATTTATAATGGTGGCTCAAAACAAAATCTTCACGAAGGCACTTCACTTCTTAAAATCCTGGAATTTCTAATGGCCATAATGCATTTTAACAAAAAATAAAGGGTAGGTCGAGGATCTTGTGGGTGAAACAACTTAAGTCAGATAGCTGAAGTCAAAAACAATAATAAAACTATAACGAACAAAAGTACTTAAGTCGACTTAAGTGCTTACGGTCCGGCACTAGAAGTGTTCCAAAAACATAAGTTGTTTGGTGCGTATTACTACCGGCTCGCGAATTGAAGCCCTGTGACTTAGTTGCTTATTGCCGTCGAAGGATTATACAAAAAGCAAAGCCCTGTCAGTTTTTAGCATTTCGAGAAAAAAATGACTTAAGTGCTTATGGACGCCGTGTCTAGATATTAGGAGCACTTACAGTTTCTTTTTACTGCGATCTTATGAGCCATTATTTCTCCATGAATCACGAACGCATGTCCACTATACCTACATTTTTAATCAATCAAAAATCCAATCCATTGCTATTTTCTTTATAATATTTAATTAAATTTAATACAATCTATGTTGTAAATTGATGAATTAAATTATTAGATAGATAGATAGAACATACCTTATTGCACACTTAAAACCAAAAACAGTTTACAAATTAAACAATAATAATATAAGTGACAATTGGCGGTCTTATCGCTCAAGAGCGATCTCTGCCAGACAACCTGGTATGGATAGGATTGGCGGATATATATATTATCTATATAGCTATGTATATATCTGTAAATGTTTGGTCAGAAGCCCTCCGTAGTTTCAGGCACTACGGTTTCGTACATTGCACTTCTATTATCACCGTCAGAATTTCATCATTCTCAGACTGAGTGCGTCCACCTATAAGGCGCCATTTTCCTATTCACATTTATTCATTGCAATCATTGTGTGCCTACGAGCACTTATCCCTAGTGCTCGTAGTTGTGTGCATATGTAGGTCTTAGCATTAAGGTACTGTAAAAGACACAATGGTACCCAAATAGCGCGTGGCAAAAGGTATTGACAGTGGTAGTGGACCGGGTTTCTAGAAAAATCTTTAGTTAAGTTTTAGGAGAAAAATATTATTTAATTACTTAGTTTTTAGTTGATAAGTAAGTATCAATGAGTAGGATTCTAACTCGATGGTAGGTATTTGTAACATATTTTATACGTAGCAATGTATGTGTACATTTTTTTATATTTTTTTCATCGTTTTTTATAACATTTTCATTTCAGTAGCTAGAGCGAGTCGTATTTGACTTCGACAGTCCCAAACAAACTCGTCATGATTTTAAACTCTTGAAGATTGAGCTTCTAAAGATACAATGAATTATACTCTGAAACTTATGATGTTCTCCTTTGTTCCAGAATGACGAGCCACCCGAGATTACATACTGCGTGGTCGGGGGCGAGGGGGGTCTGGCGCTTCAGGCAGTTACCCCCACGCATCCCATGCCCCCAGAAGATGAGCTCGACGCCAAGTTTGCTGAGCTAGTGGTAAGTCCTGTCTTCTAATAACAGCTTTTGTCACGTCGTAACGTCGAAGTCGAGGAACACAATGTTGACTTGTTCATGATCGCGCAGGGAAATTTGACGAAAAAAACAACTGCGTGTTTAATTAAAAAAAATATTGTATCATCATTATCTTTAAATATACCGTCGATTGACGTCGTGAGTCATAAATAGGCCCTAACACTAAACTGTAATTACGGTGTGAGATTGCGGTCCTGTAAAACAGACCGTGAATTTGAATGTCTAAAGTAAACGCTTCAATGACAATGGTACCTAAGAATTTTGACATTCAACGTAGATTCGTCGTACGTACCTAACTTTCACATCGTCATTATCTGACATCGTCTTTCTTCATTCAAGACCAGAGATTTGGTTCGTACTCGCATCCTTAGCCGGATACTTCTCGTGTGATTTCCGTACATTGTCCCATGATTTAAATGTCAATTAATACAAAATATTTTAAAGATTATAATTAGCCTCTCATAATAATTATTAAAACTGTTTTCATAATTTTAAGAAGTAAGTTGTTCTTTGATAAAATTGTTCTGTTCCCATCATTTTGTTATTGTCTAGGCTAGACCTACTTTATCTTACGCAATTGCAGTCTCTGTAAATGATTCTACGCTCTCACAGACGTTAAGGCTGTGAATGTAACATTACCTATGTTCACACCTTATACTAACTTATTCTTTCTTTTTATAAGGCTTTTGCTAACTAACATCAAAATGCTTAGTACTTTTTAGGGTTCCGTAACTGTAGGGTAAAACGGGACTCTATTACTAAGACTCCAGTGTCCGTCCGTCCGTCTGGATGTCCGTCTGTCACCAGGCTGTAGCTCATGAACCGTGATGTTTAGACAGTTGAAATTTTCCTAGATGATGTATTTCTATTGCCGCTATAACAACAAAAAACAGAATAAAATATATATTAAAAGGGGCTCCCATACAACAAACGTGATTTTTTTCTCGTTTTTGCTCGATATAATAACGGAAAAAGGTAGACGCTTGAAATATTCACATAATATTTAGTTATATGTATATTCATTTTAAAAATAAATTATTAAATTAAAATAAAACAAATATTTAAGGGGGGCTCCCATACACACGTGATTTTTTTGCCGTTTTTATAGAGAATGGTACGGAACCCTTCGTGCGCGAGTCCGACTCACACTTGCCCGGTCTTTTTTCTTCGTTCTTCTGCCAAGTCGAGTAGACAGCCACCTCCCGAACCCCACCTCTCGAACAATCTCGATTCTATATTCAGTTTCGTTTTCTGCGTTTATGAATCTAAACATTCAAGAAATTCTATTGCGTTACCTTCGACAAATTGTTGTCAGCTACCATGTCGAACGCATCAGAAACGTGTTTCATAAAATTATGTGTGCATCTATCATCATTTCTTTCCTCGATTTTGTCATTTCTGTATTTCCCTGGGCAATTTTCGTACCATACCTTTTATTGCAAAAGCAATAACACTGTCGTCTATCTGGACTTTATGAAATTCAAAGTAGTTTTGTACTCTTTACTTATAAAATGTTTTAGCATTTTTATGAATCATTTTCATAGCTTCAAGTTGCAATATTATAAACTTCCTAATATCACTTATATTATTGCAATACCTAGTATACTCAATGCGCAATTACGCCTGAATACACAAACGCAAAAGGTTGCCTGGAAGAAATCGCTTTTAAGCGATAAGGCCACCCATTTTACTTATACGTTTTTATGTTCAAGTTAAAATAATGAATTTTGTATTGTGTTGTATTGTAAACGCAAATCTGAGCACGTCACAAACGACGATTTTTAAACGACAGGCTTTCTTTGAAAACTGTCAAACTTGAGAGATTTGAAACGCGTTTGTGCATTCGGAGTTTAAGGCTGATTCCAAAACTTTTACTGAACCCTGGTATGTAAATCTATTTGAGTAACCATTGAGTGGGTGAATGAATTAACCATCTGATTGTAGCAAAACACAATTCCCGTAACACGATCTGCTGTCCGCGGACGTTAACTTATCAAATCCATTCAAAGCGATCTCAGTGCCTATTCTCAAATCGGAATGATTATAGTCGTTCGGGTAATAGCCATGTTCAAAATAGGCAATAAATCAGAGGCAGTAGGTGTTGGGATTGGGACCGATGAAGCATACGCCCGCGGACACCTGGACGAGCTACTTTCACAATGCTCCGTAGGGCTGGCTTACCGTTGCCTGGTGGGTGTTTAATAGGCATTGGCGAAGAGGAAACGATAGAGGAACGATATCTATTTTATGAATCTTTACTGATCGTTATCGATTAGGTTTTGTGTAGCTTAGCTTCCTTGTTGTGAATGTTCTAGTCTTTTTCTCTAAACCGAGTTACGGGTCTAGAAATAATTCTCAACCCAACACATTCACGTTTCGAGTGTCGTACTTTGATTCTCTGAGCCAATTATTTGGTCTAGAATAAAATATAGACCCAACACATATACGACATTAAAATATGGTTACAATTCTTTTAAATGGATGGTTTTGATCATCTACTTTTTTATTTTATTTATTGTTACATTTTTGTATGTGTATTTTGTAAATGCAACTTTTTTTTAACAACGGTGGATTAATCATCAACCCTGTCTTTATTAATAACAGATGTTGAGTGTCCAATAACGTAGGTGGTGGTTAATTTGATTTACAGGCGATGTCGAGACGCATATTGCGGACCGTTGTCGTGCGGCACTTGCGAACTTATCGAGTTATCGAATTCATGATATTCATTGTCCATTAAATTGTAATTGAGGTCGTGGTTTGCTGATGGGAATTTTTTGGACTTTACATAATCAGACTTTGAGCCCAAAATAGATACTGGATGGATATATTTGGAATCTCTTGCAGTCGTTCAACGACTGACGTGATTGATAAACTACTTTAAAACATCAAAGAAATTTCAACGTCTTGCTTATGCCACACAAGCTTATTAAAGTTTATAGCTTGTCATACTTTACATAGTAGACGTAGGTACTCAACTTGCTAAGTTTTACGACCGGGAGGCTTTACATGTTCAAAATAACATTACCACTTAATCGGAATCTGATAGAGAATTCGATCGATTAAGTTATTAAATTATCAGTTAATTAAATACAAGTTGCCGTCGCAATTACTTTTAATTCTTCATTTTATCGCTCAATAAAGTTAAGCGGTACAAAAATTTCACTTAGCATATGAATCGGTTAAACTTGATGTGACCGTAATACCCGGTTTTATTACAGTGCCTTTTAAACAGTGTAATTATGCGATTGTGGTTACGACTGTAGTATTTGTAAAAATAATTTCGGTCAAAACGGAAGTAAAAGTGTTCATGGACGATTCATGTCAAACCGCTTAAAGTTTAAAGGCGTAGTTTAAAGGAATACCAGTTTAAAGTTGATTGTAAGAGTAACTCCGAGATTTAATTGTAGGTCGCTTTTACACTCAACCACGTAATACTTATTACCGTGCTCTAACTACACTTAAAGTTGTCTCAGTTATTAACGCCACCGAAAAAAGTAACTCTCGGAGAAACCCAATTTCTTAATAATACAAATATATTTTGGTGATTGCATAAAATATTACCATAATATTATCCCGTATTACACAAGTGACTTTCCCTCGCGTGTCGATAACAGATCTGTTACGATTGAGGACGACTGCGGCATTGGTCACCGGATGGTGGTCATTACCGTGTCAGCTCTTGTCTAGATGGATATCTAGTTCAGTTCAGATCAGACTCTTGGCTATGTATCTTGTTGTCTACTGTTGTCAGGTCTTTGGCATTGTTTAACTGATTTATTATTTTCTTCGCTTAACGCGTGGTAGACTTGCTGTTTTAACTTTAAAGTCAATTTTGTGGAATGCCATAGCAATTTTTTTTTGTATGTATATCAGTCATACTCTTATCCCATAAGACGATCATCTAGATCCAAGCTGCTTAGCTTGGATCTAGATGATGATGGTCCAGCATTATTATTTAATAAGAGCTGTTGTAGCTTTTGTAAATGTATAAGAACAAGTTCTCCTAATTCCTCTATCACCAAGCCGACCGAATCAACATAAATGACTTCACCAAAACGAAAATGACTTTCTCCCGACCCCTGGTGAGATCTACATGATTGGCATCACCACAAACATACTTGCCAATGAGCTAATGATTTCTCCAAAGATTGTTTGGTGTTTTCACTAAATCATCAATCATTCAGTTTTCCAAGGCTAAATCAAGATTTTGATTTTGTCAGTCTAGTCTTCTATTAAATACTCATTTGAAGATTAAATTTTTCTCGTTTGTTGTTTGTGAACTTAAATTTAACAGTCGAACTATGCAAAAGTGCCTTTATGGCACTCGTTTACATATACTCTGAATGTCGATCTAGAAACAAGTTGTTTTCTTACGTTATTGAATGGTTATCGTGAATTAATTTCTGAGTAACCTTCGTCCAGTCACGAGAGTATTCAGTTCTTTTGTCCTAAGTCAATTGAATACCTGCGTCTTAATCCTTTGAATGTTGGAATGTGGATTGGCAATGTATGGAATCATGGTCATTATTTAAGTTTGCTAAAACAACATACCTTAATAAAAATAAATTTATATCAATATTAATCATTTGTTTACGATCCTATTGAGACTTGGGTTGCTCTGTGTTATATAAGAAACCTTATTTTTCTTATTCCTCGACTTTAGTTTCTTCTTGTTGATGAACTTTTCACTCGTCAAGTTATTTACGGTGGCGCTTGATTGTATTGTCAGATTCTATCATCGCGCATGGGAGGAATCATTCTGTGAAGTAAAACTGAACTCGACTTTTTTGCAAGCATTCATAGAGGAGCGGATACACCATTCAAACAATAAATACGTACGTTACGTACATACCTCACGTTTCTTGGAATGGAGAGTTCTGATTAAGGTATACGACTTGATAATTTTCCTGTTAGCTGATAAAGTTTCTTATAATTTTATCTATCTTTTCCTAGTCAGAACCAGCCAACCAAGTAATCAAAGGTTAAAATCCACTCTCTCCTGGCACACCCTTAGTTTATTTACACCAGCAAGTCTGACAGACGTAGACGGCATCGCATTTGTATGTATCTGGTAATACGATAGCCTCACGCTTTCCATCGCGCTGTCCGACTCGGATTGAAATATCTGCCATTGATACGTAGACCTGAATGGATGGCATGTCGTAGATTATCTCTAGACTTGTCAAACTTTACTCACGGTTCGGTACGGTTAAGTTTCGTTAGTCAAACTATGCTAATTTTATCTACTTGACAGCTCAGAAGCGAGATGCCTGGAGAAGCTTTGTGTCGAAGTCCTAGACTTTGGGTCGCTGAGCTTGAACCGTTGTAGTATTTTTATTGAGGTATGCTGGCGACTAACAAACTGAACTGCAGATTACACTGACCGAGTTAGGTTAATTGCAGATTTAACTAAACGACAAGCATTGAATTACTGTGACTCGAGTAAGCGCTAATAGATCTTATTAGAGTCCATTTAGTTAGATGACAAGAAATAATGAATGAGTTATGAAAATAATTGCCGAGAATTAAGTTTTAAACATTAGAAGTTACAGTAGCCACTTTGCAATCGAATGAAGACCCCAATCTTCAATAAATCAAGAAATTTCCAACTTGTTTTATTTATAGTCTTTGTTTAGAATTAGATTGCAAATAATTTATCTTCATAGCAAAATGTTCTACATCGTCTGCTCACTTTCAAAGGTCATCGGGTTTTCACAGCATCGCCTTGTTGATGTCATCGGCTATTTGATGCTAATTCTTTTAGAATGGTCCTTGCTTGTAGTTTCTTTGTTTGTCCTTATTTAAAAATCGGTTCCTGCATTCTTAAGCTAGGTTTGGCTTGTAAAACGCACCTAATGATTCGTTCCGTTGATGATGTAAATATTGATAAGTTCCTTCTCAAAATATAACACGGATTTATTATTTGCGTTCATTCAAACTCTACCTACATTTGAAAAGTAATTACCATTTCGCAAGTCGTATCCCTTAGATTTTCTTGTCTCATCATAAACCACGGTTTCAAGATTGCTAATTTTAAACATCCGATTTCTCCTGCAGTTAGGGCTTTACGTTTACTGCAGTATAAAACTCTGTTAAATACGTTAGTTATGAATAATGGGTCAAGTCTTCTTGTAATGAAACTGTCGGCGGCGCTTTAATGTGTTGAGAACTAGAGAGCTTGAGCGTTGAGCTTTCATTGCCAATTTCCTTGGTTTGAGTGTCGGGTTTCTTTCACTTTCTGATTCTCTGGATCTTTATTGTCTTAAATACTTTTTAACAACATCTGAATTTCTCAAGTGTTGTAAAGCTAAGTAATATTATTGTTTGATTTATATCTGAGTCACGTATTTGCAATATTTAACTTAAATACAACACACGTGTTCTATACACTACAGCGAGACGTTCACGAATTATTTTCATATTAAATAAACAAATTGCAGGTACCGGGTAGCAAAGGTCTCTGTCTCACGGTTTGTAGTTATCTATTGAACTTGTCTAGACCTTATCAAGTTATCGTTTACTCAACGTGTCTGACTTTTGTTACAAGTGTGGCGCTTCTTTGTTATTTTTGTGTTTTCATGTTCTTTACTTGTAAGTTCAAACAAACATCTGCCTACATTGTCATCGGATATCTCACAGTGATATCACCCAAGTAGTGGTAAAAGGTTAACAACCTAGAATATCTCTAACTGTCCATCTAATTATGGCAATTTACTTAAACACTGTACTTAAATAAGCTAAGGTGAGATTGTAAGAAAAATTCCATGCCATGGAGCATGTCATAAATGCTGGCCTAAAATCTGGAATATTCCGTAATGAGGTAGCACTAGCACCACTGCGCTGTACGAACCTATATTTAACTTTGTTGTGATTTAATGATTTAAGATGTGAGAAGGGTTTGCTTTTTAATCTAATTTTTAAATCTACGTTAGCAAATAGTTTTTTATTTTCATAATTTTCGCAATGTTTTTTTATTTCACTACACCTACAAGATGACTTATACGTTCATATTCTATCTCCTCGCATGAATTCCATATAAGTTAGACAGTTGTTTACATGTAGTGCCATAGCCGGACAAAGCCCTTAGCTTGTTCCCGAGTCAATATTGCATTTATCATCATCATGGATCTGTTTGTCTTTCTTTATGTCACGGTCATCAGGCGCTGTTGACAGTTCTTGAGTGATTCTCTTTGCTTTCGTCTGTTTGTTCGCTTTTTGTCTGGTTGGTGTTATGTTATACTGGCTGACCAAACATAGCATTGTGTTGATTCTCTACTTTGACCAGAGTTTCTCTATTTACTGATACGATTTTCTATTGTTTGGGATTGTTATACACTTCTCTCGAAACGACTGCGTATTTAAGCAAGTCTCTCTGCGGCGACAATTAGGATTCCCTACTACCGAGGGCACTTAGACAAAAGTAATTAAGAGGGCGCAGTGCGCGCCATTTTGTGAAAAGCATTGGCATAGGGTTTCGCGTTCATAGGAGCGGGACAGAACATACGTTTTTGGAACGGCGCAAGTGCAAAAATTGAGTTTCTGTTTATTTATAACAAAACTACACAACTTATAAAAAAACTATCTGAAGGAACCAAGTAATTAGTGATAATGATAACCTACGAATCCAAACATATGCCGTTTCAATAGATCGCAGGGTTCCTAAGATCTCGACCAAATTATGTGCAAAACAGTGCAATTTCATGTTTTTTTGCTGTCGTATTTTTTGTTCTTATTCAAAATGAATTTTATGCAATTCGAGTTTTTAACGACGGGAATCCCGTTGTACTGAGATCTAGTCCAAGTTTGACAAGCAAACACGCTAGGTTCACCTCTTAAAGCACTTACCACTAACTCGTTACCTATTGCGAAATCATGTCCGAATGAAAGTGTTTGGAAGATAAGCTTTTGTTCTGCCTGTTATGTATTCTGCTGCGTCTGATTATTATTACTTCTGGCATGTGAATTATTATGAATGGAAGTTCTAAATCATGCTTTAATTATAGTGTTGGGCTTGATTGTTAGCCACTTTTGTTTAATTTAGAACCAGGAAGAGATTCTTTGTTTTAACGCTTCTGTTATTTTAATTTATCAAACTAATGTGACTTAGGCGAGTTTCTTGGAGCCAGCAGTCGTGTTCGCCCGAGGCTTTTCTCGGCTTTCGTCATAAATCAACACAACACCTTAGGTAGGTAAGATGTACTATTGTTCGTAAGCCTCGAATCACAATTTTGTAACTCCGCGTGAGCTTTGGCAACTGAAAGTGAAATATCGTGATATTTATACGATCTTAATGAGGATAAATACACACTTTTACGTTATTTGTCATTTCAACGTTCTCAATCTTAAACAATGTATCGCATACCTTTAAAATATGGTTTGTACAGTAAGCTTCAAAGTTTAATATCCACCCAGCCTTAAAACATTTGACCAAAACTGGCCAAAAGGTGTACCCCTTCTCCTTCTCCCTTCTCTGCAGCTTATTGTACTGTGTTGCAATGTAATACCCTTTCATCTTAAGAGAAATGATATTCTTTTTCAAGTTAATGACGTGTCACTTTTCTTAATTTGGCTTATTTATAGGCTTCTTTAACATGTTGTTCTTTATCCTTAGTGATACTGTTTCATGTAAAATGGGCTTTAACAACTTTGATATCAGTACAGTTTCTAATGTTAATCTGTATGCAATTTCCATTTACTCCAGAAACCACTTTATTGTAGGCTAAGGTCTTTCTTGCTAGACTTGGAGTTATATGATCATAAATACATTTTTCTGTCATGAAATCTAGAACAACCTATTATCTGTCAGTTGCTGTCGCTACATCATTGCTATCTAAAGACCTTATAGATACACTGCCAACCTTTTCAATTAACTTTCCAGCATCCGGCTTACAGTTCAGTACCTCATAACTCCGTAACGGAGAAAATGAAGTTTACTAGAGCCATATTCTCATAAAAGAGAATTTAATAAATTGCTTATTTGTGCGCGAGCTTTTTACAACTCGTGGCATCATAAAGTTTTACTCGAGGCGTAGTTTTATCGATAGGCATATCAGCTTATGCCAATTATGAAATAAAATTTTAACTACATCGACCAGAATATATCTAACCATTTTAGATTTACAACCTAATTTCTGTGGTCTTTACCTACTTACCCTTGCTGGTCATTAAGACATTTGGACCTTAAAATAATAAAATTTTGTATTTAGAACAACATTGACATTCCAATTGTAATACTTACACCTTTTACTGGTTTTAAGTGTTGCGACATACAACTATTTGACACCATTAGTAAGCTAACTAACTAAAGGCCTACGCAGACCGGGACGGGATGGTAAAGCAGTTAGCCGTCAGTCAGCGCACACTAGCCGCTTAGGTAGATACCACGGCATTTCAACGCCTTTCCACGGCAAGCCACGGCGGCGTGCCGTGGCACGACATAGCATGCCTCGGTAGCTCCTGTTGCCCGATACACATTTAGGGCCGACGACACGGGCGAAAATGGTGTGCATCCCCCGCTTCTCTACCCCAGCCTCACCCCGCAGTATGTCGCAACGAGCGCCGGCGTCCTCGGCATGCCGTTGCCTACCGCAGTACACCTCGGCATCCGTGCTATAAAATCTCTTTCGATGCCACGGCATCATTTTAAAGCATAGCAATTTATGTCGTATTTCTATATCGATAAGTTTGAATGTCCGTTGGTAAAAAAAATTAATACCATGCCATCCCGTCTCGGTCTGCCTTGGCCTTAATGCCATTCAGTCCTTTTTAGGCATGGAATTTGACATCTCCTAATGAAGGTTATTTAAGAGCAATCCAGTTCCAGGTGGTCTAAATAACCAGGCCTTAAATACAATCCTTTTATGGAATATTGAGTTGTAATTTATTAAAAAGTATAAAAATGGTAACTTGTCCGGAACGTACCTACATCCGTATATCCGTTCTAGGAATTGTTGAATGGAATCTTGCTTGCCTTGCTATTTTATACTGAGTGGACTGGACTTGCATAAAAAGAGTGTATTTATTACAAAGAATAATCAGAAACTAGCAGAAGATGGGATGAGATTCTTACAACCAATGTTCCGCGTACCTATGTACGATGCGAACGCACGAAAAGTGCCCTAAAAACGATTACGGAACCTTGAACATCATTTGTGGTAGTGACAAAGGCCCCATGCCCGATGATGATTCCTTATTCTTATTGTATACATTTGCGGGCATTATTGTCATTTTTCTGGGTATAGATCTCCTTGCGCTTCTGCCAACCTCTGTACTGTGTTCCTTGTATCCACTTTTGCAGTATCTGTCTGTTGTGATATGGATCACTAGCAATTTTCAACGTTGTTAGATACCAACACATGAATTAAAACTCACGTTTCCTTGCAGGAAGAACTGGATCTGACAGCGGTGAACAAAGCCGCGATGATGGCGCTACCAGCTGCCAAGAAGTGGCAGATCTACTGCAGCCGCCGGCCACCGCCGGGGCAGGTGATGCCCCTGGCCACGGCGCCGCAGGTCGAGGAGTACATCAAAGCGCTCAATGAGATCGCTGATGTAAGGTTCACCATGACATGTTGACACAAAGTTCTCTGAACACAAGAAAACATCTCGCGGAATGGTTTTCGTGGTATTTAATAGGTACCAGGCATATTGAATTGAATCAATCAACACACAATCGGACTCGTAGTTCCAAAGATATCCATTACAAAGTTTAGAGCTCTTAGTAGTATTCGTACCTACTTACAAAGTCATCAACTGTATCTTTTGATTTTTTGCGAGCGCGAGTTACTCAAAGCGATCATTACCTGAACATAATAAAATAAAGGTCTATAAACCCATTTTAATTTACCAGCAATCTGCTGTGGCGGTCTCAGCATAAGAATCGACCCCTCCAACTCGCGTGGATGTCGTAAAAGGCGATTAAGGGAAGATTCCTACGATACTAGAGGAAGCCACTGCGATCCCCAACCTGCATGACCCAAATCGATAAGGCGCTTATCAGGGAATTTCTACGTCCAGCTATGGACGAGTATAGGCTAATGATGTTATTAACAACAACCTTTAATTTATCCACTAATCATTGCCTAAATTTTCAGGCTTTCTCCTCCTCCGAAGGCGTGCCACCCGCCGAAGCATGTGCTCTAGTCGACGGTCTGAAGACTGCGCTCCGAACTCGAGCGCACAGCTTCGTGATCCGTTTCATTAAGCAAGGAGGCCTTGGCGCCTTGTTGGATGCCTTGCAACGAGCGCCCAGGGACGACGCGCTCACCAGACATAACCTCATAGCGGGGATCAAGGCGCTGATGAACAACTCTGTAAGTGATTTGATCCGTTTCATCAAGCACTCCTTGTCTAGATCCAGTCTTTGATGTCTTGCTGGTGCCTGTCAACGAGCGCCTAAGGACTACGCGCTTAGCAGATATAACCTCATAGCGGAGATCAAGGCGCTGATGAAAAAGTCTGTGAGTGATTTGATCCGTTTCATCAAGCAGGGAGGCTCCTTCTTGCCTTGCAACGAGGGATGACAAATTTACCCGACATAGCTTCATAGTGGGGATCAAGGCGCTGATGATTATCTCTGTTTCTGATTTGATGTAAGAATTTAAGGATTTGTTGAAATGTAAATGATTTAGTTATGATATGGTTCATCATCAAACTCATCAAGTAATGGGCCAGTTCAAAGTCCAGTACCAAGACAGTAAGTATCTGGTGAAGGATTGTTATATTGTAGATTAAAATTGTTCAAGTGGTAACTTAGTTGTAACAAAAATTAATGAAATCTATCTTCAACAATTACAAAATGACGTTAATTTACTATAAAAACTATCGCAGTTCGACGAATTCATTACTGATGTAAGCGGGTTGAAAGTTGAAAGAACACGGGATGAAACGTTGGGGTTCTCCTAACACTAATAAGGTTCGTAATTAACCCGCTTACATCCGTTAAGATATCGCTAGTTGGAGATTGTGGATGGTGATTGTTTTTCTAAGTTTCTCCTGTATCTACAAGCCAGATCCCCATTCTAACTAACCGATCCCTGAATGTAGATTATTGCGTAAGTATTATATTCTTCATGAGTAGATATACTAAACATTTACTTAAACAATTCCAGACTGGTCGAGCTCACGTCCTAGCACACCCGACCAGCATCGATCTAATCGCACAATCCCTTGACACTGAGAATGTGAAGACTAAAGTAGCCGCTTTGGAGATTCTGGGGGCGGTCTGTCTCGTGCCTGGAGGTCATAAGAAGGTAGTTTTGTAGTTATTGCACTGTATTGTTTTGTAGATGTACTAGTATTGTGTAGTCATCTTTGTACCCTGTTATGTTTTATTATGCTTTTTCGCTCGAGTTGTGGTACATACGTGGCAGTGTGCCATAGAAATGCTATAAGATCGTTTCGTTATGAAAAGCCGAGCTAGCCCTTTGCTTATGTTTAGTATAGGTATGACTTCGCTTAGTAACGAAGCATATCTCAAGTCACGTATATACACAAATTACAATAATTAATTATGAAATCACGTGAGAGTCTTGTGAGTTATGAATGCCATCAAATTCTGCTTCAAGGTGCTGGAAGCCATGGTCCACTACCAAAAATACGCGGGCGAACGCGCTCGTTTCCAAGGAGTAGTGAACGAACTTGACCGAAGCACCGGCGCCTACCGCGACGACCTGGGCCTCAAGACAGCCATCATGTCTTTCGTCAATGCTGTGCTCAACTACGGGCCGGGCGAAGATAGTTTGGAGTTCAGGCTCCATTTAAGATACGAGCTGCTTATGATGGGAATACAACCAGGTATGTATACTCTAAAGGTTATTTAGGTATACGAAGAAAAGTAGAGGTCTGAGTAGTGAGCGTTGCGGGATGATTATATATTCTGCTTATCTACATTAAAAAGGAATAACGCGGTAGGTACAAGAAGAATTAATTCATCGTTAATTTAAATACCTACAGACGGCACAAATTACAGTCACAGTTACAAGTTAGAGCCTTTTGGAATCTTAATAGCAAACAACAACGGCGACTATATCAAATGCTTCTCTTAAGTCTAACTTTGTTAACTTGTCGAAGTTCGTTTAAATAATCATCCAATCGAAATATTAATTATGGATATTTTCTTTTCCAGTGATCGAAAAACTACGCAAATACGAGAACGAAACCCTCGACCGTCACATTGAATTCTTCGAGATGGTCCGCCTTGAAGACGAGAGGGAGCTGGCGCGACGGTTTGACAAAGAACATGTGGATACAAAGAGTGCTGCGTCCATGTTTGAACTGCTGAGGAGGAAGCTTAGTCATACCGCTGCTTACCCGCATCTGCTGTCTTTATTGGAGCATCTGTTGCTGTTGCCATGTAAGTGAAAATCAAACATTGTAAACAGAAGAACAATTGAAATTCGATACTAATCAACTAATTTTTATGAAGACCGTGAGTAAGGTATCCATCCACTCACAAGGCTCTTGGTCTGGAACGAAGGAACGACAGTCAAGAGATTGATAAAGTGTTCGGGGATACAAAAGTGACGAAAATTGTAGATGAGTAGACAGAAGACAGAGGACTAGGAAAAATAACACAAAACCCTACGTTAATACCAGTGGATATTAATCTAAAGTTTGATGTTTTACAAACAGGATTAGTAATTAGCACATCGTTTTAACTATAGTGTTTCTATTGTTCAGAACGTGATTATATCAATTTTATATATTTTGCGAAATACCGTGTTTTTTATTTTTATTCGTATGTTCCAGTTTTTATACCGATTTCGAATGAATTTGATTGAGTTACTTGGAAGATCCTCTTGAATTTAATGACATAGAAGATCCCTTGTAAATTTACTTGTGTATCTTATTCTAAAACAGTATCTGGTCTTACCGATTTTCTTTGCCCTTCATATCTTTATCACTACCTTAATTTTCCAGTGGAGTACAACCCTCAATGCCAGCATTGGTTGCTGTTAGACCGGGTGGTACAACAAGTGGTTCTGCAGCAACCAGCGGCGGGCAGTCGCGCTAACAGCGAACAGGGCAGTGAGCAGGGATCCACTAGTGACACTACTAAGGTTTGTATTTATAACAGACTTGCGTGACGTTGCAGGGATCCTCAAAAAAATCCTTTAACAATGGCTATGAATATCTGATGCATAAATTCTAGAATTAGGTATTAACATATTTATTTATATTTATCGTGACTTTGCATGATGTATACTGATCATGGTTGTGCTTTTTATATTTTAATAAGACATTCCTGTAACCCATGTTACGTGTCGGAGGCGCCAATAGAAGCGGTTAGCATAGGACCGTGGTGGATGGAACAAACTTGTGGAAACCTATACACAGCAGTGGGTTAAATCCGGCTGCGGATGATGATTAATTGCACTCGAAGCTGTATATTGAAACACAGGCGGAGATGTGTATGATAAATTCGACTATTTTAATAAAAAAACGGGCTGTTATTCAAAAAAGTGGAAGAGACGTTTTGAGGAGAGCTTTCGCCGAAACAGTGGGATTTTACTAATTCTTACTTTAATACTGCAAAATTTGTGTAGAAGGGTGATGTCCTGGGTAAAAAAACATTATTCTATTTAGTCCGTAATTTAGATTATCAGAAGATATTAGAAAAGAATTTTTTCCTTTGCGAAAAAAAAAATGCAAAATTCAAACGCGTCAACGTGTGGGAGTGACGTCTCACCGTGCTAAAAAGTGTCGCACGGAGTGACGTCACGCGTGCGAAACTGGCTATATCTTCATCATTTTTGGTATAATTGACAAAAGAAAATATACATGTCATGTCCAATATCTTCTGATAATCTTACTCTCGTATTCATTAGTTTTTTTGTTTACGAAACTAGCCTATTGTATGTGATCAAACGAATGCTTTGAAAGCGGCCAACGTATTTAACTTTTTGTTCCTATATTATTAACTTTTTTTACAGATCTACGATCCAGACGTAGCGCCATTGGAAATCAACGTCGGCGAGATTGTCCATCTTCTAGCGAAAGAAGAAGAATTAGTTGCTGCCAGAAGCAAAGCAGAGAATCTCGAAAGAGAGAACTGTGATCTCGCCACTGAGTTGGCTAAGAAGGTACGAAATAGAACTCGTTAGACTATAAAATAAGGTTCATTTTAATAGTTTTAAGACGAAAACTTCATCGGTCTTTTCGACCAAGCTTGCTGGTTTTGGAGATGGAAATTATTGCAACCATAATTTATCCATAAGAGATTTACAATCTTCAACAGATTAATAACACCAGCTTATTCAAATATGGGTTTGACCTATTGAACTTTTAATTTTTTATACCAGCTTATAATAAATTATACAGCTTTTCATCACATAACCCCAATTGAAGATGATAATAATTTTATGTATTATTTTAACGCGAAATCATAAGTTAAAGGTCCATTTATGGTCAGATTAAAGCCTTGTTTACAGGCTATATTGACCTTAATCAAATGGCTATTCCATAGTTTTAAGGCTCATAATTCTAAGGGTTATTATATGCCAGATTTGGTTTGCAACATCTCCCACAAATACAAAGGACTAAATAGTTAATTCATAATGCTAAACGCTGATTATAGATATTTTTTTAAAAACCTGGCGCGATCCTCTTTTTGAAGGTTTCGAAACCCTTATGGTCTCGCTCTGTCCGTCCCCAGTCTTTCTTGAATATCTCTTAAAACTCTCTAACTTGAAATTTGAAATAATAATGCATTTTGTGTGCCATTACTGATTTCAAGAATAAAATATATGAATAAATGAAAATGAAAATTTTCAGTACAAATTGTGATGTTGAATCGCACTAGACGGATCTTGTTTTTCGTATACTGGCCTCTTCGATCAAAAATAAGTAGTTCGCGGCCTCCCCCGTAGATTCCTAGAGCCTTACAAAAATGTCAATCAAAATTTGTCTACGTTTTGTTTTGACGCAGACAGTTTGCGCAGAGCCTGACAAGTTTTTTCCATACGGAACAAGAGATTGGTGGAGTCGAATTCATTTTATTTTATTTTGTAAGTAGGTAGGTACCTTCCTGAGAATTATATACCTACCTACTCAGTTTATTTTCTATAAGGATTAATTAACAGAATTCAGGTAAAGATAACGAATCATTTATTGATGAAACTATAAATTGGTGTCTCAACAGTAGGTATTTATACAAAAGGGTCATTTCAGACATACAACAATTTAAACTTAAAATACAATTTCAGGCAGGCACTCTAGATTAAAAAGATCTGGTTCCTGTCTGCGGCTTTGCACGAGTTTTTTTTACGGGACAAAAAATAAACGTTTTATAAATTCATACTTCTGGTAGAAAGACTAGGTTCTTACCTACCTAGGTAAGAACCTAGTCTTTCTTTTATTAGAGAGTCTACGCAAATGAGATTTTAGGGCGGGCCAACTAGTTATTTTAAAAATCATCAACTAGTAATATTAAACTTATTTTTATGAAAAATATGTTAATACATACTAAAAATGAAAAAAAATTTTTAGAAGAAATAGCCTCTCCATTTATCAATTTAGAACAAAATTAATATTTTAACATAGGCAAACCAAACAACAATATTTTATGCTGATTTCACAAGTATATGACTCACATCTCAATATACGGGTAAGAAATATATATAAACTTACTGAAAATAAGAAATTCCATCCTTTTTCAGCACTTTGGACGAGTGATTCTTGCATTTTTTGTACGAGCACTTACCCATGCTTTTTGTCTGAACGCTAAAATGACACTAGTTGAAAAGCTTTCCTAACATGTCAAAATGTTTCTCTTTTGCTACTGAAGGTTGTGGCGTGCGCATTGTGAATCTAAGGGGGGCCGGCAAAGCCGGACATTTTTGATCGATGACTGGCCTGGATTTGTGACGTCAGCGTGGATAATTGGATGAAAAAATAAAAGACAATCGAAAAGCTTTTAAAAATACCAATACACATTCTAAATCAGTTCTTTTATTGAACACTCTTTGATTGAGTTCCAACACAAATAAGGTTCGTAGCTAACCCGCTTACATTCGATAAAATTTGCGCCTTTGTCAATTTCTATGACTTCCATTTGTTGCAAGCCAAATCACCACTCATAGGTTAAGGTTCAGCTTCACCATCGTAATATAAACAATCAACATGCATGCACTAACACTAACAGGAGAAGCAAGTGGACCAGCAGAGCCAAGAGAAGGAAGAACTAGAGAATGTCGTTGGAAGAATGAAGGACCGGCTTGAGAAGGAAACCGCTGCTCATATGGAGTCGACGGAACGATACAGGGCTGCCGCGCATAGAGCTACGCAATTGGAGCATCAGGTGAATATTTTTAGTCGGTTCTCCAATACGGGATCATCGTGTGGGTAAGAATTTTTTTAAGTTATTCCATAGAATGTTGGGTCCTTTGTTAAGTTTTAGGTAAGAAACATCGTAGATGTGAGGTCATATTAAAGGTAAGAAAATTAAAAAAGTGCATTGGGTACGAATTTTTAATGCTTGTGGTTTAGAGACGAGAAATACCCAAATATGGAATCATATTGTGGGGAAAAATATAGAAAGTATTATTTTGAGGACGAACAAGCTCTTTGTTTGGGGTCTAGAGGCTATAGCCGTGCAACTAAAAGCATTGTATGAATAAATAGACATGAGTCATGGGGAAAATTTAAGTAGAAAAGAGAAATGGAGAAATATGGGAAAGTAGAGAAGGTAAGAAGAAGAAAATTATTTATAATTATGAAACTGCTCAGATATGTAAGACCATTTTGCTTCAATTCATCCCATGTAGGGTTTTGGACCATAAGCCCACATTAATGCTGATTTAAACTAAGGAGATGGAAAATTATCATATTTGGTGAGCGGTTCAGTTTATCAATGTCATCTGTGTTTAAAGGAAATGGAATTTTGCATGTGTCGTATCAGTATTTTAAAATTAGTTAAGAACGGTTTTTTATCGTTATTTTTAAAATACGTTTGCAGTTTTTATAGAAGGTACACATGTAACCCTACTTTAAATGTTTCCAGCTAAACCAAGAGAGAGTGGAAAGGGCAAGGTTTGAAAAACTAGTCAGTGAAGGAAGCATACCAGATGATGCGAAGGTAAAAATTAAATACTTTCCTATAATATAAATCTATCTACTTAATCTACCTAAGTACTAACTAAAGTACTGCCACCTGTTTAATTCAGCTTGTATGTAATTTTCTATCTGTTTAAATGTCTGTGCTGCTCTTTTAAAGCCAAATAAATGCATTTTATCTTTATCTATAATAAAGTTTATATACCTAAAATCTGCTATTCCAGGTCAGCAACCTAAAAAGCGCCGTCATCGAAAGCAGTGTGCCACCTCCCCCTCCACCTCCCCTCTGCCCAATACCCCCTCCGGCCCCCTTACCGCCCCCACCTCCCGCACCATCAGCCCCCTTACCCCCCCAAGCCCCCTCAGCGCCTAAACCTAAGAAGAACGTACCTACACCTGGAAATCCACTGAAAAGCTTCAACTGGAGCAAGCTACCCGATGCGAAGCTGCATGGAACAATCTGGCAGGAGCTGGATGATACTAAGCTTTATAACGCTATAGATCTGCACTCGATTGATAAGATGTTCTGCGCTTATCAGAAGAATGGAGTACAGGTATGTGTTCTAGAAATAGTACGTTAGGTACTTTACAATAAGGTTTTATTTTTAAATACAGCGTGGTTTAAAATGTTAAGTACAACTTTCGCCGTCGGTAGATATGTTGTGAATAATAATGATATGTTTCCCACGTATCATTAATATTATCATGAAAATACTTGTCGAAAGTCCGGTAAAAGATCCGATAGCTTCATCTTTAGCAATCTATTTAGACTATAAAAATTCGAACCTGTTTGTTTCATCATAAAGTCATCGCCTTCGAACTATCATAAAACCTGTTTTCAGAACGAAGGTTCAGTAGAAGACCTCCGTCAACTGGGCTCCAAGCCTCGCACCAAGATACTGTCCGTGATCGACGGCCGCCGCGCTCAGAACTGCACCATCCTGCTGTCCAAACTCAAGATGTCTGATGAAGAGATCTGCCGGTGAGTATCTACCGTTACATCATGTTATAGTATGATGAAGTAAAACGGACTATATGTACAGGATTTTTAGACGTCAAGTGTCGAGATGGTTGGACGGAGTTTTAGGCGTCCTGAACCTGGCTAAAACTGATGTAGGACCAATACAGAAAACTGGAAAATGGGCATAAGCTAAATTCCTCAAGTTGACACGTTCCAATCGTGCGTTAAGTAGAGTGCCACTTATTGTTTTAGGTAAGTAAATGATCGTCCGATTACCTTCAGAAGAACACAACCCAGATTTTCTACCAGGTCAGTCTCTAACACCATTTGTAGAAATCATTAACAAATATAAATTTTTATATTCCAGTGCCATACTCCGAATGGACAGCGGAGAGCAACTTCCCATCGACATGGTGGAACAACTGCTCAAGTTCACCCCGAGCGCCGAGGAGGCAGCTCTGTTGGAGGAGCACCAAGACGAGCTGGACAGCATGGCTAGAGCGGACCGCTTCCTTTACGAAATATCCAAGTAAGTATCAAGTAAACATAGGAGCTCTTGTGTTCCGACATGGTTAAACAACGGTTCAAGTTCCCCCCGAGCGCCGAGGAGGCGTACCGTACCGTTTGCCACGACTTCATTTTATCGCTTAGCGGTACGGCGACATAAAACTTTTGAAAGCATCAGGATTCTTTGCGCTAAAAAAAATTATTGTAATTAATTTACACGATATTTTCTTTAGCAATACAACCATTGGTCTACTAAAATCACTAAAAATCATTGTAAATACCCTGGTACTTAAGAACCAGTATCGTCAACCTGTCTGTACTCCTCACAGACGAAGTCTTTGACCTCAGAAACTAATCTTCATCTATTCCTCCAGAATCCCCCACTACCACCAACGCGTCCGAACGCTCCTATTCAAGAAGAAGTTCACAGCAGCAGCAGCCGAAGCAACCTCGCGAGCATCGGTCGTCCTGAGAGCAGCGCGAGACATGACGAGATCGCGACGACTCAGGACGTTGTTGGAGATCGTACTCGCGCTAGGAAACTATATGAACAGGTGAGATAACAAGTGCTATAAATAACAATCCTAACGTATATAATAGACACTCTTCGCCTCCCACTTACCCGAGCTTCCTCACCCCGCCGCGTTCTAGCGTGTTCGGTTCGTGTACCAAATACAAGGTGCAAGAACGACACCGATGGTGTTCGATGTTTTCTTTGCTTGATCATGGTCCATGGACATGCAAAATTTCTTCCGTTTCGAGGTTTTATTTCACCTATTGTGAGAGGAAAATAAAATGTCCGAGTTATTTTGCAACTGTCTCTCTCGCACGATTGTATTCATGATGTAACCCTAGACGTCACACACACAGTTGCACGTGTAGTACGGTTGCGCATGTATGTGAGCCGAGACGCGTCTTTTGTATGGAAAAATGAGCTTTGACAGGAGTCAAAGATCATTTTCAACAACGTTAGGATTGTTATTATTTCGACTAGGAAGTCGAGAATGTGGTTCAGAATAAAGACAAAAATGAAATATAAAAATGAATAATAACACAAGTTCCCAAAACCAAAAGTGCCCCATTAGACTATCTTATTCGAAAGAATAACATTGACAGAGCTGAAATTGGGATATTATTACATTTTTCTTAGTGTAGACATGTCGTTGTGGTGTTCTTTGGGGGCAGGTTTATGTCCAGCTGTGGACGTATTTCGTCTGTTGATGAAGAATAATAAATATTAACGTACATAATTTATTTTCGCAGAGGTGCCCGTGGAAACGCTTCAGGCTTCCGTCTCTCGTCTTTAAACAAACTCGCAGACACCAAATCCAGTGTAACTCGGAACACGACGCTTCTACACTACTTGGTGGAGATGTTGGAGACTCAGGTAAATAACTTACAATAACTGAAATATATTCAGAATCAATATAATATGTTATACATGGCGCTGTGGCGCTCATTGGGGGAGTCCTATGTCCAGCAGTGGTCTAATATAGGCAAAGGTGATGATATCTTATGCCCGTGGCTTCGCTCAAGTGGTACCTATACTTACTCAAGCCATCATTAGTAGGAAATACCTAGGTACATAATGTTTGTAAACAACACATTCAGATCTTGTGTTGTGTGTTGTTGGACGAGTCGTCCCGTCGAGACGTCTTGACGAGTGTGTGATTCCGTCATTAGGAAGTATGGGGGAAATGTTTATAATCATTTTATCTTGAGAGTGGCCGGTGAGTTTAGATAAAAGACACATGCCGAAATAATGTAGTCCTTCCAGTGAAAGAATTTTAGGAATTAGTTTAGTAGTTTTTAAGGTTACTTCTTTAATCAATATCGAACAACATTATTATCTGAGGTGTAAATAAATGGATTTGTTTGATTTCATGCAATTTTTACCAACCAGGCGTTATCTACAGTAAGTGAGATTTCAACGCCGCAAATCATATCATCCATCTTTTTTTTTCAGAGTTCTAATTCACTCATAAATCATGTTCCGTTCCTTCCTTTTAGTTTTTTATTTTCTCTCTAAAGTTACGTAGACTGGGATTTAAAATGACAGCCTCAACGTCAAATAATCAACGTGGGATAGCATGAGAAAGACTGCCAGGCGCCATTAAAAAAGAAGTTGAAGTTGAGATACTGCCATTTTCTATCTCTAGTTATAGTTGCCGTTACGCGACTTATAATCATAGATACTGTTCGATGATCGTTTTTAGCAGTGCCATTTCATATTGCTCATTAGATTAGAATCAAAGAACACTACATTACTTCGGCTTCAATTTAGATGACGCAAACCCATTTTAATTTTAATCTTCTACTCCCTTTTGGTTCTTATCATCATATCGAAGCTATTGGATTACCTATTTCCTTAATTTTGATACATCACTTCTACCCACAGTTCAAAGACGTCCTCCTACTAGAAGAAGACTTACCCCACGTCCGCTCAGCCGCCAAAGTCTGCGTTGAACAGCTGGAGAAAGACGTGACAGCACTGCGCAACGGGCTTCGAGAAGTTTCCAAAGAGCTGGAGTATCACTCCGCGCTGCCAACGCCTTTGCAGCATGACGCATTTCTGCCGGTCATGAGGGAGTTCCACGCACACGCTGTTTGTACCTTCACGCAGCTCGAGGATCTGTTCCAAGTAAGCACACATACACACATACGCACACACAATCTCCAAAGAGCTGGAGTATCACTCAGCTTTACCAATGCCTCTGCAGCATGATGCCTTCCTGCCGGTCATGAGGGAGTTCCGCGTACACGCTGTTTGTACCTTCACGCAGCTCGAGTATCTGTTCCAAGTTAGCACACAAACACATACACACACACACGCACACAATCTCCAGAACAAGCTGGATTATCACTCCGCGTTGCCAACTCTATTGCACCATGACGCGTTTCTGCCGACCACAGTGCGACTTGCTTAGCTCGCGATGCTTTGTGAGGTTGCTGGCACAGCTTTTTCCAGTATTACAGACAGTGTCGCGAGAGAAGCGAGCCGAGCCGAGCCGTGTGTACTTTTCTCTGTATAAGCATCAATTGCAATCAATTGCAATTGCATTAATTTTAGGTACGCTAAAAGAGACTGAAATTATATTTTGATACCTTGGACTAGGTACTTATTTATGTCTAGCAAACTCATATTTTATTTAACACTTTCTATCACCAGGACATGAAGTCCCGTCTAGAATCCTGCGCACATACCTTCGGCGAGGAGCCAAGCACATCACCAGAACTGCTATTCGGGGCCATGGACTCATTCCTCACACAACTGTCAGAAGCAAGGGCTGAGTGTGATGCTATACGACGAAGGAGGGATGAGGAGGAACGGAGAACCAGGCATGAGCAGGAGGTAAGGTTTCGAACTGGTCTAGGTTTAAGCTAGGGAATTACTAACGCGCGTCGTTCCGTCTCCCAGTCGTAAAATTCCAAGCTGAGTATATTTATTTCTCTTAAATTATTAGTTTTACTATTAATGCGAAAAATGTCTGGTTGGGGTTTACGAATTTCCTGATTCAGACAATTCACGTTTCGGTCTGAAATTGTCAGCTAAAATCGGAAGTAAAATGTTAAACTAACAACCTAAATAGCTTATAACTCAAAACTTATGGGAGAGAAAACCTTCCATTGCACGTTAATTTAAGCTTTCTTTCCCAGCTCTGTAGGTAAAGAACAGTCTCCATTTTGCTCTATTGTTCAAACTCAATGAATATCTCTTTCTCAGCTGAAACGCCGCACCATGGAGCGCAAACAGTCTAGCCTGCTAAGCTCAGTAGGCAAGTCTCTTGGCAAGTCCAACGGGTCTGACTGCAACTCCGACAGCTCACGGGACGGGACTCTTACCAACGGACAGAAGGGAGAGTTCGATGACCTCATCTCGGCGTTACGAACGGGCGATGTGTTTGGTGATGACGTCGCTAAATTCAAAAGGTATGTATTTGGTAATAACAAGCAGCTTGTCACTTTCGTTACCTAGTAAAAAGTAGCACACAGAAAATGGACATAGGAACTCCGAAACGACCGACGTAATCGCGTCAAGTTTGGGTTTGTTGGATTTGCCTGCGACATCATCGGAGCGGGCGACGCACCTTAGAATCGGTAGTTTGTACGATAAATACATTTTTCTCTATGACAATAAAGCACATGCATCCGTTGCCTAGTCTAGTGATGATTTTGAGTTTATTTATTTTTCGAAAACTAAGTCAGGATTTTTTATAATTGTTTGCCTTTGTTCAGTGATCGAAGCTGAACCCCACCCGAAAGATTCTTCCTTCATTTTTGCTCCAACTAGTATAAAGCAAAGTATAAATGAAATTCTTTAATTCACCGCCTACAATAACGTTATGACAACCAACTAACAATAAGAAATTAATATTGTCTTTGTCTTGCAGATCACGGAAAACTTCCAAAGTAAACGTGAAAGGTAGAGACTCTCCCCCACGGGGCGTCTGCAGAGAAGACTCGAGAGAACGACAGAAGAATTCAACCAAATAGACGTATAGAGTAATTATAACCGCGGTTTTCAATAACTTATGATAAAGGAAAAAACTTAGATATTTGTTACACCCTGAAAGAAGACTACGGTCAAAGTTGTATGCATGAAAATAAGTGTGCTATAAATGTTCGTAGACATTTTTCTTACGAGTTATAATAATAAATAACACCATTGGTATAGTTCTCGTAAATAAAAATAGTGCGATTTCTAGTAATTTATGTATAGACTAGCCGGGTAATTGCGATCGCGAGTGGGCATGGATAACAGAATACCAACGTTAATTAAAAGTAACGTAGATAAATATTGGAATTGAAAATGACATCCTTTGTCACGCTGTCTCGGTAAGGTCATATAGTGCGTTGGGGCATAATCGGATGCGGGTAAAGGCCGTATGAAATAAAATATTATTTATCGGGTATTTCACGCGTTACAGCGACCGTGGTCATGGGGTGACTGGATGTACTCGGAGTTACAGAGAATTGAGAATTCATTGATCAATTTTCGAGTGTAACTCCCGAGTACATCCAGTCACCCTGTGCCCACGATACCTGTAACGCGATGTTAACCTAGGAGCGAAAATAAAGCAAAAGGTACTCATAGCTTTTTTCTTTATACTACGTTACTCGCACTGGGTAAATCTTCAAGTAAGGTAAGGTAAGGTGGGGCGCGGGTTCGAATCCTGCCGAAATCGAAATTTTTTGGGATATTATTAAAAAGTTTTCGTAGTACAAAAGGTGCTCATGAATACCCGATAAATAATCTCTAATATGTTAATAAATCGCGAAAATTTAAAAAAGTATGAGCTGAATTAAGCCATATTTCCTAATGTTGCTAACATTTTCTACGACACCATTCAATGACGTCGCTTATTTGATAAATCATGATCTGAGTGAGACAGCATGAGAGGCTTTAATACAGTATTTATCTACGTAACTTATATGTAACATTTAGATTGACTACAGTATTTTAGCCATGGCTAAAATAAAAGATTCACCCACAATGTCACCCAGTAGCAATATCCCGGCTGATTTTTTGAATCTGATGTGTATCTGTAGACGTAGGATTATTAAAAGTGATATAATGTGTATAAACGAAACGTGATAAGAGAGAATTGAAACGAGTCACAAAAGTGAACGGTATAAATGACGGAATTAAAAAAAATAGTAAAATTCTTGGAAGCCAAACAAAGCTCAAAATGAAAACGCGAAGGCATTTCGTACTTTATATTTCTTTGTAGATTAATGACAACGAATGGGAAGGTTTTCGGCCATTTTTGTATTGCTATTTCGAACGTGCTTTTAACTTTTGGTGCCTAATTTTTAACTTTTTACACAGATTTTTTATTAAGATGACAAAATAGGCCAGTGATAAACGAAACGACAGTGTCTGCTAAAACACAAACTTTCAGGTGCTCTGAAAATTAAACTGAAAGATTTTAAGGTCGACACAGTTTAGAGAAGTAAGCGTTACGGTAAACTTATTTAAGAATAAGCTTATTCGTAACAATGGTTTGAGTCAGAAGTTGTGCTAAACTGTATAAAATTTACAACAACAATAGTGCATTTTGTGGCATGGTGAGACATCGTGGTTTATGGTTATTTAACGAGTTATAGACTGTTCATGTTCAAACCATAGTTGTTTTTTCTAAAGAAACATTCACTAACTTGGACTGTTTTCTGATTAGTTGATGCAACAGTTCCTGCTGTGTCAGTGCAACTTTCACTAGGTACGTCGTTAGTAATCGGCGTTGTTGTGTTAATAGTCCGGTCATTTCGTAGTTTTACCTGGAAAGTTTTCCAGGAGTTATAAAAATGGGTAATTTTATAGATTCCGATGTGTTCTAGGTATCCGAATTTCAACTTTGCCACCTCCTATCTTTGCCGCTTGCGCCACTTTAATGGAAAAATGGCGCCTAATAGCAGTTTCTTGTCTTGCTCGTCCATCTTTTTCCCCTAACATTTTCCTTTTTTAAAACACCCGCAAAAATTTCCAGGTAACCTCCTATTATCGAACCAATTGTATGGACTAGACAATATTCAAATAAAATGTCACCCAAGTAGCAAGTAAGCTTTACTAAAACCATCTAAAACATATGACCAAAATTCTCATACCTACATTATTCTATCAGGACAAAATCCTGGTTTATTAGTAAGGTAAGGAAGAATTCCTAAAGAATATGGACTGATTTACCTAATGCGCCGAAGATAAAAGACAAATTATTACTGACTTGGGACTACGCATAATTTTGATAACATATCTAGATGTACCTTTTAGACAAATTAACTACTGATCGAAAAGGATTCCTCTATTTCATAGGAATTGACCTTTATCATGCGATCATGAACGTTAATACAATTATTTAGTAGGAATTGATAAAGGTTTTGGATTTTTGTAAAATCATGATTATTGCATGAGTGTGTAGAAAGTTTTTGATCGATATACATTTTATAATCCTGTAATTATTTCCATTTTATTTTAAACTGTAAATATAAGTTTTACTTCCCGCCAAAATTGGTTACCGTGACATTTAAATGCGATTTTTTTAAATAATTTTATTGTAATTCGTATCTATGAGAGTTTGTCGTTTTTGTAAATGTTTATTGTTTTGTTCAATATTGCATAAGCTCATAGTATATTAAAATAATTACCTATAGACCTATTTAAATAAATTGATTGAAAAATACATAACCTACTCTGTTTTAATAATAACAATCTGTGTATAAATAGGTAGATTATACCTATCCACATATTCCTAATACCTCGTCCTACATTTTTAGGTTTCAGTGTTTTAATTCCATTACGTTTTGAAGACTGTTATTTCTGTGAATTAGTCTTCTAAAGATCCTTTTGCTGCGGTATACATCGCATCATCAATGAAGTAAATTCGGTCATAAATAACACATGAAGACCATTCCAAGAACAATTTCGAACCCTACTCATATTGAATTCAATTCGGACAATACCTAAATACGTGACCCGTTTAGAAGACGGCGTTGATGAATTTTTGAACACTAGGGTTCTGTATGCTTGAAACTTTGCGTCACTTCGGGAAGTTCAGAATAAGTTTGGGAACTGTAGTTACTTTTACTCGAGCAAGTTTGTTATTGACATAGTGTTTTGCCGTGAGCGTGGTGGATGTTTTATTCTACAGAAATCTATTCACTTACTTTCTTGCCATATGGTAGGAAAGTTTATTTTATAATTCTATGATAAAATAAAAAACCTAAGTTAGTAGGTGACAAAGTATTAAGGTACGTTGTGGTTCAAAATAAAACATCAAGTGCGAGTCAGACTCGCGCACCGAGGGTACCGTATATATGTCACCGTCAAAGTAAACCCCGTAAAATTATAAAAATCCTAATCACTTTAACTTCGTTGTCACTGTTCCACTTATTCTACAACTATATAAGTAGGTAACTCCAATTTTACTAATGAAAAAACTATTTAAAAACCCTTAAATAATTGAAAAACACAATGAAAACTTAGTTGTTACTATTTGGACGTCTAATTAATGACAGCAAAAGATGACGGCTCGGGCTAGCGCCCGTCAGCCAATCAGTCTTGCGTTCCGTCACTTACTAGTTTATTATTTTACGGGTGGATTTCGTAAAATCATAATTTGACGTGTTTAAATCCGTTACATTGTAAATGAGACGGCCCAATTGATTATTTTCCGGAAAATTATAAAGTGCCTAGGATTTTTATAATTTTACGGGTTTTACTATCCTACGGTGACATATATAAAGTCAGGTAATTATACCTTCTTTCTAGCTAAATAAGTATCATGATTCTTGGTCAATGTGATGAAGTAGGTACCTACTCTAAGTTTTGGTCCCTTGCGAGAATGGTAAATAGTTCTACTTCTCAAACTAAATATGTGCGTACACAATTATATACGGTAGGTATAACTTTTGATTGCGTTGACTTAGAAGTTTGATTTATATCACGGCTCCAAGAGGTTCATCATTGTCAGCCTATATTAGTCCACAGCTGGACATAGGCCTCCCCTAATGAGCGCCATAGCGCCCTGTCTTCAGCTTGCCGCATCCAGCATCTGCCAGCAGTCTTTCGCAAATCATCATTGTGAGTGTCCACGTCTCAGCTCCGTAGGTCATGACGGGTAGGAAGCACTGATTGAAAACTTTCGTTTTCAAGCATTGCGGTATGGATGGCGTGAAGACTCGACTTAGTTTCCCAAACGCTGCCCAACCTAGCTGGATCCTCCTCTGGGCCTCCTTCTGAAAATTGATTTTTACCAAACTGCAGAATCTGCCCACGATACCTCATGAGGTATCGAGTGCAAATAAACATCTTGAAGAAAAGAGGGTTGACTACTGGTACAGACGGACTACAAAGTGATCATATCAGGGTTCCTTTTTATTTTCTTTTGAGTTCCGGAACCCTAAAAATCAACAATGTTGGAGATTAAGTACCTACCTTTTTTGTAATGAACAACCTGTATTGGGAATATCGATATTCCAAGTACAATCAAATTGAACCATCAGTTCCAAGAGCGTAGATTAGGTTAAGCTTTGAAGTGATATCCAACGATCGCCAATAAATAACAATTTGTTCTTTAAATATTTATAGAACAAAGCTCTTTATGTTCGCGATAGTTCATGGTCGATTCGTCGAGTCTAGTAGGTAGCAAAATCCTAAAAAAAAGTTTTGTCTTTTTGCTCTTTTTTTTATAAATGATTGCATTTTGTTTTTTATTTATGTAGGTGCTTTTATATGGTGAAATATTTATTATTTTAATTATGACTGTCATCACATCAATTACGCCACCGTCAGCTTTAATACGTACCGATCCTGTCCATCCAAAGGTTGCCTGGAACGGCGGATAGTCGGCCTTATCGCTGTTAGCGATAAGGCCGCCTATTGTGCCACTAATATTAGTTAGTATTAAGTTTATGTTTAATTGTTTTCTGTAAATATTGGCTGTGCAATAAAGTAATAATCTATCTATATATGTAGGTATCTATCTAAAATCCAAGTTTAGCTAAGAAATAGCAACGATGATTGTGTCAAAAGGTATCGGGACTGAAGTGATGTAGGTGGGTACTCAAGTTGTTATTTTCAGTGGGAAACTATCGAGGGATTCGACGGCCCGAGGCAAAAATAGCTGGCACCGTGAATACTAAAACTTTTATTTTTCACTCTAACAGGAAAATTGATAGACTTCGTAATATCTGTTTTATAAGTTTATAACACAAGCAATCTGGTAGCTAGTTGATTCTGTGTGGATTGTCCAGCATCATTTGTTTATTAAAGATGTTTATTTTGCTATAGTAATAATCTGGGTAAATCAGGTAGGTACCTAGATAAGATATTATACGCGTTGGAAGGGTCGATCCTAACACCGTGACGTAAAAGCGGACTAATGGACCCTTCCAGAGGAAGGGCTGTAGCAGGCTGTAGCATATCCTTCTGTATATTTTAACACCTGCACTGCAATCACCAATACGTCTGCAAAGCGTGCTGATAAACGTAATAATCTCCTTTTCGCCACCAGGATCCCCAGGAGTTCCTGGAAAGAACTCCTGACCAGGATTCCCATAGAGACAAAATGATGTAAGTAAAGATGGTGTCGTGCTGATTAAGTTCAAGTATTTTACTCTTAGTTGGTAGATATTCTGGTTGGTAGATTCGGGTAACATAACCGTAAAAAATGCTTTCTTTTTCCAATATTATTGCAAAGGAATATTATAATGTACCTACCTAGGTATATGTTCTTGAATCTTTTTATCTCTAATGAACTTCTACTCGCCTAGTACTTTTTCAATTATCGTTTTGGGGTACCTAGTGGTACAAACGTTTTTTTAAGTACACATCATTATGATAAAAGTGTCTATCTCCCTTTAACTTCTGCTCTCCTGGGGGATACATATTCTGCAGTAGACATAGGTGGGCTGATAAGTTAAGGGTGGATACGATAGGTGCTACATTACTATGCGGGAGGGAAACAAGGGACAAATCTTCCGTACTACACCATCTCTCAAAATAGCAGTAACTCGCAGGCACCAACGGCCACGAGCTATATCTTATGAATGCCGTTTTGTTTTACGGCACATAAAACATAATGTATTGCTTTTGTTATGGAAAAAGGTCTGTTATTAATGTGGGTATTGAAGCAATATTCAATACTACAGTACTTCGATGCATAGTTGAAATACACATGTACCTAGGTATTATATACCCTTATGGTTCCTACTGAAATATTATCCTAGTTCGGTAGTAGGTTGTATGTTTTGGGGGCGGGCCCATGGCACCCCTGAAAGATACCCCTGGTTGCATTTTCACAATACATTGCTGGTTTTACGTTCCTACTTCAGTTAATCCGACCTGTAGGCCCCTGTAGGTCTCTCAACATTAACGTACTCCTAACGAAGCCAACGAAGACACGTGTCGCCTGGCAGTGTGACATAACCATAAGCAGCAATACATAAAAAAATACATAACCAGCAATGTATTGTGAAAATGCAACCAGGGGTATCTTTCCATTTAGTTCCATCTCATAACCAGATTTGGTAGCTAGCTACGAAATGGGAAATGTGCTTTCCCAGGGGTGCCAGGGTTATTTACAATAAAATAAAAAAGTAAACAAATTGAATGTTATGATATTTTTTACTAATAATTTAAAATGAAATTTTCAGTCAATTTTTGGTATTTAGGTTTTTGTACAGAGCGTTCGAGTCGAGATCCGTACAGATTATCTTGTAGATTGGCTACAGTGCTAGGCGCTCTACCACGCATGCTACGCCTTTGAAACCATGTGTAGCTATGCCTTGCAACGTAGCAGTTACGAGTGACGATGTGACGCTACACTGTGTAATTTTGTAACCCGAAACTGTAGCAGCAACGTGCAGCTACGCTTTGCTACGGCGTAGAAGACATAATAAGCTACGTCCCGCTACAACACTGTACCAACCTTGTACTGTACCATACGGCTTGCTACGACGTAGCAACTACGCCTTGCTACGACATGGCATATAAGCGTGTCTACGGCTAGTAATGTCGTAGCAGCAAGATGCAGCTACGCTTTGCTGCGACGTAGCACAAGCTGCGCGATACGCGTTTTATAGTTTGATAAATATTATTACCATTTTAAAGCGTTTATACGAAAGATTATAATAAAAACTGTCTGATCTCTGTTTGAAGTACCTACCCATTCCACAGATAAAGAAAATCCGAGACAGTAGCTTGTATCTTTCTTACAGGAAGGGGCCTTCCAAGGCAACAAGAACAAGGCTTTCTAAACTTCTGCAAACGAATGGCAATTAAACTGGTTTCAGTTTAACCTCAGTTCTTACCCGCTTTTAAATGCAAAAAGACCGACTGAAATTTTAATTAAAACCTCGGAGTGTTTGTGCGAAATTCCATTTATAAAATGTATCTAGTGCTTTTTCATTAGTCTGACTAAACTAAATTCTTCTATTCTGGAATTCTTTAGTGTACTCAATAATACATTATCATGAACGTATCTTATAGATAGATAGATAAATCAATAGGATAATAAATAATAATAAATAATGCTGGTCAATCCACACCGCATCATCTAGCCCCAAGCCAAGCAGAGCTTGTGTTATGGCTACTAGAAGACTGATAAACATAATACAATACATTACATAGATTGATATTTTTTACTATACAAAGAAAATTCCCAGAACACCCGACACGAATATTTGCAGATCCTACAAACATTTGTCCCAGGGCGGGAATCGAACCAGCATATAGGCCCAGTACACATATGGATACTGTGATATAGGCGAGCGCAAACCGATTCACAGAAGAATTCAATTTGGGCTTGTTTAGGCATCTACTTGTGAAGACAGGGCGCTATGGCACTCATTTAGGGAGGTCTATGTCCAGCTGTGGACTAACATGGGCTGCCGATGACTAAATGTAGTAAATTAATCATCTGGGTAATCAAAGCACAAGCTCTATAAGTATTACTTTGAGATAAGATTAGGTTACGTCTGGATATCTTAGCACTAAATATTTATGATTTATTAAGCTATTCATAACTATGTCGTAAAGAAACTAGCAAAACATTGGTAGACTGCTAGTGTAGGTAGTGGCAAGGTAATAAAATAACCATAGGCACTCTAGGACGTGCCATCCGTGCCAATGCCAGACGGCACTCGTGATCCTCTGGGAATAGTCTAAGTATGCAGCGCGAAAGCATTCTCAAGCAATGTTTATATTTTATTAGCTCAATATCTGGTTTGGATATCTTTTGTTGTTAAGAATTCACGTGAATCGGTAGTGTTTGCAGAATAATCGATGAACATACTTCGTATATACTTCATAAATCTTGGACTTTCTTTATGCTCCTTCACCTGGAGAAAGTCCAAGATTTTCGATCTTGGACTTTCTCTATTAATATATGGAAAATAATCGTTTTTGAAGTAGGTCAAATTGCACGGACCAGGATACCGGGAAACCGGGATACTGAACAAATTGTCTGCAAATCAAGTTTAGATTTTTGTTGTTATAAGGAAGTTAATACCTACGTATAAAAAAGTAAATCATAATAGTACATACTTAGAGTAGTGTACGTAAATCAGTAAATTGATTAAAGTTTTGCAAAAAAAATAATCGAATAATCTTTCTAATCTAATCTTTTTTTTAGTCAAAATTGTTTACCGACCTGGGTAAATTGACTGCGACGCAAAAAAAGATAAATCACGTAGGCTTCGTGTCACGTAGTAACTACGGCAATAATTCACGGATACCTTAAACCGATGGCTACTTCGAGGCGCCTGCAGACATTACAAAGTTTCGGACTTATAGGTTTACGTCGACCGTTGTCCCTCGTTGTTCTTATTCTTAGAAACCTCTTTTTTTGCAAAATACACGCAGTTTGTTACGAAAAGGGTTTGAAAATTTTGGCCCTAATATCGGTTGTAACACTGTTTTTTTTTGAGGTGAGGCTCTATAGCGCATTTTTGGGCGACGCATACAGACCATGTCGCGTAAAGTAATTATCATCATATAGCATAAAAAATCAGCATCGATCAATGCAGATGCTGGTGCTGATTTTCAAATTGATGCTGATGCTGACATACGCAACAACCCTGGTAGGAACATAGATACAAGTGCATCATCCCGTGACCACAACAGTAAACCTGAAAAATTATTTTACGTTGTAGTACTTTAGGTACTTTATTTTAAAAGAAATTAACACCATATTTATTAAAGTATAAGGACATTTTCGGTGAAATAAAACAAGAATTGATGAAAGCAAAATTTAATGAGCGCAAATTAGGTATCTCAATCTTCTTAGGTGTGTAATTTAATTAAAGACATCTAAAGTGTGACCATGTTTTTAGTTAAGATTATCCAAACTAAGTGTACTTATTAAAAAACCTTAGGGGGTATGATGGCGCTATGCATAAAATGTGTCACTATTTTTATTGCATCTTGTAATAATTACCTACATATCTCTTAACTTAACAGTTAACTAAACAGTTAAGGCAGCATACACGCTTAAAAACCACTTATAAATTTTAGTGTCATTAAACCATTTTAAACGAGGTGTAGGCCTGATCTCACTAAACTTATAATTAACTTTAGCTCGAGATGACGTCATAAAACAGCAGCTGGTTTTAGTGGTAGTATCGAAGCTATTAACCGAGTTCAGCGGTGATAATGCATAATACAGTTAAGTGAAAACGGGTCTCAAACGTTAGGCCGTCTTCACCTCCTCAGGAATCGTAAGGCACGTCTAGAAAGCGAGAAAAGTGTCCCATGACGACTCCACCTGAGGGCCATGAAAAAGAGTCGCCGGGCAGTGCATTACATGGTCACCTTGGCAGGCTCCTGGGCCTGGCCTATCACGCTGATGTCCTGGAAAAAGATTTTTCTTTATTTATTTAAAGTTTGAGTAGCTTCTCTCCCTTAGACCGACTTAGAAAAAGGGTTCTATGTTTAGCTGTATGGATGTTTTTTATGTATGTTCGTCGATTTTTCCTTCGTTTATGGACTGATTTGGGTGATTCTTTTGCAGTAGTATAGAGGATGATCCCGAGGTGGTCCCACAAATTATTATTTTTTTAATTCCCGTGGGATTAGTTTTTATCCCGCAAAACTTAAAAAACAGTTTAAAACTGTTTAAGGAGTTCGAGGTCAGTCAAATTATTTATTCTTCGTGACATGTGTAAGTACAAAATAAATTACTTAGAAAATCTTAGTTCGCCAGATACATGATCCGTTATGGGCTACATCCTTATATTGCTTTATTTTAGACATTGCAGCAAGAACATAGTGCCTACTTGGGTATGTTATAGCTGTGCGTCCACCGGATCGAAATCTGAGCGTAGGTATATAGTAAAAGGATTTGTTGTTTGATTTCTATGGTAGAGCGTCCACTGCAAAGGGTAAAGGCTGAGTTATAGAAGTCTTATTCAGGCTGACTAACACCTGGAGCCCTACTACAAGCTGTAAGTAGGTTAAATCCCTCACCTTTTGTTCTTCTTCATCAGGGTTGACGGTGGTAACTTTGTTGTTGTCACCAGATGTAGCGATCCGCATGATGTCGTCTGTAAAAATAAGCAACCTTTTACAAATAGGCACAACAGACATTTATAAAAGGAATGGTTTCCGACACGATACAATATTTCGATATCCACCTCCACTCCTCACCTCAAATTAAATCAAATCAAAAACTAAAAAAAATATTATCATTATTACATTATCTTTTTTTTTTCTATTAATACAATAAATGTACCTACACATATAAAAGGTCATATTCTTACAATTAAGCACACACACAGAAATAAAGAGGTGTTTTTGATTTCTGTTGCTTCGGTATATAGACTAAAGTGAAGAAGCCACGAAGAAACCTATAGCCTGTTAGTTGTTATTTTTCGGGTTGGAGCAAAACTCTTCCCTAGCCTTTTTACTCTCCAGATAGTCAGATATTTTATAATAAGCCTGTATGTAAAGAAAGTTTTTGACAATTTGTTTAAATTTATTTACTGCTAATTTTGCAGCTCTAGGGGTTTTGTTGTAGAAGCGTATACATTGCCCTCCTGATACCTAGTTTGCCTCTGCATACAGGGTGCCACGAAACATGTGTACTAAGCCGAAAGGGGGTGGGTGATTCTGGACCCCTCGGGGATCAACTTTTGTTCAACGATTTTCTTAATTTAGAACGTTATTCTACTTTGTTTGAAAAATATTAGACTTTTTAATCAGTATACGTGTTTTTTACGAGTATTCATTCTGACATGACTATTAATGTTTTGAAATTTCAAAGGATTAACCATTTTTTTTGTAATAATTTCATGACAAACAACTATTTTCAGCAAAACCAACACATTGCTGAAAAACAAGCAAAAACATTTGTAAAATATTTTATTATGTTATTGCAAGACTGCGTGTAAAGAATCATAAAAAGAAGGAAATTTTTTTTTAAGGAAATCACTTTTTGAAATTTAAAATAGTTTCACAAGTTGATCCCATTATTGGGGTCCAGAATCATCCCCTTTCGACTTAGTGCACATGTTACGTGGGACCCTGTACAGTACTTCGGACCCAAAGTTAGATTAGGTACAGGATTGAGGTGATTGTTTTTTTGTGCGAACTGCGTACGAATACCGCACTTTCATTAAAACTTTTGTTAAGTTCTAGGTACAAGTGAAAATTCCTGACCATTTTCAGGAAAAGCACCAAAATATGCTAATCCCTACTAGCGTTACTCGGACGCTAACTCGTCCAATGTGCTCAAAACAAACAGCGCTCAGTTTAATTTGTTCACATTGAATCGTTTTTCGTTGAAAGTTGCTTTGTTTTTGCAGAGAGACGTGTTTTTGTGGTATAATACATTTAATTCTCCTTTTGAGATCAAAGCTAAAGCGTTTTCGCAGTTTATTTGTATTCTGTCAGCATAATGTCGCAGTTAGGTCACTCAAGGCTACTTGAATCTCACTCTTTATTCATTTATTTTTCTCTAAATTCTCAACACGGAGAAAACACAGCTTGTCGCAGTTGTCGCACACCTGAAAAGCATCGGTACTACCCAGCACAAAATGTGCATAAAATTATGAGCTTTCAGATCGATTTTATTATATTGACAGCATCAGATGACAGACAGCTCGTGGACCACTCGTGTGAAGCTAGTGGAAATCTATTTTGTCACTGTAAAATGTATCTTAAGTTTAAAAGTTTAACTCCATATTTGAATGCACATTTTAGCGGTAGCTGGATTGGATTAATGAGCTCAGAGCTTCAAAATCCTTGAAGTGAATGCAGAGAAGTAGTAGGTAGTAAGTAGTTCTTACTTTGCTTACTCAAATCTTTAAAGCATGTTTTATATAGCTGCATGTTTTAATCTGTGAATCTTCAGACTATAAAGGCTTGTGCAGACGAGGAACTTTTATGTACGTCAAAATAGAATGTTTAGAATTGGAACTGAATCGCAATACGCACACGACGGACTAAAAAAGTACCGCGTACAAAGAGTTCGCTGAACAACCGAGGACACCAACAGACCGAACCGATCAAAATAACAATAAATAGAACTAACGTCAGGAAGCGTCAGTGCAAACGGCGTACGTTTGTCCGCGTGAGATTATTCCAGCGGACAAAATTTAATGTTCGCATAGCGTGTGTCCACGGTAATTTCATCAAATAAAAGTCCCTCGTCTACGCAGGTCTTTATGATACCGAAGTGATACCTACTTCTGTTGATGTTGCCAGCATTGAATAATCAAGTTCCCACTAAGGGAGACGTGTACTCTGTGTCTCTGCATTTCCAGTGCAAATCCCGGCTAAGTGGTCTTGACTCGTGCCGTGACCCCAGAGCACCTTGGAGCGGAGCTTCTAGTCCGTTTGTGAGCGCATTAATTCAGGCCGTGCTCACTTTGGACACCAATTTGTTCGTACGAATTGACTGCTCACACTGAATACGTTTTTCTCCGTCAAATAGGCAGTGCACCGGTTTATGTAAAACTGAACGTACGACTGCGTGATAAATCCCAACAAGTTTGGATTGTATTCGGACGTCGTAAGTATACGTACGAGTCGTACCTACGTAACGTACGTTTACTGCGCGCTCCCATAGTCCTTGGAAGGTCGGGATCATTCGTGCGTAGTCGTACTTTTACACGCGAATCAAATTCGATGATGAAATCGCAAAAAGTGAGCACGGCCTGATACTATCTAGGTAACTTTCTATTGGTCATTTTACGTATTGGTCAATTTGCGTCAATTTTGGACGACACAATGCGTAAGCACGTGTTTAACACGAACGCCGCACGCCCCACCCCGCTCGACGCTCGAGTAGAGCGGGCACTCTGATCGTACACTTTCACACCTAGCTACCGAGCTTTTGCTAAAACTGCTAGTATATGAGTACAGTAAAATAGATTGAGATGATGATACAGTGATTTTACCTTTAAAGTAGTGAAGCATGCCAATCAAAGCTGCGAGAGAGCCAAAGGACATCAGCCACCAACGAACCACTCCGACTATCCGTTTGGGTATGAACAGCTGGTTCTTGAGCATTTTCACGAAGGTCCTGTTCAGGGCTAGTCCCTGAAACCGAATAAGGAAAGTTAATTTAGTGTGAGAATGAAAAAATATTGTGAAAATGATACAGGGCATCTTATAAAGACACCCTGTATTTCTTTAGCTTTTTTTTTTGCTCGTTTTTCTAGATAATGATACGGAACTCTTTGTGCGCGAGTCCGACTCGCACTTAGCCGGTTTAATTACCTTTGATCTGGTAGGGGCGATACAAGGCGCTAAATGTATAGGAAGGACTCGAAAATTATGGAATTTACTGCGCACAGTCCAAACTAGTCTCTAAACACTCTGAAGCGCTTCATGTTGGAGGCCAGGATCCACATTGGGTCCTCGAGTCTCGGTTAATACAAAACACATTTTTTCCAAAATGTCTCAACATTAATTATAAAAAGTTTAATAAACAACTTCTAAAAATAATGTTAGGTAGAACAATACGCATTCACTAGTTTTATATTTCTGTACCGTTATTAAATTCTAAAGCATCCTTTATAATTACGAATTCGTTGGAAAAAAGGGAAAAAACCACGTCAGTATTTATGAATGTGAGAAAATCTGCCCACACACCGTTTGCGGATAAACTTTAATATAAAAAACTGCGATTAGAATCGACCGCTAATTATTACCTATCTACATACCTAATTATAAATACATTATGAAGTATCTAAATCAATCTGTCTAAGCCATATGAAAGCTCCCACAAGATAATGGAGGTTCTTGGTTAGTAATTACGGAAGGTATTAATCACATAATTGATTACCTACCTACCTACTTAGTCAGTATGTAAGTAGTTTGGCTAATTTTGACGACATCTGTGGCGCAGTGGGCGAAGGTCTGTCTGCGACGCAGGAAGTTACGATTACGATTCCCGCCTTGGGGACTAAAATGTTTGTAAGCAAAAAATTGCTCTGGGTATTTTCTATTTAAATAAAAAATATTTATCTGTAATGTATTCTTTTAAGTATATCTATATCAGTCATCCGGTACCCATAACACAAGCTCTGCTTAGCTTGGGGCTAGATGATGCCGGGTGGATAGTCCAGTATTATTTATTTTATATTTATATTTAATTTATTTTAATTATAAAGACAGTTAAAAATCATCAGGTTTTCCTGCTCCCCTTTCCATCGAAAAGAGAAGTGCGGGAGGTCTCCTGTGTCCTACAACATACGATTGTCGATCAGTTAACGCACTCATCCCGAAAACCAATTGAAGTTCAAATTGTAAATCCGATTGCAAATGGTCATGTCGTCGCTTTGTCCATCTCTTCACTGGCAACAGTGCACACCACAGACAAATAAGATTTAATACGATCTGTCTGATACGATTGGAATATTAACCCGTTGTCTAACCAGTTGAACATTTCAGTTTGACCAAGGGTCGGTCGGTCCCGGATATCCCGGGAAATACAAATAGTTTCCAAAGGAAATGTTCCTACCATGATACAAATATGTAGAAGATAATTTAACTCTTGACCTACTTGCTGAAACTAGATTGTTGTGGTATTAACTTCCTCCTTACTGTGTCAAAATGTGTTCAATACTTACACACACACCACAGTCGGCAACGCTGTGCCGCACAGTGGATCGAAACAGACATAGACATAGAACTTTATTTTGTAAACATACTTTTTCTTGTAGGAAACCAACACAAAACCTTTTTAAGAGCCCAAAATATATTATATTTAGACAACTATCGTAATTTTGACGATGTAAAAATTTTTCGAACTAAAATGTACATTTAAACTGTAATAATGATTAGGCGAGTCGAAATATTATTTATGGGTCGCAATGTGTATGAATTTCACTTATTATAAGGAGTGAAATTCAAGATATTCACAAAAATAATAATTATTTTTTTCACCTGAAGTCCATCGAGTGCCCTTTGTGTGCTATTCGTCAAAAGATAGTAAAAAATAAGGCCATTATTCATACCAGACGAAATAACGGGCACTCACACGAGAGCCGAAAAATAAAGATTTTCATGGGTTTCTCCATACATATTTTAGTTTGAAAATTTTTTAAAACGTCAAAATTACTATAGTTGTCTAAATATGATATACTAGCAGCGCCTCGCGGTTTCACCCGCGTAGTTCCCGTTCCCGTAGGAATTTTGGGATAAAAAGTAGCCTATGTCCTATTCCAGACTATAATCTATCTCTGTGCCAAATTTCATCCAGATCCGTTTTGCCGTTCTGGCGTGATAAAGGAACAAACATCCATCCATCCATCCATCTAAACTTTCACGTTTATAATATTAGTGAGATTATGGGCAGTTGAAAAGGTTCTGTGATGGTTTCCAACAAGAAAAAGTGTGTTTACAAAAAAAAGTTCTATGTCTAAGGAAGGGGCTTTTTCGATTCACTGTGTGTCGGCAGGTTGTTGCGATATTGCCGTATATGTATATTACAGACAGCCGACATCGACGGCCCATCGACTTCGGTATGTTTAGTCCAATGTATGTTATGTTTATATCGATTACTAACGCTTACGTCAAAAGGATGGTCAAAGATTTCGATTTACAAACCTCCTCGATCCAGAACAGCGGGGCCATGGTGTTAGGAAGTTCTTTGCACCACTCCATCTTGTCAGTTTTCAGAAGCTGGATGTTGAATTGGATCCTTTGCTTTGCGGACATTGGGGTACCTGATATCTGTAATATAATAGATTTATTTTACAAGGTCGTTGGTCTTCGTCTCAAAACTAAACACTGTCAAAGCAAGTACATAAGCGTATCACAGACGATGAAGATGCTATAATATTAAATTTTCATCTTAACATAAAATATCGCTCGCCATACAATCACTATGAACCCTCACACACGGTTAATATAATGTATATTTTCATATTACGGTATCTTAAGATACTGAGCGATAGAGCGATTTCATCTTAAGATGCCTTGCGTTAAAATAAAAATACTTGTACACCTTCGCCGTTTTTCAAGAGAATGAGACCATATTATGTATATATTCGTATCTTATCAGTGTGTTCCTTAAGATGTTATAATATTTTATCGTAATGTTATAATATCCTCACCGTATGTGACGACCTAACGTCTCTAAAATTTAAACAAATGAAAACGATTTACCGCAAAACGTACAGACAGATTCGTAAACTAAGTGAAACACATAACAATAATATACGGTTTGTTTTTTCGTGCGTGAAACGAAGATGGTAATTTATATTGTTGACTTTAACCAAGTCGGCTACAATGCGAAGAATATTAGGTTTCTATGAAATGAGCGTCCAATTAAAATTGATAACATAATTCACATTTAAGAGCAGTAACCAACCAATTCAGAATTAATGCCCTCAAGCAATATCATTTATACCTCCGCTTGAGATATTACCAAGTGTAGTCACTAATGAAGTGTCTTTGTTCAACTATTAATGTAATTGATAGTTCTAGACCCGTAATCGTATCATGAAAGCTTGGTCAGAGATCAATGCTTGAGTAACGCTTTTCTATGGTAGTCACTCAAGCGTAAATTAATGACTGAGCAAGCATTCACACATTGACTTCGTCGAGCCGTGAAGGTAAACATCAAGCACTAAATATTGATACCTATCAAGCAAATCAAAATTAATTGGAATAAACAATTACTGAATTTTAGCTATCTATATATAGCCTTGTTTGTTAATATGCATGAAGCCTTGGGGAAATTAATTGGGTCTGGCCCAGAAATCTCTGACTTTGTAAAATGCTAAATATCTTAAAAAGTAGACAGGGTTCGATTACCTAATGCCTACCTAAGTTTTTAATAACACCAGTGGACTGTACAGTGGTGTTTCGGTTTTACGAAAACAACAGGTTTTAATAAATGATAATTAAATAATGCTGGATAATTCACACAGTATTATCAAGCCCCAAGCTAAGCAGAGCTTGTGTTATTGGTACTAGATTTCTGATATATCATATAACACAATACAAATTTTTTATACATAATGTTTACTAAATAAACATATATATACAATCATAAACAATGTATTTTTACCTATTATTCACGAGTGCTTGTGCACGCGTCTTTTCGGGATAAAAGTATGTAGGTAAGACTACCAACTTTTATCTCGAAAAGACGCGTGTAGAAGTATAGACATACTTAGTGGACAAACATAGGTATAGTGTGAATATGATTGATTCATAATCACTATTACCACCTATTACTTACTACTAAGTGTGATAATCATAAGACTGCCCGTGTCATAGTAGAAATACATTGAATCACATTTACACATGAAACACCTCTGTACCTCACATGTATATCACGCATTCATAGTACTTTACTTTACGTGTGATGTGATTACTAACCGGCTCAAAATCAATTTGTATCTCATGCTCCTCGATATTAGGGTTCAATCCTTTCACATGGTTCTGCATATCCGGGTCACAGTCCAGGAAATGCGGCAAGGAGACATACATAGGGGCCTTCAAGCAACTGAACATGTCCATCATCCCTTTCGGAGGACACTGGTCAGCTGGGTTGCAGAAGCACTGCAGCTCAGGTTCTTTGGAGAAGTCTCCGATGTTTGCGACGTAGCGGTTGGTATGGATGCCGCTGTAGGAAGTTTTCTTCTGGTACCACGGTTTGAAGGACCTGTTATTAAAAAAAGTATACTTGACACAGTATCATACTCGTATAGCCCAGAGTTAAGCACAGCTTGTGTTATGGGTACTATGTACTGGGAAAGTAACCGGTTTATTTACGAAAATAACAATAGCAGAATAAAACAATTACATCAATAATTAACTAATTGACTACATTAAAAATAAATTCCAAATTGTTTTCATCCTAGTCAGTGACAACGTAACAAAGCGTAATCAGGTGATTTCAATTAAAAGTATGCCTTTTTGATGTAAAGAAATGGGATTAAAATTACACATTTTTTGATACATGATCACGTGACCGAAAACGCTATGTGTTTGGTTGGATCGCAAGTGACGTCACACATCCTCAGATTACAGTGTCAATGAGTTCTTCTTGTTAGGTGTGGTGTGGCGGGGTGACGACATAGCTTGGAACACAGTAGCCATGACAGAGATTATCGTTTTGGCGCGGCATTATTTTATTCAAACTTTAAAATTAGTTTTCATAACTAATACGACTGGCCTTGAAGAAATATTAATTACACTGCTTTTTTTATCAGACAATACGTTAGAATTATTTCCCAGTAGTAGTCAACTAGCCTATTATGTACAGATATCTATTTCATGAAAATCAAAGCCGTCACCAGAAGGCAGAGTGCCCAGAATGCGGGCAGCAATTACCACGTTGAATGGAAATGCTGATTCGTTGACCGAAATAGAAGCATTCCGATCACCACCGGTAGTTTTGACGTTTAGTACTTTGGCCAAACATCTTTACAATGTATCGTGTAAATCTTTACAAACTCACACACTTTCACCTTTATATTATAGTAGGATGCTGACGTAATCATGTCGTTCGTTAACCTTTTACAGGTACATACATTAAAATGATATGGCACATTAACCACATTTTGACAAACCTGCATAGATCACCAGAGTAACTCTCCAGCCGGTCGTTGGCAGTCAGGAACGGAGGGAACACCGTGCCATCAGTCCCCTGGTACTCGTTGCACTGGTCACGCCATATGTCCATCTTCTCCGCTCCGTCGATGGCTACCACCTGCCCAACCTCCATGACGTTCTTGATGCCACGCTTTACTGTCACCACGTGGGGGTCGATGGAACCATTCCTCTAAATTCGTGGAAATTAAAAATAAATAAATAATGCTGGCCAATTCACACCGTATATCTAGCATCAAACTAAGCAGAGATTGTGTTTTGGGTAATATAACTCATATACTTTAATACAATGCAAAAATAGTTCTATTTTATTATAAATAGAGACACCTAGACCTGACCACTGCGACCTAACTGGAATAAATGTTTGCAGATGGTACAAACATTTGTCCCGAGGCGGGAGTCGAACCCGCAATCTCCTGCGTCGAAGGAGGACCTACGCCCACCGCGCCACAGATACCGTCGATTATACGAATTACTATTTGTTTAGTTTAGTCACGTTTACTAGCAATTTCAATGCAGCCTTGCCAATTTATGATAACCTGAAATTAAACTAGATTTCAGCCAGTTTGGTTTCAGGTTATTTTTGGGTGTGTATTCTGGTGTTAAAGTGATATTGTTGAAGTAAATTAGGTACCTATTTATTTTCATTTAATTGTTTATTATACTGTGTTTTAAAAAGGCGACATGGAGAGCCGGCAAATATGGTTGTATATAGGATCCGGGGATAATAAGACGGGTGATCAGTTAACGTAGCAGTTAAGTAAATATCAGGCAGAAAAAGTGTCTAAAAGAACTGACGATTGAGAAAGAAATTCGGAGAACCGAAAAGAATATTAATGTAGCCTAAGTTTGTTGACCATATTTCTAACTTTCGACACTCCCTACTCGCGAACTCGAACAGTGAAATGTGATCGCTACACGAACTTTGGGTGAACGCGGATACTGTTGACACCATGGCATATTTCGGACATATGTTGACAAACATCTTCGAAGTTTCTAGAAAGATACAACTGGTTTGTCGCTGCAAAATAGTTTATCTTCCTTTGCAGGTGAGAAACTTGAAACTATAAAACCTTTCAAATAAATCCTTTTTACATGACTGCCTGAAAAACGATTGTATTGTTTGTACCTAATGTTTTCAGGGTTTATGTATGTATCTATGTAGTAGTTACTAGAGTTTCTTTCATATCATCGCCCGTATACGTCCACCGCTGAACCAAGGCCTCCCCCCAAACGACGCCACGAAAAGGAATCCACTTCCACCCATCGACTCCCTGCGACCTCTTCAATATCGTCGGTACATCGAAAGGAGGTCCGTTCCCGTTCCTCAATGCGAAACGGAATGTGGGAAGACCTAAGCTCCCGTTCATGTTTCTTTATTCCAACATAACCATCATCCTAATCATAAAAAAACATCCGATGTATTTTTTTTGATTGGAATGATTAGCAACAGACTGAGCCCACGCCGCGCAACGTACTTCCGCGATGCATTATGGGATCAAGACGCTTGAATTGGTATGAAAACATGTGACAGACACGTATTGCACACCACACCATCTGTTTTCTACATCTCGTCGCGTGGGCTCAGTCGGTTTCTAGACTTCGCAAACGCGTCAGCGTTGTTTGATACACCACAGTATAAATAAAAACTTACGACTCCAAACAACGAAAACCTAAACTGATTATTGTCCTCTATCGTCAGCCCCGTGACTCCTTCCTTCTTGATCTGCGAACAAGCAGCTTTCGGCGCGAACTCTGTTCTTGCGCAGTTGATTATGATGCCTCGGAACAGGATGTCTAGGACTTTTGTCCTCAGGAATACGTCGGTAGGGTTGTCGAATATGCCTGTCAGCGCTTTGTACACCATGTTGAGCATCGCTGGCTTTTCTCGGTTCACGGTGAGGATAGTGCCCTAGAAAAAAATCGAAATAAATTCTTATTTTATGATTTGTCATCAAATTAATCAGAATCTGTTTTTTTAAACTTGGTTTTTCTGTAATTATAATATGTTTTCTTTAAAACAAAATGAACATAAAGATGCATTTCTATAAGGAATTAAACAGTAAAATCAACTTTATTCAACAAAGAAACAAAAACACCAAAATGCCAAATTACAACTAGTATTTACATTTATATCAATTTCCTAAAAATCATAGTCGTCACTAGAAGGCAGAGTATCCAGAATACTGGCAGCATTGCCACGTTGAATGGCAATTCTAATTCGTTGACCAAAATAGAAGCCAGCATAACCGATTAGACTGTATGAGAAGTTTGGTAAGATCATATAGTTAAAAACTTAACAATGGGATCCCGGCCACCTCGATTTAACTAATATAATGAATAAAACAATAAGAAGAGAAACCGCTAAGATATCGAGTAACAAACATTCCTACTTACAACATAATATCAACCAGAAATAAACCCGATTTAAAAGACGGTTAAAATTAGCATTACTATCTTTTCGTAACAATCCATTTTATGCGTTTACCCCCTCCTATTGATAAGGCTAATGTCACACTTCAAAGAGCTTTGCTTACTGCTAAGATCCAAGCGACTCGCTTAGTAACAGATCAGTTAAACGAAAAAAAGCACTTTGCATTAATTCCCATCCCGACAGTTATCGCATCAGCCTTAAAGGGGGTCAGTGGGAGTCTCAGCCGCCATCTTGGTTTTAAGGGAGTAAACGTTTAACGTTAATAACTAGGCCATTTTAAAATTTTTGAAAGAATCATCATGCCTATAGTTGATAATTATTCGATTCTCGACATTTCGTTCCTTGCAATTTGTTTTTGTCAGACCGATATTTTTCGGAAATCACTGAAAAATATCATTTAATATTTTATTGACAAAGTAAATTACAAAACAAATAAGAACTAGTATTTACAATTGGAACAATTGTAGATAAACAATGTACAGGTAGTTCAACTGATCCATATCAACTGATCAATATTGAAGCGTCCCCAAGACACTGGCTGCATTGCCCCGTATTTAATATTGACTTTAAAGTTTAAGTGAAAAGAAACGAATATTAAAAATGAATAAAAAAGTGAAAAATCGTTGAGATCCAAATGGTTGCTATCCTTGTTCCAAACAACTTCGTCTCTTTACACTTATAGCCCAAAAGTCAATATAACATGAGATTTTCCAATAATTACAACCCTCCCCCGCCCACCTTTCCTCCTTTTTCCCCGCTTAGTTCCAAAAATATGGGCCGGATAAAAAAATGAGCAAGGAACTAAATGTAGAAAATTGAATAATTATCAAGTTTAGTCAGCATGATTTTTCGATTCGTGAATCGAAAATTTACAGGGAGGAAATTCGAGGTTGGTCGCCATTTTGATACTAGACTCCACTGACCCCCGAAGGTTGAAGCAAAAATTGTTGGGACAGGAATTAATGCAAAGGTAATGCGAGGACATATTAATAGTTAAGATGTAAGTTTACATCAATAGTGTGTACAACTGCTTGTTCTCCGAATAAAAAAAATAAAAAAAGTGAAATTGTAACCCGACAGTCCACACTGCGAGCGACGCGCCTAGCCTGTAGGAGGGATCAGTCACTAAAAACGAGTCGTTTGACGCATAGCAGTAAGCGAGGCTCTTCGTAGTATGTTCTCTATCCAGCAGCTGACAAGCCCAGGCTGTATTATTTATGTAAAGGTAGATAACATTACCAGCATAAATATATGCGGCATAGTGATAACTTCTTCTCCGGTAAGTCCCGGGCCGGACAGATCCGGCCGGAACAAGAAAGTGTCCCGTTTCTTGTACGTTATCGTATCGGATTCTTCGTGATCTTCGATTTCTACTTTTTCTTTCCATTCCCTGTAATTTTAACAATGTTATTTATTTTTTAAACATGGCGCTACGAAAAGAATAGTAGATTATACACTAAGGGGATAAAGCACTGTTTTATGTCACGGGAGCGAATTGAATCCCGAACGTAACGAAGGACTCATAATTTAACTCCTGAGCGTAGCGAGGGAGTTATAAGTTAATTCCTGAGCGAAGCGAGGGAATTAAGACTGAGTCCTGAGTGCAGTGAGGGGTTCAACCGCCCAAGACTAAAACAGTCTTATCCCCGAGGTGTATACTCTACTTTTCACACCTTATGCGAGACAAAAAAACAGGCTCAGTAGATAAATAATGTTTTCCTTTGACTTCTCTGGCAGCAGATTGTTGACAATGCCTATGGCATCTAATTTGATAAACTCAGGAGTCAAAACACTTTCATCACTCGACATTTTCAATATTATTTTTGAAATTAAATCTTCTATAGGCACCTACAAGAACTCGATTTGTTCGTCACGCGTGAACAAATGAAGGCGCGCGACGTTCCAAATTCGAAAGCACAAGCCGTGGTCCTAGATTCGAAATTCGAATTTCGAACACCGCGCTCCTCCGGACCGGGGTTCACACGGAGGCAAACTTCATTTATTTTGTCAAATCAAGTAGGCCATGGCCTAGGACAAATTGTGTTTAGCAAAATTAAACTTTATGCATATAGTAATAAGAATTATGAAAAGTGAAATCATATTATTAACCAGCGGGTTATAATGAAATTCAGTACAACATTATAACCCGGCTAATACCAAGGGATTTAATGTCTTGCTTTCGGTAGGGTTTACATGACCTATAATTCGGCATTGTCGAGCATGTGGTTTGAAAAGTAATATACTAAAGGGATAAAATACCCGCATCCAGGGAAAAACTTCTCTACGATTTAAATTTCCAGTAATGTTCACATATCGGCTACCTATCGGCTAAGAGCCACCCAATAAGATCAATCTCATTATTCCCTTGGGTGTAATGTTCATTATTACCAAGGCAAAGTGAGTTTGAATTTGGAACCTCAAAATTTGTACGGAAATGTTGACCAGGGATACTCGAACTAAATAGATCTCATTTGATTTATTTGAATTTGGAATTTGAAAACTATCACCTTTTTCAGCTAACACAATCACTTGCTTTCGGTTGCATACATGACTTACAGCCGGTTTTTTGAACGCTTGTTATTTTTGACAGTAGTTTTTGTTAGCAAAAAGTTTTAACTATTGTTAATATTTTATATAGCATCTGGCTATTGAAGTTGAAATTCGTTAACATTATTTTATTGGAAAACAGAAAAAACCCGACCACTTTTGTACTCGCATTTTAAATCAAGGACTAACTTGATTGACATCACTTTAATATTTAAAATGATAAGTAGTACTTAGGTGTTGGCTGCTTTGTGTTGGAAAAAAGGGTTGAATAGATATTCGAATCAGTTGTGCCTGTATTAGAATTATGTCAATCAATATGCCTTCTTTTGTTTTGTTTATAAGCGACGCAAAATTTTGCGTTCAGTAGGTACCTTAATTAGTTCTAGCGAATAATCTCACTAATATTATAAACGTGAAAGTTTAGATGGATGGATGGATGGATGGATGGATAGATAGATGGATGGATGTTTGTTCCTTTATCACGCCAGAACGGCTGAACGGATCTGAATGAAATTTGGCACAGAGATAGATTATAGTCTGGAATAGGACATAGGCTACTTTTTATCCCGGAATTCCCACGGGAACGGGAACTACGCGGGTGAAACCGCGAGGCGCTGCTAGTATGTCATAAGTCGTGTTGATATAGATTGGGATGAAAAATGTTACGCTGTCCCGCTTAGAATATATTTCACAAATTGTTTCTAAGCGGGACTAATATGTACACCATTTTCTTGGAATATTTACAGTTCTCACTAAAAATATGAAGCCATTCAAAATGAGAATAACTGTCCTCAACATTAAATTTCAGATGTTACAATGAATTTGTTTTGTGCATATTGAAAGTCAAAACTAAAATTTTTTAAAACTTACTTATTACCTTTTTTAAAACTTACTCAAAATAATAAGGGCCTATTTCTTTCACTATGGGAATTGCTCCTTTCTGTATCTCCTCAACATTGGTGTAATTGAACATGTACACTTTGAAGTCCAAAGCGAATGGTATCACCTCCCACATTTTACGTACATCCGTTTTCTTAGACAGCGCCATTTCCTGAGAAAATAAGAATACATGAGTGAAACGCATTAATAATTGTGTACTTGTACCGACTAAAGGATTAACCATGCTAGACCGTGGCGGGCGTGAGCCGTATCCGAGTCGTCCGTGCCCCGTATCTACTGGGCACGGACGACTCGGACATGGCTCACGTATCTACGTACGTGCTACATGTTACATGGTCCCCTACATGTAGGACGCAGGGTCGAACCTTGCGTCCTCGGGGTACGTCCAAATGCACGCTCGAGCCTGAGGCTTTAGTCTAAGGTAATACAAAAAACAATCGATAAACGTAATCGAGAAACATCGATGTCTTTCACGAAAAAGGCTTAGAATGATAGGAGACACAAACGAAGTGAAGCCAAAAAAATGCGATAAATAAATTTCATTTTCCTATTCGTATTCGTGTTTTACGTGAAAGCACTGAAAATTTTATTATTTTTGTCAAATCACACATTTATAGATTAATTTTTATCTTCGAAATCAAAAGAATTGTTGAGTCAGCGTGTTTTACCTTTAGGATTGACGTGTTTCGGTTAGACTTGGTACGGTCATAGGACGCAAAGGAAATACTTAGATTCGGTGCAAGTACCCAGTTAAATGTCTTCTCGTGGGTATTATTTTTCTTGAAGCACCAATTATGTGACCAAAGGTCCTGTATCTACTTACTTTTATAACATCATGCCGCAAACGCGACTGCCGGCTGTCATGCCGAAGTGCAATAAATCACTCAAAATCATTCGAAAACTATCATCGAGTTTGTAAGAAACGATTGGATCGTTGTCATACAACGCTAAGTAGTTCCTCTCGATCCGCTAGGGGCGCTACGATAAGGCGCTAAGGAACTACGGAAGGACTCGAAATCGATGGAAGTACTCGAAAGATAGAATGCGTACCTACAAGTCGTACTACTCTGATACGGTCTCGCATAAATTCATCCCTTATGTAGATAGCAAAAACACGAGCTCGTTGACAACCAAAACTCTGTCCACTGCCTACAATAATCATAAACTGAATTGTATGAAATGCCACAAATTGATGCAAACTATTCGTTTCGAGAACTATGATATAGGTAGGGGCACCAAAGCTATAAAAACATCATAATCTGTGTCCAAAACAGTGTTACTTACTGGAATTTGAATAAGTAGGTATCGGGTAGGTGAGTCAAAAGGACTTTCCTTTGATCACTGTATGGATATAGTGGAAAATAAGCCATCCTAAACAAAACAAATGCCTTTTGAACTTGATATTTATAGGGATCTGTTCACAAAGAACTTTCAAGCATCACCATAGCAACTGTAGGATATTATTTCGCACCTTTGAACAAAAGGGATGACAAGGGAAAAAATCTCTTTGTCCTATGTGACCCTTAAAATTTCCAGCCCTGGCCGATTTACAGATCAATAGTCATCCACTTCGTTAGCCGATTAATACACGTGTATTTTAAAAACATCTGCCAGTCATCTTATTCCAGTTTCCCTTTAAAATTACCACTTATGGGGGAACTGGACTCTAATGTAAAAAAAGAAATTCCCCTTATTATCTAGATGAAGATGGAGACAGGGCGCTATGGCACTTGCAAATGCGCTATGGCGTTTGCAAAAGAACCGATAATTTTATTTTCACAAAATGGCTGTTCTCAGAACTTTGGAGTGCTTTAAAAACTATAGTACTTACCTAAATTTGATAGGAAATGTTAGGAACACTTGTTCGTAAGTGATCGTTACCGAAGACAGACTAGGGGTTATGTCGCAGTTCTTATTTATTTATTGAGCTAGTACAAATATACATTAGGTACATATACATTTTATGGTTTTAAATTTTTTCTGCGTGCCTGTGGCACGCAATAAAACGCGGTAAACCAATTTGCCGCAAATCTTAAACCTTTTTCCATGAACTTATGATAGAACCAACTTTGTTTCATTTGTATTTTGGGAGCTTTTGGGAAAACGTTGATTTTTAGCACAGAACCTCATATTTTCCCAAATGCGCCAGCCCATGTGCCGAACCACCTTAAAGACGCAGCCACATTTTTTTTATGAGTGGCCAGTATTTTGTGTCACGCACTCCCTTTGCCTCATGCATACAAAGTAAAACAAAGCAAGTAAAGTCCTCCGGTGAAATTTCGACCACACGGGGTGGCCAGTCTCAACGTAGACCAGCCACTTGCTCGAGACATTAATTTGTGGCCACATAAACTGTATCAGTTGATTCAATTCTCGCACGAAAAGCCAGGTCCAGCCGTAAACGTTTACAGCTGGAAGCGGAGCAGGGCGGATGTTGTAGGGTATCTAGTTAAATTTACATTTACAATAGCATTAATTTAAATCATATTCGTGTCTTTCCTTTTCACTTTTGGAGCATTTAAGAATGTGTAGATATTTTATCAAAAATATCGAAAAATTCTAAATGCTGCGAAAGTACCATTGAATCGAATTTTAGTTTATCATGGGTTCATAGATAATGGTTTATGATTTGCGGCAAATATATTTTCTATAAAAGAAAATTTATAATGCCGGTTATTTGTAGTAGGTACTCAAATTTAAACCGTAATTTTTTTTTTCTATCTTGCATTTTAAATTGAACGCCTTTATTAGAATCTTTACGGCTGCGATATTTTCTTCAAAAACTGAATGAAACCGTCCATTCCATTCTCGCAATCTTCCGAAAATAGTTACAGTACCTATATTGACACGAACTCCATAAAGGTTGAGTGCTCCTGGCGTTCTCTTCATTCAACTGTTTTCTGTCGAGGGATTCTCTTCCTTTTCTAAAAGTCTTAGGTTACTCTAAAGTTTTTTGGATGGGTTTCGATAAATCTTAGTCATGTTGTTTAAGTTTGAGCGTAACCTTTCTTTACGTTCGAGCTTAGAGTTAGAACAAACAACATCAAAAAGCCGAACAAAAAAAAATCACATGCTTGGAGTCAAGCTGAAGGTATAAACTGAAAACAACATTTATTGTCAAAAAAGTTGCAAAATCCACTACACTGTTTTTAACTTTTGCGGTGAACCCACATTTGTACCCTATACGTTATGTTCCTAATACGATTGTTGTAATTTATTTTAAGAAAGGATCACAAATCGACAAGTAATTTAAATTTTGTTAAAAAATTATCAACAAGAAATTAAATTTAAGGTTGAGTATATATTATACTTTGCGGGATATATTATATTATACTTTCAGCAAATAAAATACAGTAGGTATAAACTGATGTTCGCTCATACCATACATTGTCTACTTATAATGTAGCCTAGTTATTCTACAAACGGGCTGACTCTACGATCCGGCGGTGACATATACACCGACTTTTTAGTGAGTGTAACTGCTGCGGTGGTGGAGCGTGCATTTTAAGGATGGTTTATCTTTACCTAACTTTTTAAATGTCCTTAGTGTGAATGACCTGCCAGATAATATTTTAATAAAGACCATTTAAATAAAGAATAAAGAGCTTTACCTTTTTCAGTTGACTCTTGAGGATGACAGGGAATAACACCCATCCGAATATGACGCCAAAGAGAGCAGTTCCCATGCCAATGGCAGCGTATTTCAGCGACTTTGGCATCGCCATCTTGAAGTCCTGTAAAATAATCTACAGGACGTGAACATTGGCATTCCAGTTTCATAACCTACGCAGCAGTATTATTTTTCTTACTTAGTAACCTGGGGCCAATTTCTGCTAAACCTTCTCTATTGTTGTTATTTCAACACCAGTAATGTTTTATGCTATGACAACAAGATATTTTATTAACTGTAGATTGCTTACTAACTATTTCGATACTGGTATCGTCACAGAATGGCCAACTAGAATACCAAACTGTGTCCATACTAATAATTAAATTAAATTTCAGAGCATCTCCTTTTCCTATCTTTCTTAATAAATATGTAAAAATAACTTTTATTGACACTCTAAAATTAAGCATACTAAAACAAATAACCTAAACTATCAATAGTACTTTAACTATATGTATAACTAATAGTAAGATATTTTTAGAAAACAGCCAACTATGTAGTTAGTAAAACTTTTGTAGAAATCTGTGGATAATGCGATTGGTTGTACATTTAGGATCACATAAAATAAGAACATTATGTTATAAGTCTACACTGTACAGCTGTTTATTGTCCTGAATAAAGAAAATAAAATAAAATAAAAATACTGGCCGATACCATTGTCATAGTAAAGCGGTAGGTTTAGCAGAGTGAGGCCCCAGGTATTCCCAAGGTAACAATTGTTATTTGCCCGTGCCTTTCTTAAAAGTCGCTCTAAGTAGAATATTTCAACCTCATCTAGGCAAGGAGCTAGGCTACAAAACCCGGAGATATTATTGCGTCCCGGGAGCTCGGGAGTTTAACAATTATTATCCGAGTCTCCTGGGAATTTCGGGAGGGTTGGGAACCCTAACAAACCAATATAACTTAACTCTGTATGGTCTGCGAGGGCTCGCAATTGGTGAGTCACCGCGGCGGACACGTTAGTAAATATCTACGAAAATCGAGCCTAATTTTATGTTAAAAATAGCTAAATTGTCACGTACCAATCCGAAAGGTATGTACGAAGCCACCGAGCGCTTTCAATAAAATTACGTACCAAGGCTATGATGTACTGGATTACACATACACATACAGACAACTGGAGGGCTAGAATGATTTGCATACAGGTCATGGTCATGACGTACCTACGTGTAACGTGACCCAGTTAATTAAAAAAAAAACTATCTAAACGATAGTACCTCAATAGCTAGAAGGCTGAGTAGGTATCTATTTTCATAACCTTTCGTATTTTTTTTGGAAATTAATGCTTGGTTTCGTTTATAAGTAAGACATTGTAGGAGTCAGTAGAGAGGTCCTTATTAGAAAATATATTCTGGTCATATTAATTCACCCTCTCATAAACTTTGTATTGTTAAGCACTTTATCATAACTTGCCGGTATTATTTTCCCTTCAATTATTGGTCGTGTAAGTTGAATAATATCATTATTTTGGAGTCAGTTTTTCGGGGAACGTTATTTATAACTAAAGTATAGTTATTTGTTATACAAGAAAGCAAAGTTGCTTTTTAACCGCGTGCTCAATTTTGATATCCGAGCAAGCGAAGGATTCAAATATTAGAATCCTGAGCGTTAGCGAGGGAATCAAAAGATCACGAGGTAAAAAATCTGTGCACTCGAGTGCAACACGTAACTTTTCATCCCACCTCAGCGAGAAAAGAGTAGGTATTTTTGCTCTTCGATATCGGAGTGTAAAAGCTTTTTTTATCCGCTAGAGAATAGAGTAAATTGAATTTATATAATCGTGCGCACGATGTTCTAAATTCAATTTACTTTATCCTCTAGCGAATAAAAACGGCTTTTGCACTCAGATGTCGAAGAGTTAAAATGCTCGTCCGAGATGGGGGATGAAAAAGTATTTTACATGAGAGTAAATTTTTTTTGCTCATTAACATTATTATGAAGATCGAAATACGTTATTTTACCTACAACGGCCTTTACATATTATGGCTTGTAAAACAAAACAGGTTAATGAGCACTAAGCTACGTTTCAAGGCTAATTTTGCAAAGCTTGCTAATTTTAGCGAAGGTAAGGAGAACTACTTTTTAATAATTGCAATCGATATTGAAATCGATTGGAAACAGACTTTGCTTTCACACGAACTTTCGCAAATTGCCATGCCATTGAGCGATGAGCTCATATTCATACCTAGGAAGCTTAAGTGGAGCTAGCATAATAAATAAATAAATATTGCTGGACAATTGACACAGCATCATCTAGCCCCAAGCTAAGCAGAGCTTGTGTTATGGGTACTAGATAACTGATATACATAATATAATACAATACATAGATAAATATTTTTTATTATACATAGAAAACGACTAGAACACCTTGAACCTTAACAAATGTCTGCAGATCGTACACACATTTGTCCCGAGGCGGGAATCGAACCCGCAACCTCCTGCGTCGCAGGCAGGCCTTCGTCCACCGCGCCACATCTCGGTCGTCGCTATAATATAGATAATAGGTACATAATACTCATATTTTGGTACCTAGGAACCAACATACGAGTACATACAAATTTCAAAAACAGCTGTGAAGACCTAAATAATAATCCTGTATATTCTGCAAAAAAACTACAATAAATCATCTAAGATAGGCTCTGGCTTAAGTTTCAATGACATGTGATTTCGGTTTGAAGAGGCTTTCAGGCGGTTCAGACTTTTTTATCGCTTTCCTAAGTGTCGTTTTCTTGTACAACATAAGCTGCATCTCACTAATATTATAAACGTGAAAGTTTAGATGGATGGATGGATGGATGTTTGTTCCTTTATCACGCCAGAACGGCAAAACGGATCTGGATGAAATTAGGCACAGAGATAGATTATAGTCTGGAATAGGACATAGGCTACTTTTTATCCCGAAATTCCTACGGGAACGGGAACTACGCGGGTGAAACCGCGAGGCGCTGCTAGTATAAAATATATTATAAAAAGAAAGATAAAGAAACTTGCTGATTAATAAGGATGGTATCGGTAGGCGGCATCGGACGCTGCGTGCTGACGGTGTCAATCGGATATTTGTATTCTTTGTATGGTTTGCCACAAAAGTCGGTTCACTGATCCGCACCGCACGGAGCAGACGCATCAGACTGTGTCGGCAATGCCGGCGGCGATCCGTTTAGTGCGGATAACGCCACTTACGTTAGCAAATGTTCGGCAATACGGTTGCTGAGGACGCATTCCGCTTAAAAAATCCGTCTGATGCCGGCCTGTCAACGCAGGCCTTAATTCAGCGTTTCCCAAAAAGCAAATACTTTCACGTGATGCGTTTTATTTTATATTTAGAACAGAAAAGGTGACTGAAGGACTGGGGAGGTGGAAGTCCTCCCGCATTTTTTCATGAAAAGGTTAAACGGACAAAAGGTACCCTACAAAATACTAGGTAGGTAAGGTATTGTGGACCATTGAAGTGTTTTTCCTCAATTATTTTCTACTTGGCGGATACAGCGACCGACGGTAACGATATAGAAGGTTTTTCTGGTTTTTGGAATGGTACCTATATTTTAGTCCTGGTGACATTGAAATTATTTAGATTCAGAAACAAATTTCTTCTTTACCGTCATACCTAATTAGTCATAAATTAAACATATAAAAAGTGTACAAAATAAAGGTACCAATTATGCTGAGGCTATGACTCGTCCAAACACGATAAAATTAAATACAATTTTGCTGTATAGGGGACATGTTAATGTACATATCTTAAAATCATAATAGTGCCTTTCTTATCACTCAAGATTAGGTGATGTTACGGAGATGCCAGGTGTTTTTTTACGTATTGCTTTTTTTTTACAAATTGATTCAACAGGGTTCAACCCCTATTTGTGTAGAGTTCGTAGGGCATCTTAGACTATGCGTCAGAGGTCCGCCGTAGCACAGCAGCGACAGCAAGGGTGTGTTTTGTAACTAAGTGTTGTAATATAATTTTTTATCGAAATTACATAGGTATCTGATTTACTTTTTGTTAAAATAAACTACTTATGTGGATTTGAGCCTTAGAGTAGTTTTTAAAAATGCGATATACGAAGTAGATTTTGTTGGATAAAGTTGAAGGGTCTTTATGGTCTTGCTGTTTGTAATATAGACAAAATTATAAAGAAAACTTTCGGGAGGAACAAGGAATGAGATAATTCGTATTCTAAGTCCATCGTCTACGTCTGATGATCTAAGTATGTCAAGCAAAATCACGTACAACCAGTACAACCCTCGGTGGTGGATAATGATCATCGCACCTAAGGTAGTTTAAAGGATGTCACTCATTGATAAGCATCAAGTCATAAAGTAGGTTGGTTAATCCCTAAAGACCACAAACACTCAGGAAAAATGTTCTTTTGTACAGAAGTAAGATAGATGACATCTGAGTAAAATCTAAAAAAACGCAGAAAATTCAGTGTTTCTTACGAATGCAAACTGGAAGTTGTCAAACTGTCAGGGTGAAAATGGGGTAAAACATTTTGTTTTCCTCGTATTTTTGTATTCAATGTCTTACTTTTAGGGCCATAGTTTAGATTATACATAGTTCAACCGTCGATGGATGCAACGTCCAATCTTTCTGAACGATTTTGGCTCGACCTGCTGCAGTAGTCGTATTTCAAGAAATGGTTAAAGAAATAATGGAAATTTTGAGAAGTACCAACCTAGTCATTTTAAGAGGGTCTTAAACGCATGTGCGGCAAAGCTTAATAATGAAAAAAAGTAGTCATTTTGCGTAGTTATTCATCATATAATTGGGTATAGATTCTTTTTTATTGACTTATTATTACACCACCGAAAAAAATATAACATCCAACAATTTTTTTAATTATTCTGGAAAAAACAATGCACTGCACTATTTCGGGTGATGAAAACGCTACTCTTTTTCTGTAACATAACGTCATCGTTCAGTTTGCAACTCAAAGTTCTTCTGTATCCTTGTACAAAATAAAATTAGAAACAAATAAATGATAAAAACCACCATGTTTGTTTTTAAGTGTTGTGTCTGATAAATCGTTTTTTCTTTCTTTCTTTCAAAAAAGATATCTTGCTAAAGCAGCATGGCAATACGGTGAACGGTGACGTCACGTTTAGAAATTTTGCGATTGAGTCATATAGCATCTACTTTTCGGGGATAAAATTTCCCAAAAACAACATCAAAAAAATCAAAAGTAAATATTCAGAGTATTTCTATATCAATAGAGAATATTATTTTGCATATTCGGTCCCAATCCGCCAAATCCATTTGGCCATTCCTAAAAAAAGGTACTAACGACATGTCGACGACATTTAATTTTGCAATATTTTTATTGTTTGCTAAACTTTTTTTAACAAATTAGCTTTTTTAATATTTTTTTGCTAATCACCTCTTTATCCGCTGACGATTCTACAAATAGACAACATATTTTTTATATGTTTAAATTAAGTACATACCTACGTATTTTTTCAATGGTCTACTTGCTAGGGCGAGCGGCAAAACACTTCTGTGGTTGCATCGACTTAACCGTTGGGCGGGGTAGGGCAGGTACAGATGGTAAGACAAGCTGCTTAATCTTTTGAATTTAACAATGGATTATGTTTTTTTTTTCAGTTGGGCTACGTGTACCTTGTTTGCAACAGACTGTAGCTAGCTCAATTGTTTCAATTATAAATATTAGTTCTAATTTTTTATTATTATTTGGTTGTTATTCTCTATCTAACTCTATCTAGTTAATGGAACTTTTGTCTATAAAATCACGTTCAAAATAATAAATCACAAAAATCACATTTATTTCAGACATCACAACACAACAAAAACTCTCTGTGTCTGTCTTGTCTGTCTGTGGAAATACACTTCCACTGACTTTACTACTGTTGTTATTTAAAACCGTTAGTACTAAATAGCTATTCTGTGCTAAACCACCGAGGAATCTATACCTTAAGTTATTATTTCCACTTTTAACTCTATAGTAAATTATTCCAGGTATAAAAATCTACCGAGTGATTTTTTCCCTAGTAATATAAAAAAAAGAAAATAGTAATATTACGTTTGTTCACGCACGTTTTTGTATTATCCTTAGTTAGACCTTACCTAGTAGTTAGACCAAAATCTCACCTGATGGAAAGTCGACGACGTGGAAGACACCTATTCACTCTTGTTTTGAAGAGATCCAGGTTGTAATCTCACTTGGTTAAGTGTAGATTTGAACAAATGGATCCCTATTTCCTAGAAGGAATTTATTCACTCTTGACGGCTACTATATCATATTTTAAGCAATCGGGAAAAAATCATAAGAATTACCTACCCATATTTTAACGTTCCTTTTCCTTGCAACTGTACCAGAAACGCCTACTGACTGTCTGTGATACCTACCATCTGTATATCTAGGTACAAATGAAGTAAATTATAAGGTACTAAGGCAGAAAATGACAGGACTAGACGAGCTACTTCTTGAATGTTTTATGAAAAAAATCATTTCAGCTTTGTTTTTCAAGGCAGCTTGCTTTTCTAGAGTATCTGGCTTTTATGGTAGAATAATTCAAACAGTAGAGAACGGTTTTTAAAGCAATCCACATACATTTTAAAGCAATCAATATCCAAGTCAACATTGGTGGTGATATCATCTCCATGTTTATACAGTTGAACAGTTCAGTAATACAGTTTGATCTTCGAGGAAATGAAATGTGCGCCGAAGAAAATTATCATGTGATGATGTTTATGGTACGTTTTAGTACCATAAACATCATCACATGATAATTTTCACAATCACTGGTTTCCATAGCAACGGGCGTAAACAAATTAAATTAGACTCGAATTTTAACTAGATGTCGCCACTTGAAAATTAGATCGCGCTATCAAAGCGTTCCAGGTTTAAAACTAGATCCAAACTCGAACTCGAGTGGAATAAATTTAAGCAGTGGAAACTATAATCCACCCGACTTATGGATCAAAGTGTACAAGATTCAAGCAGTGGAAACTTATCCACCCGGGCTATGGATCAGAATGGAAAAAGTGGAATGTACTCCATTCGTGGATTAGCAAAGTTAATCAGAGTGGAATAGGCCCAATGTATCTAAATCTTTAACATAACATACATATCTAATTTTACCAGCCTATTGCTTTTGTAAACTAACTAAACCGTTATAAACTTTGTTGGAAAAACAAACGGATCAACCTACTAATAAGCCTGAATTTATAAGTTACAAATAAGGGGTTAAGGTGTTTGAATTAAAGTATAGAGTAGGGTGATTGACGTGTCTATTTCATAAAAGATTGAATAATTGATTTGTTATTGTCTTTCTACATTTTAACTATCAAATTGCTTTATTATTTTTTGTCATTTGATTATTATTCTTTATGCTACAATGTTATCTCTCTATGTACTTTGCACTTTGTTTTAAGGAAGATCAGATGATCATTAAGAGCGATCTCATACTACCGCGCGGTACCGTAGGTGCGGTGCCGCAAGAGTTTCGCAATGATGTTGTCCGGTTTACGAGATGCGGAACAGATGCGAAACTGCCGCGGACGCGTTTCGGATCTCGAGTTGCGGCTCCGCAAAATCGATTCCGCGCGGTAATGCGAGACAGGCATATTTGTACTTTGATTAATACGCAAGTGAGATCGCGAACGGAAGCATATATCTTCCTAGTAATATTGTTAGTTTCAAATAAGTACCTACTACCTACACGGTAATTACTGAAAAATTGGATCTTGACCAATATGTCCCTTAATTGTTAGGTAGTTACATCGAGTATATCTTTGAATAAACTGAGGACAACGATCGAATTGGTACCTTTAATTAAAACACAAATTAGTTTGTACTCAATAATTACTTTATTACGTTAGTTATCATCATTTTTAATTCGTTCCGGTCTCTGTAATTTACTTAAAAAGTTTGAAGATATCAACTTTATTTTAAAACGAAATGCTCCAACTTATGTCCAACAGCCATGAATATGTTCTCCACGGTGCATGGATACTCTGGAAAAAAAATGCAGGGTGTGTCAAGTCAAGACTACTACCGAAAAATGGAAGAATGCAGTTAGACCATGCATTAAAAAAAATGTAATTTGTATTTCCGTGGGTTGGGTAGTGCTACGTACACACGTATTGTTATGCTTTGCCTTTCAGCTACATACATTTTGTGAAAATTGAGACAAAGTACCTCATCGCTCCTCTTAGTTTTATAGCCTTAGGGCCAGACTTCAACAAAGCTGACCTGAGCTGAACGGAGAAGAGATATGCTTTAAACAACCAAAAGAATGTCATTCACACATTTCGTTTCCGCTCAGCTTCAGTGGAAACCACCGAGCGGAGATGTATCATATTTGTATGCAAAGAAACAAAGAAAGATCGAAGCGGAGATGTGAGCTGTGCCTCGCAAGCTGGCGACGACGTCACGCAGCGGAGACGAAAAGAGATGAGCGGAGATGTGAGCTGTGCTTCACTAGTGCAATCATCTGAACAAAATTGAAATGCACTATTTTTAATATTCAATTACAATTTGATTTCATTTATTTTTGTGTTATTATTAACATAACTTAACTCTGTATTATTATTATCAAAGTGTACCTTTTTATTTTTTGCATTAGAAAAAGTACTAATGATAAAATATCATAATTATTAATGAAGTCTGAGTAAAAAACCAACTATATATACCGTGTGGGCAAGTATGGCCCACACGGTTGTGGGCCATACTTGCCCTAAATACTGTTACGCAAAAAAAATTGTACTAAATCTAGGATTATTTTAGTAAGTTGATTTGTCGTGTAGTATTATATAGGCAAATAAAATTATTATGCAGTATGTACGTAAACTCTGTCTATGCGTGTTGTATTCACACATGCCATTTTTAAAAGAAATGGGTAGGTACATACAGACCAATGGGTCAGTACGAAAAAAATATGGCCATTTGAAATTCTTGTTTACCTACCTATATCGACCCATTCGTTCGGATAGCCAGCCTCTAGTCGAGCTGCTCTTATAGCCTCGAGAGCAGCATGTACAAACATTGTAGCCAGATTTAACGAAGGCTCGCCAGTTGCTGAAAAAACGGATAAAAATGTATACGTTATAGTTAAGTAAACTTAGAAATATGATAGACTTTGTCTTATTCAAAATTAGGGTCTCAAAACCGGGTTCATAATTATTTTATATATGAATCAAATCATGTCAAAACATTTACAACTTATGAGTTTTAAAATAAGGACTTATGTATTACCTACTCTAATAATTGTATAACATATGAACCCAAAAATACATAGGTAAATATGTAAATATAAACTCAAGATGCTAAAATAAAACTGTTTCTGCCCGCGACTTCGCACACGTTTTTATATAGAAACGTTTAAAGGTTAGTGCTAAACCATGGGAATCGATATATAGCAAAAGCCTGTGGTGTATGTGTTATTTATGGTCTAGATCAATATCTATGCAAAATTTCAGGCCGATACTTTCATTCGTTTTGGCGTGAAGAAGTAACAGACATACATCCATTCATTCGCTAGTATTAGTGTGATAAGCACGAACGTTTTGACTGCAACACTCCGAACTTGTTCTTAGAATTCCTTTTGAAGTAAACTCTAAAGTCAGCTGGTATATCTTTGATCCCTGGCGGTTTGTAGGTCCAAGTTCTGTCAGTCAGGATTTTTCCATTCGACGGGTCGTAAACTAATTTTTCTGATGTCCAGTATCCTAGTCCCATTATAAATGCTCCTTCTATCTGAAAATGTAGGGTTTAAATTTTAATTGAGTACAATGCTTGACTGTTTTATAACATTTATAAATACTATTTAACGGGTATTTATCGCGTTTAATTACCTTATTTTCCCGACGTGGTCACGGGATGACTGGCGTACTCGAGCTTCGCAGAAGCGTCAACTCGAGTAGGTACGCCAGTCATCCCGTGACCACGGCAGTGTGTAAACCTGTCGAAACGTCGGGAAAATAAGGTAATTAAACGCGATGAATACCCGTTAAATAGTATTTATAAATATGTGTTTTATAATTTCTCTAATTTTCATGACAATATCCGTATTACTAACCTGCGCCACATCAATTTGTGGACTCAAACTCCGACCAGTATCTTGCAAAATATCAACTCGTCTCACATCATGGTTACCAGTCAGAATGTCAAGTTCCACTTCTATCATACCAACAGCATAAACATAGTACGCTTTCACATCGTCTTTCAAAGGAGAGTACATGTATGTAGCCTGCAAGTTGATTCCCGCTGTGTACGCTTCCGCAATAACTTCTTCCCATTTAGGGTTATCTGACTTCTCTTTGAATGGTTTTAGTCTTTCGTTTAGAGTTTCGCAAGCTTTGATGGTAGCGTAAGCGACACATTCGCTTCCAACACTTCCGCCAGTTACAATAGAATTGGGAGAAGTAAAGCTGGTGCTTGATTTTACACTAACTTTCTCTAACGGTATACCCAACTCGTAGGCACACACCTGAGCTACCTTTGTATTAAGTCCTTGCCCCATTTCAATACCGCCATGTATGATGACTACTGACCCATCACCGTGGTAGATATTGACAATGGAGTTTAAATTTCCAATATAATACATGTCTACCGCTATCGGTAAAATTTTGATTGCACGTTTTCGCCATCGATTTTCTCCATTAAATTTATCGACTTCTTTTTTCCTCGATTCAAACTCAGCATCCTTTCTAATTTGTTCAATCATCTCTGGAATAGGATTTACCTCTTCTTCTATTTCTGATACCATATTTTTGAGTCTAACATCTATTGGGTCTTGACCCGTATAAAAAGCTATTTTCTCCATTATTAATTCTATCATGGCTATAGCTTCTGTTGTAACTGGAATATTAATTACAGTGTAAGGATCTAATTCTTTTGCTTAAAATATTTTGTTCTCTCTTATTTATTTTATAACAACTTACAGGGAGCCCGGCACCAAGTATTTGAAGGAGTGTCACTGATAACGCTGTGTGTTGTAATCCCCCATCGCTTGAAGTCGTAGCAGTTTTGGAATGGTTTCAGCAAGAGCGAAGGGAAAGTTTCATTGTAAGAACAGCCGGAATTCTGGTAAATGTCGATAGTTAAATTTTGGATTTCACCTTCTTTGTTTACACCAACCTGCAAAGTAAAAACGTCATTGAGTAGGTACAAAAAAGTACTAAGGGATTCCTTTCGCTGATAGGTAGGTAAACTATCTTGAAACCAGTAGTGTATCTGTAAAAACGCCAGTTCCCTATTCTTCTTTATGTTGGAATATTGTATTTTTACTAACCTCAAAATTACAATCTGCCGGAATTCGCTTGCCAACCACCTTCATAGCGGTCATCAGTGGTGTTATGAACCTGCAGGTTCGTCCAAGCAAATGGGTCACTAAGGCGCAAGCGCAGGCCATTTGAACTGAACGAGAAATTTTTCCTCCGTAAGAACCTCCCACTCGCCGCACTATTACGTTTATACTGAAACCAGTGCAATTTCGTTTGTAACAATAAAACCTAAATGTAAAGTTTTGTTTTTGTAAAATTTCGGGATACTTGTCATGTTAACCCTTTCATTTTTGTCAATTTTTGTCTGAAAATAACTTGTTATTTTTGACATTAGCTATATTTTTAAAGAAATATTAAAGCAATAAAAATAAAAACTGCTGGATAATTCTACAGTAAAAGAAGTAGGACGAACGGCGTGATAGCGAATCACGTTGATGTCAAACTGCCTAGTAGACTAACCCCTGAAAAGCACCGTTGCCGCGCAGCTCAAATATGTGCATTTTAACTCGTAACATTTAGATGTATTTTAATATTGACGGCATCAGATGACCGACAGCTCACGGACCACTACTCGTTTGAAGCATGTGGCACCATTTTGTCTCTGTACGTACAAAGTATCAAACGAAAACGAGTTAAAGTTACGAAGAAACATTATCTTATCTGTGAATAAAACCCATATTAGAATGCACATTGTGCTGGGTGGTAGCGGTATCGGATCAATGTGCGTAGAGCTTATTTTCGCTTCTTGACCAAACCTTTATTGAAAAAAAATGCGAATGGACGAACGGCTAACAAACACATAAATTCTATTAATAAAATGATCACCATAAATAATATCTAGAGCTTTTTTACCTGTTGACAGGTACTTTCAGCAACCTTGCAATAGCTACATTATTCAAATCCAAAAATTGAGTAGCAGTGAATATTTCCATACCATCTTCTGTGCGTCTTGCCACACTGGTTTGAGGTTCCATGTAGTAGTGGAATTGTGAACCCAGGCTCATATCTCCCGTCACTACTTTAGCTACATCATTGCCTTTATCTGTAGGATCTACTGATATTTCTTTTTTTACTCGTTTCTCTTTTTCTGGGGAAGCCATAACGTCTGCTATAGTTATCAGTGGCTTGTTCGTGCTGACTGAACTGTATTTGATAGTGACCAACTTAGCGGCTTCGTTAGCGGTCTTTTCTTTATCAGCTACTATGATACCGGCTGGCTCTCCATAGAACTTTACTACTTTCTCGCACAACACTTCTTCTGATACTGTTACGAATGGAATATCAGTTGGGGTGTAGGAGTTATCTCCTGGTATGTCTTTGGATGAGTAAAATGCGATTACTCCTTGCAATTTCTTAAAAAGACATAAAATATGTTCTTAATGTAGGCGTGAAACATGACGTTGGTGGATTTAAGTAACCTTTAGAATACCAAATATTGGCCTAATGCATGACACACCCCCACCACCAATGCATTTATTCTTAGAGGGTTTGACATCTTCAAGTGATAATTATATTAGGGGAGACATGTCCAGCTGTTGACTAATATAGGCTGATAATGATGATTAGGATATTCCTAGGTACCTTACTTACCATTGCTTCAGAAGCGTCAAAATCACTAATGACGCTACCTGGCGGAGCATCAGCAGTAACAAAAGCAGCAAATACTTCATCTAACTGCGTTGGAAGATCATTAGCAAAGGTAGCTTCGCCACTGCACTGAACTAAACCTTCGAGTTTCGGCACCGGTTGGTTCAGAGGCCACACTGATTGATCAGTTTCAAACACCTGCAAGCCTTTAGAGGTATTTCTCTTCATTGCTTCTCCTCCAGATTTAAATCGTGGATCCACTTTATCATCAGGACTGAGGCTCAGAATTGCCTGAAATAATACGGCATAAGTTTAAGCATTACATAATTCTTCACCGTTACCCAGCCGCACAGCTAATAAAGGAAATACATGGGAGAGAATTAGTTCTCGTAGGTACAAATGTTTCCAATTATTTTTGGCAACAAGTTAGGTTTCAATTGCTTAACTCTCACCTTGTAATATAGGGCAATTGCGAGCATTTTCCTATACGCCGCGGAAGGTTCCGGAGGTGCTTCTTCTGGTGATAACTCTTCCGATAAAGTTTTAAGAGCCAACTGCAGAGTTTCATTACTGTATGGATCTTTGTCGAATAGCACTTGCTCTGTTTTACTAGCGTGGATAAAAGCTGGCGAAATACTTCCGTAGACAATTGTGGCTTTCTCCAACAAGTTGGAGTTTTGTTTGAATCTGAAGAGGAATCCGGCATTGACTACTGCGTGAGCGTTTTGGGCTCGCGGCATAATCTGTTAGAAAGCGAATTTATTCATAAAGTTAGAACAAAACATACGACTAGGTACCTATCTTTTTATTTACTTTTGAACCAACCGTTTGTGGGTGCGAACCTCTATGCCCCCATACAAACGTACTTTTCGATTCATTTGGAAACTACGTCCCTGATTTTAATGAAATTGTGCACACATAATAACAAATAGGTTTACGATAGTTTTTACTATAAAAACTATCGTAGGTAGTTTGACGAATTCATTACGGGTGTAAGCGGGTTAACTACGAACCTTATTTCAGTTGGAAGAACACCAACGTTTCATCCCTTAACGAGGGACTTCTTCAGACGTTGGTGTTTTTCCAACTCAAATAATCCGTAATGAAGAAATAGGTATGTTGGCACCGTTTTAGTTTTTCAAAAAACATGAGAGCGAGGATAATACAACAGCTTGAAAACGAATTGAAATGAATTTCCATGTATTTTGAAAAACTAAAACGGTACAAGCATACCTACCTATTTCTTATCCGATTATGAATGCAAAATTTCATTGCAGTCAAGGATGTAGTTTCAAATGAATCGGAAAGTACGTTTGTATGGGAGCTTAGAGGCACACCTTATTCCCCGCATTTCATTTTCGTTATCTCGTGAGAATTTTCTACATTGCAAAGTAAACGTACCCTTAAATACACAATTTGTTTGTGTATGTACCAGGTACCTTCACATCGAAAACAGGAAATAAATGTGGACGTAAGTAAACATAAGTAGGTACTTATTGTTGATTTAGCAACTCGTATTTTCGTATGGGTAGCGCACTTTTAGTAATTATGTTAGTCTCCTAAGTTCTACCTGCGTGATACATCGTCGGCCACATCTTGGGCCCTAGTACGACTGGTACGCATTATCTCTCGATACTTCCATCGAATTCGAGTCCTTTCTATACATTTAGCGCCCTGTAGCGCCCCTACCGTATCGAGAGGAACTACTTATCGTAGTTTGACAACGATCCTATCGTTTCTTACTAGCTCGATGATGGTTTTCGAATGATTTTGTGTGATTTGTTGCACTTTGACATGACAGCGGAAGTCGCGTTTGCAGCATTGATGATATAAAAGTAAGTAGATAGAGTACTTCCAACATAGTTTAGTCACAGAAATGCCTTCAATTGGTGCTTCAAGAAAAATAGGAACCCACGGGAAAATATTTCACTGGGTACTTGCATCGAATCTAAGTATTTCCTTTGCGTCCTATGAGCGTACCAAGTTTAACCCAAGCACGTTAATCACAGAGGTAAAACACGCTCACTCAACTCTTGTCTTGATATCTAAGTTAAAAATGAATCTATGTATATGTGAGTTAACAAACATAATCACAACTTCAGTGTTTTTACGCATAGCACTAATACGAATAGGAAAATGAGACTCATTTGTAGCATTTTTCTGGCTACACTTCGTTTGTGTCTACTGCCACTCGTGTCTTTTTCGTGGAAGACATCAATGGTTCTCGATTAAGATAATCGAATGTTTTTTTGTATAAACTCAGACGAAAGCCTCTTAACTTTCCATCAGGTGAGACTGTGGTGAATCGAAGGTCTTTAGACTATAAAAAAAAGTCTGAAGTTCGGTTAAGCACAGTTCTAAAGTCCAACTTTCTGCTTTAAAATAAACTTACTTTATAAGTCTTGACTGTACAGCACTTGGACAGCGGTGGTAGTAAAACGTTCGTTATAATTTTCCCTTTCATGTCCATTTTCAGGAATTCCGGTAATGTAACTCTTTGAGAACTCGTAACGCTTTCCGCTGAAAAATCGAAATGCTTTTTTTGATAAAACGTAGAAAACATAACCTTCCATACGCAGTCGGGTAAATTGGATAAAAATTTATGTGTATGTGTCTCACTAGCTTCTGCCTAATATTGCCGCGTGTAGGCTATCAGGTAAGCCGAATTATGTTTTAATTTTACGACTACTAAATTAGTAACTTTATCTCGATTTGATAAGTAATTTTGGAGTTCAAAAATAACATATATCGTCACTCAAAAATAATCGCTTTTATAATAATCTAGCGGTCCGCCCCGGTATTGCACGGGTATACTCTATTGCCTATGTACATCAACATCAGGGATAAAGTAGGATTTTAACGGTGAAAGACTTTTTCATATCAGTTCAGTAGTTTCGGAGCCTATTTAATTCAAACGATCAAACAAATCTTTCCTCTTTATAATCTTACAATACTTGTTTTAATTTAATTCTATTATTTGATTGTAATTTCCTAGTATTGGATGGGCCGTCTAAGCGTTAGTAGAGTCGAGTCCACGAAATACTCGAATAACTAAGCAACAGGCCAATGCACCCAATCAACTTAGAGGTGAAAGGTAGAATGAATAAAAACAAACAAAGTTCAACAAACACTCACCTATTGTAAGCATTCCCCCAACTGTTTCAAAAAGAACAAACAGATCTGATTGAAACTCATTGTTCAAATATTTCAGGAAAAGGTTGCCTCCAATGCTGCCAATCTGAAATTGATTCATTCGAATACCAATGTAATTAAACCTATAACTGAGGGTTTATTGACAAAAGGGTATACCTAAACACCAGAAAGTAGAAGTTAATTAACGTCTGGGCCCTGGCTTTGGGCGACGTCAAATATAATAAAAAATACGGGTAGCCATACGTTTACAAATCGTTGACGTAAATATTTTAAATTGTTACCTCAAAGTCTGAGCCCTATTTACTATTTCAGAATAAAAATCCCTAAAAGGAAAAAGTAAAGATGTGAAAAGCTCGGGTGAATATTTATCGGGTCACTAGGTAAGTCAATGGACAAAGAACCTTATTGCGATGTTATTTGGCTCACGATTTTCTCACTCATTTAGAATAGAAAGAACTTTATTTGTCACTCGTACAAGTAGGAACAAACATTGTTAAAGAGACACCGAAATAAACAACATGCTCGAGTCACAAAAAGGTCCTTGTCTCAGCATAATGTTAGTCGCGTTTGCAACCAACGCTGATCTTCCGACAAGACCGTTTGTTGACGTCACGGAAAATAAAACAACTCCAATACAATATTGAGAAGAAATATTAAATTGACTACGGAATACGGAGGTGTCGAAATATATACAAAAATGTCTTAAAAATGTGAGATCTACAACTGAAGTTTTACTGTAACATTTATTATTTTCACTCTTTGCCAAGGTTATACAACAACTTATTTTTGTTTTGAGCATTTGTGATGACTATCCTTATTGGAGCTGGCGAAACCAGGAAACCGTACCGTTTACACCTACCGTACCGTTACCCCTACCCCGGCATGTATCCATTAACCACCAACCCGTAACGCTTGACTTGTCCAATTAGTGTCAACCTTGCGGAAGGGACAAATAGCGAATTCACATAACTGCCACTTGATATTTTTGACTCCATATCAAAGAGTTTCAACAGGAGTCAAATGCCAAACGAAACGGTTTCTCGGTCAATATGGGGCAAAATTAAAATTGTCCAGATCAAGAAGAGGGTTGTTCGTCGTGGGTTGGCGCGAGAATATTTTCTTGTGTCTTTTAAGTTTTTCTGCGTTCTACCAGCAATAAAACTAGCGAAAAAGTAATTTGCCGCAAAACGTTAACCATTTTCTATGAACTCATGATACTCACAAAGCCAACTTCGATTAACTGGTATTTTTGGAGCATTTGAGAAAATACTAAGTTTTGTGGTAAAAATCTACATGTTCACAAATGCTCCCAAAATACAAATAAATCAAAGTTTACTTTATCATAAGTTCATAGAAAATGCTTTACGATATGCGGCAAATGATTTTTAAGAAAAACCACAAAAAAAATCTCGCGCCAACCCGCAAAGAACCACCTTAATGGTTAAGGTGGTTCTTTGCGGGTTGGCGCGAGTTTTTTTTTTGTGGTTTTTGGTGGATCCACTACACGTAATGTCGTATAGAAAATGGATTAAGAAGTTCATCATTCTAATGTTTCTAAGGTTTTTATTTATTATACTCTGGGTAATTTCTAAGAAATTAATAAATCCCAAAAATTTACGATCCCGACGGGATTCGAACCCGCACCTTCCCCTTCAGCGCAGGGGTGCTCTTTTTCCAACTAAGCTACGTGATCTTATCTAGTCGGCCCGAAAATCTTTGGGAGTTCTTTCGGCACTTACGCCGTCAGCGCCACCTACAGAGGAAACAATGAAGTTATCCAATTCTGCTCAAAGACCAAATTTACATTTAGTTCTTTGACGAGAGGTTTTGCCGTTGCTTGATTCTAAGGTTTTTATTTATTATACTCTGGGTAATTTCTAAGAAATTAATAAATCCCAAAAATTTACGATCCCGACGGGATTCGAACCCGCACCTTCCCCTTCAGCGCAGGGGTGCTCTTTTTCCAACTAAGCTACGTGATCTTATCTAGTCGGCCCGAAAATCTTTGGGAGTTCTTTCGGCACTTACGCCGTCAGCGCCACCTACAGAGGAAACAATGAAGTTATCCAATTCTGCTCAAAGACCAAATTTACATTTAGTTCTTTGACGAGAGGTTTTGCCGTTGCTTGATTCTAAGGTTTTTATTTATTATACTCTGGGTAATTTCTAAGAAATTAATAAATCCCAAAAATTTACGATTCTACACACATTACATTCTAATGTTGTTTCGATACCTAGAACAGATGATAAGCGCCAAGTTTGTTTATGTCACTTACATTTCGAACAGGAATATGGGCCACCAGATCCATATGGTCGTAGAACTGCTTCAAATATGCAAACTCTTGCTTATCAGCCGACAGCAGTAGGAAGACTTCCATCACTTCAGACAGAGGCATTCCTGCTCCAAGAATCAGATTCACGTCCATTATGTGCTCTTTTAGTTCAGAAACGTTGAATATGTCTATCAGGTTGGAAGGATAGTCGGTTATGTGGTATACCCCTGAAATAATTTGATAAATAGATTGTTTTTTGGTTCACATACACAGACAGAACAAAAGAAAATCAAACATAGCCAATAAAGGAGGTAGTTATGTAGGAAAGAACAATTTTGTAAACGAAACTTGAAAATTTTAATGAATTAAAAATGTTATCCAGGAGTGTTTGCTTTCTATTCACTTTTATTTGATCTCTACTGCTGTAAGGAAATGTCTGATAATATTGAGGCATTTATATTGCTTTTATTTTTCTCTGCACCTGTTTAAAGAACGTTATTAGCATCAAACCAAGACTGCGATTAGTTTTAAACTTCAAATTGAAATAAATTCTTTATCTCTGTAGGCTTAATACTACTGGGCAGAATAAGATTACCATAAAAGTGATCGAGAACCAATGACATCTTATACATACGATAAAGACTTAGGATTATAGTAAACACAAACGAGCTGTAGCCGCCAAAAACAATACGGTACTATTTACCGTATTGTACGACTCATTTTTTGACTCTATCTAGAGATATAAATAAATAATCAAAGTCCGAAAACATGACAAAGGCCGCTGTTGAGTGCAACAAATCACTCAAAATCATTCAAAAACTAAAAGTTTTTAAGAAACGATTTGAACTTTGTCATACTACGATAAGTAGTTCCTCTCAATCCGGTATCGGTATCGCGTTACAAGACGATAAATGTATAGGAAGGACTCGAAAAAGATGGAGTATTCGTATTATAATGCGCGCAGCCCATACTAAGCACTCTCAACTCGTCTGGTTTGTGTTTTAGGCTTATCAGTATTTTCATCTTTTGTGTTCAAAGTTTTGTATAAAGTGCGTTAAGATAACAAGAGAACTGGCGCGATTTAGCTTGAAATGTTTTGTTCAACTTTTCAAATGGCCTACGAGTACGTTTTATACTGACCTTGCCCTGTGTTTCCCGCTATCAGTTTATAATTCCCATTCGCCATAGCTTTGAAGACATCGTCCAGTGTATACGCTCTGAACCACGTGCGTTGATTTCCTTCAACTTTGATCATCTTATTGTCATTAGCGAACACAAAGTCATTCGTTTCAAGTTTTCTTCCACATTTGTGTGGGCACTTTTTTTCGCATTTGTACCCACATTGTTTGAAACTGCCAAGGTCTTCAAGATCGCAGATTTTATCAAGTAGGGTCATGTTAGCGTCGGTAGCGAAGGATTTGAAGGCGTCCGCGATGGGTCGATAGCCAGTGCATCGGCACATGTTGGCTGCGAATGAGTTCTCAATCTCTTGTGATGTTAGCTTCATATTTTTTGATTCGTAGAGGCTGGAAAAAAAATAGTAACAGTTGTGATTTTAGTTTAAAGGGACTTATACAAAATTTGTTCTTTGTTAAGAATTTTTTGAGCCTTTGAAGATTATATTGCTTTAAATTGCGGCTGAATAATCAGTCAGCTATTTTCTGATTAAGGTTAACCGCAAAAAGTAGGTCCCCAAGTTTGCACTTAAAACTATAATTTGAAACTGCACTCAAAATATTCTCAAACTTGCAAACATAAAATTGAATAAACAGTTTGAGTTATTAATAATCCTGAGTAATAAAGTGTTTGAACACAGTTTGCAAACTTAGCAGAGAGGTTCCTTGCCTCTATTAAGTTGAGAGGTGTCCTTGGTTCCCACCAAGGACATTTATGTTTTTCTTTTCTTTAATATCTTCTTTATAACCGTAAAATGTAACACAAGGCGTGAAGGAAGGAATGCGGAAACTATTGACAAGAGAGCAAAGTGATTTACTACTTTGCTCTATTGTCAAAAGTTTCCGCAGCGTAAGCGATGTACCTAAGGATTTTTTAGGGTATTTTTTTCACACCTTGTGTTACATTATCGAAGTTTTCAAACGAATCCCAAACTTTTATGAAAATATTCTATAGTTTATGTTCATCAGGGATAATGTAGGATTCTAATGGTAAAAGAATTTTTTGAATGGTCCAGTAGTTTCGGAGCCTATTCAATTCAAACAAACAAACAAATCTTTCCTCTTTATAATATTAAAGTATAGAAAAAGGAAGAAGCTAGTTTGCATGTTTAATAAATTATTAACTTCCTTCTTCATATAGATATTCATATAGAAAGGTGATTTACCGATACATGACAAGATCAATGCGTCAGTCTAATTGAGGTAGAAGCGGGAGCGGAGGTTTTCCATTTTCAATGGAGTCTTCAGTTTTTGTCAATCAGGAGCGGTTTTTCAGTTGAAAAACCGCTCCTGATTTCCAACGAAAACGCAACCTCAGACTTCATAACATTTGTATTTACGCCAACTATACTTGGCCAAGATTACGCCGCTGAACACCGAGTCACCCTCTCAGAAGATGGGTTGAACATAGTCCATGTCATTTTATTGATCAGTTCAGCTTTATAAGGATGTAAATAACACAACGCCAACACCGTCTTTCACAGAAAGAGAACCCCAAAGACGTGAAGCGGTATTTTGGTGGTGCTCTTTTTTAGGTAGGGATATAAACCCGCCTTAAAAATTACAGACCCATCTCGCTCTTGAACCATAACTATAAGCTGTTCTCACGAGTGGTCACTAATCATCCAGTTCCAGCAACCAGAACAAGCCGGGTTTCGCGGAGGATCCATATCCTCCGCGAAACCCGGCTTGTTTTAGTTCTTTCACCATAGACCTCATTTACACAGTGAGGCAGATTATACAGATGTCCGAAGAGTATAATCTGCCCCTGTGTATGGCATTTGAGGACTATGAGAAAGCTTTTGTCTCTGTCGAAACCGGGGCTGTTCTGGAATCCTTATAACGATGCCGAGTAGTCTATCGTTATATCGAGGTGCTGAGCTGTCTCTACGAAGGCGCCACGATGAGTGTCCAAGTACAGGGCCAGCAGTCTAAACCCATCTAATTGCGAGGCAGAGCGATGTCACATAATATCCGAAACTGTTAACAAGTGCTTTGGAAGATAGGTTTAAGACGCTGTACTGGAAAGGGCAGAGCATTAACATAAACGGCGATCACTTCTCACACCTGCAATTTACTGATGACATAGTTTTAATGACGGAGTCGCTAAAGGAACTGAACCGGATGTTAGTTGGCTTCAGCGTCTCGACGCATTGGTCTTGGCATGAATTTGGATAAAACCAAAGTCTTGTTCAATGGCCACATTGATCCAATACCGGTCGTCGTACATGGTCATCTTCTCAAAGCGAAAGGAGCGAAAGGAAACGAAAGGAGACCTATACCCAGCAGTGGGTGATCAAGTGCAATAATGGGGATGTTAATACCTGTACATGCTCATGATCCAGCCAGGAGTACAGAACCCGCACTGGGTGCCATTGAAGGTTGCCAGCCGATGCTGTATGTCATGGTAGCCGTTGATTTTACTTCCGATCCCTTCAACCGTCGTCACCTCCCATCCGTGGCAGGATAGCACGGATACCAAGCACTGACGAAGTAACAATAACTCATAAGGGTGCGTATTTTGATATTGGTAACCTTTCCACCATAAATCTACTATGTAAGGAAAGAAAGGAAGCGTAAAGAAACCTAATTGAAGGTAAGGATGATATGATACATCATTTATCGGAAATGTAGGTAACCGTTGCAAAAGACAAAAAATGAGGGTAGATCGGTATGTCTGACAATAAAAACCAACTCGCAGTGACTTTAGTTCTTCCGCGATCATGGCGCATGAAACTGTGCCGAAATATTGGAAAACTAAAAAATCGAATCATGGTAAATATTCCGTTCTAAATGATTTCTATGTTAATAACCATGATAGTTTCAAAAGTTTTATAGGTAATCGTTGTTGTTTTTTTTTAACGCAGATAGAATAACACAAAAGAAAAACGCATCAGTTGGTATAGTGTGATGCATAGATCACTGTGATCAAATCATATTGTTTTAACAAATGCTTAGCATCGTGACTGTGTACATATTATTCTGTTTTACCATATTTTTTGTTTCTCAATTTGTTAATTGTAACTTGATTGAAATTTGACAATGTAACAAGCTTAATTATTTCCCCGTGATAAAAAATTTAAAAAAATGCCTGAGTAAGCTAATGTTGAGGTCCCGCAAGTCACATTAAAAGTCTAAAACTTAGAGCGAGGAATTGGAACAAAGACACTTGATGTTTGTACCTACGTAACCATAACTTACTTAACAAAAAATGAAGTAATTAACAAGAGTTACTAGTGTCTGCCCGCGACACGTTGTGCCTATGGAAACTTTTTCAAGTTATTTCTACTCAACTGATTTATGGAACAAAAAGTAGCCTATTTCATTCCATTCTTAAAACTGCCTAAATGCAAAATTTTTAGCCCGATCCGTTCAGAACTTATACATCTGAAACTCTACTGTGATTTGTGTACAAACATTTCACATTATATTTGGCTGGAGTATAGGTCTTAATAACTGCCCGGTCTTTTAACTTTAGAAACAACGTTTTTACCTAATATATTTATACTAGCAGCGCCTCGCGGTTTCACCCGCGTAGTTCCCGTTCCCGTAGGAATTTCGGGATACAAAGTAGCCTATGTCCTATTCTAGACTATAATCTATCTCTGAGCCAAATTTCATCCAGATCCGTTTTGCCGTTCTGGCGTGATAAAGGAACAAACATCCATCCATCTATCTATCTATCCATCCATCCATCCATCCATCTAAACTTTCACGTTTATAATATTAGTGAGATAATTTTACACAGTTGACATTTACAATCTTACCGAGTTGACAGAGAACATCTTCATGTTATTGGATGGTGGCAGAGGAGCCCTGACAGCCACGACGCAGGCTCCGCAGCCTCCTTCGTGGCACATCGACTTGGTGCCTCGCAGGTCCGCCTCGGTTCTGATGTAGTCGTTCAATGATACTTCTGGGCCGAAGCGCCCGTCCACTGTATAAACCAGAATGGGGTAAGTTCGGGTTCAAGAGATTTTTACTATGCAACCACATTGACTCTTCTTAAGTGTCTTCTTACAACCTCGTGATACATCAAGGTCTAATTACGATTTTTAAAAAAATCACTAAGGGTTGGTGCGACATTTCATTGTGTATTTGTAATCATCATCATCATCATCAGCCTATATTAGTCCACTGCTGGACATAGGCCCCCCCTAATGAGCGCCATAGCGCCTTGTCTTCAACTTGCCGCATCAAACATCTGCCAGCAGTCTTACAGTTTTCAGTTTTTTTTTGTATTTATGATATTGTTGGATAATTCACACAGCATCATTATAGCCCCGAGCTTTGTTTTTTAGTAGAATAGTGTGACGTAAATATACACACGGATTGCCCACATAGATGAAAAAAATCCAGCAAGCTACAATAATGAAAATTGCAGGCGCCTTTTCGAGTCAGTCAGAACGACTTCGCTCAAAGAAGAGCGTCAAAATAATCACTAGGTTATTTTGACTCTTTATTATCAAAGAAAATTACAATCAAATAATAGAATAAAATTAAAACTAGTATTTACAACTAAAAAAATTGAGCTAACTGGAGATCACTAGATTACATACTATGCTTGAGTCTGTAAGTAAGTACGTCCAATTACATTATATATTTTCCGGCAATTAATCACTGTGAAAAATCGTAATTAGCTTATTTCTGTTTCGCTATTAAATCATGGAGTTACACTTCTTTAAAAATTTACCGGGGAGATACACCTAATTAACAATCCACTAAATTTAAGTTGTAAGACCCCCGTAGTTACACCTTTGGTGATGCCCCTGAAGGTGAGGTGCATCACCCCGTTGGTGATGCCCCAGACGGTGAGGTGCATCACCCCGTTGGTGATGCCCCAGACGGTGAGGTGCATCACCAACGGCAAGTGGTCAGGCCCTGAACTCTCCCCGGTCGCGTCGTTCCGCCGTCCCATCGGATTCACCTGCACTAGCACTCTCATAATCCAAGCACAGGTGTGTTTGCACACACACTTATGCACTATCATATATCCTGTGCAACAAGGCTAGTCAGTTGAGACTGGCCGAAAATCAGCAAGACGGACATCATCATTATCAATCTAGAAATGATCACATACCGCTTTGTTCGCCCAGTTCACCCAGTTCCGCACCGACAATAGTATTATAATACTATTCTCCTATAGGAGAACAATCTTAAGCTTAGTTTTATATAAATATTGACCTGTATCTAAATCACATTATATTTAGACTTAGATAGGCGAATAACATTGTATTAAATTTTAAGCGTTATACACTTACTAGTGGTTTATTTTTCGCTTCTTCCACTAGTAGACAAAAAATTTAAGCGTTCTTATTTGATAATAATTACTATTATTAAGCTGTTTATGTATAAAATTTGACTTGTCTAAGTGCTTATTTTGTAAGCCTAAAGAAATAGGGTTATTGAATTTTGAATTTTTGTTCTTTTTAGTACTTAAATGATGTATTGCCTTCACTTACATTATTAAAGTTCTACACGAAAAGAGATTTCCTACCTTGGTATCCTTTTCCATTGATAGTAAAGAAAAATTTAGACATTTTAATACATTACTTTGAACTTAACAAAAATATAAATTATTAAAATGGAAAGTTTAGGTAGTGGCAGTACCTATAAAGGTAAAGTTTATTAGATTTTTGCGCACTACTATATTCTTTCAGAACCAGAACGAAACTAAGCATTTTTTATCCATCAGTTCATATAAAATCACCTACCTCTTTAGCGTATCTAATACATAATTACACATAGTAAAGGTCAGCGTCCATCGAAGCAACGCGTACATAATATTAGCGTGAGAGTAGTTGTTCTCAATCGAGGCATTTCTAAGAAACTTAATTTTTGTCTCTCTAAAGTTTCTGTCTCTCTTTCTGGCTGTTAACGGCTCAACTGTCTCAATAAAATGGGTAGGGAGGTAGACGGTATTCCAGGGAAAGCCATATGCTTCTTTTTGTCCTCGACAAGACCAATGTCCATATCAATCAATTCAGGACACTGTACCATAAATATTATGTTAAACATGCCAAGGAAGGTTCGACATGATAATGACAAAGCGCTGGCTTTTCAGTGTGATGGAACTATTTGCAATTATTTTTAACGTAAACTCTTCACTGAAAGTATTCGCCTGCCACCTGTAGCCACACTGTTGCACGTTTATGTATAAATTTGACTTGTCTAAGTGCTTATTTTGTAAACCTAAAGAAATAAAGTTATTGAATTTTGAACTTTTTTTTGAATAGTTTTCTCAAATAGTCCCGAGTTTTCATAGCGAGTGCCGTTGCGTTATAGTGAGCACTGACCTTAAAGCCAATCTTGTTCAGTTATCTATGTACTACATAATTTGTGGAAAAAATCATCATTTTCAATTTATGTGGGACATCCGTAATTTTATGGTTGGTCTTAACAAGGTTGTGAAGCAGACATTTCATACATACTAATATTAAAAAAGCAAGAGTAACTCTGTCTGTCTGTCTGTTACCTTTTCACGCCTAAACGGCTGAACGGATCTTAATAATAATTGGCAGGGAGGTAAACAAAATCCCAGATACGGACATAGTCTACTTGAAAAGCGCGTACGAAGCCACTGGCAGATGCTAATATCCTATGTTTTCTTACTGCAAGAACCTACCTAGTTTTTATATGCATGCGAGGATCTAATACAAAGACTCTGAAATTACTGGCTTTATCTCTCACTAGATTCGTCCGTGACTTTGCTCATATTCCAAAAAAATAAAAATAACGGAATTTGGGTCAAAATAATTTTGCTCTTTCGATTTCGATCAGGGCCCTTCGGCCAAAGTCTTTTTGACGATAGTATCGAGACGTGATCGAGACGTCTCATTTTTCCATAGGTTTTAGCACAGCGCCTCTATTGTACGGACAGGGAACTACGCAAATCCCGTACAAATATACGTCACGATCACGTCTCGATAGTCAAATGTACTCGATAGTCAAATGTACATGGTAAATATACCATCCCCGCAAAGTTTGTAAGTTAGTTTTGTTTGGATGTAATGTCATCCAAACAAAATCAACTTACAAACTTTGTTTGGATGTCATTACATCCAAACAAAACTAACTCGCAAACTTTGCATCTTTATAATATTTTTTTATATACCAGGCAGGTATTTTTGCTGATTACAATCCAAACTGAATGGTCATTCAGCACGATTACTAATTCCGTAGATGTCTTGCACGCAACCTCTAATGTGCAGCCATTGTCATCTCTTGTCTGCACATTATTTACTTTTCATGGTATTCTTGATGTAGAGTACATTAAAAGTGTCCTCTTATGAAGGTTTTCTGTTGGTACCTACCATTCTGATACTCAATACACGATGTCATCTCTTATCTGCTCATGAATTACTTTTCGTGGTATTCTCCATAATCTTTACATTAAAACTGTCCTCATAAAAAGGTTTTCTGTTTGTACCTCTCTAGCATGTTGATACTCAATACTCGATGCCATTGTCATCTCTTGTCTGCTCATTATTTCATTTTCATGGTATTCTTTATACTCCTTACATTTAAAGTGTCCTCATATAAAGGTTTTCTGTTTGTACCTCTACCATGTTGATACTCAATACTCGATGCCATTGTCATCTCTTGTCTGCTCATTATTTAATTTTCATGGTATTCTTTATACTCCTTACATTTAAAGTGTCCTCATATAAAGGTTTTCTGTTTGTACCTCTCTACCATGTTGATACTCAATACTCGATGCCATTGTCATCTCTTGTCTGCTCATTATTTAATTTTCATGGTATTCTTTAAACTCCTTACATTAAAAGTGTCCTCATTCTAAAGGTTTTCGGTTGGTACCTCCCTACCATATATATACATACAATACTCAATACTCGATTTTTGGAACTGCTGGGGTATACGTGTTTGGGTTCGTGTTAGAGTGGAGACCGCAGCACACGTAGACGCCCTCCGGCTACATGGGATGACTGCAGGCAGATGCTGGATGCGTCAAGTTGCAGACCGGGCGCTAATAGTGCTCTTTAGGGCAGGCCTATGTGTACTGTGCCTATGTCCAATGGACTATAAAGGTTGATGTTCATGACTCGATTTTTATTGCTAACATTTTGTGTTATATCTCTAAGATCGGGGATCTTAGAGGTACGAAATTATAATAATAGTTCAATTTATTTATTACCACAATTTTACAGTCCATTGGCTTTTGACTAAGGGTTAAAAATTCAATTAATTATTTCCGCCTTTGGACCAAATAAAGAAATCAAGAAAGAAGCCTGCAAGTAAATAAAATGTCCATGTAAGGAACCTATAACAATGAAACTGTTATTATATAAAACAAGACATCATTGCGTGTAGCAAGTGCACCATACAAATTTACCTGTTTACCTAATAAGACATTTTACGTAAATTTGACGCGTCTGTCATTAAAATAAACACCGGGTTTCGAAAGAAGATATAATTCTGCCTAATCACAAAGGCCACGGATGTTTTGGTATAATTTAACAAAACAAGCTTATACAGGATGTCTCAATAGTAGTTATGTTGCAGAAATAAAGTAAAAGGGATTTTAATATTTTTGAATGGTGTCTCCGACATCGGCTACCACGCGGTTTTTGATTTTGCTATTTAAAATAAACAGTGTGGTAGCCGATGTAACTGTCGTGGTGTTTTAGTCGAGATCACACAAAAGTAGTGGCGTTTGTGTTTCGCGTGCTTGCTATGACGTACATAGCAAGCACGCGAAACACAAACGCCACCGCCCGCGCCGCCGCCGCCGGTCCGACTATGAGGTGAGGGAACATAGTTGGACCTGACTTGAGCCATACATTTTCGACATGGTAGTACCTCATCTCCCTTTTTCTACTTTTATCTAAGTACTAATGCTCGATTTTTGGGACCATACCAATAGGTATGGTTCCAGAACAATTTGCCTAACGTAAGTTACTCAGGCAAATTGAAACTTCATAGCGGCGCTGACCATAAAACTAATCCGGTGCAAAGTATACGTACTATTTACTCATGTATACAATGTCCGAAATTCTAATCATAGGTCTATTAAGCAAATTTGTATCAATTACCTACCACCGTTTACCTCAGAATAACAGTGTGATTTTGTCAGGCATTAATTCCATTAAACCCTCAATTATAAGCGATGTAATGAACCCCCTTTAATGATACGACACAATGGGATAGAAAAGTTGGAGGCTGATTTGTGGATTGTCAGCTACAATAAGGTGTGTATTTGACAAAGTGGGATAATATCCGGTCTGGGGACAGAGACGTAATAAGGATTTTGAAGGGGCAAGTTTGCTCATGCCAGATCATGCCTGGGTACGTTTTCTGTGGGCTTTACTTACTTACTCTTTATAGGGGGCGGAGGTATTTTGCCAATGAATAAAATGTAGGTAACGTTTGATCTCGGAGTCAAACACATTTTTTTAAAACTGAGAACAAACGGTTGGCATTGCTCACCAAAAATCTGTCTAATTGTAATAATGCGAGTAATAGCAGGAGTGTTAAAAATACGCATGAGATGCAATTCCTCATTTTAAGATTCCACTTTTAATAGAGCTGTTGTATTTCTGTCCGATACAAATTAATGGTAAAAATGGTAATCTCGGATAATGACGGGAAACAATATACCTATATAGAAATAAAAGCTCTGGTTGATTGAGTTGTCTTTATTGTTTTTAATAGTAGGTATTTTATTTCTTCAATGATTTATTTTAAGCCTGTACTGCCCCATAGCAGGGCAAATTATATGTATGAAGATTTGTGTTGGCTAAAGATGGGTTAAAGGGGTGAAAGGGGGTAAACTGCTTATCCCTGAATGAGACTCTGTAGTAAACGCAGATGACATAGCAAATTATTTTGTATTGTTGGAAAATTAATGAGCTACCCATTATAAACGTACCGGATCGAAATGTATGGGGAACTGTCGCTGCTTATGGCAGCTGGGTAGCGATCTAATATAAAATTGTAGGTATGTTTTTTATGTTTTTTTATGACATGGAGACAGAACCACACAACTGGATTTGAAGGCAATTCATTTATAAAGATATTTTGTTAAAGCTGGCGTGATCCACTTTTGGTTTTATATACTGCAGGCCTGGCTTTGTGACGTCAGTCAGCGTGGATAATTGTCGGTCAGCGTGGATAATTGTATGAAAAAACAAAAGACTAATGCGCAAGCTTTTTGGCTTTTCAAATCTTGAATCCCTTTTTTGGGTTTCGAGATCGGTTTCGAAATCTTTGCGGTCTCATTCTGTCTGTTCTTTTTTCCCTCTTTAAATAAAACAGCAACTACTGCGGCTATTTACTTAAAATTTCTAAATATGAAACGTTTCGTGTACCAGGACAGTTATTAAGAAAAATAATATATTATGAATATTTTTAGTAAAAATTGTAATGACGGAATTTAAAAAGAAACCTAAAAGGTCAAGTACGTTATGAAAGGCAGATATCGTTTTGTACATTAAAAAAAAGTGTTTTTAAAAAGTCGAAACTTCACCGTTTCACCACTATCTCCGACCAAAGTTTGCAGAGCGATACATCTGAAATGTATTAAACGTTTGTAGATATGTATCTATTTTTAAAGGAAAAATATCGAGAACGTCATAAGTACATACAATACATTTTGATAAAGGGTCAAAAATAGAAATTGATTTTCAAAATGGGAGGCTACGGTTATCAATAAAATTTATTTGGTATCTATTGTACATTTCAAAACAGTTTTTGAAATTTCTGTAGGTATAATACATTTTAAAATATTTGGAAAAAAAAATCAAAATTTTGACCATTACTAATCTCCGAAGTTTACAGAGCGATCCATCTGAAATACGTACCTACTACTTTAAGGTATTCATTAAATAGCAAGTTTCAAACCGGCGGCGGCCCCTACAGTAAGCATTTGTATAATTGACAAACATTCGAAACCCTCGACCTGCGAGTTATACTCACACTTGACGGATCTTGTTGTTTTTCGTATACCTACTGTAGTCCACTTCAACCTTAACAGCCTTTAATGGTTCACAGCTGGACCTCCTCCTGATTGGCTTTTATCTCATAGGGGATACTACCTATAATCCTCACGATGGGCTTCCGGGATGGGGATCGCAGTTCGGTGGCAGATCTATTCTGCAACAGGCGCAGCTGCCCGCCCCCCGGTGCATGGTATGTCCCTTAGTCGCCTTTTACGACACTCACGGGTAGAGAGTTAGGGTAGTACAAATTCTAAGCCGGCACCACACGGCTCACCTCTCAGGTTATGTAATATTATGTGAAAATTATAATTTCAGCATTTGCAATACAAGCATAGAAATAATCAGCCTTCGATCGATTTTCATAATAATTGTTTGACCTTCATAAGTCATTAGTCATATTTAATTGGAATTTGCAATAAAAAGGCATTTTTTACTAGGTATCTACGTATTGTATAATTAGCTCGTTACGTTGCATTCAACCATGTGCTTTCAATTTAAAAAACCCTGTGGTTTTTTTTAAGATTGAATGATAAATCATCCTGTAGGTATAATGAATGTGTTACATACTTTAATAATGACATTTATTTTATTACTAGTTTCTGGCCGCGGCGTCGCTCGTTCAAACATAAAACATCTAGGTGCTTTATTTTCTTTAGACCTTTACCGGACTCTTGGACACGTCACGAAAAATCAAATGAGTAAAACAAGGAATTAAAGTGATCACTTTGGTTTTTTTTTCACTTCAATCGTTTTAAGGTAAACTAAAGAAGCGAACAAGAAACCTTTACCTTGTTCGAATGTTAGTTTTCGAGTTGGAGCAAAAGTCGCCCCAAGTCATTTTATCGCCTAGATAATCTGATATTTTGTTGTCAGCCTTTTACAAAAAAAACACGGACAGGACATGTTTGACAATGTGTTTGAATTTATTCATTGATAAATTTTTGCAACTCACTTGGAGTTTTGATGTAGAAGCGTATACATTGGTATAGCTATTTCTATTATATCTTGTAATATAGTTGTTTCTATCGAAGTTTCTATGAAGTTTATTTCTATCACATGGGAACTGTTCTATGGGCCTATGTTAGATTCCAGGCTTAGAGCTTAATCTATGTTCATTTCAGTCTGATCCGTTCAGTATTTTTGAAGTGCAGAAGTAACAAACTTCCATCTATCTAAACATCGAAACTTTCGCATCTATGTTTTTTTTATACATATTTTTTAATAATTGTTTGTAAAATTGTGCTAATAATGCCAAGTCTCGTCTCATAATACTTTCGCCGTAAAAAGTGTTCAGATCACGAGAAGAGCCAAAATAGCCATTTTATTACATTCGACTATGAAGTTGGCAAATAACCTACTCGAAAGTTATCCATAGCTACCTAGGCGATTTGCCAACTTCAAAGTCGGAGGAAATAAAATGGCTGACTTGGCTCTTCTAGTGATCTCACGCTTTTACGGCGAAAGTATTACGAGACGAGACTTGGCATTATTACATTAATGTTTTTGTTCAGATTTATATTATTATTTATAGTTAGATTCAAGGTTTTTCATAGAAAGATAATGAATTGTTATTATAACTACCACGAGTACTGTAGCGTAACGAAACCCATATCGATGGACGTGATAAGGATCATTTTGGCTTGTAATGTATTTATTTCCACTAATAATGTAGATCCAAGCTCAAATTTTATGTCATTTTTTTTTTAATTTCTTTGTTTTTTTTTTATTCAACGGTTTGAAAGCCACTCTAAAGTACTCCATTCGTAATTAGTGAAAATTATGAACTGGCGGATGGCCAATCTGATGTTGGCATGATATAGCGTATAGACCTGCCATTATAAACAAATAAATAACGCTGGAAAATTCACACAGCATTATCTAGCCCCAAGCTAAGCAGAGCTTGTGTTATGGGTCCTAGATAACTGATATACATAATATTAAACATTACATAGATAGATATTGTTTATTATACATAGAAAACGACCAGAACACCCTGAACAAATGTCTGCAGATCGTACACACATTTGTCCCGAGGCGGGAATCGAACCCGCAACCTCCTGCTTCGCAGGCAGGCCACCGCGCCTCAGAGGTCGTCGTCATTATGCTCATATCGGGATAGTCATTACAGCCGACATACTACTTTCCGATGTACGGGGGGTGGGTCCTGCGCCTAACCTCTCCCCGATCTTGTTGATCTACCTTCCCATCGGAATGTGAGAGTGAGGGAATAAAGAGTGCACCTGTGTTTGCGAGCACACTTGTGCAATACAATATGCTCCGCGCACATGGCTAGTCTCCGTTGAGACTGGCCGCCCCGTGGTTGAAATTCGGTTAGAATAACACACACACATTATCTAGGCTCGAGTACTTATCAAATTCGTACTATTATAGAATAGAAACAAATCAAACCAGTACAATTGAAACAGTTGAGCTAACAGCATATTGTTGCAAACAATCTAGAGTAAGTTTGGGACCCATTTCACCTTAATGAAATTTGGCAGCGAGGTAAATGGTATCACGTGGACGAAACTAGGCCACTTGAAAAGCACGTGCGAAGCCGCGAGCAGCAGCTAGTTAATTATAATTTAAATAAATATTTAAAGGTTTCATCTCTTGTTGCTTTTAGCCCATATTCATAAGCTAACTTCAGCAAAACACAAGTATGCTTCTAAATATGCAAATTAGAAGGCTCATTCCATTGAATGGGGCATAAGGCCTCTTCCGTTAATATTCAGAATTAGGAATTGAAACAGAACAACTGGGTTTACTTTGGACAGTGAACATAATCTCGTATTTACGTAAGTAGTTTCTATCGGTAAGTTTCTCACAGCGCTTTTAATTCGAGGACCTCTGTGGCGCGGTGGGCGAAGGTTCTCACGCGGCGCTGGAGGCTGAGATGAGGTTTTGATTCCCGCCTCGGGACAATGTTTGTACGATCTGTAGATAGTTTTTCCGGGTGTTCTGAGTGTTTTTCGGGTGTATGTGCGATAAAAACGATCTGTCTACGTAGTATAATGTATTAAGTATATCAGTTATCTAGAACCCATAAGAAAAGCTTAGCTTGGGGTTAGATGATGCGAACAAAATATTAATGTTATTATTAAAAAATCACTGACGTATCTTTTTAACTATGCCTATTTGAAGCTATAAGAAAACCAATAAATTCTGTTTTTTTAGTCGAATTAATATCGGTTATCTGTAATTTGCCAACTTCATAGAAAAAGATATTAATTTTTTGGGTTTGTAAAACTTGCTCTATCGAGTTATAGAGATCGAGTTTCCTCAATATAACAGAAAAAAAAAGTTTCGGTAATAATTTTACGAGGACGACGACGATGACGATTGATATAACATTAACGAGTTCAAGCCTCAATCTCGATCAACATCAGTTCACGACATAAAACGTATCTTATTTCTTTATTCTCTAGTATCTTCTCGGAAATCAGCTTCAGATTATTATGGCTCTATCAGATAAAAGATGTAAATAAAAGGCCTCGTAAGAAAAATTTGTAACGAACTTGGAAAAGTGAATAAACATAACGGCAATCAGTGAAAAACTTGTAGCTTTAGAAACTTGCTAAAAAAAATTGAGACCGTCTGAAAACAAGTATTCGACGGGTATATATGTAGACGGAAGCAGAATAATGATTACCTCCTTTGTAGTCTTGCAATTTCCGGAATCATTTTTTGTATATAAGTGCTTAAGGAGCACACTCTCATGGTAGGTAGTTGTTATTATATACCCCAGTTAGCGCGAGATTCAATTTTATTTTTTGAGTTTTTAAAATATTTCTGCCTTTTTAAAAAGTAATTTGCCTCAAATTGTAAAAAAAATTCTATGAATTCATGATAAACAAACTTCAATTTACCTGTGAATTAAAAGGTTTGGGCAATTGAGAAAATACGAAATTTGATGCTAAAAATCTACATTTTCCCTAATGCCCAAAAAATACAAATCAAGTGAAGTTTATTTTATCATAAGTTCATAGAAAATGGTTTACGGCAAATTACCTTTTCGCTAGTTTTACTCCTTGTTAAACGCAGAAAAAAATCACAATTTCGTGCCAATTTAAGATTTTACGATAATTGTTACACATTAAGATAATTCTTAAGCATTTTCGTCGCGGAACCGACTTAAGAGTTAAATTATCTTAACATAATCCAAGTATTTGATTTAGTTGCGACACAATACATGTTTTATATTTCCAATAATAATATTTTACTTCGCTAGCATAAAACTCCCAAGTTCTCAGTCATAGTGGGTCATTGAATGTGCTGCTCTATTCACAAACGAACATGATTTTGTTAGATAGTGGCTGTATCATTATAAACATATAACAAACCTACAAGCTGAACATAGGAAGCCATGTGATGTTGCAAACGGTGAAATGGTGCTCGGTAAGGTTTTTTTTGTACGGCGCAATATTTTAGTGACTTAGTTTTATCGCAACGTAGAGTTACCAGAGTATGGATACCATTTGGTACCAAATTATTTTGAATTTTTAATGTTTGTTGAAATAATTTTTCCAGAATATATTTATTCTAATATATTCAGAAAAGTAATAAGTCAGGTAGGTTATTGAATGGGCAACTTCATTCACACAACTTTTTTAAAGGAACCTGTTTGCGGGGTTCAAAACAAAACTGGACATATACAAAAAACGGTTGATTCAGTCGATGCCGAAAATCAGTTTTTTTTTTGTAATAATGACGAAATTTTATGCAAAGTTGAAAAAAACGCGCCTTACTTTTTTCAATCATATCAGAACTATTTTCTGTATTAGCCATAGTCATTCGGGACGACGAATTTGAACAATACAAACTACAATTAATATGATTAGGCGTTGAAAAGAAAAACTTTAGAATAAAGACACAAATAAATTCACACCACATTACCCACATGAACTCTGAAAACAGTGCGCTCTTTTTTGGGCAGTCGTGTGTAATAATACTATCTTGTAATTTTTCAGAACAGAATAAAATCTTGGATATTTGCTGTATTTTCCTGACCGTCAGTATTTGTGTTGCAAGGAGCTCTCATGACCAGGACCCGGTCAAGTTTACATTTAAATCGGTACGGGATTATATTCTGCCTGCTCTACAACCTCTCGTTACTGCTGGATCCAATGGATGTAAGTGAAAATTCTAAATGCTGCTTGTTGCTTGAAATAATTTGGCCCATTTCCACCAAAATGGTTTCAAACTCAATAAAACGTTGAAAGAACTGACCTAGAACGACCTTTCAAACTCAGTGAAAGCATCAGAATGAACAAACTGTATGCTGCCAGGTATTTATGCAATTAATTATTGATCAATGGCTGCCACGTGGAATCATGAGATAAATATATCCTTATACCTAGTCATTTTCGTAGAACACGTTGTCTCAGAAATTCAATAAAACAAAATAAAGTGAATTCCGCAAATTTTCTTTGCAACCAAAGTCTGTGAGGTCTTTTAACGAGCTATAGAAAATAGAACCAGAGAAAAAGTAAAAAAGTGAAACTGTACGATCTCTGAGGACCGATGTTGTACAGAAAACTTTAAGATTGACCATTCAACTTTGAAATAGCAGTTCTCTCCCGAAAGTTAGATTGATTTTGGATTATTTTATATTGCTTTCGTTTCACGAAGATAACGTTTTTTTTTTCTTTTGACAAAAACTACTTTCTTTTGTTTCACTTGGCTATTTCACAATGTTAAGCAAATCAATCGAGGACCTTGATTGATATGATGATATGTTGTCGATGTTTTTGTCACATTATCCGGGCTATGTTTCTTCCTGTTTCAGGTGGTTATTTCAAAAACTTCCTTGGCCTCTCTTACGATCAAATGATGGCAAGAAACGCATCGAATCAAGAAAACATTACTATAGACCTTATTACCAAAACTGGTCAAGTAAAGAACATTCTTATGGACATTAAGAAACTAAAGACTTTAGTGCGTCACGACGATAAGATCTTCGTTTTGATCCACGGGTTTGGCGAGAGCTCAGAAGGAGAGATGGTTCAAGCTCTGTCTTCAGAGCTGCTGAAGAATGAAGGTCTGAAGATATTTGCTTTGGATGGACGGCATACGATCAGACTGGAGTATTTAAGAAGCTCTACGTATTCAAGGTTCATGGGAGAAATGCTTGGAGAGGCGCTGAGCCATATAATAAAAGGTAAGGGCCTATAGGAAGTGTTCGAATCTAATTTCAACCCGATTTTGGCACAGGCCTTATGACCATAAGGTCATAAGGGCAAATCTTGATATGGATACCCCATTTTGTATAAGGGGTGTTCCATCCATACACAATCAAACAAAGTGGGTGGGCTAGGTCAACACCATGCATTGATTAAACTTCATGTAAAGATCATATTTTTTTTCGTTTTAGGAGCACAAATAAGGTCAATCTTTAATTAAAAAAAAACTTTTGATCGACTTGTTAGTTAAGAAAAAAAAAGATATTAACTAAGAAAACAGATGGTTTTTTGCACAATTATTTCTAGAAAATTACAATATACAATACAATTATAATTACAACTAATATTTTACACTTAAATCTATTTTCAACATTTTTTTTTAAATTTGTTTTAGGAGCTGAATTCGTCCCTGATTTACCTGATAGTAAAATTATTTACACTTTTATAGATTGTCAAATAAGTTTGCTGCGTAACTGTCGCTTCGAAACGGGAAGCACTCGTTCTATTCTATAGTAAATAGTTTATTTTATAATTCACAGAGGGCCACGATACTTCAAAAATCACACTAATCGGGCACAGTCTTGGCTCCCACATAGCGGGCGCTGCAGGCAAGCTGGTGTACCAACGCACAGGCAAGCTGATTGGGCGAATCGCAGCTTTAGACCCTGCTGGACCTTGCTTCCACAACGTCAGCGTCACTGAACGACTGGACCCGACTGATGCTGCGTTTGTTGATGTGATTCATAGCAACATTGGAATTCTAGGCTTGAGTGCGCCAGTAGGTAAAGGTTATACAATTTTACTTCTTTTGTGCTCTAATGTTCTTACTGCATTTGCATCAGAAAAGTAAAACGTGGCGGACTTTCCATTATGTACAAAATCACGATTGCTTCATCTCCTGTTAAAAATATACCATTTACTTATAATTAAACCCTGTAATGTAAAACTTTTGTTCAGTTCATTTAGGAGGTATAATAAATAAATTTAGGAGCGCGAAATATAGAGGAATCAACTCTGTGCGGAGAGCTAAGTCGTAACAATGAAAGGTCTTGATAAAAAACTTCGATAAAAGTAAAAAAGGGAGATGGCATTACCATCTCGAAAGTTGATGGCTCAAGTTAGGTTCAACTATGTTCCCTTACCTCAGTCATAGTCGGACCGGCGCGGCGGCGTGAGCGGTGGCATTTGTGTTTCGCGTGCTTGCTACGATGTATAATTTTGCGTGATTTCGACTAAATCACCACGACAATGCTCTCGTGTTCGTTCACCATGTGTACAAGTAGCTCCAAAACAAAAAAACAAAGCCCAAGGCATCTCATATTTTCCCGCGTAAGTAGATACACCAAACTTTAAATTTTCTGATAATCCGATACCTTATCATTATTTCATCTGTAACACGGTACAGTTTTTGAGTGAGCGCTTCCGCGCTGGTAGAACGTACCGTATCTTCCTTCTTTTACTTTTATCGAAGATAAAAAGTAATGTAATATTGCTTAGAATGCCGATCTTTTGCATGCATTTGTTATCTACTTTCTCGCAAATGAAAAACGTTAGCGAGTTTTCCCTTGAGTCTTCAACGTTGTTATGTTCTCACAAAAACGTGAGAGTGGTTTTATTTGGGTCTACGTTCAAGTAGGTATTGTAATATTATTCAGAATTAGAACGTTCTTATTGTACCCACTCGTATAAATTTAGAAAGGTCTAGGGGGTCTAACAGAAGTTTAAGATTTTCATTTAATATTTCCTCTGTTATTAAAACAATGTTGTTGGGGCTATATGGTGCGCTGTGGATTGTCCAGTTTTATTTTTATTTAGGTATTTATAAATTTATTTTAAGGTAAAAAATCACAATTATTATACTAACATATTATATTATTTTCATATTTGAATATTATAGCAATTTAATTGGATTATAATTAAAATAACAATTTCGGTTGTAATTTTTATGAATATAAAAAGTTCATTTAGATACTTAAGTAAGATCATAATCAATGGTATCAAAAGTTTTAGTATTTTCACAAAGAAATGTTGTTCAAATTCCTAAAAAAATATCGGCATCACCAAATTAATCTCTGACTCTGAGCAATGGTAGACACTCATTATCATCATCATATTCCAGTCCACAGCTGGGCATACCTATTCCTCCCCTTATGAGCGCCTTACCGCCCTGTCTTCAGCACTATTGGTCATTCATTCAATCTTTATTACTCTTTGGACTATATCGTGTTATTTTTAATATCAGGGCACAAAGACTTCTACCCAAACGGAGGCATGTCTCAACCAGGCTGCATGTTCTACATCTGCGATCACAGCAGGGCCTGGGAGTTTTACGCGGAGTCGATCAATAATCCTAAGTCTTTTCCAGGTACGTGTAATTTTACTAAACTCTACCAAAAACTAAATACTAGTGTTAAGTACCTTACCTAATATCTTATACATCTCTACTTTCCTGGTAGGTACTTTGCGTGAGTTAAACTAGTAGTTCAAAAAATCCTTCGGAAACAAATGTTAATTCAAGGTTCTTTCACGAGAAGTGTGTAACTGTAGGTACTTTTGCCACTTTTCTGTTAGATATCTTAAAATGGGACAAAACCGGAACGAGTTGAGCGTTGAATTTGAGTTTCTGTGTTCGGACTACTTTGGGTCGAGGCGAGTGGGACGAACGCGGAATACCTCAGTTTAATGTCAGATTATAGTAAAAAAATGTTTTTAGAGTAAAATAAAAGATGTATGCTAGAATTAAGGCTCTCTCAGGCAGACGTGGCCTACGGTGGGGGGCCAGTAGGTACAAATTGCGTTGTATTCGCTACTGAACTATAGTGTAGGGCCCCCACCGCGGGCCGCGTATATCTGGGAGAGACGTTAAGAAACATAGAGAAAGGTGTATCTTACCTACATCTTTTCTTTCTTTAACTCGAGGAACCAGCAAAACTGACGAATTCAGAGGTCTCAAAGCAAAATGTCCTCGCTGAAAAAACTACCGAAAATAGACAGAAAAGACAAGGAAATTTAATTTAATTTGCTAATTTTAAAACCATGCTGGACAATATTCACAGCATTATCTAGCTCCAAGCTAAGCAGAGCTTGTATTATGGGTTATAGATTACCGATATACATAATACGATTCAATACATACATAGACATTTTTATTATACATAGAAAACGACCGGAACCAATATCTGCAGATCGTAAAATATTTGTCCTAAGGCGGGAATCCAACCCGCAGCGGTGGGCGAAGGTCTGTCTGCGACGCAGGAGGCCGCAGGCGTACCGTCACCCACCGCGCCACAGAGATTGTCAAATCATTTCACATTGTCTGCAAAGGTATTTATCTCTATTTCCAGCTCAAAAATGCTCAAATTGGATGACGTTCTCCGAGGGCAGATGCAATAAAACCGAAGTGGCGTACATGGGAGCTGGTTCTGAAGAGGGAAGCGAGGGACTGTACTTCCTGAACACTCGTCCTTCAGCACCTTTCGGCCTAGGAACTGCTGTTTGAAGATAATGCCAGACGGTAAATGCTTTGACGAGAAAGCTCTAGTGAAAGTATGCCTTTTCGTGGCGATACCAGAACTAATTAAAGTGATTAATGGATGAACAATTTTATTCATCCATTCGTGAAAGTATCAAATTATTGTACTATTAATTTTTTTTTTTAATCCATTTCTAGAATAAAACTATTAGCATTTTTTAAAAAATCTTATAGTTAAATAAAAAATAAACGTACATAGTACAAAAGGCGGCCTTAACACTACGAGCGATAAGGCAGAATTTGCGATATTATAACTTGACGATTTCTTCAATGATAATTTTAGCGACTCGTAATTTTTGTAATAGGTATTGAATGCATTAATAATAAGTAAGTTCATCACAAGTAGAAAGGCATGAAACCTGGCCTGTCTTCCATTGCAACACCCTATATGGGTACATACTGTGAACATTTTATGAACTCTCACCTAACTACTAAGACCTGATGACTGTATGAATGCAATAAATAAAATACTGAAATACTGAATTGTACGTTTGGTTACCTGTGGTTGTAGAAACTACGTAAATTTTTTACGTCTACGTAGAATGCGGTTCTTGCTGTAGAATTTTATTATTACCAATGTCGATGAAATAAACTCGGTGAAATAAATAAATACCAATTATAACGATACATATTTGACGACTGATTTGGCGCGGTGGGCGAAGGTCTGCCTGCGACGCAGGAGGTTGCGGGTTCGATTCCCGCCTCGGGACAAATGTGTGTACGATCTGCAGACATTTGTTCAGGGTGTTCTGGTCGTTTTCTATGTATAATAAAAAATATCTATATATGTATTGTATTATGTACATCAGTTATCTGGTACCCATAACACAAGCTTTGCTTAGCTTGGGGCTGGATAATGCTGTGTGAATTGTCCAGCATTATTTATTTATTTTATAAACTTAAAAGGTTACTCACTTAGTACTAAAAATGAAATAGATTTCAGCTTCTAGAACATTGTATTTAGTATTTTACTTAAATATAAGCCTGTGAACTGGATTAATTAAAAGTTTTAATAATCAGAGGTCCAAATTATTTGTGACAAATTTTAATACCATCAAAATCGTCACGTCGTGAAATGGCATTAAATCATTCACATAACAAAGTTAATGAAATACGTAGTTGGAAGTTTATCATTCGTTAGAAGTTAGAGTAGCTTGTTGGGATGAGCTAATGAATTTTTAAACAACTTTGATTATAAAGTTTTTAATTAGACAAGAGGTAGGGTTGACACAGACAGGCCGGCTAAGGAGTTTCGCGACTAAAGCACGTTTAAAAAAGTTAATATACCAACACAAAGTTACGACAAAAATGCTTTATGACGTGATGCTAGAAGTTAAAAATTATTTAAGATATTTATTCAAACGAACTGTTTCTAAACTAATTTCGTGCTTCTATGAACTCTCGTGTTTAACGAATCCATTTTGAATGAATGGGCTTTTCACGAATCTAGTTTGTCTTGGAAGAACACTAAGGTTTCTATTCATGTCTCTAGTAAACGTTGGTGTTTTTCCAACTCAAAACAGTTTCGTTGGTGACATTCTCACGTTCTTAATGTAATATATTTTCGTGCGTTATAAAAAAACTCGACTCTTTTTAATCTTTCTAGTCTAAATACGGCCACAGCCTATAGGCTGTATACATTCTACTATGTACTATTTCACCTATCAGGATGATCACACTGAGTAGATAAGTGGACAGTAGGATAAAAAGAAGTGATACGATCTGGCTGAACGGCGTTTGTACGTGAGAGAGTGGGATGCACTCAGTCATTGAAAAGTGTCTTCTCATTCTTTGGAGTATTCCTGTCTCTTCCATTCTCTGGAGTCTGTGAGAAAAACAATTGTGTAGGTTATTTAGTAACACTTTGTTGGTGAAAGTATTTTTTTGCAGAAGTTATCCCCCTACATTACATGTGGATAAAATAAATTAGTGAACGTCATGTTTGTTACTATAACAGGCAGAAAATACTGGTTGAAATGTGATGAAATTTGGTGGAAGAAAATATCAGATGAAAAACTTTCGATTTTTGAAATATTTTATGAGGCGCAGTCCCTTATGAGTAAGTTTTATTTGAGTCTATTTACCTTGTTTGTTTTATTTTTTTTTATTTATTTATTTATTAGTTCACAAAACAGAGTAAGATCCATAGAAAATACAGTAGGTACATTGTTGTTACGAACTAGATTTTACCCAAATATGTAAACATAACAAGTTCTTAAAGAAAAAATGTTGCAAGCTAAAATTAAAATTTACCAAAAAAAAAACGTGAAATTTCACTAAACTTAATACATAAAACAAAACAAAATTTGAAACTTGAAACGAAAAATAAACACAAATTAGTAACAAAATAATAACAAATGATGAACAAAAGGGATTAATCTTAATTAACATTTATGTGGAACACCATATAGCAACCTGATTACGCATTGCTTAAACTTATGCTGATTAGGATTGAAAATATCCAAGTCTGTGTTTTTGGAAGCCAATTCGTTATAAAGACGACACGCTCTAAATAATGGGGCATTGAACGACGTGTTATTTTTTAACGTGCTAAGTGAAAATGTAGCAGGGTTTCGGCATCTATAGTATGTGTTGATGCAAAGGGAAGATAAGAGCATTGGGCAATCTACAACGGAATGAAGGATTTTGTGAAGGTACACCAGATCAACCACTTTTCTACGGTCGGACAGTGCAGTGACTTTAAATTTCTTTAATCTATTCTCATAACCAGAGAGCGAGCGCCCGAATTTATGTCTATACGCCACAATTTTTAGACATTTGTTTTGTATACTCTCGATCCTAGTTGTGTGATTTTGATAGTGTGGAGACCAGATAATACTGCCATATTCCAAGATTGATCTTACAAGACTGTTAAACAAATAAATCAAGCTGTTGGGTTTTTTAAAATCTTTCGTTATCCTGGTAATGAAACCGAGCAAACGATTACTTCTCGCAATAATTCTGTCATAGTGTGTTATAAAAGAGAGTTGTTCATCGAAATAGATTCCCAAATCTTTAGCAACTGAGGTTCGATGTAGGACTTTGTTAGAAATCGTATAGTCGTAAAGAATTTTGTGATGTTTCTTTGTAAATGAGATAGCAAAACATTTATCAACATTTAAATACATAAGGTTATGAGTACACCACTCATGTATCACATCTAGATCCCTTTGTAACTTCACACAGTCGTCAATATTGTTAATTTCCGTAAACACTTTCAAATCATCAGCGTACAGTAGGAGTAGAATTTGTAGAAATGACATTAGATATCACCTTATACTACTTTGCTTTGAGCGCACGTTACTTGCTAACTTACGCTTTGAGTAGACTGCAAATTTGTCTATAGGAAGAAACCATTTTTTCAAGAGGTTAAAATTTTACATTGGATTTAATACGCTCTACTTACGCAACTTTGAATTCCTCCTTGTATGGAAAATTGTAAGAGACAAAGAAGTACTTTTTCAGCTTTGTCAATAAGTCGATGTTTTTAAGGCCGCATATTTCGTGGTTTTCAAAAACTGTAACAGACAAAATATGATTGCAATCCAATAAACAAAAAAGACTATGTTTAATTAAAAGAGGTTAAATTAATTAGTAAAAAAGTCTTTACTACCTAACAAAGAAAATTACAATCAAATAAAATAATTAAATTAAAACTAGTTTTTACAATTGAAACAATTGAGCTAACTGCAGACTGTTGCAAACAATCTACAGGTAGCGCAACTGATCCATATCAATACCAGTCGGAAGCGGGCCCACGAAGCTAGCTGCATTGCCCCGCAAAAAAAGGTTAATAACGGGATAGTATTATAAACCGAATTGAAAAAAAAAATGTAATTAAATGAATTACAATATTCAAACTAAAAAGAGAAAGTGGATCCGTCCGGGACCCAGAAGTACCCCCTTTCGGCTTCGGACACCATTTACGAGGCACCTTGTGCTTTTGAATGGAAGAACAGGATATAGGGAAGAAGGAGGCAGCTTGGAACATTTTAGTTATTTCACTAAAAGGTCAATTCTTACAAAATCATGTATTATATGATTATTATTTTAATGGATATATATAGCTAGATCATGTATCTATCTATATAGCAAAAATTACTTAATTATAATGACTGTTTTAGATTTTACAGACTCTAATGTAAAAAACGTTCAAAGGTGCCTCCTTCTCCCCTAACAATTCAAAATCTTTTTACCGTGATAAATGGCAATGCACGATGCATTCGATTCGATCGTACCCATGTTCCTAGCGTGTGTGCCCATCGAGGTAATGCTATCTCGAGACCAGGAACCGAGCCCTTAGTCTAAACTAGGTGGTCATTACCGTAACGTATCCAAGGTTCAAGAAGGTGGTACTCAGACAGTAGGGCAGTCTTTCCTGTCTTCACGGCCTGGAGACCCTCGATGACTGTCACAGTTTTCATGGTCAGTAGTTTTTTGTAAGCCTGGCTCACATTTTTGCAATTTTGTAGCCTGTAGATCTGAAAATTGGATTCAAAATTACTGTTAACATGTAATCTACTTTAGAATTTATTACTTATAGCGTGATTCACAAGCGCGTCACCAACATAAAAAGTATTTGGAGCTTTTTGGTAAAACAAAAGATATGACCAGCCCGGTAACTCAACGTTTTGCTCATGATGCATCATTATTGGCCAATAGATGCTTGACCAACCACCGATAACAGACTTGTCGTAAAAACAGTTAAACACCCGGTAAAGGTGCATGTTTGTAGTGGCAATTTGAACTAATTTACCGGTTCTTTGAATGCTGCTAGTATCAACCAAACATACCAGAAAGTATTATTACCACTGCCTAAGGCTGTTCACAGGGGAATCATGGATATTACAAAAAGAACGTCCCCAAACACCGAAGTCCCTATGCGTCACCTGGAACCAAGAGCATCGAGGTCTTGTATTGGCCCTCACAATCTCTTGGCGCAAACCCAATTGAAAATTTTTGAGTTTCATTGAAGCTTAAACTTTGAGGGGGAAAAAACACTAACAGTCGCCGAGCTTACTCGCAATTAAAAGGCCATATGGATTTATCATCCCGTGAATACGTAGAAAAATTTGTTCAAAATATACCTAGAGGATGCCAGGCAACGGAGGGACTGGATACCTTATTTTAATGAAGCATTTTAGTACGTATGATTGATTAGATAGGTGATTTTTTATTTTGCAACGCTAGACTTAATTTTTTTTCGAAGTTATGCTGGTCACGCTCTTTTTTGATATACTGTACATTGAAATGCAAGTATTTGTGACTTCGTCATCAAGTTATGCAAATGGGTAGGGTCAGAGATTTGGTGCTGTAGCAAATATCGATGTCTACTTTTATGCGAGCAACGGCGTTGCTACATTTCGGTTTAAATATCGCTATCGTTCAGTAAGCAATTTAAAACTTACATATTTTCTCACAATCCAATTAATATCTTCCATCACAACGAACTCCATGTCGCTTTTAAAAATGCTGATTGCGTCCATATCTCTGTCCTTGTCATTTACTAGGTGCGAGAGCAGGTTAGATGTATAGTACGTGTATATTAAATATGCAAACATGAAGAAGGTAAAATAAGCTCCACGACGTGAGTACAGCACAGCATCTATTGGTGGTACTGAAAATACAATAGGTTGAATTAACTAAACGTAGAGAACCTACTCTACTGAAGTCGAGCAAGCTATACGTTCACGTAGGTACCTTCTTATTGAATACGTATTGTACCTATTCTTAAAACTTTTGAGGAAGTACCCTACCTGAAAGAATATCGAATTCAAAGAACCTAATCGTCCCAATACCTCGTCGAACTCGAGAAAGTTTTAAGAAAGAACACGTGCAAACTAAATTTGAGCAGTCGAATCATCATTGCAGCATGTCAACGATTGCACAAGCCAAGCTTCCAGGCTTACTACATCTCCGCTCGGTGGTATCCACTGGAGCTGAGCGGAGACAAATAACCACGTTCTATTGGTTGCTTAAAACACATCACTTTTCTTCTCGACTCGTCTCCGCTTTGGTGGAGTCCAGCCCTAGGTACTGCGAGCTAGCTCGCATGATCACCTTTTGTCTTGTGTATTATGTGACTACGCTGACGTCACAAATATTTTGGCATACTATACGAAAAACGGGAGACGATCACGCCCAATCAATTACCTCTAAATGCTGTTACCTCTGTAAATCACAGAAACGCCCAGCTTCTGCGATACAACAAAGTAGAGCATTATAGTATAGAGGTAATCGATTCGGTGTGACCGTCTTCCTTTTTTCGTAGTAAATGCATTGATATATTGACAACAATATCATCATCATCATCACCACTTAGGATATACTAACTATGCTGACAGTACGCCCCAATAACCATCAACAGCTCATAGCCAAAGCTGCTCTCCCATTGCAATCCGTTCAGGAGCCTGATCTCCAAACGTTTAAGGACATATAACATAACAGCACAGAAGACCGCCATACAGAATAGGCAGTTCCAAACGATGGTGGAGAATGGCTTGCTGTAGAACTGCTCGACTTGCACGCGGTTCTCGCCGGGGCGATAGATGGTGAAACCGAAACTAGAAAAAAACACGTATAATTATTAGGATACAGTTTTATTTTTCTGGCATTGGAAATAATTTATATATAATGTCTTTTACGTTTTCTATTACTTAAGGTAAGCGTGCGTTCTCAACGATTTTCTTTTTTTTTGGTTGACAGCCTAAATAAACTGTTAATATTGTACACCAATTACAGTATCCAGAGAGAGAGTTTTTTAAACTTGGGAAAAAACTGAAGATTGGAGCAAACTAATATATACTTACTCCCAATTGAACATGTGATGTAAAGGATAAGTCTGCTTCAAAAATAGAGATCTTAGACTCAATGGCCTAATGTAGATATCAATAGAAGAACTCTCGTGTTGATTCAATACTTCGGAGAATTCATAAGTTTCGTTGTCTATCACATATGTTACACTGAAAATTAAGAAAAAAAAAACCATGCAAGTATAAAATTATATCGCACGAGAACCTTTCACATGAACAATATGTTCCAACAGACCTAAGGAATATTTTTTGAAGCTATTGCTGTTACCTAAGAGAAGGTATCTCAGATTTCAGATCTACTAGCTGTTGCAAAGATAAAATTATAATAAAGTAAATAATTTGGTACGTATACGTAGAATAATTTCCATTAACTCTCATAATACAAAATAGTAGTGTTATTTATGTGAGATAGATGAACTATCATCACTAACAAACCAGAAGCCATAACATCAGAACATCAAACGCACATCGTTAACAATTATATTCCATTAGCATTCGAGATGGGTGTAAAAGCCTACAGTCGCTAGACAATGGATGGGAGATCTACTAGCTGTTCGAAAGATATAATTATAATCACCTAGATAATGTATTACATATACTTAGAATAGTTCCAGCCGTTCTTCAGCCGTGTGGTGCTTGTTTAGGATTTGCACCACCCCAACTCTTCCAGTGGGTATCGTAAGAGGCGACTAAGTGACATACACCAGGGGGGTCAGCAGCGCCTGTTGCAGAATAGATCTAAAACCGAACTGCGATGCGCGTGGGGCATTACCCACCATGAGATAAAAGCCAATATGGCGATTACCAGGGGGAGGCCTGCGTTCAGCGGTGGACCATTACATAGTTCCCGGTAAGATACTCTTATAATGCCTACAAAATAATAATGTCACCTAGTAGTAGTGTTACTTTCAATACTCTCGGTATTAAAAGTTTAACTACGGAGGCCATAACATCAGAGCACATCGTTACCAATTATATTACATGAAAAATCCGAGACAGACATAAGAGACTGTAAAAAGTGGAGTATACTCTTCGTGAATACAGCTGTTTTCGTCTTGGGCGTGCTTTTATCCTTCTCTCACTCAGGATTCTCCCTTGCTGCGCTCAGGGATGACTTCTACCTCTAGTATCCTGACTTTCTGTCGGAATTCAATCAGCTCCCATGACGTAAGTCATAGCTTAAATAATTCTAAGTGCTATTTGGTAGGTCCTTGATGGTATTTATGTACAAGGAAACTTAGTTGAAAGGAACTTACTTGAAGTGAAACATATCCTGTAGAAACAAAAGAACATTGCATACAAACATGGTCTGGTTCCATACAGTACTGTGATGGTGCATGCTTGTTTCAGTCTGATCCTCAGGCAGGCTGCAGTCCAACGAAGAGGATACCACGAATGTTTCGTTCATTTTGGTTTAAGCTACTAAAACAATTTGTCTGAACTGATGAACTTTTTGTTGAACTCACTGAAAAGCTGGTGAAAGGTAGGTAATATATGAATTCGTTTGACTTGAATCCTTTTTATTTAGGTCGTTTACTAAGTAATACCTCAAATTTTAATGAAAGTGTAATATGTTTTGGTATACTATGGTTTTTTGTTATAGTGCTTACCCGCACTATAACAAAAGTAGTCCGTAAGAGGTCCCAAAGATTTTCGGTTGAACCGACTAAGGGTTTCGTGGCTTAGTTGGTTAGAGCACACCGGTACTGAGGGTGGGGCGCGGGTTCGAGTCCCGCCGAAACCGATAATTTTTGGGAACTTATTTCATTTCTTATGTATACTATGACGAGATACTCTTCTATCTTAGTAAAACGACACGTTCTTCGGTCGCAAAATCGAAACAAGATTGTACATGCTTCTACACCACAACTTATTATAACAATCTTTATTATAAACACGTTTAAATTTTCTTTATAATGATAATAAACTAAAATGGATGTTAAACTTCAGTTCCTGTTACTTAAATGACGCAGTGGAAGTGAATATTATCGTAAGTATGATTAAGTAAAACAAAGTTAAATTTGTGAGTTTGTTTGTTATTGTGTATACGAGTCAGGTAACCACCGAAAAGAAAAAGATAATAAGTGGCGATGGAAATAACCAAACAAATATTTCTGATTCAATTTTTGAATGGGTTTCAGTTAAATGTCACCTGAAAATTAAATTACAAAGTAAAGATGATTAAGTGTTACAACAAAAATAAATTTATTAAAGGTAGTCACTATCAATTATTTCCAAAATATAAATAATTTTAACAAGCACAGATAAATAAAACTATTGGTCCATGGAACTAGATATAAATTATGTAAAAAGAAAATTATACCAATCTGTAAGGTTTTGTTGTCTTTCTGCTCATCCATACTCGATATCGTTTTGGTGGTAACTGACCTTTACTTTGAGAACTATGGGGCACATTCTGAAAATTATTTCATTAATCGGTAGCTAAGTAGTAAAATTAATACTGAGTACTTACTATTGCTGAGTCTACGTTAAATCTAGGTACTACGTAACCGAAACCAAGAGCAGAAGCTAGTCCCAAACAACGTATTAAAACTTCTGACACGCTACCCGTCACACGGTGTTTGTTTACTGTTATTATTTGAGCTTCAAAGTTCCTTTGCACATCATTATCTTGGGGCACATACTTACCTAACAATTTTAATAAAGTGTCGTTAATTCTACTGACGTAGTAATGGGCTGACTTATAACCTTTTCCACTCACTTATTTGCTATTTGGCACATGCACGACTGCGATGTTCCCTGGTTGTTGATAGGTGAAGTCTGAATAACAGAATGCAATACTTCATAGACAGGTTACTTTTTAAAAATAGAGATGTAAATTTTTCGACTTGAAAGATTGGAACTTACGAAGGTTTTGACTTTTATCCAGCCGACAAATTTTATGTATCGAAGATTATTACATGTTTATTTTTTACGAACCAAGTCTTGTTTTCTCCATACAAAAGTAAACACACTAGAGGTTAACAAAAATTCAAAACTACTTTCAAATTATAACAAGCGGATAAAAAACCAGCTGTAAGTCTCTTCACTAGTCTAAAAATGATACACGATGTACACAAGGAAGTATCTTTATACCCATTATTTTATGAGTAGGTAGGACCTTGTAGTAACCTTGGTAGTAAGTAACAAAAGGTCTAAAATAAACATCTACGTTTCCCATAATACCTCCATTCGCCTACAATTGTGACTCACATCCCTCAAAAGGGTTAAAATTGGGTCACTGCAAAAATATGGTCTTCGTTATCTCAAATAAACATACATCCACAAAACTTGCCTTGCGGGGAAATATGACTCCATTTCTATTATTTGTGTATACTTACTCAACCCACAGGGTATTCCTGTGAAATATATTTAACTATAAATACGTATATTATACAATTTACGTAGTACGTACCTACATTATAAGGATTTTCATCAAGAATTAGGTCCTATAAGTTCGTATCTACCATAACCAACGTGACGGACGTAGTTATATAGATTATGTTTATTGTCAAAAAGATTTTAAATTTTTGGTTAGCAGTAAGTATAAAATTACCAAGAACAAACAGGTAAACACTTTTATTATATTACAAAGAAAATAACAAAAACAGAATAAAATAATTACAACTAATATTTACACTTACATCTATTTTCTAAAAATCTAAGCCGTCACCAGAATGCGGAGTGCCCTGAATGCTGGCAGCATTGCCACGTTGAATGGCAATGCTAATTCGTTGACCAAAATAAAAGCCAGCATTCTGATCACATGTGGACTCTAGTAAGACTTTTGTAATATCTTTATATATTGCGTGTGCCCCAGGACCTACAGGACCTAGGGTTTCCACTACAAACGGCTCGAATAGGTAACCTCGTAAAGATTAGCGTATTTTCGTCGTTTGAGGGACTCCGCTGATGTTACTGCGGAGCCGGCCCTTACATGATGTCCCTGCAAGATGAGAAGGTGCTAGGGTATCTACACACGTGACATCCTAAACTAAAGGCCGATTCATCTACCAAGGAAACTATTAAACGGGTTAACTATAAAAAGTCGAATCGGTCCCACTTTTTTACTTATTTCGCTAAACGCAATAGCCTAGAGAAAGAAAGAACTATGCTAAATATTTTCCTCTTTTCACTAATAGAGACAATGTGGGTGTAATCCAAACATTATTTGTAAACAAGTATTAAAATGAAGAGAAATGTAAAGGTGCATTTTCGCTGCCTTTGTCTGTGCAACATTCGATTTTACCTGACTGACCATTCCTTATTTCGTGGAGCCACCAATGAGTGAGCATTAATTATTGTGATTTGTTTATTTGGGTTATTAATTGTGATTTGTTTATTTGCATTAATTGGGTTTAAAGCCAGAAGGTCGGAACGTATCTACGTAAACCTCTTCGTATAAATATCGAGTCGAACTTAAGTGGGTTTGAAAAAAATGAGAGCCTGTAAGATCTTAAGGTATGAATGTACAATCAATTATCTAATAAAATTAGCATAATGTATTTCAAAACAATCTTTCTAAACGATACACGTCTTAATAATCTTTGATAAAGACGAAGTTCAACATCAGTCACAGTGTTTTAGTTTCCATGTAAATTGGAAAATGGAGATACGTCCATTTCATTTTTAACCCTAAACCTGAAAGAGGAGACTCACTACGGACCACTATTTTGTTTAGTAAAGCGATGCTGGTGTTCATTATTTTCATTCATTTGCGTCGCAATTAGTGTGGATTCGCTGAATTAAAATTGTTGCCGACTGTTCTAGGTACCTAGGTCATATTAAAATAAGAACAACGTTGTGTTCCAGCATAAAATTGTAATCGTTCCCAAAAATATAGAACTTCCATTTTAATCTACACTTATATATTATAAAGAGGAAAGATTTCTATGTATTTTTGTATTTTTATGTAACGAATTAACTTAAAAACTACTGTACCGATTCCAAAAATTATTTCACCGCGCGCGCGTTGAGTTACTAAACATTATATAATAATAATAATAATCATTTATTTCAGACTATAGAACAGTTACAGATCTTATTTTAACTTATTCTACGGTCCATAGTAATATATACCTTAAAAACTAACATACATACAATATTAAAAACTAAAATTAAAGACGCGTTATTTGACGGCGGGCGGTGTCTCCTTGCAGGCGGCCAGTGAACCGTCGTTAATTAATATATATAAAAATATATATATTGATTAGAATACCTTGTTTCTTGCCAAATATCATGATTCTAGCTCAACAGGACGTAGGTACCCTATATGTTTTGGTATATGGCGAGAATACAAAAAAATTATGATTTTTTTGTGTTTAGACAGGCTTAATTACCATATTACAGTTTTCGGATTTTTCTCTTTACTTGTACTATAATACTCGTACCTTGCTTCTTGCTAAATTTCATGGTTCTAGGTCAACGGGAATACCCTCTAGGATTTGTGTGCATGTGATGATTCCCTTGGAAAATTCTAAAAAATTGGGCACAAACGGCTGTAAATTTTGATTGCGTTGACTTAGAAGTTTAATTTATATAGCTCCAAGAAGTTACGAACCTGAGAATATGATGTGAATTTCAACGCGTTTCTGAGAAAAAAGGGTTGACAGACGGACAGACGGACCACAAAGTGATCCTATAAGGGTACCTTTTTTCATAAAAATGATATCTGCAAAAAAATCGAAATCGGATGAATCCGTTTTAGAATTTGCTCGTAGGATCGAATTAACGTTTTAGTATCAGAAATCCGATTTCTTATTCAGTCTGGAAAAAAAACTACAATAAACTGTAATACAATAAATAGCTCAAAAGTCTGGTTCACTAGTAGGTACAACTGGATGACTAGGTCTTCAAAGGCTCAGAAGGACCTGTCTTCTGTATTGACGATAGCGACGACGCTAGCAAAATTTTCATATAACATGTTACTTACCGCATGTTAAACATTTATCAAAAAAATATAAAAACAAATTAGAACTAGTATTTACGATTGAAACAACTGAGCTAGCTGCGGACTGTTGCAAACAATCTACAGGTAACTTAACTGAACCATAACATTACCAGTCGGAAGCGTCCCCAAGACGCTGGCTGCATTGCCCTGCTAGCTGTATGGCAATGCTGATGCGCTGTGTCAGGTACTCACCAGCTCTCGGGCCACGCGTCCCTTCGATCAGACGCTCAGATATTTTTTAAAATCTGATAACCTTGGTACCCCACCACTGACATTGGGCCTCGACTTACCGTACTATTTTAAATTGAAGAATAACACAATAATTTGCTAACACAAAAATAACACAAAAAATTCAGATGCACAACACACGCATGACTAAAAACACATGCTGAACAAAGATTATATAATCACTGCTAGTGAATTATTAAGCTTTATAAAATAAGATTTCAAAGAACTCAAAGAAGTCATAAAAGCAAATTTTTAAAGAAGTGTTTTACTGAAGAAAAATTTACTTTGAAAGTATTTGAAAGTGTTCCTTTTCAGAACTTTAAACTCTAGCAAACAAAAACAAATTGTTAATTTACGAAATTTCGCAATTAAAATTAAATGTATTTTGAAAGAGTTACTTTTCAAAACTCTTAACAAAAACAAATTATTTGTTTACGAAATTTCGCAATAACAATATATACATACACACATATTTATTGGGTTTGTCCATTTGAAGAGCTTTTGTTATTTAAATACGTTTTTGTAATTTTTGTCTATTATGTGCTACTGTTATTTTTTTTTCATAGCAACCAAAGCTTTAGCGAAACCTTGTGTTATAAATAAGCTGGATTTCCACGTTGACTTTGTGATAGGGATAAAGGAGAGCTTAACATTCGTTAATTGGATTATGACATTTTAAACTGAAAGCTTTTAGAATATTTTTGACTGAAACGAGTTAAATCCCTTAAACTAACGAAGGCTTTGTTTCAATTTAGTTAGGAACCCCAATGTCAAATGGCTCGTTATTTTATGTAACAATGTAACGTTAAATGAAGCTTTAACTTTAGAACCAACAATTCTAATGTTGCTGCAGTGAGTGGCTACTTAGATGCCAATTTTTAGGTTAACTCAGATTTTGATGATGAGATGAGACAAGTTTTTATCTTTGGTTAGGTACCTATTCCCATATACTTTTCCCGAGAGCTGGTATCTGACGCAGGGCATCAGCATTGCCATACAGCGGGTCAATGCAGCCAGCGTCTTGGACACGCTTCCGACTGGTATTGATATGGATCAGTTGAGCTACCTGTTGATTGTTTGCAACAGTCTGCAGTTAGCTCAATTGTTTCAATTGTAAATACTAGTTTTAATTTAATTCTATTATTTGATTGTAATTTTCTTTGACAATAAAGATTCTTTATAAGTTATCTTTTATTCCTCGTGATTTTCAAGACAATTTACATATTTTATGTAGATTACTTGATAAGTTTAGAATATCAGAAAACTGTCCGAAAATAATTATATCTTTATTATTTTTCTTGACAGACCCGTCTAGAACTTTGTAACATTCGGATTATAAACACTGCGGTTCCAGTTTGGCACGCAATTCTGATAAAAAAATATACATTAACATAGATCCTTACCTACCTTAATCCAAGTCAACATAGAACAATGTTTTCTTGTATTAAAACGTTCTTATGTTTTTATTATCCCATAGGAACCAATTTATGGGATAAAAATTAAGTTATTCCAGAGGTATGAGTCCGGTTGACAATAACATCGCGACGTGATCGTCACGTCTCCTTTTCTATACTTATATACATACATCGATGCTAAGTTTTAGTCTAACTCGGTCCGTAGTTTTGACGGCAAGAAGCAACAAAAACTTTTATTTATAATACTAGTGGGCCTTCTATAGGCGGCCTCAGGATAGAGGCTTCTCTCATCAGAGGCGAATAAGTTTAAATATAGAGGCAGTAGAAAGGGATCAAAATGGTGACACATTGATTCGTTATCGCCGTGTCTAATTACACTCCGCTAACCGCTTCTTTACAAGGCCGCGGCATTGAATATGTAATAAAAATATTTATAAAAGTACCTCTGTAACATCACAGGAAGATTATTTTTTCCACAATAAGAGGATTAACAACGCTCGATATAAAGCAACGGGCTTACCATATCGGTTAGTGGTAAATATAGTAAGCCGACTTCTTTATATTAATGCGTCGTCGCTGCTACTTTAGCCATTAAGTTTTGTAAACAATAAATCTAAATTTCAAGTAGATATTCTAAATTTCAGTAAACAGTTCCAATGCCAACATTTTCATAAATTAACAACAAGAGTGATCGTAGGTTATGTACGAGCTTGTTTACAAAAATTGTTGACTTGTGTTTCATTGGATACCTACATAGATACAATGTCCTCTTTACATGCTCCTCGTTGCACTGGCGTAGTAGTGACGTAACAGATCCATGTAGGTAGCTTTATTCAGAAAGTGCAGACGGTATCAACTGCTGCCCCACTGATACAAGTTGCTACGACGTAGCAGTTCAGTGTTCTAATTGCATGCTCTTTGTTGCCGCGGCGTAGCAGTGATATAGCTGATCACGTTAGCAGCTTTATTTAGAAAGTGCTATTACTACAAGCTGCTACGACGTAGCGGTTGCGTAGCCAGCTACAGTGTTCTAATTGCATGCTCTTCGTAGCCGTGGCGTAGCAGTGATATAACTGATCACGCTAGCAGCTTTATTTAGAAAGTGCTATTACTACAAGCTGCTACGACGTAGCGGTTCCGTAGCCAGCTACAGTGTTCTAATTGCATGCTCTTCGTAGCCGTGGCGTAGCAGTGATATAACTGATCACGCTAGCAGCTTTATTTAGAAAGTGCTATTACTACAAGCTGCTACGACGTAGTGATTCCGTAGCCAGCTACAGTATTTTAATTGCATGCTCTTCGTAGCCTTGACGGTGCACATCAACTTTCACGCCACCTTATACAAGCTGCTACGACGTAGCGGTATCGTAGCACAGAATAACGATGTTATTGTTTGAAAGTACTTCGTAGCTATAGTCGTTCATTATGCGCTTTTCGTAGCAGTGAAAAAAAAGGTTCTATATAAGCAGTTATAGTTTATAGGTACTATGCCACTAGTACGTTGTAAATTTGCAATGGAATACTCTATTTCGTCTAGTCTCTCACTACCATAAATAACTGCAGCTGGTGACGCTTTAGCGAGAGCCATCCTTTCCAAGCAAGAAAATCACTTGTCTCTAGCCACAGACAGCGTAGTACTGACTAGTCTACCCTCAAAGCGATATTACGAAACTAATTAAAAACGTATTCAAGGACGGATTTTGTCAGTCTCAAATCTACTCTTGAATCTTTTAGTAGCCTTTTTGTAAGATATTTTATGAAAATGTATTTAGGTTAGTTTTACTTCAAAAGTAGGTGAAAGTTTTGCATAATTATGCTTTATTGCATACATTTCGCTTGAAGGTAGAAAACAAGTTTTGAATTACATAAATAGTAAACACGCCCGAAAGAGGCATAAAATTGTTATGAATAACTCGTATGGAATGCTAGTAAAATGTTTACATGGTTATTTACTTTTAATAGGTTGTCACGAGTTCACAGCGTTATATTTAAATTTGTCAATATCGCAAGTAAAACCACCGGTAAAGAGCTAGTAAAAAAACACGTGAGTCGTCTCGTAACCACCCTTAAAAGAAAAAACTTGCAAAATGAGTTCCGAAACTTTCAAAACCCGAATTTTCTTAAGAAAGAACTTTGCAAAGGCTGTGCAACCTTTGAAAGTTCCTTTTGTAAATGTTTCCCAACAGGTGAAAAGTTCTTTCGGTGGATCAGATATAAAGCTGCACACTCCAGAGGGATCTCAGTTTGGCGCGCGCATTCATGGGAGATGAACGTCCCGTTTCGCGGAAAATTGCGGAAAATTTCACGATGCTAGAGTTTCAGATTCAGTCTTAGTAACTTTTTAGTGTTGCGCTTTTGTTTAGAATCAGCTGAGATGATGTGTGCGTGTTTTTGTGTGGTACGTATTTGTTTTTACTATTCTTTTTTTTACAAATTTGCGTTACCAGTTTTCAAGTGTTTATATTTAGGCCCTTATGATATACTTCCTCCTTAAATTAAAGTTACTTTAACATTAAAAACATATTCATTCGTATAGAAAAAATCCTGTAAGACTTTCATATAAGGGCGTTGTTAGGCGTTTAGAAATAGTTTGGTATAATGTTTAAAATGAACTAGTTTCTATCACTAACCAACTATAAAACAATACATATGTATGTGTGTATATGCAACACATTACAAAACTAAATTGGATCGAGCGTCGGGTTGTGAGACAATGACCAATGACTGTGGTGTAATGTAAGAGGGATCCGTTGTCCTAGTTCGATCGTACACAGGCCGTTGTACAACCTTGTAAAGGTTATACAGGTTGACTTCATGGCATAGGAGTGTATAAAAAATCTTAGACTAGTATAATTATAGAAAAGTCGTGTAAGACGTCATGACACTGATTAGGTAATGTTACTTCGTAACAGATACCTTATTTACGTACTCGTTTTCACCAATCAGCTTTCAGCTACTTACATGCGGTAATAATGTAACTATGGCTTCAATTTATGAGAAAACAAAATCTACTGATTTTTTTATTAGGATTATTCATCGGGAATTCTATTTGATAATTTATTTAAAGTGAAAGAAAAAGTTTAATTTTTACAATTTAGTATAGTTGAAATTTTTCCGCTACCAAACATCTATGTGAAAATTCAATTAAAATTTCGTACATCAGAGCCCCAGTTGCCGAGAAACGAAGCTTGGATTATAATCTAACACCCATCTTAAAAAGACACCGTGTATAGGTTGGGCCAAGCCCTTGGAACCGCGTAGTTCGAAATTACCGTATCGTAAAGTACCGTTTGTTTATTTCCTGGAGTAAACAAGACTGAGTTAGTAGCTTAGTAGAATAATTTAAATGTACCCACATTTAAATTATTCTCTACATAGAGTTTTAACGATATGTTAACCTATAAACTTTTATAATCTTATTAACTTCTGCCCGCTTAGAAAGCGTTTTCTGAAGATAAAAATAACAAAATTAAAGGCTACTTTTTATTCCAAAATTCAGTTCCCACCTGTAATAACCATTAGTTAGAGAGGGGACACTAACGCCCATATAATGAAAGCTTGCTCAGTCATCGATCTATAATTGAGTAACGATTTGTACTACAGAAAAAAAAACAGTTCCCACCTGTAATAACCATTAGTTAGACAAGGGATACTAAGGCCCGTGTTATGAAAGCTTGCTCAGTCATCAAAAAAAAAGCATAGATTGCTTGAGTAACGCTTGTACTACAGAAAATCGTTACTCAAGTATAGATCGATGACTGACAAGCTTTCTAATACGGGCCTAAATAAGGTAAAATCTTACATTTTCATAGAAACAACGCGTGCACAGCCGTGGATAGGAACTAGTCGTAGTACAAATACAAATAAAGGTAGAACTCGCAAAGCTATTACCTTAAGGATGACGTAGTTCTTAACATCAACAATTTAGTAGGCATAGAGAAGGGCCTACTTCAAAGTTCGTAGGCTTAATCGGTGGAATGATCCTATGGAGAAGGTAATATTTATTTATTACCTCCGAATGAAAACAACATCTCAACTAAGGAAAAAGAACACCTACGCTAGACTATCAAACAGTCATGTCACTTGTAATGCTTGATTAATGGAAGACCCGGTGTTATGAAGGTGTTTTATACTATTTTTTCTCCTAATATGGAGTTGTTGTGAATTTGTTATTATGTTTTGAATTTCTATGTATATGTTTTAATAAATAACAGGTATTTTGAGAGTCCAAGGCACTTTTCGTCAAAGTTAGACGCCTGAAGTCTTGTACATAATTTTTTATTGATATTTGTACGCTTCAAGCTGAAGACAGGGCGCTATGGCGCTCATTAGGGGAATCCATATGTCCAGCAGTGGACTGATATAGGCTGATGATGATGATGATTTGTTAATACGAGATCAAATTCTCATGCTGACTGTACATAAATCCACGATGGAGGAACCGATGACGAATTTACCCATAAAAAATAATATTTTATGCGACGGTGACAAATTTACCCTCCAAGTATGGAACTTAAAAGTAGCACAAAAAATGGACCGATGACGAATTTACCCTAACCCATCATTGAGCCCGTCCGTTGTTATTATAAGATCGAATAGACATTAGGATTTTGTCAATTTTCAGGCAAATTCTCTTGTTTTTGTGTGAAAATTTTGTTTTTTACCCACATTTGCTACCAGTGTTTTCTTTTTTCGAAATCGCAGCGCATAGTGAATGTAATATTATTTGGACTCTGCCCGTCTGTTACCATTTCACGCCTAAACGTGAACGGATCTCAATGAAATTTTGGAATTTTGGCAAAGATGTAGATGGTATCCCGGGGATAGACATAGGCTACTTTTAATCCCGGAAAATCACGTGCGAAGCTGCAGGCAGAAGCTAGTACACATTGTGCGCCGGACTTTGGGGCGAAATCCTAAAACCCCGTAACATTTCTTCATCTTCTCGTCTCTACAAACAGCATTAAATAATAATTAGCTCGAGACGGGAGACTGACGTGACTGACGTCTTAAATTAAACATGCCTGATATGTGTAGTGGAGACAAAGTTTATATGTATTCTACAAGGTGAAACAAAACACGGAATAATTGTCATACGATAGTTATTATAATATTCGAAGTATTCCCATTAGAGCACCGATTTTAGGAGCACCTATTTAGGAGCACCGATTTTTCGTTTTAAGTTTTTGCTGTCATCAAGAAATTAGGCAATGATTTTATCCTTATCTGTTAAAATGTTTAATTTTTAGGGTTCCGTACCCAAAGGGTAAAACGGGACCCTATTACTAAGACTCCGATGTCCGTCTGTCTGTCCGTCCGACGAATACTAATAAACAGAATAAAATAAATATTGTGATTTTTTTGCTCGTTTTTGCTCGATATAGATAACGGCAACAGATAGACGCTTGAAATATTCACAGAATATGTAGTAATAAATTCACTTTTAAAATAAAAAAACAAAAGTACCTTACATTTAAGGTGATAAAACGTACAGGGTGGCGTAGGTCTCCTCGTCTATAAGACATCTCTAACAATGTCCAAGAAATCTCCAGTGTGTCGACCAGGGTAGCGTACCTGATCCTTCGGCTATCCAACGGTAGCATGAACGTTATTCAGGTTTACGCACCGACCTCGGCACACTCGGATGATAAAATGGAGGATATGTAAGAAGAAATATCCAAAGCCTTGCATAACACAGGCCCGCATAGTTATGGAGCTAGGATTCACAAGGGGCAAATGTTTATCAAATTCCTTGAGAAAGAAGGGCTGTTTTTACAATTATTTGTTTGTACGATTGTTTTTGAGGTTGTATGGGGTAATCTCTGGAACTTCTGAACCGATTTTGAAAATTCTTTTACCGATAGAAAGCCTAACTGTTAGTGAGTGGCATAGGCTATATTACATTATATATATTAAACTACCCTTGCAAGGCCGGGGCGAGCCGCTAGTTTACAATAAAATGGGTCTGTTAAACGGACTGCTGTGTGAACCTTACCGTACCTAAGCGTAGATAACGATTTATGTCGGTAAGTAATAGCGTATTTGGTGGTAGGTATGTTTAGGTGATTTCCATAGGAAACAGTTTTACACTCGATCAAATTCCAATCTACATCTCACCAACGGTTCCAAACTTGAACAAATTCGAGTAAAAAGTTTATTCCATTCAGTTTCATTAAAATCCACCCAAATTCGTACTGCCTTCGGCCGCGTATGATACCAGAGTTTGGTAACCAGTATCATACGAAGAAAAAATGATCGTCATAGGATACCAATGAAGGTGTCCAATGAAGACGATTTTTAACTTTTCTGATACCGAGTATCAACTCAGGAAAATATCAAATAATTACAAGGGAGTACTTAACATTTCCTCGCATGTAACTGATAAGCATGCCATGTGCATTGATATATCACCTCTTTTGATATCAATGCACTGGCACTCGAGTGCCAAATTCTACAAAATAGGTTAGCATTGAAATTCATATTGAGACTATTTTCAACGCTGGCTTTGTTTCAACCTTGAGTTCAGTAACAGTTGAGGTGCTCTTCACACTATTACACTACACACTACTATTATACACTAGCAGCGCCTTGCGGTTTCACCCGCGTAGTTCCCGTTCCCGTGGGAATTCCGAGATAAAAAGTAGCCTATGTTCTATTCCAGACTATAATCTATCTCTGTGCCAAATTTCATCCAGATCCGTTTTGCCGTTCTGGCGTGATAAAGGAACAAACATCCATCCATCTATCTATCCATCCATCCATCCATCCATCTAAACTTTCACGTTTATAATATTAGTGAGATTATATAGTGAGAAGTGAGATAGTGAGATTTGAAAATTTGGGTAGATGGATGGATGGGATGGGTGTATATTTGTTACTTCTTCACGTCGAAACAACGGAACGGATCAGGTAGAAATTTAGCATTTATATAGGTCTAGACCTAGAATAACACATGCGCTACTATTTTTCCCATAAATCAGTTCCCGTGGGATATAAATAACCTATAAACATTTCCATAGATAAAATGCGTGCGAAGTCACAGGCAGAACAATATAAACGTGTATTTTTGTGCACTTGACTGTAACTTCTACTACTTACCATAACAGAAACTTACGTCGTTAAACCACTAAACTGACTTCAAGAATATTTTATTCGAAAAATATGCTAATAATATGAAGAATCCGCGTCTTTTACTACCAAATGGACTGTGAATTACGGACGGTAAAGATACCTTGTTATTCTCAAAAATCCTTGCTTCGAATACAACCAATAAATCAGCAATAAGCAATCTTTTCTTATGTCCATTAAGTACCTATTTAGGCTATTTATAACCTATTTAGGTATTCCATAAAGTACCTAAATAGGTATACTGTATAGAATACCTCTCTTACACAAGAAAAGGTTGCTTATTCTTGCTTACTCAACGCGCCCCTCTGTCAGTTGATCGAATAAAGTCATCCCAAATCGGGAAGCAATTTATCTCGTTTATGCAGCCAGTTAACGTTTACACGTAGGTTATCAATACGAAGAATTCCCTATTAGCCCTTACGTATAAAATGATTGGAATTGATTAATGATGCTAGGTTAATATCGCGATTGAAGCGATTGAAAGACCATCGTCGATTGAATAAATGTTTTCATTGAGAAATGAGTTCTCTGATGAGTATCTAAATGCCTAATGCCTGAAGCTCAAGAATAATTGAGTTTATTTGTGCCTTCAGCTATGAATGAATCACTTAGGACCCTATCCCAATGGGACACCATGGTGGCGCCACCGACGCCAACCAAACGTGTACAGTTGTATTGAGGGTAAACATACCTACTCACCTGGTATCAGCCTGGTTGCTCAACCAAATTTGTTGTCGGCAACCAAATCACCCGCCTGGTGGCGCAACCTTTAATGCCTTAAGTTATAGCCATAACTTTTGAGTTGTTTTAGCGTTGTATTCGGCCCTAAGATTCGGTCAAACATAATCACGGAACAAACTTTCGCCTCTTTAATGTAAGAAGGATTTATAACTTACCAGCAGCTGTTCCTCGCGGTTTGACCCGCATTAAATTCGAATTTCACATTTGTAGGGGGATAAAAGGTCTCTTTTCCCGTAAATCTCCCATGGGAATTTGATATTTTACCAGGACAAAAAGTATATGTTACTTACTCTCCATCCTTTTAACTTACTCTAAGCCAAAAATCAAGTTGATTGGTTGTTTAATTTGGGCGTGAAGGAAGGACAAACAAACAAATACAACTTTAACATTTACGTATAATATTAGTTAGGATGATATTTTTTTTTATTGATCAGACTATACGTATAACGTATAGTCTAGATTTGGTCAACAACAGTAATTTGATGTTTTGGTTTAAAAAAAAACTAAAACTTTAAAGTAACCTCAATATTTTTCGGTAGATAGCAAAATGTATCTAGTCCTCGTCTTTAGATTAACTCTCTTCTATGGGGCCTCTGTGCTGTTGACTTCGGCCTTACTCATGCCTCCCAAAGGACCGGGTCACCGAGATCATGGAAATGAGAAACACATAATAATTATAACATTTTATTTCAATATACCTATATTGAAATTCATGTATTGATGTTTTAGATACATACGTTTAACGGGACACATATAAAATCCTCGTGTATCTTACTTTTATGGGACCGCAATATTTTATACAATCTGGTCTAATGGTTTCCATGGCATGGCATAAAATTCTGAACTTCAGAGCAAGGCGGGTGAAAATTCCTTGAAATTAGCGAATTTAGTTTTTTTTTCCGAACAGTGAGAAAGGCCCTATATGGGCCGACAATATTCTATGCAAAAAATTAAAACAAGAAAATGGCTGCACCGTTTTGACATAAATGAAACCCCCGCATTCCATTAAATAAAGTATTTTTATGTTAATTTACGTTTCTCCTTGATTATGAATATTTAATAATTATTATTATGTATTATGTTGTATACACCCCTGCCTTTTTTAAATTTTCAAATTTCTTTCCATCCAAAGGTTGCCTGGAAGAAATCGCTGCTAAGCGATAAGGCCGCCCATTGTACGTTACGTATGTTTAATGTTTATATCTGTTTCTTTTAGTTTTATTTTGTGGTGTACAATAAAGAATTTTGTATTGTATTGTATTGTAAATATGGACATTCCTTTTGAGAATGAATAGATACTTATTTACCTACTTTCGAATATTTCTTATCGAACCCTGTAAGCAAAGCACTTGAGGTCTCTTATCCCTTTCAGCCTCTTGAACGGCAACTGCCTGAGTTCGAGTAAGGCAATTATTACTACTTACTACGTAAGCTCCTGGAAAATCCCTTTTTCTTGAGGCTATTTTGTAAAATAAGATCTTTTAAGATCTAAATTTAGACGATACGCAACATAACTTTTCTTTAACGTAGCAATGCCAGCATTCAGGGTACTCTGGCCTTTTTTGTTTTTGTTTAGTAAATTGATATTAGTGTACTCTTGTACTCTATTTTGACGACCGATGTGGCGCGGTGGGCGAAGGTCTGCCTGCGACGCAGGAGGTTGCGGGTTCGATTCCCGCCTCGGGATAAATGTGTGTACGATCTGCAGACGATTTGTTCAGGGTTTTGTGGTCGGTCGTTTTCTATGTATAATAAAAAATATCTATCTATGTATTGTATTGTATTATGTATATCAGTTATCTAGTACCCATAACACAAGCTCTGCTTAGCTTGGGGCTAAATAATGCTGTGTCAATTGTCCAGCAATATTTTTTTATTAAATATTGTTAAGTATTTTTGAGGTGATGATAGGTGGACCCAAATAGCAACTGATTGGTGGCCAATTATAGGCAAAAGAAACGTCGGACGCCCAGTTACAAGGTGGGTCGATGACATAGTACGTGCCGGGGGGCGTCAATGGAGGCGGTTAGCACAGGGCCGTGGTGGATGGCACAAACTTCGGGAGGCCTATACCCAGCAGTGGGTAAAATCCGGCTGCGGATGATGATGATGATGAAGTATTTTGAACTCTCCGTCACGCGGCGCACAAGTCTTCAGTGAACCCGCGCGGGCCTAACTACTACTACTTTTAAAGTATAAAAGGCGAAACTCCCGAAAGCTGTCAAGTTTATATTATAACACACCTCCCTGAATTCGTTTGCTACCACAATTTACCATAATTTCGAGTTCGAGGGCAAAAACTCCATCCAAGTGAACCTTTGCTCGAACTGTCTTGAAAGATAAGCGCTGTCATAAACAGAACGTTAATGTTTTTCAAGAAAACACAATGCCTTCAGCTTCAGCTGAGCTATGAATAAATAACATTGCAACTCTTTAGGTTATAAATACGTACTTTGGTTCATTTTTAAGGTTCCGTACACAAAAGGTGAAAACGGGACCCTATTACTAAGCCTGTCTGTCCGTCTGTCCGTCAGCGGGCGGTATCTCATTAACCGTAAAAGGCAGACAGTTGAAATTTTCACAGATTAAGAATTTCTCCATACAAAAAACTTATTAATTTTTTGGCTATTTTTGCTCTACTTTTATCGAGGCAGTATCTCTTTGTAGATGAACTTCAACAGCCTATATTAGTCCACTGCTGGATGCCTTCCCCTGATAAGCACTTTAGTGGCTTTTATCTCATGGCCTATAATCCCCACGCTAGGCAAGCGGGTTGGAAGGTCGCTTTTTCGCAAAAAAATGAAGTATTGTTTAATTTAATTATGTGATCGCATCATGTTTAACAATATATACAACTTTAGGACGCAGCTTTCCGCACGTTTTTTCCGGGATAAAATACAGAGTCCTATATAACCATTGAATTGGATGCAGAAGTAATAATCATCCATCGCATTTCTTATTCTAATTAAATTTAATAAATTTAATTTAAGGTTTGCTTACGGATCCCTAAAATTGCTTTAAAATTGGCCACAAGATTTTCTGCCAATAATATTATCAAGTTTCCTGAGGGAAATAAATAGGCCTAGACATAACTTATGTATATCTATATTTTATCTATATATGTGTATATCTACCTACGTCACTGGTAGCTCAAGTTTCTATACCTACTCCGATTTAGAATCCTAGATATTTTATGTCAACAAAGACATTTGTGAATGAAAATTTAACAAAAACTAATAACAATAAAAACTGATAACAGAAAACAACAAGGTAAAGTGACGTTATCACTAAAAACTAAAACATAAACTTCGACAACGGTTAATCTCACATGTGCAGCGAAAAATGTTAAAATTTGAATGCGAAAACGAACGAGGGAACAATTAAATGATGAATGAAAGCTTTCAAAACGAAAAACTGTATCGAGCTGTGCTTCGGTGATACCACCGTCGTTAAATATTTTCCACCAATATTCCTTGGTTTTTGTTACCACTTTGTATACAAAAAATATCCAGGGTTTTGAATTGGGGTATAGATCAATAGTTCACATACATAAAAACTCTAGTATGTTTGTCGATTTTCTCATAAAACACAACATATGTCGAGTCTTATGAGGCTATGAATGTTCTTATAATCTGATTGATGATAAAATTGCCATAAACTTGAGTGAATGGACCACATCGATCGATGACAATAAATAGGCGAGAAACGTGTCAAGTGAAGGTCGCGGGTTCAAACCCCGTGGAAATAGTTGTTTTTTAGATATCATTTAATTTTTTATAGATTACGCTGATTGCGAGGGCTTACGCACTATAGTAACAAAAACCTGACTGTGTAAATTGGTTTAAAGTCGGGAAAAATAGGTAAATAAAGGTGTAAATAGAAAATACCCCTAAATAGTTATTATAATCTGGTGCGTTATTATAACTTGGTCGATAGTACATGCGCTTGTACTAACCGTGATAAAATAAATGTTAACAAACCAACCACAAACCACAAATACGAATCAGTGCCACGGTGAAACTTAAAACCTAGCTGAACCTAGGTTTAGAACGTATAGTTAGCTAGCTCACGTTTAGCTTTACTTCAAGGAGAACCAAATTAATAATAATGATAATGAATAATGCTGGACAATTCACACAGCATTATCTAGCCCCAAGCTAAGCAGAGCTTGTGTTATGGGTACTAGATAACTGATATACATAATACAATACAATACATAGATAGATATTTATGTATATTTATTATTTAAGACGGTCTAGTTAAATACAAACAAAAGTCCGTCCAGTTACCGTAGTTTTCGCATACGTGTAGGTACCACACGTAAGTGAAAACTACGGTGACGGGCGGGCGGCATAACGACCCTAAGCGTTTAGTTAAGAAGATAGCATCTTACACGTCTTAGGTCCAGTTTCACCGTTGCAATTGAACGCGGTTAATATAAGATAAACTCAGTTTAGTGCTTTATACGGGTAAACGCATTTTACTGACATAAAGTTAATCCGGTGCAAGCGCCGATGTCACACAATAGGAAACTGAGATTTTAACTCGATCAAGCTGAACTTAGTTTTATTGATCTAAGATCAACAACCGGTGAAATTGGACCTTATTATGTTACACTTACGTCATAACTTATAAAGTCCTTTCTTTTTTCCAGATATAATAGAGCAAGTGTGGACATGTCGTGTCGCGTGTGATGATGACGTCATACCCTGATCCCTTTAACGAAACGGTGATAACGGCAAACGAGGAGGAATTCCCCCTGTTGATGCCCCGCTGGGGGTATGTAGCGTCGGCCTTCGCGTTGTTCCTCATCGGATTCTTCGGGTTCTTCCTCAATTTGATGGTCATACTGCTTATGTTCAAGGATCGTCAAGTAAGTGAAGTTTCATTTTGCTGCATTTCATGTCACTATGTATGCAATTATTATTTTCATATCGGTTAACCGATTGATTACTTTGTTAACCATTCTTGATTAACCTGTCCAATCTTAATGTGGATGGGTGGGTATGCACCTCCTACCTACTCCTTTCCAAGTTGGTATATATATAATTATATCCTCTAATAATGTCAGCTTGTATTGTGTATAACATTTTTGTTCTGTGCTGTAACCGAGTTTATCAATAAATGCTTCTCTATAACTCTTTCTATCTCTAATGTTATTTTTACGTTTTATATGGAGAATGATCTTTACGTAGTTCCACGTTTTTTACCAGGAGTTTACTGTTTATCCCATTAAACTTAAAAACAGCGATAATATAAAGGAGTTCGAAGTCGGGTTATCCTTTGTAAAAACTTGAAAATCATGTGCATAGTCCGTTCACATGTGAACAGATGACAAGCCTTGGTTTTTCATACATAGCCAACCTGTGAACTGACCATTCCATCCCTGTCCATTCCAAACCAAAGAAGCTATGTAGGTACCTATCTATCATGTAGTTTTTCGTGGAAAACCGCTCTCAAAATTCAAGTCAGATTGACGTAGCAACGTTAAAAAGTACTCTCTGTCTACATTATTCGAGTTCATAATTGCGTTTCATAAACTTAATTTCCTTGATGTTCCTTTAAAGTGCTGCTTAAAGGCCGTGAAACTACGCAAAATATATAATTACTAATTAGTGTCCGACCGAACTAGGATTTTCAGCCGAAACCGAAACTTTTTAACATAATTACATCGTGAAATCTCGTGATATTTTGCCCCAAGCATGCTCTTTTGCATAATGTACGTTTAAAGAGTCCATCTGTGATATCATAGCTCCCAGGCGGATGAACCAATTTTGGGATTCCGTTGTCTAAGTAACCCTTTGATTTCGCTATGTCCGTCTGTCTATATGTCCACGGTTTAGCTACGCAGAGACTAGTTAGTCAATTTAATGACAAATTTATTTCTCAAAACCTTTTTGATTGAGGTAAACATGTAGAAGGAAGATGTAGGCCTAATTTTACTATATTATTATAATTTTTTTTTCATTTATTTATGTTTCACAGTAAGTAGGTATTTTTTTAACTTAAAGCTAACTTAAACCGTAATTCGGTTTGTCCGTAAGCCCCTTAGTCTCTATGATATACCTAATAAAAATGTAATAGTATGTACCTACAAAGCTATTTATGTAAAATACAGTCTACTCGTACATAGTAAATGTAAAAACGTATGCTAGGTAACATCTGTGAATCAAGCAGGCCACACCCTGCAAGTGCAAGCGGGGTAGGTACAATGATCGGCTGCCCGCTGCAAAAAAAAAAACGAAGTTTCGTAAATTCGTACTAGTCAACGCTATCTATAATGCAGCAAAATCGTTACGTGTCGCTAAATCTCTTAACGTCGGCAAAGTGGCTCTTTGTCGATTGTTTGTTCTCTCGCCCGTATGATTTCGCCCTTTGTGATCACTAATGTTATAGACCACGGGATCCACAGCGATTGCACCTTCAGCCAGATTACTGTACAGGGTGATCTAGGCTGGTTTAGGTGGACGTCGGGAAATCTACCAAGTCCGTTTACTTAATCACGTCGTTATTTGAGTTCCCCAGACAGTTAATGTTAAAATCAATCAACCACACCTTCAATGCCTAGTTCGCTGATTTTATTGAGCAAAACCTCAAAATTATAAATAATTTCATTAGTTGAAATTAAATTTGCTCTGTACAACATAAAGGTCATGGGTATTTCTGTCTGTTAGTGTTTTTTTGTTTGAAAGGTGTCAGCCGACTTTGTGATCATTTTTGGATACTTAAAAAAAGAACAATCAATCAAATTCTGGCTTTATTTCATACTTGCCCTTTTCACTAGAATTGGTTGTGAGTAGGTACCTATATAACAAACTATCCATCTCTAAAAACAGTGTTTTATTATGAGTTCTCGCGAAAATAACCTTAGAATATACTATCCATCTCTATTGATTTTTACGACGGCATCATGGCATGGCAGGTTCACCCAAGGGATCAGGGATACCTAAGGGTTTATTTACTAGTGCAAGGCTTATTTAAAACACGCATTTGAAGCGCACTAAAACATAGTTCAGTTTCGTTCAATGAAAACGACTTCTGCGCCCTCCAAAAGTCCGGTAACGCTGTCATGGCCTTTTGCGGTCAACAGCATAATATTAGTCCTAAGGTTTTTGTTTTATTGTGCGTAAGCCCACGCACTCTGGGCAATCTCTGAGAATTATTTATTTATTTTCTTAGCATATTAGTCCATCCGGAAAAAAAACGTGCCTGATCTATGCCGTGTCATGCCAAGCCAACGCTGTCATGCCTAGCTCAAAGTAAAGAAGGATTTGTTTAGATACTAGATACGTGATCTAGTACCTAGTACTTGAAGCGCACTTAAAGTGTAGACTATTGTCGTGTCTTAATGCTATTATGCCAGTCTCAATGTCCCCATAAGGGTTTATTTGCACAGTGCAAGGGTTGATCCAAGCACGTACTCTTATTTATTTTATGACTCAGAATCCACTCAATGTCGTCGCTGTTAGTTCAATAGTGAAATTGTAAGCAGATATCTAGTTTCTATTCAAACGAGCTCTAGCTATCTAGCTACCTTTGTATTGTACCTATTGATAAAAATACTTCGAGATTGGTTGACCTTGAAAGGGTGAATATCAATTTCTTCGAAGAAGGTTTTACCTACCTACCGTTTTAAATTTATTAACCTATTTTTAGATACAACTTACTTCTTAATCGGATCAACTCAATAAGCCTACACTTCAAAGAAAACCAAGAATATAAAAGCTTTCTACATTACCTTAAGAGGCGTGGAGACCTTGTAGAAAGCATTTTAGAAAATATAACGGTTCTTTCTCATTTACTTATAAAATAATTGCCATAGCTTTCATGCTGAAATCTTTTGAGTAAATGAGTCAGTCACGCAACAAATCTATTTTAGTATATAATAGGCAATTTGACTACATTGAAAATAAGTTCTAAATTCTTATCATCCTAGTCAGTGATAATGATAACGTAAAAAAGCGCATTTTGATGGCTTTCATTAAAAAAGACATATTTTTTAATGAAAGCCATCAAAATACGCTTTTTGTTAATTTTGTGTCATATCATACATCATAGAGTTTTTAAAGTACTATATAAACTCTGTGGTGGTATGTGAACAATCAAGGGAGGAGTGATTTCTTCCGTCCACGGTTGACATGGTGTTGGTTGACGAACGGAGTTGTGACTTCATCGAGTCATGTCGCCGGAGCGTTTTAGGGCGCCATTATTTTATACAAACTTTAAAATTAGTTTTCACAGCAAATACGACGGGCCTTGAAGAAATATTAGTAACATTTGCATAAATTTTATCAGACAATACGTAAGAAATAATTGCCAATAGTAGTCAAATAGCCTTAGAGTCTTAGTAATAGGGTCCCGTTTTACCCTCTCGGTATGGAACCCTAAAAAGATCAAGTTCATGAAGTTCACATGTACCGTAAACGAACAAAATTACTTCTCCTTATGTCAAAGAAGGTTGGATACACATTAGGCCTCCCCTAATGAAAGTCACATATCCCTGCTGTACACTTCTAAAAGTCATATTTCCGTTTGTTGCAGCTATGGACCCCTCTCAACATAATCCTCTTCAACCTGGTATGTTCGGATTTCTCGGTCTCTGTCCTTGGGAACCCTTTTACCCTGATTTCCGCGCTGTTCCACCGATGGGTATTCGGCCGTACTATGTGTGTCCTGTACGGCTTCTTCATGGCCCTTCTGGGTAAGTTTTGTATAATTATTTATATCTTATCTTATCGTACCTTATCGTATCTTTTCTTACCTTATCTTATCTTATCGTACCTCATCTCATCTTAAGTGACCACCATTTTGTTATTAACAAGCTTATGCCCGCGGCTTAGCACGCGTTTTTCCGGCATAAAAGTTGCCTTTAAGTATCATTCCATTTACATTTATTCAGTACTAGCCGCTGCCCGCGGTTTCGTACGCATATTTTCGATATAATAAGTAGCCTATTATCTTAATTGCGCTATGTTCAAACTGTACGCCAAATTTTATCTTGATCAGTTTAGTAGTATGGTTTTTTGTTATAGTAATAATATATCTGCCCGCACTCTGGGTATCTCTTAGAAATGAAATAAGTCCCAAAAATTATCGGTCCCGCCGAAACCGATAATTTTTGGAACTTATTTCATTTCTCAGTTTAGTAGTTTTTGAGATAAATAAATAAATAAATCCATGGTAACCAAATAAAATTATCATTTCACAAATTGTCGGCTTTATAATATTAGTTGGAAGGGTGGGATAGGATTTCAGGCCGCTCGATCAGTAGTTTTGGTCTGATGAGGTAACAACCGTTTGTGTTCTACGCAACTTCATACCGCACCAGTTTAAAAAAACACACCGTTTACTAACTTCAGCCAGCTGGTTCACCGTGAGTGAAGAAGAGTGGCACGTAAATAAAATGAAGCCTTCTCGTTACAAAGCTAAGATAAAAAAATATGAAGATAGTAAAGCTAACATAAAAAATATGAAGTTTTTTGAGCTTTGTTGTGGAGGAACGAGCGAATCTGAAAATATTCCAAATAATTTATTTATTTAATTTGCAAACATGGGTCAAACCGACGAAAGTTTTACTGTAATACATAAGCACCAAACATGTTTTGCCTAAATCTAGGGCATGAAAATATTATTCATTGATGATCGGTTGACTGGTTGAACAATTCAGAACGAAACCACTCGTCCGAATAGAGAAAACGTGGTATAATATAATGTAGTTGCTCAAGTAATTTCCGCTTTAGTCGGCCTTCTTCAGGCTTAGAGCATTTAAAACTCTTAGGCTTATAACGCATGCGCGCCCTTTGTACGGGTGCAAAGAGTTTGGACTTGGCAGTACTGACCTTATTACTATAAATAAGTTTTAGCTATTCTTACATTCTCTTTTCAAAAGAAAGATACAACACAACAACCAAGTTTGAGTTTTGGCACCCATAAAGATGGCTTAGATTGGAGTCTCTATACAGCATAAAACCATAGAGATTTTAACTTTGTAACATGGCCGACTGACCTGGCTATGGAATATGAAGCTTTCATACTAACTATACGTTAGGGCCCTTCCTTAAACCGAAGGGGATCTCTTTTTTCATTGTCTTTTGACTATCGTGCACCCACGACACTGGCCATGAGCCTAGTGTGGGGCCGTCGCCAATCTATAAGACATACCTACTACCTATTATAGTTAGCTCATAAGTCCTTTTTCTTATTGAATGTATGCCTAAATGTAAATTTTTGTTGTTAATAATTAATAATTCGTAGATAGTAGGAACGGTAAATTTTTCGACGTTTTTGTAAATGTTTTAAAAAGTATTAAAAAGTATGAAACCTACAGTAATTTCCAAAACTGTTTTGTTATTGTATGCCTAAATGTAAATTTTTGTTGATAATAATTAATAATTCGTTGATAGAACGGTCTGGATAATCTGAAATATTCAAAAAAGAACATGGACGGACCAAAACCGATCTCGAAACCCTAAAAAGGTATCAAAGTATTTTATACCCAGAGATCATCCGATCGTTCGACCCAAGTCCTCCCTAAAAACGAAGTTGACGAAAATTCTATTTCTAACTTTCAATCTGGGTGTCTTCGCTTTTATTTCAAAACAAGTCTTTATTTGATTCTGAATGCTCTACCGTATTAAATAAAGCTCCTCTTGAAACTTCTCAAGAAAGAGTCTATTATTAACAAAACGGTCTGAGATTGCTTGCCACAAATAGTTTTTACCTTCTCAACGTGAAATAGGTAGGATTAATTTCATTTTTTCATCGAAACCTAATCGGATTCAAAATTTATAAACGACGATAGAACAAAATATTCGATACATTCAAATATTATAAAGAAGAGAGAAAGTTTGGACTGATGGATGATTGTTTGTTTCTTCACACCAAAACTACTAAACGGATCAAGCTAAAATATAGGCTACTTTTATCCTATAAATCAGATCCCATGGGATAGAAATAACCTTTAAGTTTCGAAGGACGAAAGTCCATGATATTGGTACTCGAGTCATGGCGGGTTGGACACATTCCAAGGCGAGGTGATGATAGGTGGAGCCAAACAGCAACTGATTGGTGACCAATTATGGGAAAAAGAAACGTCGGACGCCCAGTTGCAAGGTGGGTCGACGACGTAGTACACGTCAATGGAGGCGGTTAGCATAGAACCGTGGCGGATGGCACAAACTTCAAGAGGACTTTACCCAGTAATGGGTAAAATCCGGCTGCGGATGATGATGATTCAATAGAAACCACGTGTGCGAAGCCGCATTCAGAAACAAGTTATATGATAATCTTATGCACCCCACGACAAAAAATAAAAATTTATTACATTATTTCTTTAGGCTTACAAAATAAGCACATAAACAAGTCAAATTTTATACGTAAACAGCTTAATACGTTTGTGATCGTTAGTTGTATGTAAATAGGAACCTAGCACCGACTGATACAGACAAAATATTTGTGCAATCTTTGCCTACCCTAAATCAAACCCGAAGAACTACGTGCCCGTGTCCATAAATCATGAACAAAGGAGCATTTGCATACTTACCTACTGAAAAAAATATAATGATACCTCAACACCAAAGGTTTGAGGGTCGTTATGCATAAAAGGTTCTACAGACTTAAGTAAATTTATGTATGTAGTAACGGTGTTACGGGGCGTAATATATACCGTTCGCAGTGCGCATTATACGTTACACCACCGCCCGTCGTGTGCTCACAAAAATCCGTGATATCCCGTTCGTCCCTTGGGTGCTACGTCCCACTCTGGGATGAACGGAATACGCCGCGCCCGCGCCGCCGCGCCGCACCGGTGGTTGATGGCAATGTCACCTTTGGCTGACGCAAGTTCCACAATAAGGTTCTTATACCTAACACATCTCTTCTCTATATTATCTATCTGGCGAAAGTCCAGACTATGCGTTTGTTCACCGTGGTACCATTAGATAGTACCACTGATGGTACCGTGGTAAATTTTTTTTGCCGTGGTACCATTGATGGTACTGTGGTATTTTTTATGACCAGTTCTACCCACGTTACCTGCGCAGCAAAAACTTGAGAGAAGTAGGTATTTCAATGTTGCTTTTGAAAACATCTGGGTTTTTTGTGTTGATAATAGGTAACTAGGTACTTCTGGTCTCATGGCAATAAGTTTGTACCTTTACTGCCTACGTTGTTGTTGTGAAAGATTTTTTTATTTAATACACCAGTAGGTACCAACATTACGGCTTCTTTTAGTAGGTATCTTACCTAAGGTAATAATATATCTGTTCCTAAGGTAAGGTACTATCTAAATGTAATAACAGATTTGGTAGGTCCTTTTTGGTGATTTCTGTAGGTACGTGCTACCTACGCTTTACTTACTTTTATTGTAGATTATTACGTATTTTTATCTTATAAAGGTTGATGTTTAGTGCTTAGCGTATAGACGCAAGTTAGTGTTTGATAACGACATCGTGCTGCGCGTCTGTAAAATGCAGCATCGCTCGTACCTATTGTATGGTTTCTGTTTCAAACTTTCCTTGCATTTGTAGTCAAAGCTTACGACAAAATAGGTCGCTTTTGTATTTAAAAATAGCTCTTTTTTATTTAAAAATATAGTGACTTCAACAAAACAGTCACCGCAGAAAGGGGTAACCTAGTTCGTTAGAAGGGCATATATGGTAGGTATATTTTGATTTATTTTAATAACAGTGCTAATGTAGGTTATTTTAAATTGTATCAACCGTTGTAGCCATTTTATTTAGTACCCAGTTAGTAGTTCCTGATAATTCCATCTTTAATTATTAGGTCAAATTTATCAAAATTTCTTCGTCATTCAAACATCAAAGTGCTTTAATTCCTTTAGACCTTACACGACTCTTGGACACGTCACAAAAATTCAAATTACATTATGTAAAACTAGGGAATAAAGTGATCACTTTGATTTTCTGTCCACTTCAATCTTTTTAAGAGAAAAGTAAAGAAGCGAACAAGAAACCTTCACCTTGTTAGAATTTAAGTTTTCAAGTTGGTGCAAAAGTCTTCCCAAGATTTTTATTAAGATCGTCTTATCAAAATTATTGTTATTTTATTATCAAGATTATTGTTCCATTAAGATGTGTTGGTAATCAAACAAGAAGCTGTGTCAAAATTGTTCCCGGGAAATTGAATTTATTTGCTTTTGAAATTGCCAGACTGGAGTTCTCGTCAAGCGAATGCGGTCTAATGATATCCGATTCAATTTCCGCCTACGCATGGAGAATTCAAGAAAAGAGCTTTTATAGTAGTGATTAATTTAAAATGCCGCGAAAATTACCATTATGCAGAAACAGCTGAAATTCACACAATCGCAGTTTACTAGTTACTTCTGAAGTTTCAATACAAATGTTTTAAAAAAAAATGTTTTGCAAATCAAACAAGAAAAGGAGCGTTTATAGTTATCCTAAATAAAAAAAAATCCTAATCCTATTTCAGAAGCGCAGTGATCCCACTTCCACAGTGTGTTATAAAATATGTTTCCCTTAAATAAACATTTAATTGTACACTCATCAAAAGAAAAACCATGAACCTTATGAAGAAACTGCATATGCAGTATTCATCATGATCAGCCCGTATTAGGGCTTCCAATACCGGGATCCCGGTATCAGCCAATACCGGGATCCCGGACTTTTTTTCGAGATTTTTAATACCGGTATTGAAATGTTCATAACCGGGATCCCGGTATTAGTGATTTTATTTTAATTTTAGTACAAAACACAAAATAGGTAATAAACTATCACTCGCACATAGACATTTTTATCCATTTATTTATTTTGGAATATTTTAAATCGGACTTCCTGTAAGTCCCACGTTGCTCTAAGTTTTAAATACAGTGCGGAAGGTGGTGGCGCCCGCCAGGGGTGAGGGGAAATTCCCTATATTATATTATTTACTCATTTATTTCAGATCACAATCGAATCCATAACAAAATACAAATTTATAAAATGCCACTTAAAATTATTACACAATAAAACCAAACAAAATAGAATTAAATTTAACTAGAAATAAGATTAAATAATAAAAAATTAAGACAAACGATAACACAATAATTGAATTTAAATACATTTAAATTTAAATAGAGACACATATAAATAGAGACAGATCCCATCAATATTTTCATCCATTTATTTTGGATGGGACAGTCCAGACGCGAAACAATCATTTTCAGGATGTCGTTGCTACTGGCTCGCGCACGCTGGAGTAGGGAAGCGACTTTTTTGCGAATGATCGCATGAAAGCCATCCGTGCGCGCTTCCGCGAACATACCAGATGCGCTGCAAAAGCGAGGCAGCCGCATCAGCATCCTGAAAATGTTAATGTACTGGACACGTAGAGCGCTGGCTGCCCGTCGGGTGCAGTTGAGCCAGAGGCTACTCGAGTAGAAAGACTGGCAGTAGGCCTTAAAAAGAGTGACTTTCACTTCTCTCGAGCAGCGTGCGAACCTACGCGCGATCATGTTTCCCCGTACAGCCAGCGCTCTACGCTCCCTTTCAACATCTGCGTCATCGCTTAAAGTCTCAGTTACAATGTGTCCCAAGTATCTAAATGTATCAACTACCTTCAGAGCCGCACCATTCAGTACTATAGGCGGAACATGGGTAGGCCTAACATTTCCACTTTTAAATATAAGGACTTCACTCTTTTTAGAGTTGTATGCCAGCCCATGCTCCGCCGCATAGTTCTCACAAATATTTACGAGTTTCTGTAAAGAGCCCACCGTTATATGCCCCGGCCGCTCCGCCTCCCCTCAGGTCCTCGCTCATGCAACGCGAAGCTGTTATAGTCTGTCAAGGTCAACGTCGTTCAAGCTAAAACTCAAAAGAAGACGGCTAAACGGCAAGATTCCTTTTGCTAGTTCGCTCTCTGATAAAAGCCTAGATGCTCTTTCTTTCCTTAGAACGCAATTTCAGGAAGAAAGAGCCGCAGCCCAATGATATCGTGCTTGATGTGACAGTAAAATTGTGATTTAAGCTTTTTTTAATCATTAGATTTTTTATTAAGTATGTTTATTTTTTGTAATTGTAAACCAAAGTACTCGTAAATAGGTATAAAAATTATATTATTGAGATGTCTATTGTTGGCTAGATATTATGTGTTGATTTCTAATTTAAAGTAGATTTTTTTTTTCAATACCGGGATCCCGGAATCCCGGTATTTAGAAAAAAACATTCGGTATTAATACCGGTATTGAAAAAATCCGGTATTCGAAAGCCCTAGCCCGTATACATCGTATACTGCGGAACATAGGCCTTCCCCAAACGACGCTACAAATACAGGTTCTGAGCCGCCTCCATCCATCGCTGCGACATGCTGCTGCCTTAACAGCCAATATACAATTTATTTCTTCCCCAGGAATAACGTCAATCACCACCCTCACGGTGATATCGTTCGAGAGGTATCTGATGGTGACGCGTCCCCTGAGCTCGAGGCATCTGAGCCCCAAGGGAGCCGTGGTGGCAATTCTGTTCATATGGTGTTACAGCCTGGCCCTGACCATCCCTCCGCTCATTGGGTGGGGGAACTATGTCAACGAAGCCGCCAACATAAGGTATTTACTACATCCTATTGACGACCTCTGTGGTGCGGCGGGCGAAGGTCTGCTTGCGACGCAGGAGGTTGCGGGTTCGATTCCCACCTCGGGACAAAAGTTTGTACAATCTACAAATTTTCTTGTTCCGGGTGTTCTGGATGTCATCTATGTAATAATAAAAAAAACCGTTTAAGTAGTATTAAGTATATCAGTTATCTAGTACCCATAACACAAGCTCTGCTTAGCTAGGGGCTAATGCTGTGTGAATCGTCCGTCATTATTATTGTTATGAGTTTCTCTTTTCCATGATCTCGAGCCACATAGTGGCTTGGTTTTTTGGGAGGCATGCGTGAGGCTGAAGCCAACAGCACAGAGGCCCTTTATTAAAGGCGAGGGCTACACCTAGCAGGTATTATAATCGGAGGCACAATGATAAACCCGAAGATGATATCCGCCAGGTGCAAAGAAAAATGAATGGAATAAAAAAGCAGGTTATTGTGATGGATGATTATTATTGTTAATCCTCCTCATAAGGACATATAACATCTACTGCTGAACATGCCTCCTTCGAAAGGGGATTGATGAACACAGAAGTTGTTGCACACAGAAGGAAGCGTTGCCATTCTTCCTGTACGTTCTAGCAGTGACGTGTCTTTTGAGCTCATGGCACCTGAGCCTAAGGGGACCGTGCGGGTAATCCTGATCATATCCATATGGAGAACTGACCTCTTATTAATCAGCGTATTTATGTCATTGATATGGGGCTACCACCTGGACCTGACCCAGACCTGATCCCTCGCCCGCTCATTTGCCAAAAATAAAAGTGTAATAGAAAAGCGAAGACCGACTTGGGTTTATCATAATTTTAAATTAATGACTTGTTTACGCCCGTATACTCAAACGCATGACGTTTTACATTAAAATGGTATACTCAAACACTACCAATTCCTTGGAAATGGGAAGAATGTTCGTGGGTTGTGATATTCCGCACCAACGAGTCCATTTTACGATAACTCAAGGTCAAAAGCAGGTTCTCTAGCTTTCGTCGAATACTGGAGTTTTTAAGCAAGAATGGACGGATATAACCTCGAACAACTGATGGTTACTGGTAAAATCGATGACAAGCGTCCGAGAGGTCGCAGTCCTCTCAGATGGTCAGAATAAATCCGCTCTACGCTGAACATCAAGTTTCAATATGCGCTCCACGAAGCCAAAGATAGGAACAGGTGGCGCAACATAATTAAGAATGTTCTTCCTGTTTAGGGGATCACGATCCTCGGCTATGAGGACAACAATGAGAGGCAAAGCAGATAATACCTTATATTGATTTTATTCTTTGATGCGTCCTACCGTGGCACGATTTATGAAATACCAACGAACAAGATGACGACGTTAGAGCGAAGTATTATTCTTTTTTTTAGCAAAAAATTTGAAATACATTGTTTTTTTAGGAAATATATGGTTTCTCATTTTATTTTGATATTATGTAAGCCTTCATTATATGTAAGGTATGAAATAATAACAAATAATACATGAGAAAGACCTATTTTACTAAATGAAATTAAATAGTTGTTTCTCATTTTGTTCTGAGCCCTGGGTCGCTTCCACAAGAATGTCTTCTCTAATAGCCAAATGATCCCAAATGATCGAAGAAGTCTTGCCTAGACAGCCATGTTATTGAAGACAGAACATTATTCTATTATAGTAGTATTGTAGGCAAGGGGATTTACGTTTTAGTTCACCAAAGAGCCTCTCAACTGGGTTCCTGATAGCAATTTAAACCTGATTGAATGTTACTGAGTAACTGAGTAGTAACTGAGAGTTACGGGGTTCCATACCTACTGGAGTCAGAAAAAAGTTCATACATGGGTATTACCGCTGTCCAAACAAAAGTTCCCCGTCTGAAGATAGTAAAGACAGCAAAGATACAGACATTTCAATCAGCTTTCTCCAAAAACTTTATTGAAAAGTTTCTGCAAAGTATGACCTTCCTACAAAAATCAACAGTTGTGCTCTGAGCTGTGAGATTGGTCGCGACCCAGTCTCAAATATAAGTGAGAAGAGACGTCGTTTGGTGCTGTCAAAATTAAAGTTGCGTTTGTGAATACTAAAATAGCCGTAAGTCGGTGTTACAGCAGGATTTGAGATGAGCTCAAATCGAGCGTGCTTATTTTTTATAATTAATGTTTCAATAAACGGTTTTCAATTTCAAGAACGGTCATGTAAGATCCGTTTGAGTATAGAATATCAAATAGCAGTATTATATATAATATTATGGGCTCTTAATTAAGTATTGTGTTTTTTATCGGTTTTTGATGTTAATTATAATCTTGCTCACGATCTTTGTCTATTTTTTTAGGAAACTTGTTCTGTTGGAAACCATTTCGTTTAAATAAATACCTACCTGGCACAGACCATTGTGATTCAATTCGCTGAAGAAAGCTTTTTGGAAAGAAAACCTACAATGTTTTTGGGTCAAATTACAATTTTGCTTGGATAATTATGATATAGTCCAGTCAAGATAGACGCAAAGCTTAAATAAATTCGCATAAAACTAAAAATTGGTGCCAATGAACTTTAGGGAGACTAATAAACAAAATGTGAAAAGTCCCCATCGAACGCACGTTAGCAAAAAAATTAGAAACGAGGGACAAAGGTCGCAAATGTAGGTCTTTTGGATTTTTCAGCCCAATGGTAAGCTTTTCAGCTTTATGCAAATTTATGTAAGCCTATTCCTAATTTTTGGGCTAACTTGACCGGACTAATTATATGGACATTCACTAAACCCCGTCCCTGTCGCCGGGAAGCAAGCTTTTCCAATTTATTACATTTATAGTAGGTAGGGTTTATTGTAAACGGGCTCGATGATCTGGTTCAAACAGTCGAGAAACACACTGTCGTACATAATGTTCCGGTTATCGTTTATCCCAAACGGAACATACCTATTTGATCGAGAAGTTATCAAAGAAGTAGGTTTTATGAATAAGTACTAAAGTAACGATGTTATGTTTGATATGGTATTGCAGGCATAATCGTTGAGGGTTAAGCAAACAAACGATGCGTTACGAAGTTGACAAATACAAAATGAATTTTTCCTTCAAAACAGCCTGGCTGCGCAGACAGGTTGCCTAGTGTGTGCGGGAATGGGGGGGGGGGGGGGGGTGTATTATTTGCGCTGGGTGGCAACGACAAAACCTAAGTCTGTGTCTGACATTCATTCTAAGCTGTTTTACTAAGCTAGACTCCTATTTGGCTCATACATATTTATCTTCTTATTAGCTATGGCTACGAAGATACCAATCTTTGGGACACTAAATATTTTTTTCTCATCTATTCATCAGATATAAATAACTTTTATTTCTTTATGCTTCAATAAGCTCACAGACAAGCCATTAAGTTAAGTAATTATTGTCAAATGAATATTCAAATTTGAAATAAAAATGATCAAATACGAAATAAGGTATTAGTTATATCTTCACTATTTTTTTTTGTTGCGGAAGAAATGAAAAATAAACCTTGCACTAGATCCAGGCTTAGAAAAGACAATCGCGCCTTTTATTATTGTTCTGGCTTCAGACGTTCAAGGAGAAAATTAGAGCAAGTTTTTCCTAACCCTTATCATTGTCAACAGCTGCTCGGTGAACTGGCACGAACAGTCGAGGAACACGCTGACATACATCATGTTTCTGTTCGCGATGGGCCAGATAGTCCCGCTGGCTGTCATCACGTTCAGCTACGTGAACATCATCAGGACGCTGAGGGAAGTGAGTAACTGTACCTACTCTGTAACGTTAATAACAGCGGTGAACTGGCACGAATAGTCGAGGAACACGCTGACGTTCGAGTACATAATGTTCCTGTTTGCGATTGGCCAGATAGTCCGGCTTGCTGTCATCATGTTTATCTACCTGATCATCATCAGAACGCTGAGGGAGGTGAGTGCTAGCTTAGAGAACTGCCTTAAAACTTTTAAAACTATCAAGGTAAATGTGTCGCCGGCTAGCCGTCGATAAGTTGACAAAGAACTGTCGGCTGTCTGCAATATTACAACCCGCAAAGCTGTCATTGGTTTGGTTAGTTTTCCACCTTATTTCGTTTAGACACACATTGACTAATACGCATAATGACCAATAAAAAAAACACGATCATTTAGTAAATTAACAAATTTTTTATCTACTGCGCTGGGCTTCGATCAAAAATAAGGAGTTCGCGGCCTCCCCCGTAGATACCTAGAGCCTTACAAAAATGTCACTCAAAATTGGGCTCGTTTTGTTTTGACGCAGACAGTTTGCGCAGAGCCTGACAAGTTTTTTCCATACGGAACAAGAGATTGGTGGAGTCGAATTCATTTTATTTTATTTTGTAAGTAGGTAGGTACCTACCTGAGAATTATATACCTACCTACTCAGTTTATTTTCTATAAGGATTAATTAACAGAATTCAGGTAAAGGTAACGAATCATTTATTGATGAAACTATAAATTGGTGTCTCAACAGTAGGTATTTATACAAAAGGGTCATTTCAGACATACAATAATTTAAACTTACAATACAATTTCAGGCAGGCACTCTAGATTAAAAAGAACTGGTTCCTGTCTGCGGCTTTGCACGATTTTTTTTTCGGGAAAAAAATAAACGTTTTATAAATTCATACTTCTGGTAGGTAGGTAAGAACCTAGTCTTTCTTTTATTAGAGAGTCTACGCAAATGAAATTTTAGGGCGGGCCAACTAGTTATTTTAAAAATCATCAACTAGTAATATTAAACTTATTTTTATGAAAAATATATTAATACATACTAAAAATGAAAAAAAAATTTAGAAGAAATAGCCTCTCCATTTATCAATTTAGAACAAATTTAATATTTTAACATAGGCAAACCAAACAACAATATTTTATGCTGATTTCACAAGTATTTATGACTCACATCTCAATATACGGGTACAAAATATATTTAAACTTACTGAAAATAAGAAATTCCATCATCACGACATAAAATGGTAAACTCAAAACAACAAATCATGGTGAATAAAAAAAATATCCTGATAGAAGCGCCTTAGAACTAATTTTCACTCTAGGTATATCTTATTATTTTTGTACAACTGCGAAAAGTAGGTATTTGTTTTCTTTATTTCGATGTTTCAACCATCAGTTTTTTTTTCTTCAGATTTTTGATTATTTATTATGCACTGAAAGAAAAATTAATACGGTATCATGGATAAGCTCACGAAAGTGACCGCTTATACATTTAAAAAATTTAATATGGTGGCGATAAAAAGAAATTTTCAGTAGACACTGAAGAAGAATCTACGAATTCAGGCTTATTGAATACATAACTTGAAGACGTTCCGATCACGTATATCTAAGCTATAGGATTGGCTATTTTCATAACGAAAATTGAAAGGTACTCGAAGAGGACTGGTACTTGAGGCATGATCCTTTTTTATCTCCCCGCATTCTATTTTATTTCCATTTACATTGCTGTCCCAGAGTTGGCGGGTTTTCAGCCTATAAAACAAGTTCGGCCAAACCACACAACACTTAAGAAATGGGTTAGCATAAGTTATAGTATAGATAGTAAAATATAGCACGTTAACTTTTGCTATACGTATACTAAAGTAACTAAAAATGTAGTGTAGTAAGTGTTAGTTTTTGCAAATGTTAATATGTTAAATGTATCAGTTATCTAATCCGGTGCACTGAAATTTAAATTCCAATTTCCTGGTCTATCGGTCAATCGCATCCGAACTCAAATATATTTCTCTTTACTAATTGTTATTTTCTTTGTTAGTAAAGATGTTGGTACTAACGCTTCAAATATTAATTATTATCGTGGTCGGGAATAATTTGATTTATTAAAAAAATAAAAAACCGACTTCGAATCCCTTAGTTTTAAACGGTTTTTTAACTTGCGCGGGATAAATACTATTTTTATGGGACCACTTCGGGATTTTTCTCTAAACAACAGCATAGGAATTAACGCTGTGTGTGCGCAATTACAGATGTACTCTCTGTTTCCTCACTCTCCATGATGCATGATAGTTAAGCCTAAGTAAAAACTAATTTAGCGTCCCAAAGCAAACCTAACCTAGCACAAATACACTGCGGGCTTGCCCTACCACCAAACCTACCCCTGGTGAATTACCGGAAACGAAACTACCAACAAAATAGTGCTAGTGCACCAGACCAGAAACATCATTAGAAAGAAGAAACAGTGAAAGAAATACAAGAACATTCATTAGAATGTCCTGTAATCTTTTACTGTTTCTGTCACTGTTTCTTCCATGAGAAAACAAGACACAATCAGAAAGTATGTAAAGTTGATAGATGCTAAATTTAAAACTCCCCCAAAGATCGAGACAGTGACCGACGATGCTACCTACTTCCAGCAGCGGTTATCCAAGACCTCCTACACATTAAGACCTACATACAGTTTTTAACGTTACTTCAGCAACAACATAACGAAATTACCAAAGTTACAGGTTGTATTCATGAATATACCGTGAAACGCGGTTGTTGTTTATCGTGAACGTAAACATTTAAGAGATACTGCTTATAAAGAAGGGCAACTTATTTTCTCGAAAGACGAAAACAGGTGGTAGATTCCATTTATTTCAGGCTTTGTGTCCTTATTAGATTCTTTCCGCATCTTCACACGCGTTTTTTAGGATCTATATAAATAAACAGGTAATGCTGGATCGATTACATAAGCTCTTTTTAGTTTGGGGTTAGATAATGTTGTGTGGATTTATGGTACTGTACTTAATACACTACTTTTCATAAGTATATAACATAGATAGATCTATAGAGGCCTATTAAATATGTTATTAAATATTAATATTAATAAACAATGCTGGAGAAATCACACAACAAAATCTAGCCCCAAGCTAAGCACAGCTGATTGGTAGGTTAACTGATATACTTATTACAATTAATTTATACTACACTAGCGGTCCGCCCCGGCTTCGCACGGGTTGATTCTATTGCCTACTTTCTTGAGGGATAATGTAGGATTCTAAAGGTGAAAGAATTTTCCAAATCGGTTCAGTAGTTTCGGAGTCTATTCAATTCAAACAAACAAATAATTCCTCTTTATAATATTATTATAGTTTAGATACATCCATATTTTTTATTATACTACATAGAAAAAACCCGGAATATATATATGCCGATCATAAAAATATTTGTCCCGAGGCGGGAATCGAAGTCGCAAACTCCTGCCTCGCATGCGGACCTTCGCCCGCTAGGCCACTGAAATCGTCAAAGTTATAATTATGTAGATCTAGAATTTTGTGTGCGAAGCTTCAGCCTTTATCCCGAGGTTTTGTCACAAGACAACGACAAAGCTACTGAACGAATCTTTGACACGTGACAACGCCAAAATAAAACAAATCCATTCAGTAGTTTTCTCGTTGTCTAGCGTGACAAAGACAATTTTACACCCTTACATATTCTCAAACTTTATAAGATAGAATTATTCACATCAGTTAGGTAATCAATTTTAAAACCCTAATCGGTTAATTATGCGCCTAACTCAATACGTTAATTACATAGCTCAAGGCTAATTAAAATCGGCCATTTAGTAACTAACGAACCTCAACCTCTACCCAACATACCCTACTCCTACCTACATAAATTGATTAAAAAAGGACTGGATCGGTCCCGTTATTTATCGGACTTGTTTGTATAAATCTTCAGAAGAACTTAAACCTACCTGAATAATTCAGTTCATTGGATACACAATACACGATTGCGGCACAGAATAATGTAGAGCGGTTGTCGAAACGTCGATCACGGAAAAAAGCACTCTTTGAACTTGTTTTTACCCGACTACCAGCAGGGGAGGGTTATGAGGTTAGCACCCTATGTTTGTATGTTTGTATGTTTGTATATTTGTATGTTTGTATGTTTGTATGTATGTGGCCGATTTCTTTGTTCCCACGTAGCGCTGAAACTACTGGTTCGAATTCAACAAATTATGTATCGATTGAATCGTCTCAATACCCCGATGGTTATAGGCTATAGGATTTAGGGCTCCGACCCCAAATAAGCCTTCAAAACGCGTATTAAAGTTTAGGTAGCCGCAGGCTGCAGGCCCCATAGAGAAAAATTACAATACCTACGACCTATTTTCATTTTCAACTCTATGCCTATCAAATATGACCGATACGTCATTCTATTTTGTCAATGTAAATGTTTCAAACTTTTATAACTTTCACGTAGTCGGGTTGTAGTTTTTAACTTTATCTTGTATTGGTCAGAGTCGTTATTTTGCAACATACTAAAACGGAGAAAGTTTTCGATAACGTGATTTTCAAGAACGTGAACGCGATATGGGAATACCTACCTACCTTTGACTTTTCTGTCAAGTAAAACTGTTAAATTAGAACTGACAAAATGCAACAACTCACTTAAAATCATTCGAAAACTATAATCCCTCGGGCCTCCCCTAATGAGCGCCATAGCGCCCTGTCTATACATTTATCTACCATCAATTGAACTATGTTTCCCGGCAGAAAATTGAAAGTACAAAAAAAGGGGTACAAGGAGTACACTCTCCTTGTACTCCCAGTACAAGGAGAGATATACCTATCTCACACATATAAATGTTCGGTTGTATTTATGTTTTTTTATGTATGTTCGTCGATTACACCGTCAATAGTGGACCGACTTGAAGAAGATTTTAGTTTTTTTTTAGATTCTTTCGTTATTGTATAGATAGACAGACAATGGTCTCGAGATGGTTTCATAATTTTTATTCCTGAGAGATTGGTATTTATCTCCAAAAACTAAAAAACAGAGTACGTAAATATTAAAGAATAGGCGTTTCTATTTTTGTAGTAGTATTTCTGAGCTTGTGATTTTTTTAAAAACAATAAAATTCTTAGGTTTTTTGTTATAGTGCTAACCCGCACTCTGGGTATCTCTAAGAAATGAAATGTACGTACGTACGTGTACGTACAGACGTACTGAGGGTGGGGCGCGGGTTCGAATCCCGCCGAAACCGATAATTTTTGGGACTTATTTCAATAAAATTCTTATTCTTATTATTATCGAATAACATTTTTAGATTCATAGGTACTATAGGTATTTTTTTCACTAGGACAAACTAGTCACATTTTGGTATACATATACCAGTTGAGTGCCTTGAGTACCTGCGGTTGAGTAGCTAACTCTGTCAACACATTACTTTCGAGAGTCGATGGTTCTTTGCGATGTTTTTATCCACGATGTGTAAGTATTCAAAGTTCAGTTTGTATAACAGCCAGTTGTTCGTAGTTACACAAACTGACTGATCAAAAATCCAATCTCCTAGCAAATAGTTTTTTCTCTTGCCGTATTCTCGTTGACAATAGATTTGATAGTGAACGAACGACCAGCATGAATTGAACTAAGTAGTTCATTCGTTAGCTTAATAAGTATTGTGTACAATAATACAGTAAAATGTAAATTCTAGCCCGCAGAAATTTCCTGTCTGTGTGTAAAGTTACGCGATATTGTTTGATAGAGTCAAACACAACCCACAATTTGCGGTTTGATCAAGTACCAACACAATAAATGAACTCAGTTAATATTAGTTTCTAGTTCAAATACCGACCTCTCAAGTGATGTTATTTAGAGTTCACAGATCGTGCGTTTTCGCTGTTCGTAGATACTATTTATAATATTATGTATGTTATAGGCGAAAGATGCGTGTTTGTCACGCACTACCCACGCAAGAATCAACTACAAAAAACGTAGAAGTGTATCTCTGGATCTCATACATCATATTTTCATTTATTTTTGCTTGCATGTAGGTACATTCCATCTTAGGTGAATGGTTATCACCAGGTACATACATGCACCCTGGAAGGGCACTGCAAAAGCCTGCTACGCTCTGTGTTAACAATTTTTAACTTGTCTCGAAATACACTTTTCTTTTTGGGGCAACGTAAAGTTACGGAGTCAAATTCCTTTTTTACAGTAGAACCTAAAAATTTTTCAAGTTTTGCTATATGGACATAGAACCGGCGCGGCGAGGGTTTTCGCAGTATTTGGTTTGCTCATGGATTCACTACCTCGAAGTTCGAGTAAGTATTTAAGGGCAAATGCTTGGATAAACGAGATTTTAACAATTTATTGTGTTGTTAATAAACTAAAGCGACTTCAAATTCCTGAATAATGAAAATGTGTTTGGAAGTAGCTTTAAGCCCGAACCTCTTTGACAGCGCGATCTAATTTTTCAAGTGGCAATAACCAGTTAAAAATCTCTAAATATCGAGTCTAATTTAAGGTCTGTATTCACCAAAAGATAATCGGTCACTTAGGCAGCTTCATCGGTTAACTTTGACGTTGAATGTATGAAAATTTGTATCAAAAACGTCAAAACAACTGTTTTAAATTATTCGTCCAAGAAAAATGTATGTTAGGTTTTTTAAGGTTTTTTTGTTATAGTGCTTCCGCACTTTGGGTATCTCTAAGAAATGAAATAAGTTCCCAAAAATTTTGGATTTCGGCGGGACTCGAACACACCTCCCACCCTCAGGGTGGGGCGCGGGTTCGTGTCCCGCCGTACGGGTGTGCTCTAACCAACTAAGCCAGGAAACCCTAGTCGGTTCAACTGAAAATCTTTAGGACCTCTTAAAAACCGTCCCGCCAAAATCGAAAAATTTTGGGAACTTCTTTCATAACCTATGTTAGGTTATTGACTTTCTCACTTAATATCATAAACTATTGAATTATTTAATTGGGTTAACCATGAGTTGATGAACTCGGGTCTTAGTTTGGTAACCGAAAATACTGCGGTAAGCACTCGTTTTGGAAACTATACGAGTTCGTTATGACGAAACGTGATGTTACGGGATCCAGTGACGCAAAGAGACTAACGACCTAGGGTTGTTATGTAAGTGAATATTTGTCGTGTTGAGAGAGGATAAATATTACTCTATGTAGGTTATTTCGATTCTTTCACGAAATTTTTCCCTGACTTGTTGATTTGATTGGAAGCAGGAGTTGATGTTAACATACCTACGTACGTACCATTATGTTAGGTACCTTTTTATTGGCAGATATTTATTTACACTAGAGAAGAATAACGGTCTAACACAACAATAGCCGAAAATAATCATTTATTTGATGGTTAATTAAATGGACCTTCATTTTTGTTTCACCTGTATACATGTATATACAGGATGAGACAAAAATGAAGGTCCATCTCCTATAACATAGGAAGAGGCGTAAATAAAATGTTCTTTAATACTAGTAAAATGCTACAATCTCAGGAATGAGTGAATGCAAAAAGAATGAATGTAAACTTTTTGGGATGTTTTTAAAATTTCGTAGAAAATGGCCCCAGCGCAAGCTACTTACTATAATATTAAACAAAAACCTATGAATAAAGCAACGCGACACCACTCTTCAATCGTACTAAACGTAACTTTAGTCATTGAGCAGGTTTGGATAGCAGTTCTATGTTTTCCCTGTAGGTCGAGCTAACGACGCTCGAGTCGTAAGAGGTCCCAGAGAATTTCGACGAAGCTTGTATTCGGTCACACTAAGGGTGAGGCGCGGGTTCGAATCCTGCCGAAATGGAAAATTTTGGGACGTTATTTAATTTTCGTAGTGTTAGAGCTAAACCAGAGGGCTGGGGCTGCTGACTCCAAAAATTGCACCAGAGTGCGAGCTACGCACTATAAGTATTTTTTTTGTATTAGTTCCGTTATTTGCACTATCTACTCAAACTAACTTTTCTTCTATCTATTTTTTTTCTCACCCCAATGTTGCCTGGGAGAAATCGCTCTCAGCGATAAGGCCGCCTTTTGTACTGTATTATGTTTTATTTAGATATAAGATTATTTATTCATGTTTATTTTTACTATACAATAAAGTGTTCATTCATTCATTCAATAGCAAAAACCTAATGAAATAGATCTTTTTAAATATTATTGTAATCAAAGACATATTTAAAACTAAAATTGTCTTATTTTTCTAGGTAGTAACTATTCTAGCAGACCCTCAAGTTATATTGGTTCTTAGAAATTGCCTGTATAGAAAAAGGATCGAATAGCATCATAACATAGAATGAGGATATACGTAGGTTATAGTTATGACCGTGTGCTACCAAAGGAATGTTGAGTTATTATGACCGTAGGTGTATATACCTCTATAACCTACGAAAGTACGATATTATTATCATGCTATCGAATAGATTTAAGAGGTGAATATAACGGGGTTGGTTGTAAAACTAGGTCTAGATCTCAGTACACACGGGATCCCTGTGGATAAAGACTCGAATAACATAAAATTCAACATCATTGTTCTTTGGTTCAATGAACGTAAAACACAATTGAGAAAAGAAAATACGATAAAAAAACATGAAAGTGTCATTCATGTTATTATTGAACATAATTTGGTCGAGATCTCAGGAACCCTGCTGTCTATCAGAATGACTTATGTTTTGATTCGAAGGTTACTAATTATTTGCTCCCTTGAACCAGTTTCTTCATAGTTGTGTAGTTTTCTTGTAAATACAACTACCGCTATGATGTTTACCATAATCAATAACATAAATTTGCAGTTTGTTTACAATGTCTGTTGTCGACAGAACTCCCAGCGGCTGGGGCGAGTGAGGCGCGCCGAAGCTCGCGCTACCGCTATGATGTTTACCATGATCAATAATATAACTTTGCAGTTTGTTTACAATGTCTGTTGTCGGCAGAACTCCCAGCGGCTGGGGCGAGTGAGGCGCGCCGAAGCTCGCGCTACCGCTATGATGTTTACCATGATCAATAAAATAACTTTGCAGTTTGTTTACAATGTCTCTTGTCGACAGAACTCCCAGCGGCTGGGGCGAGTGAGCTGCGCCGAAGCTCGCGCTACCGCTATGATGTTTACCATGATCAATAACATAACTTTGTAGTTTGTTTAGAATGTCTGTTGTCGACAGAACTCCCAGCGGCTGGGGCGAGTGAGGCGCGCCGAAGCTCGCGCTACCGCTATGATGTTTACCATGGTCAATAATATAAATTTGCAGTTTGTCTACAATGTCTGTTGTCGACAGAACTCCCAGCGGCTGGGGCGAGTGAGCCGCGCCGAAGCTCGCGCTACCGCTATGGTATTTACCATGATCATCGCGTTCACGGTCGCCTGGACACCCTACTCACTCTTCGCTCTAATGGAACAATTCGCTACAGAAGGGATAGTAAGTTTATTTTATACAACAGTCTTTAATAACTAGTCTTGGTTGAGATTGTCGCAGATGTAGACCAAACAACTGCCGTACAGCACAAAATGTGTATTCAATATGGAATACTTGTTAAGTTTATATACATTTACAGTGGCAAAATGGATTTGGCGTAAGCTTCAAGCGAGTGGACTGCGAGCTGTTTGATATATGATGCCGTCAATATAAAAGGCAAACAAATATTATGAATTAAACTCAAACGTTTGTGCCGTGCGGCAAGGACCGGCGACCAACTTTATTTTCTCTGAAACGGAACTACGCCGAACGAACTTACCTCATGTGGAATCTCTTTGTTGATACCAAACATCCTCCTGGACCCAAAAAGCTAAAAAGGTTTCTCTAATCACGGTTTTTTTCGGATTCTGTTCTTCCGAGTCAAAAAGTTGTACACATAAGCACAGCTTGACTCGTTCTTACTTAATTCCGGACTTTAGTAATACATCGCCTTATTAGACTCAGGAATGATTCGCCTAGCATCATCCGTATGCGTCCAATTCGGCAATATTGAATTTGTATGATGAAATTATACTCAACTTTTATGTAACTTGAGGTAAATTATCTGTGAGCGGACTGTACGGGTTGGGCTCATATCAAGTGGGTTGTTAACTTCTGTTTGAACAGAATGTCTAGATGGAAAAGTATTTTGTGATAACTTCAAGAAGGAAATCAGTTACCTACTTGTTGTGTTGAAGTGAAGGAAAATATCAAGTGGGTGAATGAAGGAATGATTATAAATCCTACCTAATAAAAAGTAATTTTTAGCGTTTATCTAAAAACCATTCGATTGCAAATTGCTTATTAAAACTTTCGTCTCGTAAATTTAGGTCCACAGTCCAAACTGATGAAGATAAATTGAAAATTTATCGAACGCAGAATCAATTGTCTATATTGATGTAGAAGGTCGTCTTATCTAATTTTAAGCTATAGCCAAAAATATCTTAAGAAAGGGCCGTTTCTAAATTTTTTTACAACAACTGGTTTATTGATTTTTTAGTATTTTTTTGAACTTGCACGAAAAGTAAAGAATTTTAAACTATCCCAAAAGTTAACGACTCAGGTATATTTTTTAGGTTTCGATTTTAGACTAGATTTAACAAATTATGTACCTAAATATATTATAAAAATGAGTGGAAAAAACAAAAAAATTAATTTTCATTATTTCTATTTCACAAAGTATAATCACATTAGAAATATTAGTTGTTACGAGTAACAGTTTCAACCTCACCAATGTGAGGTTCTTTTTGTAGAGTAACTTTTTGCAACCTTTTTAAAATTTTATATCCGATGCTCCACAAAAAGTTAAATCGGTGTAGATGTAAAAAAGCATGCCTATAATTATTTTTCCTTTGTAATTAGCAAAAAATTCGTGTCTGCCGAGCTTAGCGTAGTGTCCAGTATCTTAATTTATGGTTATAGTATGTTTTGCTTACAAATTACACAAACAGCAGTCTGCGATAAATTTTCCATCCCCAACTCGACTTCAAAATACGAGCTTATTATAATGCTGTTGAAAGGAAAATGTTTTACGAGAATTTTCTTTCAAAATTTGATGTCACATTATCTTTGAGTTTGATCTTTTACGTAGTTAAATATTTTTAAAATTAAAATTCCCTTTCAAAAGCTTAAATTTATGATAGTTATTTCACTAGCGAAACCATTATTTAAATAGACAGAAAAAGGTTATAACAATACTCAAGTACTTAAATATTTGAGTTGATTTGTAACAGTTTTAATGAGTTTCCAAGAGAAATAAGTTGCTGGAAACCACTCAATAAAGTAAATAGTTGTAATAAATAACCAGATCAATATTAAGTTAGGTCGCTTTTGTTTTAGTCAAACAAAACATCTGGAAACGGTAATGATGAAATGCTTATAACTTAAGTGAAGTTCCCATCAGGTGGGCCGCATGCCTGTTTGCCACATGGGTGGTATAAAAAAAAAATTGGTTGCCTGTAAAGTCGGTATACGGGCGAAAGTTTTACGTGACAACGACTTTGAGTGGTAAAATAATGCCCGAGTGGAAGGGACGCGTGCCTCTCACTCGCTCTCATTGTGAGCGCATAACGTGAGCGGAGCGTAACGCAGTTTCTTGAAGTGTCACCCGGCAAACCAATTTATAAGACGTTGTCACGTCAAAAAGTCGAAGTAACATTATTTCGAAGGAGATCTCTTTTTCATAGCATAATTTCATCTTTGCTAAAGTGGTCATGTTTTGACTTACGCTTTTGGCTGGGAATCTGTGTAATCAATCAATGAAATAATTAAGTAAATTTTTACCGTAAATCTGACTTTATCTCTGAATAACCGAGCAGTGGACGTTTTCAAATGATTTTCCGGGCGGAAGTCGACCTAATTGCAAAGCGCTTATCTTTTTGTATGGTTTCAGTCTTTCATAAACTGAATTTGGTAGTATTCAGACCATATTTCAGCTACAATCAGCGACATTTTACATAGCGCTTTTTACTTTTTTATCATCATTCCGAAAACAAAAACATTTAAATTCATCTATATTATATATTCGATTGCATGGAGGCTGGTTATATTATCACTTATATATTATATATATGTTGTTGACTTCGATCAAAAATTTCCGGGGGAGGCCGCGAACTACTTATTTTTGATCGAAGGTTGTTGATGATAAATGTTAAATTGACTGGCATGACAGATAGTAACAATCTCAGAGCAATAACTACATATTGCTCTGAGGTAACAATTCGTTACTTTCATTATCTATTGTTTTCGAAAAAGTATTTAAACAATTTATCGACGTTTCTGCCTAAATGAAACGTTTTGGGCCAAAACTTAGGAAAATGTAATCGAAAACTAACTTTTCAGAAAATTGTTGTTTTTAAATAACACCTGAGACGTGCTTACGTAATCGCGATCTCAAATATAAGAAGGAATCACCCCCGAAAGTTGATGAGCTGAGATGCTTTTGAGTATTCGGGCGTAACTGGATCATAAAAATGTAGGTATAATGGTGGTTTGTTTGTTACAATTTGTTTCTTTCTTTGAATGTAATTTACTTTGTTAATAAAGTTTTGAGTTTACTATCAACATTGTGGGAACAAGGCTGCAAGTTACCCATAAGTTGTATACCCGAAAATTGTCTTTTCACCAGCTTTATAAGGCAGAGTTGAACTTTCTTGATCGTTACTGTCGTCTGTCGACCCTTGTATAAGTATCTTTATGGCCGGGTTTCGTAGCCTTTTATGACTGCAACTTGTCTCTCGAGGGTTTTTTTCTTATAAAGCCGAGTACTAACCGGCGTTACGGAGCGTAATGTAAACACACGTACACAGCAAGCGATCGTGCAATCAGGGCAGGAAAGAAGGTGATCGCAAAGAGCAAAGAGACGGGTTTTTGACGTTTCGTGCTCGCTGCGAATGGTACCTACTTTACGCCCTGTAACACCACCAGTCAGTACCCAACTTAAAACGACAGTGGTCCATTCGAAGTTCATGAACATTCATAAATATGTTTTAAGGGTTGTTTGTGAGTTTGAAGAGGCCTTATTCTTTTCAAGGTCTAGGTGGTGGTTGTTATTTCTAAGTAAATTGCAAAGATTCTATGAACACGCTGACATATTATTTTCTTAAGAAACTTTAGAAGCAACGAAATGATTTTAATTTGATCAATACTTTACATGCTAAATACCTGCATTACTTTACATGATTTCATTATTTTTTTATCAATACTTTACACTTAAAGTATTAATAAAATCCAAAAAAAAAAAATTTAAATCATTTCGTCGTTACACTACAATATATCATGAAAGATAAGTTGGTCATTTTTAAATAAGGAAAATTTACAAGTTTAAAGTATTTTCTTAGAAGGCAGTTTGCCATTTATTTTTCGGAGACTTCCCCGAAACGTCCAAGTATCACTGAACTTTGCTATAAAATTTCCTCCGATTATAAAAATACTATAGCTTAGAAATCCTAATAATTTTTTTTTTATATTATAGCACAATACAAACTAGGTTTACCTTAGAAGCTCACGTCGCAGGAAAATTTCCGGCATTTCCAGATGGTTGAACTATAAGCTCTATAAGCACTCAGCTCCTCGCTCAAAGGAACTGAGTGCTTATGAAGCTTATGGTCATGTTGATGCATAAAGAGATATAAAGTTAAATACAACCATTGCTACAATCATCTACAAGAAGCCTACAAAAATGTTTTCACAAAATTTACATTTTGTGTTGAAACCATTTTCAGTAGAAGTAGAATTTATTTCCAAGTCTATGGAGAATAGCCTTTATTACAGTGCATTTAAAGTCCTTTCCCTTGAACAGGTATCACCTGGCATTGGCGTTATACCAGCTCTAGTAGCAAAAAGCTCAATTTGCTACGATCCTCTGATCTACGTGGGAATGAATACTCAGGTAAGCAAAAACATTTTTAGACATTTTGCGTAAAAAAACCCTGATCAACTTTTCATGCTTGCAACTTGCTTTTTTAGTAAGTACCCTCATACTTTACATGTCAGATAACTACATGATAAAGGCTTTATTCCCATCCGACACTAAAATGTAAGGGTTGGGATTACAACGAAACTCATGGTACATGAATACATGAAATCAACGGTACCAGAATGAACGGTAAATTTATATGCAAAACATCATTCAACAACTTCAAGTATCTAACCCAACCCCTTGTCAAGCCCTCCAGGCGTAGGAACACTGCATTGCCAAAATACGAACTAACTTTTGAATGTAATGTTATTATGAATGTAAGTGGGTAAACTACGAACCTTGTTTATGTTAGAAGAGCACCCACGTTTTATCTCTTAATATCTTCAATACAATTTGTTTTGTAAGGTGATGAATAAAGTATTATGTATCTACATAATTATCTATCTGTCTTCAATCGCCGTTCAGGCGATTTTTAAACCGACTCCGTCAATCAAGACCATATTATTTTTCGTATTTCTTTTTTGTTATTGTAAAGAAAATAATCCGAAAATGATTCCATAAAAAACTCCCCTGTGTATCAGGCAAAACTTAAAAACCGTGCAAATATTGACTCAATTTTTTGTTTTTAAAAACAACAAAATTATTGTATGATTAATTGTATGTTTTGTTTCAGTTCCGGCAGTCGATAAAAACGATATTCGGGGCCCACACCAAGGAGAAGGACTCACACGCCGAGAGGTTCAACAACACGCTGGTGACTCCCGCACACAAGCTGTCCAGCACTCGCCTTCCGTCATCAGACAATTGCCATCAGTTCCCAAAGAAACTGGTGTTAACTGATGACCCCGGAACCACGAACTATGATCTACGAATGGTCACGAAAAACTCTGAACTTGTAACTGTACAAGAAATCAACTTATCGGACGGAGAGAGGTCCAGTGATATTTTCTTTGAAGAAGAATCTAGCAGCCGGAAGATGGAGCTGTTTGGAGAATCTTGTGGAGCGATCAAAGATGGATCCCCCATACTCACCTACATCGACTCCGAAAGACTGCTCTTCTCTAAACCCAGAAAAAACATCAAAGAAAACGTTTTCGGAAATGTTGCCTACGAAACTCACCCCACAGATGACATGGCAATTGGTTGCGATGTTGAAAATGAATATTCCATTGGAAAATCAAAGAAAATAAGTCATAGTTGTTCTTATGACTTTGACCGCTACCCTTCTGAGAACAAGAGAAAACTTTCTGTTGAAACTAAATTGGAAATTCAGCCGAAGGGATTTTTGAGAGACACTCTTGGCAAATTCTTCGAACACGACACAACGGGTTCAGATTGCGTTAAAAGCTATTTATATGATGGTAAAATTGAAATGGACGAGGAGGATTCGTAGATTAATATTTTTGGACTGTCTTGAGGGAACAATGTCAATTTATATGTAAAGTAGCAGTCCATGCGTTGACAGCGATGTGGATCGGTAAATGATCGGTAAAGAAAATCTCGTGTAAACACAGCACTTGGGTTGGTTCCACACGTAACAACTATTGATCTAAGGTTCAACCGTACAACGAAAGGGTAGTGAAGGTGCTGTCGAAAGTACGTATATAATGATGGATTTAGTCAAAGATCTGTGATATAGAATGTGTGCCAAGGTAAGAGTTAAGAGAAGAAAATATTTTGAATCTAAAAAAAATTAAGTCACTTCTGTTAAACATTTTGTCAGTGGTATTTTTGAACATCGAACGTACTTTAATATGCGAAAATTTTGAGTGGTTTTCGCACAATATGTAGTTCAAACTAATTTCTCTCCAAAATGAAAACTCGAGTACATTTTACGTAAATGTATTAATTTATAAGATGAACGGATTGATAATATCGTAAGTTGAGGCTAAACCGTAATTGATTAATTTATTAAATAATACTTAAATTACTTTTAGGAAATTTTGTAAAATTACGAGGAATATTTGGTACGTTTGTATTGTGATGTGTTGACTTTTTTTTAATGTGTATCATCAATTAATCTTAATTAAGAGCTTTTGATGGTATAAGATAATTAAAATCTTTCTTGAAATAAATTAAAATGATGAATACTGAATTTGATTAATGTGGTGTAATTTGCGTTCGTCAAATAGTGTTCCTTAAGAAATGTTTTATAAGGAACATGGTTTTTTTTACCTGTAAAAGGCGGGAGAGCTGTCCGATGTATTTTTTAACAATTTATTCAATGAAAAGAGCCCTCATTGAATACAATTGATGTTCGACCGATTTGTACAGAAGTGTCTAGTTGGTTAAAAATCATTTTATCATCTGAAATAGGCTCCTTGACTACTACTGGGAAATAATTCTAACGTATTGTCTGATAAAAATAATGCAAAGTGCAATTAATATTTCTTCAAGGCCAGTCGTATTAGTTATGAAAATTAATTTTAAAGTTTGAATAAAATAATTCCGCTCCAAAACGATAATCTCTGTCATGGCTACCGTGTTCCAAGCTATGACGTCACCCCGCTATACCACACCTAACAAGAAGAACTCATTGACACTGTAATCTGAGGATGTGTGACGTCACTTGCGATCCAACTAAACACAGCGTTTTCGGTGATCATGTATCAAAAAATGTGTAATTTTAATCCCATTTTTTACATAAAAAAGGCATTATTTTTAATAAAAATCACCTGATTACGCTTTGTTACGTTGTCACTGACTAGGATGAAAACAATTTGGAATTTATTATTAATGTAGTCAAATAGCCTATTCAACCATCGGCCAATGCTTTCAATCCGTATTATTTAGATGTTTGAATACGTGTTTAAATTAAAATTAATATCGACTAGGAATAACATTCGTTTCATATTTGACACCAATTTTCTAGGATAAGTACGAATAATTCTTTAAAAAAAACTTACAAAGATTTGATGTTTTTTATAGATTCTTAAGTTAAATTTAAACTTATTTCGAGATATTATTGTGTTTGGTATGTTATTTTGTGATGATATAGATTTCGAGTATGCGTAAAAAAGACGTCGTTTTAAAATTAGTTAATTTTTTATTTTTTTACAATTTTTAATTTAATTTTAATTTTAAAACACTATTATTGCATGTCTGTTTTAGTGATGTTTTATTAATAATTGTGTTACTTTAATATTAAACTAAATTTTCATGTATTTTAGCGATTTCGTCATCCAAAAAAACTAAAAAATCGTAACTAAACATAAAAGTAAATTTAAATAGCGATCTAAGTAACAGTAAATAAAAAAATATAATTGTATAATTTGAAAAATATAACTTGATTTATTGTCATAGGTAATTATTATCTTACTCGTATTTATATAATTTTGTGAACTTGTGGTACATTCGTTATTAAAATAAATTCATCGCTAAATTACTTTAGTGTTGTTTCATTTTCGTATTTTCCACTCCAAAAATTTTTTTTAACTCTATTGAAAAAGTTTAATGAGGAAGTTGTTAGTTCGCTAGGATCTTATTTTATTATACATTTGTCAGGATGTTCGGCACAACTTTTGGTCCTATGGAAATTGAGAGTTGGTGAAACCAAGTGCAATATCTTGGTGGCAATTTGAACCCCGAAAAGCCTCTCGGCTATTTTTAAGATTTTTCGATTTTTTTCCTTGAACTTGGTATTTAGTGCTGAAACTTGTACGAAATAACATGGCTTACAATTTTTATCACAACTTCAACAACTTTGTCTTACAACTTCTACTTGTAATCTTACAAAAAAAAAATATGCTGAATGTCATCATACTAATTGCACTAATTGGTTCTACCTACCCTTTAGAACAAGTTCTACCGAACGAAACTTGCTTAGATACATTACGATTAGGAGCCGAAAATTCGTTATTTTCAGGGTATTCATAATGTACATTTACCAGTCGAGAAGCTACAAAAGATTATGCAAAGTTTTTTGAACAGGAAAAATCTGTTGCAATGCAAAGTCTGGTCTTTTCACACCTCGCAACCTTTACGATACTAACAACGGTTGGATTATTTCAATAGGTTAATGGTTATACTTAGGTTATACCCAGTTTTACTGGCGTTGCGTGGTTGGGACAGATAAGCGAAGTAGGACAACTCAGTGGAACTACCTACTTTGTTTTTCTTCCTTATTAAGGTAACATAACTTAGTACCTGTCTAATCATGGAGTATCTAAATACAATTTGTTAGATTACTTAAACTTTACTCAACACTAGATCCTAGAGTCCGCTTTTTTCGGTGACTGTACCTACTAGACGTATAAATTCAATGGAAACAAAGGGTGGTGTGAGTTGCAGAACGAAAATAATATTATTTTAATGATTCGTCAACTCACACCAGTTGGGACGAGTTGGAGTTGACGAATGACTCCATAATAGAGTGAATAAGTTTGCACACTTAGAATAACTAGGCTTAGAATGATTGTTGCCACCTTAGCCTTAGACAATTTAACCCGCTGGTTGACACCAATTATGTAAATCGCCCTGTCTTCAGCTTGCCGCATCCAGCATCTACCAGCAGTCTTTCGCAAATCGTCATCCCACCTGGTCGGGGGGCGTCCTACACTACGTTTACCGAGTCGCGATCTCCACTCAAGAACACGTTTACCCCAGCGGTTATCGGTTCTTCGCGAGATATGGCCGGCCCACTGCCACTTCAGCTTGCTAATCCTTTGAGCTATGACGACAACCTTGGTTCTCTGTCGGATGTATTCGTTGCGAATTCTATCCTTCAGGCTTTTCGCCTAAGCTGTCTCAATAGATAATAATATTTTTAGCTTTTTTCTCATGTATAGTAAAATAACCTATTAAATGATATCATAATAACAAAATGTTTTTTGATAATACAAGTAGACCGAAACCTAGAAAGAAAATACATGCTTGATTTTAATCTCCCTTCATTAAATTTAAACGAGTACATATTATTATATACCAGTATACCTCAATTAAATGTTCGTAATTGGATCTCGAGTAATATCCTAATATTAAATAAACTTTTGTATTCTCTTCCTGGTGGTAATTAACAAGTACCTAGATTCGCTTCGCTTCGCTTCGCTCTTCGGACTCGTACAGTACCCGTGATTTCAGTACCAATATGTCTTATAAATAAATGGACATGAACTTGCCCTATCGAAATTTCTTGTAAATTTTAAAGAATGATCTTTTCATCATCATCAGTCCTATATCAGCCCACTGCTGGACATAGGCCTCCCCTAATGAGCGCCATAGCGCCCTATCTTCAGCTTGCCGCATCCAACATCTGTCAGCAGTCTTTCGCAAATCGTCATCCCACCTGGTCGGAGGGCGTCCTACACTACGATAATGATCTTTTAATTACTATTAATAACAATATTAATGCTGGACAATTCACACAGCATTATCTAGCCTCAAGCTAAGCAGAGCTTGTGTTATGGGTAGGTACTAGATAACTGATATACGAGATAATACAATACATTACAGATAGATATTTTTACTATACATAGAAAACGACCAGAACACCCGGCACAAATACCTGCAGATCGTACAAATATTTGTCTCAAGGCGGTAATCGAACCCGCAACCTCCTGCGTCGCAAGCGGACCTTCGCCCACCGCACCACATAGGTCGTCATTATTGTATTAACTAAGAAAACATTTCTCTAAAAATCATTTAAAATACAAAAAAAACATAATTTAGCTTTCCTGTACCCCAGATAGCAAAAGTTATACCTGCCTGAACAAAAACCTCAATATCTATTCCATTGTTTTGTGTTCTTCTACACTTATATTATAAAGAGGAAAGATTTGTTTGTTTGAATTGAATAGGCACCGAAACTACTGGACCGATCTGAAATAATCTTTTTCACCATTAAAATCCTACATTATACCTGATAAACATGGGCGATAGAATATACCCGCGCAAAGCCGGGGCGGACCTTCTCAAATATTCGTGTTACTTTTTAATAACACATCAAGTCATATATAAGTATAAGATAGCACTGTTGGACATAGGCCTTCCTAATAAGAAGTATTGACTCCACTCGATCTCATTCGAGGTAATGCCATAATCCGAAAAATGGGCATGCGGGCTGGGGATTGAAGGGTACAGTTTATCTCAAACTGCCCCGTTGCTGCTTGTCGAAGACTTAGCTTGATGATTTAGCTCTGCATGTATGTACATATGTATGTTTAAAATAAATAAATAATGCTTCCTGATCAGAAAGTCAAATGTTTAAGTTGCCTAAGAAGTAAAATGCGTAAACAGCCTCGGACCTGCACATCAAAGCGCAAGGGTCAAATAAAAATTTAAACTTCCAGCCAGAATTTTTTGTGAGGGTTGAAAAGGTAACAGAACCCCTCATTTTATTTTGGTAAACGGTGCATCAAACACCCTGTATATCATCATCATCAGCCTATATAAGTCCACTGCTGGAGATATACCTCCTCTTAAGAGCGCCATAGCGCCTTTCAAAACAACGCATAGTTATTTTCTGTTAACCGCGTAGCACATTGCTTCGGCATGTATCTCCAACTTAGAATATTCTGCCTGGCAGTTTATAGCACATTGCTACGACACGTACCTCTAACTTAGCAAATCGTAAGTAATATTATAAATACGAATGTGTGTTTGTTTGTCCTTCCTTCACGCCCTAACTAAGCAACCAATCGACTTACCTAGTTGAAAGGATGGAGAAAAACATAGGCTACTTTTTATCCCATAAATCAGTTTCCATGATATAGAAATTACCTTAAACAACACGTGCGAAACCGTAGGCAGCAGTTAGCTTAGAATAAAAAACCCACACCTCGGACGAAGGAAATCCCCTCCTACCCCTTCCCTGATCGGAGGTGAATTGTCACCTGTCAAACGTTGTCATAACGGATAAGTGTCGATTTGAAGTGTCATTAATTTGACAGCTTTCATACATAAGATGTAGTATTTGCTGTTTGATAATAATTTTATATTTACCAGTTTATTTATTTAAAGTGAAAAATGGTTACTGACACTAGCATAAGCGCTTTAGATGATTTGCCAACAGTGGATTCATTCTTCGGTGTGGATTTAAAAACCGGCTCTATGATTATTGCTGCTGTCTGTGTGGTAATAACTATTTATTTTACAACTATTTCAAGTTAGTGATACTCGCGCATATTATACCTTAGCTAAACTCTTCGTAGAATGAATTTCCCTCTGTTTCCGCATCTTTTTATACGCAATTTACATTACTTATCGATTTCACATCCTTCCCTCAATAAATATTCAACCATATCTGAAACTCGACGCCTAGCAAGTAAGTTTTAGTTATTTGTGTCGTGGTTTGCTACACACATTCTACAAAGAGTTTGGCTAAGGTACGTATAGATCAGGCGAACTCAAAAGCTACTCACAAGTTCAATTCGTAATAATTATTATTCTGTTCCGTAATACCAAAAATGATAACTGAAAACTTTTTGTATTTGCCAGAACGTGTAACTGTTACTAGACAATATAAGATATGTTTCTTACTGAACAAAACGTAAGATATTGTTGTTTTTAATACAAAACAAATAGGACGAAAACATGTAATTTTCGACGTATGCAACATACTTCATATTTCATTGCAGATAAGTAAATATTGAAAAAAAAACAGGACCTAAATAAATACTAAACAAATAACATAATTTGGTGAAAATGTGCTCGAATTACAAATAGTTTTAGTGTTGGGACAACGTAAAATGTTTCTATTTTTTAAATTTTTGTCGCGTGATCGTCTGCCAAGACAACCAGCCAGCGTTAACCATTTATTTCCACTTAAATACTCACTCTAGCGCGAAGCTTTTAGACACCGAAGAACGTAATTCCGTGCGTCGTTTCGTTCGATCAGTACTCTTACGACCGAACACTCAAACGCAACCCAGATTTCAGCACGTCGAAATCGCAATTTCGTACATTTTTCTATGAAAATATGTGTCAAACATTTTGACGTGGCTATGGTCGCCTGCCCATTTCGCGGAGCGAAGCGGCAGCAGAGGACCGAGGGAGTTATGCAGAGCGGAGTTGCGGACTGCATATCTGTCCATTGACGTCAATGGAACGGGACAACTTTTGTATGAAATCCGTTTTAGAACCCCGTTCCGCTTCCCGGTTTTGTATGTATTTTTAAACTAGTTCTAAAACCCCTGTCCACTGAAGCGAAGCGAATATTTTATGCAATTCCATTGGTTAATATTGGCACAGCCCCGGATCGATCTTCTTCTCCCGGTGTCAATGGACGGGCAGCCTAAATCTGATTTGTGATTGAGTTTTCGAACGAACGAAAACCGAACTTTCGGAAAGATGTATGTAATTCACATGGTGTAGCTTTCGTGCTGCACTTACATTTTCTTAAATTTATTCATACATGATCAAAAAATAATAATACACTAATTCAGTCACAAAATCGATCGCACGATAACGGCCCGTCCAAAAGGAAACGAGACGTTCGTTCCGTTTAGCAGCCGCACTGCGGATTGAAATAACCAGAGTAGGATTTCAGCTTCTTATTTCCGGATTCTGGTTCGCTGACAGTGAAGAGGGTGCTTAACGTGTGTTTACGTGATAAAGGCCTGTTTACGAAACCCGCTCGATTAAGTTATTTTTGACTTATAACTTACGACGTAAATATTTTTTTGTTTTTGGAGAGATATTCTTTAATGTATGTTAGGTAACGACATGCACAACATCATCGTATTTCTGACCTGTATATTTGTATTGAAGGCAAGTACCTACCTACAGAAAACAATTAGGTATTATAGTTAGGAATTGAAGTTACATTATGTTATTGTTATAAATAATAATAAATAATGCTGGACAATCCACACAGCATTATTTAGCCCCAAGGTAAGCAGAGCTTGTGTTATGGGTACTAGATAACTGATAAACATAATACAATACATTATTATACATAGAAAACGACCAGAACACCCTGAACAAATATCTGCAGATCGTACAGACATTTGTTCCGAGGCGGGAATCGAACTCGCAACCTCCTGCGTCGCAGGCGGACCTTCGCCCACCGCGCCAGAGGTCGTCTTGTAATTCGTATTGTAATATTGTTAAATGGATACTTAAGTCCTCTACAAACAAGTAGATGTGATTAGCATTCGGTAAAGTCCGATTTAATGCCCCACGGGATACTTACCTTACTGCCAATATACTTAACTTTAAAAAACCATTATCTTTTGGTAGACTAAATAAAAACGTACCAAAAAGCCTGTTATATTAATATTTGACTGTCATTTTCAGACGTATGTATTTTGGCAGTGGGGCAAGTATCACCCTCAGGGGCGATTATCCTTATATTATTGTATCTTGTTAATAAAGAAAAGATTCAAATTACCAGCTTCTATTACAGTATCTACAACCAACATCGATGCCAATTTTGAGCCTTGAAATAAGGAAAGAAAAATTACATTTTGTTCAAAAGCTAAAGCAAAGACAAAGGAAACTGCTCTGATACTTTTAATTTTAAACATTCCTCCTTTGTCAATGGACAACAAAAGAAAATTAATTATCTTCCGTGTTTTGCTTTGTTTTTATCAATACTGCGATTTCATAATTTTTTTTCAGAAGATGAACAATATTTATATAGTAAACAACACCTTATTTTTAATTTGATAATAATTACTATTTAGAAAGCAGTTTATATTAAAATTTTACTGATTTATGTCTTTATTTAGAATGCCTAAAGAAATAAAGTTATTGATTTTAATTTTCACTTTAAGACAAACCTCATGCTCGATTTTCACTACAGAGGAGAGATGTGTAAAACGACCCAAGAATTTCAAATACATGATGTGATCTTATGACGCTATTTTGAAGCCATGCTATTGGTTAATGATACAAATCCACTCCGCTCTGCCTTATTGCCGGCACTATGCCATACCAAACAAAAACAAGTCATAACTCACTAAAAACAAGTGTCAATTTTCAGTTCCACCCTATGGCGTACGGATGTTCGTTTTTCATCCCACTGAGTTACCTGCTAGTGACAATATGGATACTCGTCGCTTTATTTTTTGCGGCAAGCATTGCTTTATTTTTCGGAATAGCCACGGTAAGCTTTTTTTATATTCTTTTGTATTCACAACGAGGTATAAAACGAGAGCAAAGAAAATTCTTTCGCGTGTTATCACACTTCGCTTTTCTCTAATATTACAAATTCTCATAAATTTATTCAAAAGGGCACGAAATGCATCCGCTTGAGTAGCTATTTTTTTCGTCATTTGAAATTAGACACGAGATGGGAGTGATCTAGTTGTTTACTCCAAAATCTTTAGACACGAGATAAAACCATACCGTTTGTTACGTCTTCACATCAAAACTTTCGAGGATTCATTGCCCATCTTTAAAAACAAACTAAGGAAGCAATTTTCTTTTCCTCAGTCCACTGAGGAACACTTATGTACATAGTTGTTTGTAATTTAAGTACCTAGCACTTGTATTTTTTTTTATTTCCTTTCTACCTAAGTAACCCCTTCATGACATTATTTTTAGCTGTTGTTTGTGCACCTTTAGCGAATGTGCATGCCTGTTAAAACACATATTCTATACTATATGTTTATGATTATGATAATTGTCATTGTTTGATGTGTATTATTGGTATCGCCTTATCAAATAAATACATAAAAAAACTGAAAGAATCGGACGAAAACTTTGCGTAGAAAAAAGATCATATTTTAAATTTCATAATAGGAAAGACATTTTATCCTGGAACAAGATGTGCTAAGCAGTGAGCAGTGGGCCCGGAAAAGGAAAACCAAAATTTGTTCGAGCAAAATCAACTCATATGTCGCTTGCATAAAATTTGCGTTTTCACAAAAACGAATCAGAAATTTCGATTTCGTTTTATTGCAAGTACGGGCTCAGAACTTTTACATTCCTGCAAATTAAACCTCCGTTGTCACAATAAGACACAAAAAAATAACGTTCTTAACCTTGAACTTGCGTACTTGATCTAATAAAAATAATAGTTATTTAATATACAAGAGTGCAAAGTTGCTTTTTAACCACGTGCTCAATTTTGATGCCCAGCTAGCGAAGGATTAAAAAATTACAATCCTGAGCGTTAGCAAAAGAATCAAAAGAACAAGAGATAAAAAATCTTTGCACTCGAGTGCAACACGTAACTTTTCATCCCACCTCAGCGAGGAAATAGTATTTTTGCTCTTCGATATCTGAGTGCAAAAGCCGTTTTTATCTGCTCGAGGATAAAGTAAATAAAATTTAGAACATCGTGCACACGATGTTAGTGTGAAGGGTCTCTACTATTTTGGTTTGGTAGACTCAAACTCATCCGGCCCAGCACCCTTTCAGTCAGATCGAACAATATTTGACTAATAGGGTATTCTACTCTAAATGAGAAAAACTCTAAAAATATATTATTAAGATAGCTTAGGCATAAAGCAGTCGGAAAATTTTAGTTTCAGGTCAAAAAAAGGTTTCAATTTTGAAACCTTTTTTAAAAAAAATGGATGTATAATTTAAAACCCTACTAGAAAACGCCTCATAGGAAATAGTAGTTCAAATTTTTTGCTTTTTGCTTTATAGTGCGTAACTCACAGTGGGGTAATCTTGGTTATCCTGAGCTAACGACGCTTAAGTCGTAAGAGGTCCCAGATATTTTCGACGAAGCATGTGTCGATCTCGTTGCTTAGTTGGTTAGAGAGCACCTGTACTGATGGTGAGGCGCGGGTTCGAATCCTGCCGAAACCGAATTTTTTTGGAACATTATTAAATTTTCGTAGTAGTCTAATTTGTTTCTTAAAAATTGTATTTAACCCTAGGACGACGCACTTCTCTGTGCGATATGGGTGTGGTACGCAGTGATATTTGTGGTGCTGATGCTGATGATGATGATCCTCCTCTCGCTCGTCTTCACTTCAAGGAAACAGCGGACCAGGGTCTGTGTGGTCATATTTGGCATGCTTTGGTATATTTGTAAGTACCTATGCCTTTTCGATACCCTGTTGTATATACGGAGTTCTTTTTTGGGTTCCGTACCCAAGGGGTAAAACGGGACCCTATTAGTAAGACTCTGCTGCCCGTCTGTCCGTCTGTCACCAGGCCGTACCTAATGATCCGTGATAGTAAGACAGTTGAAATTTTCGCAGATGATGTATTTCTGTTGCCACTATAGTTATCAACAAATACTAATAAAGCAATAAAAGAAATAAACAATAAAATAAATTTAAGGGGGCTCCCATACACCAAACGTGATTTTTTTCGCCGTTTTTATAGATAATGGTACGGAACCCTTCGGTCGGTTTATTTTTAGGATATTAATACGAAGACCTAGGCACTTGCCTATATGACCTAGGTAGGTGTTATATTTGCGACTTTATAACGTAACATAGATAATGAGTCCGATTCCCGCCTCGTGACAAATGTGTGTACGATCTGCAGACATTTTGTTCAGGGTGTTCTGGTCGTATTCTATTTATAATAAAAATATCTATAAGGTATTCTATTATATTATCTAGTACCCATAACACAAGCTCTGTGCTCTTAGCTTGGGGCTAGGTAATGTTGTGTGAATTCTCCAGCATTATTTGTTTATTTAATGACAGTGTCGTACTAACATATATGAAAATTTATAAATATATCAATATTCGGTTCCTAAAAATAGCGACATACATGATTTAAATACTAGAAATAAGAATAAACTCGCTTTGCACACAACAAGGCTACATAAGATAAGTGTATCTTATAAAGGACAAACTATACGCTTCTACGACAAATGAGTTGCAAAGTTTATCAATAAATAAATAAATTCAAACAAATTGTTAAAAATATCCTTTGTCATAAGGCTTTCTACAAAGCATTCGATTTTTAAGTGAATACAAATGATTGGGACGAGTTTTGCTCCAAGTCAAAAACTACCAACCTAACAAGGTTTCTTGTTGGCTTCTTTACTTTACCACAAAAAGATTGAAGTGAACAAAAATCAAAGTGATACTTAATAATAATATCCTAGTTTCACTTATGCAATTTCAATTTTGTGATCAATCCATGAGTCCTGTAAGATCCTGTCCTGATATTTGAGTTTATAATTAATCGGATCATTTCGTTTTTATTCCCCTTATCTTCCATCGCATTGCAGTGATCGTGGTACGCTATGCTACTTGTTTTTTTATTACAAATTGTTTGGAAACTGCGTCAAAGTTACCCTAATATTTTTCTCATGGGATTGAAATAAGCTACGTTATTGTAATTGAAATTCGGTCTCCTTTGTGATAAAAACAATGTAGTACAAACTTATCTTATGCGCAATTTCTAACTGAATAGAGCTTTCAAAGTAATTTATCTAAAAGGAAAATAATCGTCTGAGCTAATATTCATCTGGCAAAGGTAAATTCATGCTCTCGGGAATATGGGTGCAGTTGAGAGTTACTTAACTCTACGTTATGTAGTTAAAACATGGTTCGAACTTTGCACCGATGTTACCAACTACTAAAAACTATGTTACTAACCATTACTAACTATGCTTAGTTTAGTTACAAATGAGTGAACATTTGTAATTAAAGTTAGAACCGTGGTTTTCGTGGTCCAGGCATCGAAATAGCTATACGTTTTACCTACCGGTTGTTTATTTTAAATGGATTACCTACCTGGATTCGATTATTTACAATGTTTATTTCTAATTGCGAATAAATATCTTCGTATTTTCGATTGACTTGCTTGGAGTCAATTTCTTTAAGATAAACGAGATAAAACGACTGTCGATCCGTCAGTTAGATAAATAGTTGGGGAAAATCTTTTTCGATTTTCCCCAACTATTTATCATTCAGAAAATAAAACATCGAATGCGAGTCAGATTCGCGCACCGAGGGTTCCGTATAATTGTAAGACCTTGTTTCTTGCCAAATATCATGATTTTAGGTCAACGGGAAGTACCATATAGCACAGATTTTATAATACCTACTATATTAGTACCTATAAGTTTTTGGTCCATGGCAATAACCATTTTTTTTTTGTGAATAAAATACTACCTACAAGCTTACATTTACGTATTTTTTCCTTTATATTTTGGATTATGAAATTGCTTCTTGTCAAATTTTATGATCAATCAACGGGAAGTTGTGTGCATGAGATTTCCTTGGAAATGTCAAGAAAAGTACGTCGTACTTACGTCGTGGGGCGAACCTGGATAAGATTGGCACCGTGTGGAGTGGCACAAAAGTTTGGAGGCCTATACCCAGCAGTGAGTGAAGTCAGGTTGTGGATGATGATGATGATGTCAAGAAACAGTTAACAGCTGTAAAGGCTGTTTCTTTCGATCGTGTCGATTTACAAGTTTGATTTATATCACGGCTCTAAGAAGTTACAAACCTGAGTATTTGATGTTAATTTCAAATCAATCCCTTCACGCGTAACTGAGAAAAGGGTTGACAGACGGACAGACGGAACAGAGTGATCCTAAAAGGGTTCCTTTTGCGGTATGGAACCCTTAAAAAAGCTCATGATTGTCATTAAAATTTCGTAACAATATTGTAAGCAGTATTGAAAGGTTGATCCCTTTTAATAAAATTTATATCTTTTAAGTATTCAATAAATAATAAAAAATCATACTGGACAACTTACACAGCATTATCTAGCCCCAAGTTAAGCAGAGCTTGTGTTATGGGTACTAGATAACTGTTATACATTATTATGTATACACACATAAAAATATATTTTTTATAATACATTGAAAACAAGCAGAACACCCGGAACAAATATGCAAATGCAATTAATATGCACATCGTACAAACATTTGTACGAAAGCGGGAACCAAACCCGCAACCTCCTGCGTCTTAGGCGGACCTTCGCCCAACGCGCCACATAGGTCATCAAAATAAAGTTATATTTTGAATTACTTTGTCAAAAAGTGCGCGCAGCGTCGCGTCGCGTAGCGTCTCCGTATGAGCTGACCCTAAGTATATTTTTTCTCTTTCCAGTAACGATTTACTTCATCATAGTAGTGAACAGCTATCGGAAGAAGCTGGTGACAGCATCACGTAAAAGCTTGCTGGCAGCTGACACATCAATAGTCCTAGACGGGCCAGTTTTGGATGGGTCACCGGAAACTCCTGATTGATTGAACCCTTGAAGAATAACTAATACCTCGACTGGTTTGATTACGTGTCATATTATCTATAGTGCATTTAGGTAGGTGCCTTGAACGTCGCTGTGTTCATGTTCCGTATTCGCCTAATAAATACGTAGCCACTATATTATTGTTTCGATTTACTACGTATTTGGCTACGACATGGCCGCCCGCGCGTCCTGCGTCTTGCGTCTGCGTCCGCGGCGAGAACAAATCAAAGAAGCTGTTTGAGTGTGCCATAAGTCTCCGCGGTGTGACTTGCGGAAAAGTGACATAGCAACGCCAGACGCAGACGAAGACGCAGGACGCGCCGCAAGACGCATCGCCCGATGTCGTGGCCTTGGCCTTAGATAGTCCGGTTCAAACCAGTGGGCATGTCTTTAGAATAGAATAGAATAGAAAATAATTTATTGCCTTATTTGAAAAACAAGATAAAATTGAACAGGACGATAAAAAAACTAAGACAAAAGGAGTAAATTCAACGTTTTTCTGTAATATTTTAATATACAAACAGCGCTGTTTTTCAATTTACTCCGCTCGGATAGCTGGTTGCCGAGAGGTTAAAGTGATAGCGAGATTAATACAAAGATCAAAGTAAAAAGAACAAAGGGTTATTATGCTTTTGAAAAGAAATTGAAACTATACTAGGGCATCATTAACCTATGCTTGTTCACTGGAAAATACTCTTCTACAGGCGGGTAGCGACCGGGGTGTTACGGGGCTTAATGAACCATTCGCGGCAAGGATGTAACATTACGCGGCGTGCTCAAAATTAAGGTACGAAAACAATTTATACATGGTTATCCCCTCAATTGTAGCACCTCATCTCGTACCTCGCCCTTGGGTATATGTTTGATACATCGATCACGTAGGCATATAAGCATCATCAGCAGATTGACCTAAGTTGGTTACTCGTGCCGCGAGCGCGGACCGAGTGCCTACGGAGGTCAGTGCATCAGCAGCATCCATTGAAACCGCACTCATTAACATCATAAATAGTCGTAGTTAAATACAGTACAGCTATTTATTGTTCCTATTATGGACTATCAGTATCCCGGGTCAATTGACTTCGGCAGTTTCAAGTATGTTGTTAATTTGATTAAAATTATTAATTTTACGTGATTCCTTTGTTTTAAGATACCTATTATGTTACTTATGAGGAATAATTATATTTTGTCCATTCTTTCGATTTGCATCATAAAACTACGAGGTGTTTTTTTCTACATTTGAGTCGGTTCGATTCCCAGACGAAGCAGTAATTTTTATTATTATTTTTGTGCCCACAACTAGGTTACACAAGATTAACGTATCTTTTAAAGGGCAATGTATACGCTTCTACAACAAAACTCCAAGTGAGTTGCAAAAATTGTCAATAAATAAATTCAAACAAACTGTTAAACACATCCTTTGTAAAAAGGCCTACTATAAAATATCAGATTATCTAGAGGATAAAAAAGCTTGGGACGACTTTTGCTCCAACTCGAAAACTAACGTTCTAAAAAGGTAAAGGTTTCTTGTTCGCTTCTTTACTTTACCTTAAAAAGATTGAAGTGGACAAAAAATCAAAGTGATCACTTTATTTCCTAGTTTTACTTATGTAATCTGAGTTTTGTGACGTGTCCAAGAGTCCTGTAAGGTCTAAAGGAAATAAAGCACTTTGAATTTTGAATTGAATTTTGAATTTTATAAAATCTATGAATGCAGTATTACTAACTTTTCTAAATAAAATAAAGTCTTCTTTCAGCAAAATGTCATATCTACAATATTTAAGGTACTTTCCCTTCATGCCCTTCATGTCATGTCTTGGGACGCCCTGTATAGTTGAATTCCGACCTTTTTATTCGACTACGAATTCTGTAATCGGATGGTAGTAGGTACCAGAGGAAGGAAGTTATTCCGCGAAATCCTCAGTAGGTACCAACATAACTCACGTCACGGCTCGAAACTCATGGTATAAGCACTCTAATTCAGTTGAAACTTTGCTCCTAAATTAAAATTCTGTGAAGTAGGAATTAATCATGGATGTAATAGAATCGTGTAGATTTTAATGACGAGTGTGATTTCGCTCATTATCCCGGGCTGGGGTTGTACTAGGAAGGAGTGTAGAATTTCTTCGCGGAACGGGTTTTATTTCATTATGTTATATAAAGGTTCTCTGAAACGGACTTCTAACAACAACTACACAAGTACCTGTACCTGCCTGTAGTGTATTGCAGGTACTCTCTCGTAGTATGAAATCTTACTTAGTCATCAATCTATGCTTTAGTAACGCTTTTGTATGGTACAAGCGTTACACAAGCATCTTAGATAAAAGTAAAAAAAGGGAGATGATGCATTACCGTCTCGAAAGTGTATGGCTCAAGTCAGGTCCAACTATGTTCCCTCACCTTAGTCTAGTCGGAGCGGCAGTGCGGCGGCGCATGCGGTAGCGTTTGTGTTTCGTGTGCTTGCTACAACGTATATTTTTGTGTGATTTCGACTTTAAAACCACGACAATGCCCTCGTGTTCGTTCACCAGGTGTACAAATAGCTCCAAAAACAAAGCCCAAAGCATCACATGTGCATCCACCTATCCTGTGCTTACCCTTCACTGAACATATCCTGCTCAAATTTGCCAAGGAGGTAGATGGTTTCTCGGTTAGCAAGCTGAAGTGGCAGTGGGCTGGCCGTATCTCGAGAAGAACCGACAACCGCTGGGGTAAACGTGTTCTTGAGTGGAAACCGCGACTCGGCAAACGTAGGGTAGGACGCCCTCCGATCAGGTGGGATGACGATTTGCGAAAGGCTGCTGGCAGAGGCTGGATGCGGCAAGCTGAAGACAGGGCGCTATGGCGCTCATTAGGGGAGGCCTATGTCCAGCCGTGGACTGATACAGGCTGATGACGATGATGATGAGATGGTATCTCACGGGAGGAAGGACACAGGTTACTTTTTATCCCGTCATAGCACGTGTGAAACCGCAAGTAGAAGCCAGAAATACATAAATCTTTTCGAAAAGCAGCTTTACTAGCACTTCATTAAAAAATACAATGTTTGAAAGTGTATAAATTTTATGAGTTACAATTTACAAGGCTTAAAAAGCTCCTCAGGTCGCCGGGTCTCCTCTCGCGAGAGCCTTCATCTCGAGCCATAAACCGAGGCCTACTGCGACGCCGTATGCTGCCATACCTGTAATTTAATACGCGTAAAGAAATTACCAATATTGGGTACTAGTTGCTGTCCGCACTTCCGCGCATTTTTTCTGGGGTAAAAAGTCGTTCTGTGGTTTTGTCGTGAAGGTGTAACAAATATCCAAACTGTCGCTTTTATATTATTAGTGTTGCATGATAATATGCACCCATTAATGCGGAAGTTTGTGAAATGTACCTACATTTCACAACTTTCCGCAATTATGGGTTGGACACTCAGTCCAACTAACAACATCCAACACAGTATTTGTTTAATAATCTAAAAATTTGTTGGTGTTTAATTTTTTTCGGTAATGTAATAATATTAATAATCGATTAAAAATTAAATAATTCTATGCATATACTCTATTAGCGTATACTTAACTACTTATCTATAGTGACGATAAAATAGTGCAGTTGCCATGTCATGCGACGTCAAGCGTTTATCCGGCTATTAATCAAGAAAAATATCGTAAAGCACACGCCGCGCAACTATCCAATGCAACTTAGTTTAACTGTACCTATATTTGTTTTTTCTTAAACATGCGCGGAAATATTGTCATTACTGTTGAATAAAGAACACGCGAAGTATCATATTTACGTAGACTGAAAAACCAAAATCACTTTCCGGCGCGTTCTTTGAATTTGGAACGAAGAGCGCGCTGGCAATGTTGTATGAAACGGTGTGCTGTTTGAATTTAGAACTCTTTCATCTATCGTACACATTGCGTTCTCGTGGCTGTATAGCCACAGATGCGTTTACCTTTTGGCACTAGCTGTAAAATCAAAATTAAAAATTGACGGTAAAGCGGAGTTCGTTATTATTTTGTTAATAAAATTAAATTTAGTAGGTATGTAAAAGGCCCTTTTTTATTTCCTAGCATTTTTTAAGGAAAAGCACTATATAATATGCCTCGGCCGAAATGGCAATTGCCTGTCTCGTATCATTGAAGTCCTCGCCTGCGGCTCGGCCTTCAAACTCATACTCGACCTGCAATTGCCTATTTCGCTGCCTTTGCTATAATGTACTATTATAGTGCCCGAATAGATCGTTACGTTAGAGTTAATAAAAAAAGGTCTGTCCATGAGCAATATGTTTGATCTAACATAATTGTCGTCTCTTAGCCAGCTGAGCTGAGCTTAGGCATATACCACACTAAACGTGCCAAGTTTAGAGCTTAGCTAGGAGCTACACTTGTGTACTCCAAACACAATGTGGCCACATACAACCACCTTGTGACCAATATATGCCAAGCTTAGAGGTAAGCAAGGAACTGCGCTAGTGTACAATATACACAATGTGGTCACATACAACTACCTTGTAACCATACGTGCCAAGCTTATAGAGCTAAGCTAGCTACGCTACGCAAGGCAAGATATTATACACAAACGTAGTTCCTAGCTTAGCTCTAAGCTTGGCACGTATGGGCACAAACGTAGGAACTATTTGTGTATCTTGCATTGCGTAGCGTAGCTAGTTTAGCTCTAAGCTTGGCACGTATAGTGTGGCATTAGCCTAATGTTACCGTGTAGAGCATTTATTTAACACACAAAGCTTTTAAAATCATTTACATGTTAAAACCCTCGCTGTAATCTCTAGGGCTGCCTGTGACATTATGAGGCCTGTACAAATATTTTGAAATGAGTTATTCCCCCGGCAATAAACGTAAAGCGTTCAAATTATTGTTTGTTATTACGTTGATAAAAATCAAAAACATGGATGAGGACATTCAACATGCTAAAAGAGAAAATATAGCATTTACTAGATTTTGATGATTTTGAGTGATTCCTTGTATTTTAGCAGTAGATACAACTATGATTACTTTGAAACCATTTATAGTTATGGTATTGTGACAAACCTTACTAGCCACTCTGACGTAAACTTTAAAAATATAAAAGGTGCCTTTTCTTTTAACAGGACAAGCTCAGTTACTTAAATAGAGTCAAATGGACTCTCCGTCTGACATAGTATCGTGATCATTTTTCCATAGGTTTTGGTACAGCAGCGCCTCTATCGTGCGGACAGGGAACTACGCAAATCCCATACAACTATGACGTCACGATCACGTCTCGATATAGTCAAATGGACTCGGGGCTACAGGTTACAATTAAATTACGGGTTTGCTTGGTTACAATAAACGGGCCGCAATCGAAGGTGACAGATTTTCGAAATGGAATAAATGTAATGATCTATACTATCTATACTCTATACTTATATCTAAACTATAAATGCGAAAGTGTGTTTGTTTGTTTGTTTGGCCTTCCTTCACGCCCGAGTTTGTTGAAAAGATGGAGAGTAACATAGGCTCATTTTATCCCATTAATCAGTGTCCATGGTATAGAAATAACCTTAAACAACGCGTGCAAAGCCGCGAACAGCAGCTAGCAATAAATAATTAGTGTAAATACTAGTAGTTCCATTTTTGGCGGAAGTATGTACCGTTTCAAAATGAGTCGCTACGCCCTAAAGTAAAGCTGGCACGGTACAAAAATAGGTAGCAGAGTTACTAAAATTATATATTTATAACGTAGATAGTACTTCTCTCGTTAGCTTCCTGTTCCAAGCTTTGTTCGTTTCTAAGAATACCCTTGAGTATATTTCTGTATTCTCTTCCGACAGAATAAGTCAAGTTTTCAAGTAACTAAGTACTTAAAATAAAGTTTTCAATAGCCAGGCAAAAGCGCCCAGGGCTCTTAATTTATTTTTGGCTTTTGGCAGGCAAATACAGCCTGATTTTACCTTAAGTTTGGAAAATTAAAATAATTAAAGTTTTAATTTTTGACTCAGGAACGTGGTGCAGCACTGACTAAATTTCAACCACACTTTCTAAAGCATTATTACCACTGAATATCTTTCACTCAAAAAATTTGACTTCCACAGAAAAAAATAACAAGGTCACTATATAGGGTGTATTTTTTGGACGGGGTTGTAGTGGGGGGGGGGGGGGGGGGGACTTTAACAGGAAAATGGTCTCAGTTGTTTTTTGATAGATTATTATATTATTATGATAAATCACTTCGGTCGGTACAGAACTACGAGTATATGCATAATTGGTGTACATATTTTAAGTATTTTATTGGAAATTGTAACGCTGTGGTTTACCTCAATAAATAAATAACTAGCTGACCCGCTCGCAATTTCATTCACGTGGACTTTGGAATAAAAAAAGCTTCTCGAGATCAGCTAAAATCCTGTTATAAGAGTAGGAAATTTCCTACTCTTATAACAGGTTTTTTTTTTCAGGCACCCGCTAAGAATAGATCTTTGTAATTACATAGATCCATTCTTAGCGGGTGCCTACGTCCTACAACGAACCTCGACGCAAGATTTCAGCTCTTCTAGTTCCTGAGATTTCGTGATATGTCAGTGAGTCTCCTAACTTTGACTCCACATAATTGAAATGGGTTTGAATTTCAAAAAACTCTAAAACACGTCTGTTTATTTTAAGTCATTTTTCTACACTACAATTTTGATGGTTTTACAGTTACGGTTTCTGAAGTTACTATAAAAATGACCTCTGACCCCATTCTAACTACCTTAGAATACGAATTTCCAAAAATTCGTTCTTCGTGTCTACGTCCTAAAAGGAAACTCCTTGCAAAATTTAAGCTTCGTAGCTCTTGTAGTTTCAGAGATCTCTTGATATGTCACCCAGTTTTCTCTTCTCTTTTGTAAATATAGATAAATATTAAAAGTTGAAATTAGATAAGTTCATTATTGCACGATATGCTTCAGTTGTATTATTTGAGTGCTTGATGTGGTGTGGTCTAAGTTATAACTCAAAGCGTTCAATAAAAACATTAGAAACTTCTCGACCCCTCCAACAAGGAGTCTACGGTCGCGACGCCTCGGGCAAGCACAAAACCTCATAAGAGAAGAGGTTTCGTTTTAGATTAGGTTACGTTTTTAAGTTGTGTCCATGTTCTTTTAAAATTTACAACTACCCACTTTAGCATTACTTTCTGTTAATTTAAGTACGAGTTTAGCCCTACATTGTTAAAATTTTGTTTTCTCATGTAAGTGAATTTATTCTTTTTGAGAAATAAAACATTCTTAAACCTGAAGTTGTGTCATTAGGACAGGGGTTTGAACATTTTTGTATGGCCCTAACATCATATTTTTTTGAAATCGCTGGTACAATGAAAGTTATATATTTAGCTAAAGGACACCATAAATGAAAAATATTCCATAAGATAATAAAAATAATATGTCTGGTTTCTGAGATATTCACGGATGAAAATAAGTATTGATCTAATGATGTTTTAGGGTTCCGTGCCCCAAAAGGAAAAAAAGGAACCCTTGTCACGGACAGACGGACAACAAAGTGATCCTCACTTTGTTGACCGTCTGTCCGTCTGCCAACACTCTTTTCTCCTCTCAAGAACGCGTGGAGGTATCAAAAAATTATATCAAACAAACAAGGTTACAGACCTGGGTGTAACCTTTAGGAGCCATGATATAATTCAACCTATAAGTCAACGGAATCCAAAGTTACAGTCGATTAAGCGCAAAGCCTTAAGATATTATTAGCCTTTTTTGATATTTCATAGGAAATCACATGCACCCTAAACCTATAGGGTACTTTTCATCGACCTAGAGGCATGAAATTTAGCATGAAACAAGGTTTTACAGCACAAAAAAAACAAAATCCATAAATTTCTAGTCAAACTAAAAGATTTTTTTTTCTTTGCTATAGATGAAAATCTATACCTATAGATTTTCTTACCGTTGATCTAGAATCATGATGTTTAAAAGTTTTTTTTTTAATTCTATAGAACCCTCAGTGCGCGAGTACGACTCGCATTTGACGTTTCATTTTCATATTTGAATATCTCAGAAAACTGACGCTTTAGGAAATTAAGTTATAGGACATTTTTATTTGTTTATGTGTCCTCTATCCAAACATATAATATAAATTTCATTGTGCGCAGCGGTTTAAAAAAAACAGTGTGGTAAACCGATATTAGGGCCAAAATGTTCATACCCCTCTAGGAATGCAAGGTCTACTAACAAAAGCCGAGTAATCCAAAGGCAGCGCACAACGACCATATAAGGATGGTCGTATCATTCAGGTACATGATAAGGAGGACCACGAATAAGCAGAACACCTGCACCAACCATATGCTGGTCACCACCACCCAGAGCAGAACCACTGATGTTTTCCCCTGAAATTGTAAATTTAGTCATTATATCAGCCCATACACGTCCACTACTGGACATAGGTCTCCCCCATACGAGACGCCACATAGAGCTCTCCTGGGTAAATTTTGTAAATTCAGTTGGTAAGTTTTGTAAATTCAGTAAATTTATGTATATTTTAAGGCAAGCTGAAGACAGGGCGCTATGGCGCTCATTAGGGGAGGCCTATGTCCAGCAGTGGACTGATATAGGCTGATGATGATGATGAAGATGTATATTTTATGTATCAATTTATGTATATGTATATTTTAATTTATTCAACATTAAATGACTAATATTGACTTGTCAATAATAAATATACTACAATACTAAGAATAATCTTGATTATTTTATATTTTTTTATATTACCTTTAATTTTTATGAACTTTTGCGGGATAAATACTATTCCCTCGGGAGTATTTTTTTTATTAAGTAAAGAAGAGTTGGGGTCGTTCTCGATACAATAGCGAAAGAGTTTTCAAAATCGCTGCTTTAAGTGACGGATTTTTATACAGGGTTATTGGTAAATTGTAATGTGAACTGCAGGTCCTGCCCTGATGGGCCTGATGGTTTTTTTATTTAGTATCAGAGGTAACTTTTTTTTTTAGAATTTAATTATAAATATTTAATTTAGACTTGGCGCCTTCACAAACACGTTCGTGAAGGCGCCAAGTCTAAATTCTAAAAAAAAAATAAGTTACATCTGATACTAAATGAAAAAAACATCTTTGCCTGGAACCCAACGAGTTACTTAAGACCGATCTTCCACTCTCATAATAATAATAATAAGCCTCTTCCACTCTCATACCTTCTGTTAATTCAGGGCAGAGCTGTTTTTAAGTTGAGTTTTAAATATAAAACCTCTCTAACGAACGATTACTGAATTGCGGGGGGTACCTATATTACCAATACCAAGTTTAAGAATTTAAGATCTGGCGTCTTTACAAACGTGTTTGTGATGATGATTCCGACTGGTATTGATATGGATCAGTTGAGCTACCTGTAGATTGTTTGCAACAGTCTGCAGTTAGCTCAATTGTGTAAATACTAGTTTTAATTTAATTCTATTATTTGATTGTAATTTTCTTTGTTAATAAATTTCTTACGGTTTTTAAGGTTTACTTACTTTTTTAATACCCCATATTACCCACAGTTGGAAGATCAACAAGACTATGCAGTATATTAAAGCAGTTCCGTTAAATGCAAAACAATTTTTCACCAGGTCCTCCATGCATTTCACTGAAAAGTAACAAATGATTGAAATGTTCTCATCTAAATAGTAAAATGAAACCATACTTGACCAGAATTCATAATAATGTATTAGTCCAGTCAAATTAGGGTTTTCACCTCGGGATGAGAGATGATAAGCTGTAAACTCGTATACACCTTCATTTTGGTGTCCTAAAAGTTGCCTCAAAAGTCATCAAATCTTGTGTCTGCATCGTAAGTTATTCAAGGCCTATGGTCACAAAAATCAGTTTTTCGCGATTATTTTCGTTTTTATAGGTCTTGGTCTCCTTATTACGAGACTTTTGAGGCAAATTTTAGGACACCATAATGAAGGTGTATACGATTTTACAGCTTATTATCTGTCATTCCGATGTTGACCCCTTTTTTGCTTATTTGACTGGACTTGAAAGGTATTATGTGCTTAATGTCAAGTGATTTCAGGAAAATGGTAAATTTTAAAAACCTTTCAAATTTCAAAGGGAAAATCTGGCAAACGCTTCAATGGAAACTTAAAATCGACTATTAGGTGCGCATTTATCACACCTGTGCCTTCTGGAGATTTTATTCATGTCACAGATCGTAGAATTAGCTCGTTTGTAGCATGGCTAGACCAAGTGCAAAACGGTGTCTCAATCGTTCAATAATCAGCATAAGCCATTAATATAAATTAATTAAAAAACATTATTGTTGAACGATTAACGTTCAACAATAATGGCTAAACGTAGCAACGTGGCACTTTAGCCACCTCTTCGAATCAAAATAATAAGGTTTAAAAAACAGCGTTCTTTTTTCAATCGGTCTAGCTGTTCTACAAACAGGCTGATTCTACAATCCGGCGGCGACATTCACAACGTAGCTGGCTATATAAGATACTATTAGAAATATTGCGAATCACAGCGGGCAACCTTCCCCGCACTACATAAAAAAATTCACTTTACTTCACTCGCGATATTTAGACTTTGATTCTAGACGGAGCGGACGTCTCTTGTACGACTAGTAACTGTTTATGTTCAGTCAAAGGTTAATTATGTTACGTCATTCTTGGTCAAACTCGCAGGTATTGGTATGTTTGGAGGCTTTTCATAGTTAAAAAAGCCGCCAAGTTATTGCACTTAGTTCCACATATCCCCATATTGTGACAAACGTTGTGCCGAACACCCTGTTTAGTGTCCTTGTGTGCTCATACATAACGACATAATAAACGCCGAAAAATAGTACTAATCTGTAAACGAACTACTGTGTGAAAGCGCTGTAACGGCCTACTTTGGAACTGATCGTGCTAAGACCTGTTCAGACCTACGCAGCTACGTGATATTCTCTACCCCAAAGTGGTAGCGAAATCAGGGTGGTCATGCGGTAATCCCACTGTCACTAAAATAGGTACTCGGCGGAATTCTGCGCACCGCGCGAAACCGAGCACGAAACTTACTGCTACCACACTGTGTAGCGAACACCACGTTGGAATGAACAGGCCTTTAGTTTCTTGATCAACAATGCCAAATATCCGGCAAGATTGTTTTTTACCATTTTGCTCCGAAGGCTTGCAACTGTTGAAGTTGATCATTTCTATTGCAAGCACTATGATGCATATTATCGCCAGTATCTGAAAAGTAGATGGTAAACAACATTTTTAAAGAAGAATGCTGAAATACTATTCAGTAAGCCAATGTTTCTCGTCAATATTCTACCTAGTTGTTAGTTCTATTAAAAAGTTCTTAGCATCATCATCATCATCATCATCCAATGCAGGACATGCCAATAAAACTCGTCATAAAAACAGGTGCTGCGCTATCCACTCCAGCGGTTTCCTACGAGCTTCTCCAGGTCCTTCCATCAGGTTTATTAGCACGAAGCAGGAAGCCAGCAATCAATATAATGGGATTGTATCATCAACGTAATTTTGGTCTTACCAAAAACGTGATTGCGTGAACGAAAACACCACGTTTCAGTGGATATCGGCACAGAAACTTCTTCGGGGTGAAGCGATTAAGCGACATATTTATTTTGTAAAATATCTGAGGTATAAAATAGAGGCTTGAATTAATTTTAATCTAAGCCTACTAGAGTCACGAATAAACCATGTTAGTTTACACACAAGGAGATCTCTCTGGCTTCAACCGGAAACACACTATTTTCATGCCACGCGACCCGACAAAACGCGTTGCTTGTTGAGTTGAATCAAATCGTATTATTTCCTTTGATCAGAATCATATTAATTACTCCCGACGTGAGTGGTGTTTACAATGAGACGCTGTTCATAGAAAACTGATGCGATAAAACTCAACACGCTTCGCGGTTCGTTGGATCGCGTGGCTTTTCAATAGTGTGTGGAGCCCTTTAGCAACCAACACAACATTCCAATATCTATCTACAATCAATCCAAACGTAACTATAAATGAACCTAGTTATTCTGTGCCAAAACTTAAACCACCAGTTCGCGCGGCGACAGAAACAGCAGACAGAGACGCGAGACCGAAGACAACGAGGCGGTCGCCGCCCGTACAAAGCTAAATGACAACTAACGGTCGCGGTCTCCTGTCTCTGCCTTTGGTCTCGGTCTGCGGTCGCGGTCACAGCGCGAATCGCCACCTTTACCTCAGCTGTTTAGAATCTCTCCTTATTACGTCACATTCTCTGAACATCATCATCATGCAGGCCTCCAGAAGTTTGTGCCATCCACCAGTCCTGTGCTTACACTGAACATATCCTACTCATATTTGCCAAGGAGGTAGATGGTATCCCACGGAAGGACAGAGGTTACTTTTTATCCCGTTATAGCACGTGCGTAACCGCAAACAGTTGTGAGAAATAGACAAATCTTTTCACAAGCACTTTACTAGCACTTCCTTATAAAATACAAAGTTTGAAAGTTTATAAATTTTATGAGCTACAAGGCCTAAAAAGCTCCTCACGTCGCCGGGTCTCCTCTCGCGAGGGCCTTCATCTCGAGCCATAAACCGAGGCCTACTGCAATGCCGTATAGATCCAAACCTGTAATTTAATACGCGTTAAGAATTTATCGATATTGGGTACTATAGTTTCTGCGATTACGCAGACAGTCGTCAAATACTTGTTTGTCCATATCTTTTATAAGACATAAGCTTAATTTTGTCAATTTCGCAATTCGTCAAATCCTATAATTATCATATCCTACTCAAGTCAAAAGCTGGCCCGCACCTGTGTTTTCTAGGGTAAAAAGTAACCTAGTTAATTCAGGTTTAGAACTAATCTTCGCAAAATTTCAGACCGATTCGTTCTGTGGTTTTGGTGTGAAGGTGTAACAAACATCTAAACTTACGCATTTATATTACACACCTATTAGTGTGGCGTGATAATATGAACCTATAAATGCGGAAAGTTTGTGAAATGTAAGAATCAACACAACGACGACGGTTAAACTAAGTACTAAAAGGGTCTTACTGAAATTTTACATGAAAATATTTCTTGATTTGGAATAACAGGCTTATTTTTATCCTGAAAATATGTGTGCAAAGCCATAGGGATTCGCCAATGCAGAAGCTACTGTAGTATAGATCACTGTCATCAGGTCACAAGAAACGAGAAAAGAAACTTTCAAAAGAAACTTTCAGTGACGTCACAGAAAAAGGGCAGAATTTTTTATCAATTTTTCACCTGAAACTGAGCGCAGTTTTATATTACGTGTTTTTCCATAATAATTAAAAAAATATGGGTATTTCATTTTTTTCGGTAATGTAATAATATTTAAATAATTGATTTAAAGAATAAAAAAAATCTATGCATGTTCCCTATTACCATAGACCTATCTATTGTAGTAGTACAGATATTATCTGCCTGCTTTACGATATTATAATAGTCGCTAGCTTTTGCTAATTGGTAATAATAAGATAATCAGATTTATGACTATTTGGTACAGACATTGAAATTCAATGTTTAAAGCTTTGCTATCTAAAACTTGAAATTTTGAAAGCACTGCTAGAAGTTAGCCCATCAAGTAGGTGTACTTTGGCTACTCGATACTTCAGTTCAATATTTTAATTAAATTGAAAATATTTATTACATTTTAATATCGAACGACGCGACGACTTGTGAAGTATCATAAGTTAGACCTTTCTAGAACACTTAAAACTGAACACTTAAAACGCTGATGAGTACTGAAAAATTGGTAGAAATTTGAACTTTATGTGTGCAAGCGACGCGCATGTTTTTTTGGGATTGAAGGAAAGACTGGGGATAGTCGAATTACCAGCCCCGTCTAGGAAGCTAGACTGGAGGAGTTTTTCCAGTTGTGCAAGTCGGAGAGATCGATTCCCTGACAGAGGCAACACCGGTCTAATTGTTTTTTAGTTTTCTAGATTTTAGACACCATGAAATAGTAGGCGCAATGTCATTATGTCATCGTTGTTACTTTTAGTTTACGGTTGTTTGCCGTAAACTAAAAGTAACAACTGGCATCAGCAACATCAGCGCATTTGTTCACGTACCACGAAGCAGTTAGCGTCGTGACCACATAGGAATATGGCGTCTACTGCGTTAAGTTAAAAACTCAAAGCCAAAGAAAAACATTTGATACTTCTCGACCCCTCCAACAACGAGCCCGTGCTCGGGCAAGCACAAAACCTCATAAGAGAAGAGGTTTCGTTTTAGATTAGGTTAAGTTTTTAGGTTGTGTCATTAGGACAGGGGTAGGACAGATTTGTGTATGGCTCTAACATCATATTTTTTTTCAAAATCGCGGAGCACAGTGAAAGTTATATAATTATTTGGTTAAAGGACACATAAAAAATATTCGATAGATTGATGTAAATATTGCGTCAGGTTTCTGAGATATTCACGGATGAAAATAACTATTATTGATCCAATTATTTTTTACGGTGCCGTACCTTAAAAGGAAACAAGAACCGTCAAGTGCGAGTGTAACTCACGCGCCGAGGGTTTTGAACATATTTTGTCAATTATACAAATATAGTTAGACAAATGTGTTTAAGTAGGTACCTGTTAGAGACTTTGTTATTTAATCAATACCGAAAAATAATTGGTACCTTTCAGATGATTGCTCTGCAAACTTAGGAGATCATAGGGGTAAATTTTTCGACTTTTTTCAACATATTTCTAAATGTATGAAACCGGGCGCTTTTTTTTACCTTTAATGTTTTCGAAACCGATCTCAAAACCCTAAAAAGGAACCCCTAGAGGATCACTACGTAGTCCGTCTGTCAACCCTCATTTTTCAGGAACACGTGGAAGTCTCGAGTTGAAATCACATCAAACACTCAGGTCTGTACCTAACCTCTTGGAGCCGTGATACAAATCAAACTTCTAGGTCAACGGAATCAACAGTTACCGTTTAAGCCCAATTTTTCTGAAATTTACTTGGAAATCACATGTACACTAAATCTTTATCCCATCTACCACTAAATCTTTATCCGATCATTCATGAAGTTTGGCAAGAAACAAAATCTTTTAATTCTATGGAACCCCCGGGTGCGCGAGTGCAACTCGCACTTGACGTTTTATTTATAAATGTCTCAGAAACGTCACACTTTAGGAAATTTTGTAAAGGTATTTTTTTACTTGTTTAAATTATGTCCTCCATCCAAAAATACAGTATAAAACTTTACGCATGCGCCGTGGTTTAAAAAAAAAGTGTAGGTATGCTAAACCGGTATTAAAGTCAAAATATTCAAACCCCTTTTGGAATGCAGGATCTACTAACAAAAGCCGAGAACTCCTAAGACAGCGCACAACGACCATAAAACGACGCTCGTTTCACTCAAGTTCATGATGAGGTGGGCCACGAATAAGCAGAACGTCTGCACCACCCATATGCTGGTCACCACCGCCCATAGCAGAACCACTGATGCTTTCCCCTGAAATTTTAAATTCAGTATATTCAATTTATTCACTAAATCTTTATTAACAAAGAAAATTACAATCAAATAAAATAAAAAAATTTTTTTTTTACTAAATACGTACAAAACATGACTACGTACAGCCGTAAATAGAAGCTCCTCCATTTTTTGAAGTCGATTTTTAACTGACTGAATCCCTGTTTTAAACTGGTTTTTTTTTTAGTTTTACGGGATGAAAAATAATCCCTCGGGAATATTTTTTATGGGATCATCCTACGAGGATCATCTCTAGATCATCTTTTAAGCAACTGCAAAAAAGACATCCAAATTGATCCATAATGATGAAAAACGCGACGAACATAGATAGAAAAAACATAGATACAGCCGAACATCCTCCTCATGTTTTCGAAGTCGGCTAAAAATTAAACTCAACGAGAATGTTTTTTTTACTGTCTGAGCATTAGTACGGCAAGACCGATCTTCATCAAACTGAGCTAAAAGGACTTTCGGTAAAGTCACGTTCATAAGGCGCATACCTCAGTCAGCCAGGCGCTAGTTTCGCTCGGGGAATCGCCTTAAGGCGGTACCCCAAACTAGCGCCACCACCTATTTTATCTTATTATTTCTTTGAACAAAGGTAATTTCAAAATTTTCAATGGGCCGTTTGTGATACCTTTTATAAGCTTTTTTTAATGCTTTTATAATTTTATTTTATATAGTTTAGGCAGATATACGAAATTGCACTTTGTGGGCACCAAACTCTACTTTCGCATCTCTGCCTAAACTATTTAAAATAAAACTATTACGGAGGCATTAAAAAGCTTTTAATAGGTATCACAAACGGCCCTTTTGAAGATTTTCAAATTACCTTTATTCAAGATAAGAAATAGTAAGATAAAATGAGTGACGACACTAGTTTGACACGGGGAATCGCCTTATGTATAGAGAAAGTTTATTAAAATCGGCTAAGGGTGCACACGTCCGATTTTTTGTCTGATTGTCGGATGAAGTTATCTATGGATATCGAATACACCCATCAGACAAAAATCGGACGTGTGCGGCCGGCTTTAACAGTTTGTGAAGTGCTACGACGCTACACAGACATACATACAACAAGATAAAGTTAAAAACTACAACCCGACTACGTGAAAGTTATAAAAGTTTGAAACATTTACATTGACAAAATAGAATGACGTATCGGTCATATTTGATAGGCATAGAGTTGAAAATGAAAATAGGTCGTAGGTATTGTAGTTTTTCTCTATGGGGCCTGCAGCCTGCGGCTACCTAAACTTTAATACGCGTTTTGAAGGCTTATTCGGGGGCGGAGCCCTAAATCCTATAGCCTATAACCATCGGGGTATTGAGACGAATCAATCGATACATAATTTGTTAAAATCGAACCAGTAGTTTCAGCGCTACGAGGGAACAAAGAAATCGGCCACAAACATACAAACATAGGGTGCTAACCTCATAACCCTCCCCTGTTGGTAGTCGGGTAAAAAACACGGCAAAAACCTCATTTTATATCAGTGGTTAAATGGTTCATGAATTCTGCCCATTCGACTGTAGATTTTGAGTTATTTGTTGTCAGAATTTTAGCAGCTCACCTTTGACAACTTTGTCTGGTCCGCTGCAGCGGTAGTAAACGAAAAAGTTTTTTGTTTTGTTGTTGTACGAACTCATACTAGACCAGGGCCGAAGCCTTCAAGCGTGAAATTATTTAACCAGTTTTTAAAGGTTTTTGTTATTTTAGTGCCTAAGCCCTCGCACTCTAAGAAATAGTAATCTCTAATAAATAAAATAATATCCCAAAATGTTTTATTTTGTTTTAATACCTATAGGAAGTCCCAAAAATTTTCGACTCAGCGGTTACTTGAATTTTTGGCGCAATTAGTTAGCGTTTTCCCGTATTGAGGGAAGGTCGCGGGTTCAAGTCCCGCCGAAACCGAAATTTTTGGGATATCATTTAAGGTCTTAACATTTTAAAAGTTTACTTACTTTTTTAATACCCCATATTACCCATACTTGGAAGATCAACAAGATTATGCAGTATATTAAGGCGGTTGCGTTAAATGCATAAGAATTTTTCACCAGTCTCTCCGCGCATTTCACTGAAAATTAAGAAATTATTGGAACGTTTTATAAAATAAACCCATACTTGACATGAAATCTTAATAATGTATATAGATTATGTGTCAAGTGATTTGAGTAAAATGCTCGAATTTTAAGAGACTTTCAAATTTTAAAGGGAAATCTGGCAAACGCTTCAGTGAAAATTTAAAATCGACTAAGTGCGCATTCACACCGAAGATCCTACAGGACCGTTCTTAAAAACTCAAATCTCAACGTGCTTTATTTTCTTTAGACCTCACAGGACTCTTGGACACGTCACAAAACACAGATTACATAAGTAAAAGTAGTCGGGTAACTAGGAAATAAAGTGATCACTTTTTTGTCCACTTCAATCTTTTTAAGGTAAAGAAGCGAACAAGAAACCCTATGTTTGTACATAAAGATTATTCTAAACGCCGAAAAATTATACTAATCTGTACACAATCCACTGTGTGAAAGCGCTGTAACGGCCTACTTTGAAACCGATCGTGCTAAGACCTGTTCAGACCTGCGTGATATTACCCTAAGTGGTAGCGACATCAAAGTGGGATGCGGTAATCCTACTGTCACTAAAATACTCGGCGGAATACCACGGACCGCGCGAAACCGAGCGCGAAATCTACCGCTACCTGTCTGTGTAGCGAATACCACGTAGATATGAATAGGCCTATAGTTTTTTCACCAACCTATCCCATCAATAATGCCAAATATCCGGCGAGATTTATTTTTACCAATTTTCTCCGAAGGCTTGCAATTGTCGAATGTGATCATTTCTATTGCAAGCACTAGGATACATATTATGGCCGTTATCTGAAAAGTAGATGATAAACAATATTTTCAATGAACGATACTGAAATTTGTACTGCTTTATAGCTTTAAAAGAAAAAAAGAAATTTGACGAGAAAATTGGCTTACTGAACAGTAAGCCAATTTACACAGAACAGTAACAAAAAATTGCATTACTATTCAGTAAGAATTTGTGGGTTGAAACGAAAATCTTAAAGACAGCCGATGAGAAACGAAACAATTATTATTACTTTTAGCTTGTGGTGCGAAAAATTTGGTGCGAAACAGCACTACATCCATTTTTCTCGTCAATTTTCTATTTTTCTGTTCGAAACATATCTAGTTGCTAGTTCTATTTAAAAAGTTCTTGGAATCATCATCATCACCATCATCATCCAGTGCAGGACATGCCTGTAACGCTCGCCACAATTACCGGTGCTACGCTACCTGCTCCAGCGTTTTCCTACGAGCTTCTCCAAGTCCTTCCATCAGGTTCATTCTTAGCACAAAGCAAGAAGAAATATAATGGGATTGTATCATTATCGTAATTTTTTTCTTACCAATAATAAGGTTGCGTGAATGAAAACACCACATTTCAGTGGATATCGGCACAGAAACTTCTTCGGGGTGAAGCGTCTAAGTGACATATTTATTTTGTAAAATATCTCAGGTACATATATAAAATAGCGGCTTGAACCAATTTTAATCGAAGCCTACTAGAGTCAGAAATAAACTATGTTTGTTTTTATAATTCACACACAAGGAGATCTGTCTAGCTTCAACCGGAAACACACTATTTACATACCACGAGACCAGACAAAACACGGTACTTGTTTAGTTGAATCAAATCGTATTATTTTCTATGATCAGAATCATATTATTAACATCCGACGGGGCGTGATTATAATGCGATGCTGGTCATAGAAACGCGAAGGGTTTCGTCGGATCGCGTGGCGTTTCAATAGTGTGACTGGAGCCCTTTAGCAACCACACAACATTTCAATATCTACTTAAACCCAACCCAAACGTTACTATATAGTTATTCTGTACCAAAACCTAAACACTTCCTTTGAAAGCAAAAAAATTACAAATAAAAATTCTTTTGGCATTTTGGACGTGGGTAAATTGTTGCTGCGAGCTCATCCATTTTATTTTGTAAAATTGTCCTCTCTGAACTTTCCTTCAGTGACAAAAACAAAAGGTATAATTTAAAATTACTTTACGATTTACCTGTTTTATTTTTGTGAAATTGTTCTGCTCACTTTTATTATAGAATCCACACAAAGTGGCAAGTCTGAGGCAATATTCCTCTGAAGTGCAACTTTATTATGACAGAGACCTCGAGCATGAAATTATTCGATTTGGATGTGAAATGGAAGGTTCACAGAAGCTGTTTGTGACACAAATATTTCTACCGAGTCGTTTGCCAAAATGTTTGAAGTAGAAACAGGAATATCTTACTTTAATATCTACTTGTTAAAATAGAATATTTTACTCTACATATATAAGAAAAAAATTACAAATATATTATTGAGAGAACAAAGGAAAAAAGTACTTGGAAAAAGTTAGTTTTAGTTCATAAAATAACAAAATTCGTTTTAAAATTGAATTCTTCGTTGATTTTCATCGTCATCAATAAGTCACCCATACCGCAATGCTTGAAAACGAAAGTTTTCAATCAGTGCGTCCTACCCGTCATGACCTACGGAGCTGAGACGTGGACACTCACGATAGGGCTTGTCCACCAGTTTAAAGTCACCCAGCGAGCTATGGAGAGAGCTATGCTCGGAGTTTCTCTGAAGGATAGAATTCGCAACGAATACATATCCGACAGAGAACCAAGAATGTCAAGAGAACCAAGGTTATCGACATAGCTCAAAGGTTTAGCAAGCTGAAGTGGCAGTGGGCTGGCCATATCTTGAGAAGAACCGACAACTGCTGGGGTAAACGTGTTCTTGTGTGGAGACCGCGACTCGGCAAACGTAGTGTAGGACTCCCTCCGACCAGGAGGTATGACGATTTGCGAAAGACTGTTGGGCGTTGGCAGATGCTAGAAAGACAGGGCGCTATGGCGCTCATTAGGGGAGGCCTATGTGCAGCAGTGAAATACTGATCATGTCACCCCGTTGCCCTCTGCTGTGTTGGTCTCCTCTTTTACACATTTAAAATTAAAATATCTTTATGAGATAGTAAGGGCAGGTACCTCATGGTGAAATGTAAAAAAAATAATTACGGTTATGTATAAAATTTGACTTGTCTAAGTGCTTATTTTGTAAGCCAAAAGAAATAAAGTTATTGAATTTTGAATTTTGAATTTTAAATGAGTCCCAAAACCCACGTTTTGTCATATTTTTTGATGAGCATCAAAAGTTTTTTTTAGGAGTTTTTTAGTACCTAACCTATGGGAGGAACACGACTGACTCAATTTGACTCGATACAAAAAATTCGCAAAATTTCATCTAAATTTTCATTTTTACCATAGTAAAAACGAAAACCAGTTAGATTTGAATTCATATTCAACATATTTTAATGAAATGTCAACTAAAAAATACTTCACTAAATATTTTAGACGGTTTTATTTTTTTGCGAAAGAGTATTATTTTAGAGCAATAATAAAAATATTCGTTTGATGCCAATCGATCCTGTTTCTTATACCGATCAAAAATTCCTATCGGACCCAACTTAGTTTCGACTAGGTACTAAAAATTCAGAAATTGCAACAAACTTTGCCCATACATTTTACAAGAAGTTTAAGAGTAATTTTATTTTTTTACCTATCATAACTTTTGGTAGAAAATCTTGGTATATTTTACAAGATCCAATAATGTAAAACACGACTCGACAATATCTTGAATAGCTCAGATTCAGGTATGCACTTTCAAAGATTTATCGCTGAGGTATGGCTAAATTCCCACAGTATGCACATTTTTCCTGACGCGAGTGTTCTAGATAAGCGGTTTTCCAATACCTACCCGTTCCGTGTCGTGATTCGATTGCATCTTGAAAATATGAGAAATTGTGAGTGTAAGCAATGTCTGTCACATTCGTTTTTGAAAATTAGGGTAGAGTTCTTTCATTTTGTCGTGTGGTAAGTCCAACATTTGAAAAAAAAAATGCTTAATATACTGGACAATTCAAACAGCATTATCTAGCCCCAAGCTAAGCAGAGCTTGTGTTATGGGTACTAGATAACTGATATACATAATTTAATATAATACAATACATAGATAGATTTTTTATTATACACAGAAAACGACCAGAACACCCTGTGTGCAGATCGTACAGACATTTGTCCTGAGGCGGGAATCGAACCCGCAACCTAAGGCAGAACTTCGCCTACCGTGCTACATCGGTCGTTAAATAAGAATGAAGAGCCAAGACACCAGTTAAATACTGAAACAATGATAAAAATTAAGTTTTAACTCTTATGACACTTGGCACCTATCCATAATGATATCAGCTCTTTGATTGGTGAAGCCATTTTAACGATTTGGCGAGTTTTCATATTTGCATTTTTGGCTAGTACCTATAGAAATGCATCCCACATATCTAAAGTAAAAAAAAATGTATTCTATGAACAAAAAACCCTTCCTTTTGTCTATAAGTACCTACCTACTTTGATTGTTTTGAATAAACTAAAAACTTCTTCAAATTCTTCACGGTTTTTTATTGGGACAAATACTTCTCCCTCGGATATAAAATAAAATGGGATCATTCTCCATACAATAGCGAAACAATTTTCCAAATCAGTTCATAAATTGACGGAGAAAATTTGTTTTTTTTTTATGTATGTGTCATACATACATAAATAAAACCAAGTGCGAGTCGGACTCGCGCACAAAAGGTTCCGTACCATTATCTATAAAAACGGCAAAAAAAATCACGTTTGTTGTATGGGAGCCCCCTTAAATATTTATTTTATTCTGTTTTTTAGTATTTGTTGTTATAGCGGCAACAGAAATACATCATCTATGAAAATTTCAACTATCACGGTTCATGAGATACAGCCTGGTGATAGACGGACAGACAGACAGCGAAGTCATAGGGTCCCGTTTTTACCCTTTGGGTACGGAACCCTAAAAATATATACAGCATCGGACATAGAACCTCCTCCACTTTTGTTTTTTGTCAGTTAAAATAAAAAACTTCAACATAGTAGGTTCAATATAGCTTCAACATTCAACGCTCTTCAATATCTAGCTCTTCTAAGGAAAGAAAATTAAATATTCTCTAGAAAATTAATTGAATTCTTAAATACCTCCTACACTCTCCAATATACATTTCTTACGTCTATTTAGCAACGGAAAGCTTTACAATCTCAACACAATAAAAACCGCACAATAGGGAGATTTACCCGGTAATCTGTTCAAGAATATCCATTGTTCCCTGGAATAGGTAACTTGTACCTATCCACTACGGATACTGTCAGCTTCAGTGATTATTAGCTTTCCTTTGCGTAATGAAGGGAGTTATTTAAACCGGCTGGCTTTTTAAGATGGGAGTGGATGGGCAAATCCGAAACGAGAGTTGGAGAAAAGTCGCGTCATGGCCATGGGTTCATTTTATGAGGTATTTTGTTCATTAGGACCTGGCATTTTTACGAATTTGTTCGTGATGATGGACAGAACCTGCAGTTAACGCTGTGTCAGTTAATTACCAATAACCCTGTTTAACTGCTTTACTGCCGATCGACTACATGCCCAATTTCCTGTAGCTTTAGCCCAGGGTATTCCGAGAAAATTATGATAAGGTAATATAGTGGTAGGAATATAAGGTGATAAGCCTATATACTAAACATACCTACTAACGTGCATAATTTCTTATACTACATGCCTAATTTCCTGTAGCCTAATTTCCTGTCCTGTTGCCCAGGGTATTCCGAGAAAATTATGATAAGGTACCTATAAGAAAACAACTTTGTTCGATATTCTAAAATTATATTTTTGAACAGTAAGTAATAAAAAAAATAAGTTTCCAAACTTTTTTCGATTTCGGTGGGACTCGAAGCCGCGCTCCACCCTAGGTTCGAATCCCGCCGAAATCGAAAATGTTTGGGAATTTTTTTAAGAGATTACCCAGAATGCGAGGGCTTACGCACAATAATAAAAAAACCTTAGTAAATATTTATTTCTGAAAGCTGATATCGTAGTAGGGAATCAACTTTTACTCACATCGACGACTCCTTAGGTAGAGGTAAGGATAGCAATAAAATCAAAAAGACATTAAAACGAAATAATTGTTTATTTTACACTTCTCAGTCCAAAAAAAATCATGAGTAACCGATGTTATTACACAAACTTTATTCGCTACAAAAATAGAAACGAGACTTTCATCAACACTAAATATAAATAAATTCCGTCCTGTAAACATTCAACCTGTAGTAAATCCACACGAAATAACTACTAAGTACATTATATTACATACATACATACAATACTAAGATACATATGCTAGTGTCCTAATATCTAGAAAATGGTAACTTTGATTAAAAAAAACTGTTTTTTCTAACTCGTTTTTCGAGTTTAAAACGAAACTCATTGGTATGTTTCGTCAATATCACAATAAAATTTATTTTAGGTAATTAGGACTTGCCTGTTAAAAGCTTTCAGAGTGGTGCACATAATATTTTAAGCAAGAAAATACTTTTCCCTCGGGGCTAAAACATGGAGTTCTTTAAAAAGGGTCTTCACAGTCATTTGAAGGGTCGGCAACGTGTGTAATGTCCCTGATGTTGCAGGCGTCCTTAGGCTGCGGTAACTGGTATCCAGGACCGCATGCTTGGTTTACCACCTTCATGGTATAGTTAAATTATTATATTTACAGAATTTTTTAACCTACCACTACTGACAGTTTGGAAGTAAAACAATTAAAACTTAAAATTTATACCGAAAATTTTGACCAACCAAAACAGGCGTTATCAAGCCGTCGTCGTAACGTTTAAATTATTTAAAATCTCTGGAGCACTTTGTCCAATCTCACTGATTTTTACGGCTAGGTCAAATCTGTAAAAATAATCCATGAGACAATTTTTCTTTTATAAACAAACATGACTTGTTACTTAAAACAACACGTGCCTATATTGCTAAACCTACCTAGTATATACATAGATAGCCTTGAAAATAACTTAACAAATTACAAAACTTTCATCTTTTTACACTGAATCCCTAAATAAAACTTTGTAAGCTTTACACAATCTTATTACTAAGTAATTTTGGTCTAAATCTTTTTCTTTTTCAGCAAACTGTGATTGATCAACATATTTGAGCGCAATAACGTCGGCTTGTCCACATTTTGTTTACTTTGAACAAACTTCGCCAGCTTTTTAATGCCTAATCTTATTGCGTAAGATATTAGGACGTAAATTGAAGTGAGCGTAAATATTACAAAGAGCACTACATCAAACATGTAGTATTGGATGAAAGATAAGTCTTTAGCTGGTGACTGGAGGTGGTATGCGCCTTTATGTCTTAAGACATACTCCGTCCAGAAAATAGCTCGTTCTAAAGGCGATTCCTTCTGATCTCTCAAGTACAACTGCCTCTGTTTGACAGCTATCTTGTATCTTGGTTCTGTGATCACTTCAGCGATAGCTTGGTAAAGCTTTTCACTGGTTAGGTGTCTGAGTTCTAGCTTCTTCGCGTAGCCGTCGATTTCTGCTTTGGCGGCATTTGAGTCGTGATCGCAGAAGACCGGAATGGTGACTATGGGGACACCGTGGTAGACCGTCTCGAACATGCTGAGGAGACCTCCGTGGGTCACGAAGGCTTTTATCTTTGGATGACCTGAAAGGATAGATACGTTATTAAAAAATAAGGCAGCGCGGTACGGTCACTGTGGTGATTTTTGGGAGAGATCTTTTGTGAGATCTATGGAAGGGATCGCTGAAAGGTCGCACCAACCCGCCGCGCCGCCGCGCCGCGCCGGGCTATCAATCGGATTCGGTGTTTAGAGTCTATTACTAAAACTACCTCTAGACTCGTTTGGACCCAAATCAGGGGTTGATTTTACGACTATGGTAGACCTTGATCAGGGCTTATGCGTACCGTACTCAAAAATTACCAAGCCCTGATCAGGTTCCAAACGAGTGTAGGAGTTAATACCTAGCAATTTTCTACAGATATGAAATTTCCATTGCATTTCACGCAGTTTACCTATCCATTTAAAGTACAGTTCAGACAAATATCTATCAAAAACGATTGCCTTTCAATATCAGTAGGATAGCAATCAAGAACGCTCACCAAGCAAATCCTGTTGCGGCAACCATTTATGCAGGCGCACATTCGAGGGGATATCAGTCAGGTTCTGCTCAGCATCTTGCTTCCACAGCACTCGTTGAGGGAGCCTGCCCAGTGCGTTAACGATCAGACGGTGGATGGCGAGAGGCATGGAGCTGGTGCGTACTGAAGAGCCCATGGATATGTAGATGAACCCTGCTTCACCTGCGCCGGCGATCCATTCTTCGATGTCCTGGAAAGGAGGTGTTTGCTATGAACCCTAAAACGCGTCAACACCGAACTACGATGCACATAAGGCTATAAAGTTCGTTTCACATGTATAACCAGACTACGAAGCATATTTAGAAATCTGGTCATTTCTGATACTACACCGTCATTTTATCAAGAAGGTGGAAGTGTTCCGCTGTAGATTTACGGGTTCATAGGGTTGCAAATTTTCATTCGATTCGGCTCGCTTTCAGTGTGACCCTTCATCTTTTGATTTTATTGGAGACAACGTGCAATAGAGTCATTATCAGTATCTTTGATCAGAGATTAGATCATCTGCTGGGCGGTGATGGTTCATGGAAGTCACATTGTATCAAGAAACTCTAAAATAATGTTTGAATGAATGAAAAAAAAGCAGATCTACCGTTTTGATATATTTCTTACTTTAGAATAATTTTATAATACCTATTTGGTTTTCTATAGTAAAAAAAAATATTTTTAACGACATTTTAAATAAATGATGTGTATAATAATAATAATGCTTGACAATTCACACAGCATTAATAATGCACCAAATGGCTCGAACACCACATAAAAAGACGATATAAGATACAAATCTGGCGTCTATGTGCTGCGAGCAAAGAGATGCTCAAAATAAAGAACTTTTGATTTTTGATTTGATTTGTTACTTTTTTAGTTAGAATGAAGAAGCCTATGTTCCCTCCATTACATTAGTGTAGTGATTATAACAAAATCCTTCTTGTTTGAGGGAGGCATGTTCACCTGTGAACGTAGTGCGCTGACGTATGTTCTATTTCGGGCATAGTGAGAAAATTCATGAGTTTATTATATTTTCATGACTTATCAGCTGAACCTTGTGAAAGGCGAGTAGTTTAGGTACCTTTGTGATTGTAGGGGGCCTCTTCACAGGGCAACATAGGCTTCTATTTGAACTTAAAAAATTAATACATGTGAAGTCACAGCTAACAGCTAGTTTTTATCCGACGAAATGAAAATCAACGGGGGAGGATGTTATATGTTCGGCTGTAAGTATTCTATATTTTCTTAGTTTTGTTTTTAAATAGGCCGTGTTCTAGTCCGTGGGGCAAAAGAAGGTCGATAAAAAAATAAGAATCAAAGTATTTATCATTTCAGCTTATTTCCGGCTGCTCGTTCGATGTTTCGATTATTTCGCACCGGATTCATTGGAAACAATAGAGCTAACAGACCCGTAATCTCACAAAAGCGTCCATCTTAAAGCCAACCGACCATAAGTTTATATAATAATGGATGATAACAACCCGACCTTTGATGTTAAATCATTCCAGTCGAATCCCTTGCCCTTCGGGAAAGTTCTTACATAACATGGTACTTACCTGGGTGCTTATTACAATTTCGTGGGTGGATGATACTTTTTTTTTTAAGTAAGAAGGCGTTATCCTATCTGTCTGTGGGTATGATGCCTGATTTGATGCTGTGTGTAATTTAATTTATTGTAATTTAATCTATTTTTATTTTATTTTCTAATAATTTGAACACTTAATGATATAGAGTACTGAATACATAATTTTTTCTAATTTTATTTGTTCTTTAACTGACTATGTAATCTTGAATTTTGTTGCTTTTGTTTTACAGTATCTACCAATTCTAAGAGCACCAGATATAGTGCACCTATTATTGGCACTTCATGGTCTCTCATTGTGTAGATATTACGTCTACACGTTTTTTTAATGTATAGACATATATTTAATTTTTTATATAAATACCTGCAGGACATTTTATACTCCGTCGGAAAAAAATAATTCTAAGGGGACCATTTCTAAATCATTCTCATTCACTCTTCACAATCGCGAAAGAACCATCAAAATTGGTCCATAATTGATGGATAAATCGCCGAACATAGTGTGAAAAAAAACACATTCACTCGAACATAGTGTTCTAAAGTTCTAAGTTTTCAAAGTCGATAAAAAAATCAAATAAATCATAAATATTCTTACCGGGTCTAGTCTTTTCGGCTCCTTACAATGTATGCAGGCTACCTCAGCCACATTTGGGAGATATGGCCGCGGATACGACACCGAATAGTGTCCATTATGCAGTATAAAGCTCACATTCCGCGACATGTCGTACACATGCGGCATACTCGACCCGAAATGCCTTCGCATCACACTTTGCAGCATTGTAACGCTCAAAGTATGCATTGTCATCGCTCCCAAATGCCATGCAGCGTTCAAGAACCTCTCAAAAAAGCTCATATCATCAGTAAATCCTTTTCCAAAGAAGGGAGTCACAGAGTAAGGCGCTGGGCTGCCAGAGTTGCTTTGTGGCATGGTGTAAAATCCGACGGTGTTTATGTACATGAAGGGGACTTTGAACCGGTAGACCAGACCGAGAGCGCATTCCGGGTAGGCTCCGTCAAGGATCATGAGATCGAAATTCCTTCGTGAGCTGATGAAGGAACGCGTCTCGAAGTCGCTCAGGAAGGCGTCACAGGCCTGAAACAAGAGAAAACATTTTACGTGAATATGAATTCAAAAAAATACTGCTCGTATTGGTTCAGACAACACGCTTAGAATGACGTACCTAGAAGTAGAATACAAAACCTCAGATCTATGTTTTATCTAAGGACCATTCTCCGTTCGAATAAAAACTGTCCCTCTTTTCTAACAATGGACACCCCATAATGGAATGCCTCAATGTGTAAATTGCTCAAGCCAATAGTAAACTTACCTAATAAGTACATTTTTGTTTAGATACTATATTTTTGTACACTTTTAGTAACTATGTGCAGTAAAGGAATTGTTAAGCAATAAATTTGATTGTTTGTGTTGAAAGTGTTAAACAATAAATTGGATTGTTTTGAAAAAACTGAAAACCGACTTCGATTCCCTTTTTGTGGGACAAATATTACCTAATCCCTCTTCAGTCAACATTCTGTTCCATGTTTCCCTAATGTACGCAAAATTGTACAAATATACATACCGAACTTAATTTATTTCAGTTATTACTTTTTCTTGCGTCTTTTTTGTTATGACTTGTTTCATTCAAGGGTGGTATGTTCAATTGATATTAACATATTTATTCAATACAATAATAATTACAACTAATATTTACACTTAAATCTATTTTCTAAAAATCTAAGCCGTCACCAGAAGGCAAAGTGCCCAGAATGCTGGCAGCATTGCCACGTTGAATGGCAATGCTAATTCGTTGACCGAAATAAAAGCCAGCATTCCGATCACCTGTGGACTCTATTAGGAGTTTTGCTAGATCTTTGTGTATTCCATGTGCCCCAGGACCCCAAGGACCTAGGGTTTCCACCCCAAACGGCTCGAATAGGTAACCTCGGTCAAGATTAGCGTATTTCCGCCGTTTGAGGGACTCCGCTGATGTTGCTGCGGAGCCGGCCCTTACTGATGTCCCTGCAAGATGAGAAGGTGCTAGGGTATCTACACAAGTGGCATCCCAAACTAAAGGCCGACCCATTTTCCAAGGAATCAGAGTCATACCGTCAGGCCTTTTACCATCATCTCGCATTAGGCCACGTGGTTCGAGAGTAGCTGCCATACTGACGCTGGTAAAAGCCCGACGGATGATGTCATTAATTGAACTATGACGGGACACACGTCCTGCACTAGAGACACATGCCAGTGCATGGTGACCGAACTTATCAACGGTTTCACCGCACTGGCAACGGTGTGCAACTAGACAGGGAGAACCTAAACGCAAAGAGGTGGCCACCCGAAATGTGTTATTGTCTAAAAGGGTACCTAGATTTTTAGAAGGCAAAACATATAACCAAAGTCCTGATTCCCACTCGGAAACGGCAAGTAAACGAGCGCGTTCTGATGAGCTGGTAGACGTATTAATAAGGTTTTTCCGTACCAACTCACATAGCGGCTCATCCCACAGTCTCTGAGAAGAAAGAACTTTGGGCATATTAGTGCTAGGACAGGCTATTTTCCAAGACGCTAATGATTCATCGAAACCTGTTATTTGACAATTTTGTGAACATTTATCCAAAATTTTATGAATCAGATCCTTTGTACCATGAACTGAAGACAAAAAAGCTGGGAGTGAAACACTAGAAATTTCGCGGACACCTAGACCCCCCAATCTGATAGGAAGAGTGGCCTGGTGCCACGCTCTGTCATCTAAAGGTATATTAAAAATTTTGATTAATGTGTCGCGCATGATGCTGTCCAACTGCTGTGTAAGTTGAGGATATTTCCAGAGTTGGGAGCATCGTAAAAAGTAAGTGAATTTGGGAACAAAAAGGCAAAAACGTAAAATAACAAAAGCCACGTGAACATTGATGTTTTGCAATTTATCGGAAAACGAAAGGAACTTTTGAATTTTTTCATTTATAAAATCAGGCAAAGACTCATCCATGATCGGAGATCCTAAGAGGCAAAGCGAAGATTTATCTATCAACTTCAGGTTTGGGGCTAAACTTTCGAAGCGACTCTTTATATTTAAAAAATTAGGAGAAGTCGTTGCCGTTTCTGGAACATAAAGTTCACATTTTGCAAAGTTCAGCTCCAAGCCTATAAGCTTAAATTCTTCTATCAAAACACGCAAATCTTCCAAAATCGTGTCTTCTTCGCCTCCTAGAGTACCATCATCCAGATACCAAACATTAAATTTTGACTCTAAACGTTTTATAATGGGATGTATCGCGAGACTGAAAATAGCCGGTCCTAAAGGATCGCCCTGCTGACAACCAACCTCAGAGGACAATAACTTATCTTTATATACTAATTTTGAAGGTGTACCGTAACATTGCCAAAGAAAGGGGTAAACATCAGGTAATTTATCTTTTATTTGTGTCAGAAGGGCGCCCCGGTCTACAGAGTTGAAAGCATTTTTAACATCCACCTTCAACAAAAAATCGTTTGTGTGGTAAGACACAAACGATCGAAGTGAGTGTACCGCAGCTTCACAACCACCACGGGATCCAAAGCCCAGCTGGGTCGGTTGAAATTCCGACCTCAAATCTGAGCTTTTGATTCTACAGCAAATTTTGGCTGCAAGCCGGCGGTATGTCGTACCAACTGCGATTGGTCTAATGCCTCCATCTTTTTTTGAAAGTGCACACAGATTTGCACCATATAAAATGTCGATGATGTCTGCACTGACCTGACCGGATAGCATTTTGTTCACTAACGACGTAATCGCTACTATGAGGCCTTCGCCCATTTCACCACAACCAGCACCTGTTAAATCTTTTAGGTGTTGTGGTGAAAGGCCGTCAAGGCCACCAGCAGAGCCACTCTGAAAAGAGTTAATGCTGAAGATTACGTCGTCAGGAAGCACTGACAGAAAAGTGCAGGAATCATCCGGTGGTGCTGGGAGGCATAGATCAGGCGCAGCAGGTGGATGTTTTGATGCTAACGCCGAAAGAGTTTCACTAGAATTTGAGGCTAGCGTGTCGTTAGAAAACAAAAGTCTTGCTGCACCTCTGATATCTCCATCACTGACTCGGTTTTCTACCATACGATAGGTGATATCAGAGTTTGATCTTTGTCCGAAATGTCTAACAAAGGTGTTTGAATCAAAACTTGTTTGTGAATTATAAATTTTGGTACAATTTTGCTTGATTTTGGCTGTAAGAGAAATATTTCTATTATCCCTTTCAGCATGCAGTATCCTATAAGGGAAAGTCAACAAATGTTCCCAAGCAGTCCTTGAATTTTCCGAAACTGCACTTTTTATATCTTTTGTCAAGGACTGTGCAACACACAATCTAGCACCTCGGGGGATGCGTTTTACAATTTGTAAATTTTGTTTACATTTTGATAACTTTTGCCAAAGAGTTGTGGAGTCCGGGATTAATGATGAATTTTGGTTACAATTCGAAATGGATGCTGTAGGGGGGGCATTTTTATGGATTCTACTTTCGTGAATTTTAAGTCCCCGAAGGCCCTTGAAATATCGTGTTTGGGAACATTTGTGGCATGGGACTAAGTTTTCGGACGACACTATGTTGGTAGTACTTACATTTTGGGAGGCCAGATCTGCAGAAACCACAGGGTCCACTAAAGCCATTTGCTGGTGGCAACTGGGTTGATACAATTTATTATAAAAATAAACTAGCAGACACAATACACAAACTAATAAAATAAACATAAAAATGACACTTGTCAAAAAAAATTCTTCTGCAGCGCTAGGCGCGCTGCTCTGTGGCGCGCTGCCTAGCGCTGCTCAGGGCTCCAGCACGAAAAGTAGCGCTTTCAATAATTGGTTATGGCCATAGAACAGCAGATTGAGGCGCTCTCACCCAAAGAGAATATAATAACTATTATAGGTACGTAAGAATCTCGCCCTTGTCTGGATGCTGCTGGGACGGACCAAAGAGATTAAAACCACTACGTTGGACGGACAACGGAAATATTCACTCGTAGAAAAATTATGTGCGTCCAAATTTAAAATTGATGGCCAAAATTGGTAGTTATATTTTTTATCTTATGAAGTTTGTAATATAAATAAAATGCACAGTAAATTTGGAGAGGATTACGATTAAATTAAATATAGTAAAAATTTTACGTGTGCCATCTTTCAGTTTTTTTTTTTTTTATGTTCAATTAATTGAACAAACCCCAAAAAATTAATAGTAAGATTTATGGTACCACTACGTGTGGTCGGTTACTTCTTAAGTTCTTCATTGCACACACAAGATACATTACACATAAAAGTTAACAAGTAGTAATGGCTATGTACAAAGGCGAGCTTAAGCCTAATGGAGTTTTCTTACAGCAATCCTAATTCTATGGATACAATAGCGAAACAATTTTCATAATCGGAAATTTACGGAGAAATCGACGAACATACATGAAAAACATATTACATACAGCCGAACGTGTAACGTCCTCCTATTTTCATGGCCGTTAATAAAAAAAATACATATCATCAATCAATAGGGAATTGATGGGAGCTACAAGGAGTCGCACGGGAGCAATACAAGAACCTATTTGGTAATATCATTAGAACATGAGGTCGTTTCTGAAGGTTTCAAGATTAATGTTTTTATCAGAAACAAAAAGATAAATTGTGATCTTAGCGAGTTCGCAAAACCTTACGAGAGAATGTAGGTTAAACGAACTTGCTCAGTAACAAAAAAGTACAATTTATATTAGAAAGAAAAACTAAAAAATACAATATTACAGTTACAAACTCGAAACTTTGTTATTATTCGAGATTCTGAATTCTCTGGAATTGGGTTCTGATCAGTTCAGTCTAAGAACAACAAATCATTTTCTTTCTTTAAAAATAATTCTCATCATTCGCAAGAAGTTCGATTCTGGCCTCGGGACAAATAACTGTATGATCTGCAGATATTTGTTCCGGATAGATAGATATTATTTATTGACAGAAAGATTACATATTTTTGGTTCATAGTATCTTAAATCCTATGATAGGTTTAACTAGACACTAGGGTTCTCTAAAAATAGCAATAAAAATAATTTGTAAACACGGTAAGCTAGACAGTTACGCACACAAACACAGCGATGGATGTTCTGATCTATGTGATGGCATGGATGTTCTGGGTGATTTCTTTGTACATTATAAAAATATATATCTATCATAATGTACTGCTGTCAAATATAATCTAGTACCCATAACACAAGCTCGCTTAGCTTGGAGCTAGATTATGATGTGTGAATTGTACAGCTCTATTTATTTGTTCTCTTTAGAATTGCCGAATTAGTTTCCCACCTATTCAAAATTAAACTAGTGGTTCCAAGAATTACCTTAGGGTTGTTCACCCATTCATTCACAACTTCACAAGTTAATTTATTTACGTGTTTGTACTAGACAATGGCGTAAATAAACATTCCACATACACATTTAGCGAAGGGAATGGAGTGCTAAGACTACTAATGTTAAAGTAAAATTAAATTACTTACTCAGTTTCAAAAGCTTGGTAGTAACTTATTTAGGATGATCCTGGCTTTGCTACAGCATCATTAAGAACAGGTAGAGTCAGCATCAAAAATGGATCGGTGTTGGTATCAAAAGTTAGTTTATAGCTAACTGAAACACAGAAGGTAGTAAGACTATCGATATTGATAGGATAATCCTGGCTTTACTACAGCATCAGGTAGAGTCAGCATCAAAAATGGATCGGTGTTGGTGTCAAAAGTTAGATTATAGCTAACTAAAACGTAGAATCCCTATTGATATTAAGAGTTATCATTGTGTGAAGAAGCACAATGAGAGATATCATTGTGCTTGCTTTTGTTTTTACTGACTTCGGGAATAGGAGGAAGTTCGGCTATATGTGTGTGTTTTTTATGTATGTCCATTTCGCCGTAATTTTTTCGAGCTGCTACATGATTTCGAGGTGGTCCCATAAAATTTTACTCCCCGATGTATAAGTGTTTATCCCGCAAATTAACAACAATTTAAAACTTCCCTTAGTTTTAAACTGTTTAAAACTTCCCTCAGTTTTAAACTATTTCGAAGAAGGTTTTTTTTTTTTTTTTCAAAACAATCAAATTATTATTGTGTTGACGACTTAAGAACTGTGTTAACCTCAGCAATTTTATTTAAAGTCAGCCCCTCTCAGAATCATTTATGTAACGTTTCACTACACTGACACAAACACACACATCCGTCCGCTAATCTCATTTTTTTGCTGACGTTACGTCTCTTTACTTACACCTGTTTATTAATTTAGAGATAGTTAATCTTAGATTTGAAATCTAGCTATGAATTATTATTTGATATGAATTTAAAGTTTATTATGATTCAGATCCAGATTTTTTATTGGCAACACAGTTACAGGTCTCTTGTCGCAAAACATTCTTACTTAAAGTATGATGTTTACTTATAACATTATATTTCTTTCATTATGTTTTAATATTCATTAAAAAAAATAACAATAATATAACATCTTAAAAGATTCAATTTCAATAATAAATAAAAAATAATAATTGTATTGTCACTAATCAATTCATTTTCATATTAATTAATTCCTTATGCTTTAAATTATTTTTTATGAGAAGACCTACTCTATGGTTCCTAAAATGATAATAGTTTTTTGATAGTTTCTGATATCAGTAACATTAGAAAAATCGCTGTTCTTCGCCAGCTCATTGCACAGCGACGTGCCCCGTCAGGTCATATTACTAAAGCTTGGCATTTGGCGTTTTGTGGTGTCTCTACCTCTAATAGCAATAGCAAACATACCTGATAGCTTTGTGGAAAAAGGTGGTATTTCCCCCAAATAGTGGCAAAGGGAGATCTCCACTGACCGGGCCGACCCAACTGGTCCACTTGCCCGGTGGACTTTTGACCAACAGTTGATGATGAATAGTCCTTTATAGGTTGATTGCAACTAAATCAAGCGTTTGCGCAATCTAGGATTGCTCTTTTTGCACTCCGAGATTATTAGAATTTTTATTTGTTTTGTCAAGAGACGAAATTAAGACACGATTAAGATGTCGTTAAGAAACGACATCTAGCGGATTTCCGTTGAAGCGCTTTGGTAGGTAGCTTCTGTTTTTCCGATGTAGCTTCATTGACCACCTCTATTGACGTTAGCTTTGTAGTTCAGCCAATATCTCTCTAGAGGTCGCTACAATAGCTATATCGCATGTGACTGCTACCGACGCACACGCTGTTCTTCACCAGCGTATTGCGCTGCAACCCGTGCTTTCAGACCGCATCAATGAACGCGTTAAAACTTGCCGGGCGCACAGTGCAATTGACTGCTTGCCGTGTGTAGGTATCTCTATATCCTTACATGGCAATAACAGCGTACCACATAGCAGTACCGCATGATGTCCCCTACAGTCACAGGTTCGTCTCCCTTCATCTTGGCCCCGATCAGGTCGAACAAAATGAACCTTCACACATGGTCCACTAGCCCCGGTAGATTGAAGTTAGGGGACTACCCATCAAAGACGATCTCTCTTCATAGCTACATACCTCATAGCCATTCCGCATCATGTCTCCTACAGGCACAGGCTCTGTCAATTCATCTTGGCACCCACCAGGTCAAACACCATAAACCTTCACACATGATTCAGTAAACCTGGTAGATAGAAGATAGGGGGCTACCTATTGAAGACGATGTCTCTACATAGCTACTAACCTCATACCTGTACCGAATGATGTCTACTATAAGTACAGGCTTCTGTCCCTTTATCTTGGCTCCGATCAGATCTAACACCGTATAAACCTTCACACGTGGTCCATTAGCATTGGTAGAGAGAATTACTTACTTAATTACTATTTATAAAACTGTTTATGTATAAAATTTGACTTGACTAAGTGTTTTTTTGTAAGCCTAAAGAAATAAAGTTATTGACTTTTGACTTTAAGAAGTCAGGAGGCTACCCGTTTGAAGAATATGTCTCTACATAGCTACATACCTCATAGCCGTATCGCATGATGTCCCCCACTGGTACAGGCTCCTCTCCCTTCATCTTGGCTCCGACCAGGTCGAACACCATGAAACTTCGCACGTAGTCTACCAGCCCTGGTGGGGCGATCTCTTCCAACCCTGGGAGGTGGAAATCAGGGGGGAAAGCGCTGATGAATGTGATGTTGTGCCCTCTGGAAGGGGAATAAGGTTGATTTTAATAAAAAAAACAACAAACTTAATTTAAACACATGCATAACCACTTGTCACATTCAATGCGAAAAAATGAAGCTGGCAACTTTTGTAGCTTGCAAATAACGCCGGATTTGCTTTTGGAACAAAAAAATTTAATTTCGGTCATTTCGGGTTCTTTTTGGATTAGGTTATCTTGGTAGATACGGATACCACTGCTGGACGCAGGCCTTCCCCTGATAAGCGACTTATTGGCTTTTCTCATCATCATCAGTCTATATTTGTCCACTGCTGGACATAGGCCTCCCCTAATGAGCGCCATAGCGCCTTGACGCATCCAGCATCTGCCTGCAGTCTTTCGCAGGTCGTCTTCCCACCTCGCCGGAGGGCGTCCTACACTACGTTTACTGAGTCGCGGTCTCCACTCAAGAACACGTTTACCCCAGCGGTTTTCGGTTCTTCTCGAAATATAGCCAGCCCACTGCCACTTCAGCTTGCTAATCCATTGAGCTATGTCGATAACCTGGACACACTCAAACAACTTCTTTGATTTGTTCTCGCCGCGGACGAAGACGCAAGACGCGCGGGCGAGCATGTCGTGGCCTGGGGGTTAGGGTTCCCATAAATAACCACTGTCAAATCAAAACTGCTTGAATCACCTTTGGTTCTTTTGAAAGGATCGGCAATATCAAAATAAGTACCTACCAGTTTTAACATGGGTCTGCAAGGTTACCATACCATTCAACTGTTTTGAAAGGGCCGTGTTCAAACGGTAAAACAACCCATTTAATTACCACAGTAAAGATAGTTAAACTCAGAATATTACATTTTGAATGTTAGTGCGCTAATCACGACTCTTGTTTGTGTTGGAAGAACACAGACGTTTTACGACGATCAGTGAATACCTTTTCAACCGACGAAAAACGAAGGAGGTTCTCAAGTCGAAGCGAATATTTTATGTTTTTTTATGTTAGACCACGCATAACTTTTTACAGAGTAGTCTGTAAAAAGTTATGCGTGATTTAATTAATTCTTTCATTATTGTTTATAGAATGATCCCGATGTGGTCTCATATAAATTTTATTCCCGAGGGATTAGTATTTATCCCCTAAAACTTCAAAGACCACCCTAACAACCACCTCATCAGACAGTTCGAGACATAAATTAATAGATACTGCTATTTACCGAAATTTGAAGTCGGTTTATAGTTTTTTAAAACAGGCTTAATTATTATTATTACGTCTTATATTTATCAGGTTTTAGCTTTATAGTGCGTAACTCGCCCTGGGGCAATTTTCTACGATTTAATAATTTCCCAAAAATTTTCGATTTCGGCAGGATTCGAACCCGCGCCTCACCCTCAGTACGGGTGCGCTGTAACCAACTTAGCAACGTGATCGAACACGTCCCTTGTCGAAAATCTCTGGGACCTGACGACTCGAGCGTCGTTAGCTCCACCTACAGGGGAAACATTGAAAATTATCCAAACCGGCTCAATTACTAAAGTTACGTTTAGTACGATTGACGAGAGGTCTTAATATTCATCCGACTGCGCAAAGAGGGTAATGTTTTTACATCTAAGTACTTGTCTGGGAGAGATTGCTCTTGAGCGATAAGACCGCAAATTGTCGCGTATTCTATATATACCTAAGTGTTTTTCTTTGCTTATTCTTTCTAAGTTAAGTATGCAATAAAGTATTTTCTATATATCCACTTCAGAAGAAAACCTTACCAATTAGTTTAATTTATTATCTACGTTTAGAGAACCTGATGTAAATTAGTGTAAGTTGTATTTGAAACCAAGCCGAGAAGAACTACAATGCCTGAAATTTCTATGTTGGTAGTCCCATATTTATATAAATAAAACCGGCTAAGTGCGAGTCGGAGTCGCGCACGAAGGGTTCCGTACCATTATCTATAAAAACGAGAAAATATCACGTTTGTTGTATGGGAGCCCCCTTAAATATTTATTTTATTCTGTTTATTAGTATTTGTTGTTATAGCGGCAACTAAAATACATCACCTGTGAAGATTTCAACTGTCTAACTATCACGGTTCATGAGATACAGCCTGGTGACAGACGGACAGACGGACAGCGAAGTCTTAGTAATACGGTCCCGTTTTTACCCTTTGGGTATAAAACCTTAAAAAGAGCATCTTAATGGAAATATCGCAAAAGTTAGGAGGAAACCAGGGAATACCGCTAGTATTACAAATGCATGCTAGCAGAAATCCGAAGTACAAATACTCCTTCGACTCAAGGACCCATCGGCACCAAGTGTTTGCAGCACGACTATTTGCCAGAATTGTCCCTTTTGTTTTAGACGAGAAGTGACCTATTTTCAACGTAACTTACAGCTTCGGTCATAGTAGAGCGTATACTGAAGTGCAGGCGATATGATCCAGCTTAACTAGAATAGACCAATAAACCTGAGTGGTTGGCCGTACCTATAAGCTCTTTGGATATAATAAGTATATCACATTATTACAATTGTGTTTTTCAGAAATTAAGCTCTGCGCCCAGTTCCGCACCGACAATATAGTATTATCAACATAGTATTTAAGAAAAACAATCATAAGCTTAGTTTTATATAAATATTGACCTGTATCTAATTCACATTAAATTTAGATTTAGGTAGATAGGCAAATAATATTGTATTACATTTTAAGTATTATACAAACTTACTAGTGGTTTATTTATCGCTTCTTCCACTAGTGTACAAAAAATTGAAGCGAACAAAGTCAATGCCATTTTTATTTGATTATTATTATTTGCGCTTATCTAATTTAATAGTTTCAATGACATATAATTTTAATGTTTTTAATTTCTATAACATACTCCATAAATATTCACGTACTCGAGCGAGATATGCAATACTACTGTATTATTCCACCAATGTTTTTTGTACCATGTCTTGTCAATAAATATTACTGTGAATACTGTGAATTTTTATTTAATAATAATGACTTTTTATTAAGCTTGCGGAAAGCCATTTTGTAGTGCCATTTTGCGTAAAAATGTAGAGGTAATTTTGCGATTTTTTTTATATCGAGAAAATTTTAAGCAATCGTGTTTTCGAAACTTAAAAAGATAGAATAAGTCCTGAACTTTACCATATATAAATTTAAAATCTAAATATTTAGTAGTGTAAATAACAAAGGATGTATAGTATATCTAAAACTCGATAATAAAATATTTTCAAACTAGGATCCCCTAAGAACTATTATTTATTCTGTTTGTTGATAGAGCAATGGGTAATTTCGAGTCCTTCATAAACAGCTGAAGTGTTCGAGTGTTAATGGAGACTTTAAATCCAGAGACTCGTAAGGCCCGTATTGTGAAAGCTTGCCCAGTCATAGATCTATGCTTGAGTGACGCCATAGTAAAGCGATACTCAAGCATCGATTGATGACAGAGCAAGTTTTCATAATACGGGCCTGAAACTCCCTACAGCTAGAATACATTACCTGTATGCATAAAATCACAATAAATGATATAAATTAAGTCATGAAGTGGTTAACTTAACGCTGCGTCAAATTTACCTACAGACCGCAATCGATGTAGGTCGAAACGTTCAGAGCTAATAGCTCGCCGCAAACGATGTACGTCTAAGCTCACTTGTATGCAAATTTATAGACATAAGCTTAGCTCAGTTTGCTAGTTCGGAGGAAGTCATTTATCTTCCTTGTTGGACACGACAATGGCGGATCTGGCTTTACGTTTATCTATTATGTGCTTGAATGTGGTATATAAATCTGAAAAACCTGAAAAGTAACATTAGGAGCTCGTTCCCACTTGTCGGATGTCAGAATCATTTAGAATCATTTATTCATTTGTTACATGTTGTTGTGTGCAAGGATCTTATGACAATTTCTAGTATCAAACATGTGCCCCGTTGGGGCGCTACAAAATAACAGATCTGTATATATAGTACATTATTGCAAAGGCAGCAAAATAGGCGAATAGTGCAGGTCGAGTATGAGTTTGAAGGCCGAGCCGCAGGCGAGGACTACAATGATACGAGACAGGCCAATTGCCATTTCGGCCGAGGCATATATAGTGCTTTTCTTTAAAAAATGCAAGGAAATAAAAAAGGGCCTTTTACATACCTACTAAACTTAATTTTATTAACAAAATAATTTTAAAATAAATTTGTATTTTACAGTTTGTGCCAAAAAGTAAAAGCATCTGTGGCTATACAGCCACGAGAACGCAATGTGTACGATAGATGAAAGAGTTCTAAATGCAAACAGCCAGCACACCGTTTCATACAACATTGCCGACGCGCTCTTCGTTCCAAATTCAAAGAACACGCCGGGAAGTGATTTTGGTTTTTCAGTCTACGTAAATATGATACTTCGCGTGTTCTTTATTCAAAAGTAATGACAATATTTCCGCGCATGTTTAAGAAAAATCTTTTAAATTCCTGGAGGAATCAACCAAGCTCTGGGCCTGCCGGTAATGCCTGCCAGTAATACCTGCCGGTAGCGTCGTCGCGGTGCGCGTTCACCATTAGATGACATGTATTTTATATCGGCGGCATCAGGTGTAGACAGCTCGCGGTACACTCGTTTGAAGCTTGCGGGAAGCGATTTTGTCACTGTAAAATGTACCTAATGATAAACGAGTTTAAGGCCATGTTGGTAAACAAATTTTAGAGCTGGAGGTAGCCTTGCTAGAGCTAAGAACAACGAAATCTGTTTAGTGAGATTAAAGTGACATAATCCATCACCAAGTATCTTATTCCACGAAGACTATACATTGTTTGCTTTTGTAACATAAAAATAGTTAAAATAGTCTAAAATGTTAAATTGAACATCCGGGCGACTAGAGCAGCCTAAAAAAATTTTGCGTTGAACGTTATGGCGACTAGAGCGCGCTTAGTCGCCCTAACGTTAAATGCAACATTTTTTAGGGCTGCTGTAGTCGCACGGACATTCAAGTGGATATGTGTTTGACCACAAAATGCCTCTTTCCTAAAAGTTCTTTTAATTTAATTTTTAGGTCGACTTTTAATTAAGCTTCCATCCGTTTGCTTTGTACAGCTACTACGTTATAACTTACTGCAACGGACTTTATAATGAAAACTTCCGACTAATGGTTTTGTTTTCATCCTGAACATTTTAATTCATTCTGAGAAGATTTTCTTCTAGACAAATGGCGTAGTTAAGCGGGGAAATAGGTTATTTTTTGTGAGGGAAAAACTTTGACCTAATGACGACTGAAACACAAATTTCAAGTATTATTTATACTTGTTTTGGAACCTTTTCCTGTAAAAAAGGAATTAAAGGTTTTTTGTTATTATAGTACTTTCTCTGGGTATCTCTATGAAATGAAATAAGTTTCCAAAAATTTTTGCGGGACTTGAACCCGCGCCCTTAGTACGGATGTGCTCTTACCAACTAAGCCACGAAACCAGTATTCGACAATTCGAGAATCTCTTTTCTTAAAAAAGGATATTTTTTATTGAAAAAACTTATAAAATAAGTAATCTTATTAAACTAAACTAAAGTAACACTTACACTAACTAATAAACACAGCCGGTGCACCGCTGCTGTGCGCAGTGAGCGGCGGCGGACCTCGGCGATGCGACCCGCAGGCTTGGTAGTGAATGCGTTAACAAGACACAATAAACCAGAGAAGATTTGTCCATTTATATTACAAAGTTAAGAAAATTCACGAACATGTCTGTGAAATAATCAAGTGAGCTTGGTTCGGGCGCTGGATTTACTAGTACATTAGTTTCTAAACTTTGAACACGAACTCTACTTGTTATGTTAGACATCTGGACAAACGGACGTGCCCATGTTTTTCGAGAGGGGATTTACAAGTTTTGGAAGAGGTTGAGTTAAACCCCTGTTTATTAATCATAACAACTGAAGGCTCGACTTGGGCCGCAACGCCAACTTAGAGCACAATAAAACCGGCCAAGTGCGACTCGGACTCGCACACGAAGGGTTCCGTACCATTATCTATAAATACGGCAAAAAAATCGTATCGTATGTAAGTACGGGAGCCCCCTTAAATATTTATTTTATTCTATTTTTTTGTGTTTATTATAGCGGCAACAGAAATTAATAATCTGTGAAAATTTCAACTGTCTAACTATCACGGTTCAGATACAGCCTGGTGACAGACGGACAGACAAGTCTTAGTAATAGGGTCCCGTTTTACCCTTTGGGTACGGAACCCTAAAAATGAGCAGTTGAACATGGGCCTAAACGAGTAAGCAGTTGAACATGGGCCTAAACTAGATAGATTTAAATATGCCAAACAAGTAAATTAAGTAGCCGGCAGAAGAAAGTGAAGTAGTCACCTTCCCCAAGTCGTAGATTTTTAATGTAGCGCCATTTATTTCTTGGCAAAATTATCCAAGGTGTTGTGCAATAGAATTTTCAGCGAGCAAATTGTTAAAATATAATCTATAACTTGAGTTGTGGGCGAACAAGACCTAACCATTACATTTTGCATTTGCATAAAATCATAAACATGAAGTCCTTACTAAACTTTGAACCTCCTTTAATGGAATTTAATTCTCCTCATGTTCTAAGTACATGTGTTAGTATAACATGGTTGTCAATTGTACTTATAACTTCAACCTACTTTTAAAATAAGGACATCATAAATAACTGACATTCTGACTACTAGTATAAGTTTTAAATCAAATTTGTGTATGCATGAAAATTAGTATCGTATTTATTCTAAATTATGTTCTATTATGCATGCAAAATTAATTTTACTTCCAATTTTAAATTTTTATTAATATTAGTTTGACATTTCTTTCATATTCAATCAACTATTATTGTATAAAGTGCCTTAATTTTTGCAGTGCCTTTACAGGGTGCATGTACTGACCACCTACACCTAGCCATTCACATAGACTAAGAATGAATTGTACGTACATGTAAGCAAATAAATGAAATTGAAATTGAAAAATTAAAAGAAGGAAATTTTCTCTTTGCGTTTCCTTCCTCATCTCTCACTTATCACTTTTGCTGGCGTCAATTACCCGAATAGAAAAGTTTGTTATAAGTTTTCGGGGAGGTTGAGTTAAAGCCCGTCCAGCACAGCACTTTGAGCAATGGAACATGGACTTTTTTATTTATTTTTATTCTTCTTCCTATTCCTTTTATTGCTGTCTTGAATTTATGATGTTTAATAAACTAGCTTCACCCTGAGGTTTTACGAAATAAAATTCAAACATACATACATAGGGTGCCAACTTCAGAACCCTCGTCCGTTGGCAGTCGGGTAAAAAGGCATGTATGTTATCAGGTCTATAACTCTATACGTGCTGAACTTCACCCCTCAGCCTGATCCATGCAGTAGTTTTAGCGTTGTCTAGGGTCAAACACACATCACAATAATAGAAGGATAAACGCTTTATTAACCACCTAATAAAACCTGCCAAATGCACGTCAATTTTTTGGTGGTACGGAACCTTTCATGTGCGTGCACATGAAAGGTTCCGTACCACCAAAAAATTTAAGCGAACAAAATCAATAACATTTTGTTTCTTGTTTGATAATTACTATTTATAAAGCTGTTTATGTATAAAATTTTGTAAGCCTAAAGAAATAAAGGTATTGACTTTGACAAAACTTTTTGGCAAAAGAAAAAAAACTGTTTTTTTTATGGTTCTAAAAAAGCAAAAAGCCAACATGATACGGTCACCCATCCAAGTACTGACATCGCTCGACGTTGCTTAACTTATGTGATAACTTAAGGACTTAACGTGGTATGGACTTTTAAATATAATTTCATTTTTATATTTGTTATAGTGGTAATAGTATAATACACATACCAACAAAATGTCAAACAGTCTATCTGCTACGGTTTATGGGATACTGCCCGCTGACAGACGGACAGACGGACGGACAAACAGCGAAGCCTTAGTAATAGGGTACCCATAAAAATTAATCCCACCAACCCCAATGTAGTATTCAAAGAGTTCCATGGTCATGGACTTATTTTCATGGTCATAGAAATATTTTCTCCAATTCAGAATAATCGTAAATACCTAGCAGCTCTACCAAGCTGTGGTAAGTATTTCTCTCATTTGGCAAGGTAAGTTGTTCATGCACAATAGTTCTAGTCTAGTGTTAGAAAACTTAAACAATTACGCACAAGTTCGTAGTTCGTAAGAATGAAACATTTCTAGAAGTTCGGCTCACACTGCACTCATGCAGTTGATAGCTGGGGTATTGAAGTACATAGGTTAGTGACATGGAGGAAACCTACTGTATAACTTCAGTATACACAATTTAGTCTCTAAAGATTTTTTTTTACAGGTCACATTTTAGACTATGCTACTTATTTCTAAATTTAATTTTTTCTTCGATAGTGATGAAGCCTGAGCGCGCTACTCTGATGGTAGCGCGCTCAGGCTTCATTACAATTTAATTTTAAATATGTTTTAACGTACGACTCGTCGAATAGAAGAATACTCGATAGTTTAATAGTTATTTGCTTCGATCAAAGTAAAAAAAGGAAGATACGGTACGTTCTACCAGCGCTCACTCAAAAACTGTACCGTGTCACAGATGAAATAATGATAAGGTATCGGATAATCAGAAAATTTAAAGTTTGGTGTATCTACTTACGCAGGAAAATATGTGATGTTTTGGGCTTTGTTTTTTGTTTTGGAGCTATTTGTACACCTGGTGAACGAACACGAGGGCATTGTCGTGGTGTTTTAGTCGAAATCACACAAAATTATACGTCGTAGCAAGCACGCGAAACACAAACGCCACCGCCCGCGCCGCCAGTACGACTATGACTGAGGTAAGGGAACATAGTTGGACCTGACTTGAGCCATACACTTTCGAGATAGTAATGCCTCATCTCCCTTTTTTTACTTTTATCGAAGGTTATTTGTAAGTATTATTAAATGTAACATTGCAGCAATTTACAGCTAATAGGCTATTTGACTCATTGAAAATAAGTTGCAAATTGTTTTCATCCTAGTCAATGACAACCTAACAAAGCGTAATCAGGTGATTATTATTAAAAATACGCCTAAAAAAACGGGATAGAAATTAAACATTTTTGATGTGTGAACGTGACCGAAAAATTGGTGTGGCTAACCAAAATAATCAAGAAGATTGAATGCCAAACCAAGCTAAAATTGAGTTGTTGTCGCATACTATCTACCTTTCTGCTACCTTATTACTACACTCTACCCCTCTTTCAACCCCTTTTAAGATATTATGTTTGTATCAATTTTTAAGACAACGGCAAAACAACTGAATGGATCGAGCTTAAGTTTGCACGTATAAGGATCCGAACTGCAATGTAAAGGCTACTTTTTGTTGCAAAAGCTCATGCGAAGCGGGCAGAAGCTAGTGAATAATATTAATTCTAAACACATAGGCTTTGTATGTACGAGTAGGTAGGTATACAGTGTACCACTCGTGAAGAACTAACAACTGACATAGCGGCCTTAGTCTCTCTTTTAAGCCCGTATTATGAAAGCTTGCTCAGTCGGCGCTTTTCTATGGCATAAACGTCACTCAAGCGTAGTTCTATGACTGAGCAAGGTATCATAATACGGACCTTAGACTCCTGTACTTCCTCAGCAAAGGATTTATTTTATGAGGGACGGAGATGCACAATGTGATGCCGAGGTTTGTTTGGCAATCTTCCAATTCAATTCCAAATGTATTCTTACGACGAAACGTTTATTATTATGGTTATTTTCTGTGCTTCAGTTTTCAGGCGCAAACACAGCAAGGAAAATTTGAAAGGCATCGAGTTTTCTAAATCCGTCTTACAGTCGATTTTTCATCCGCTTTCTTTAGCATAGATAGAGCCCGTGATCACCACAAAGATGACTCTCAATACGATAGATACGCCATTCTAGATTTAATGAACCTTTTTTCACTTTGACCCTCGAAAAGACTATTATGATATTTTTCCAACTAGACAACAAATAATTGAATCTAAAACATGTTGAAATGAGATAATTTATAATTAAATATGATAAGAAAAACATGTTATATACAGGGATATTGGTAAATTAGTAACAATACGTGAACTGCAGGTTCAGCTCATCAACACAAACACGTTTGTGAAGACGCCAGGTCTTAATTCTTAATTTTGGTATTGGTAATGGGTACCTCCCGCAATTCAATAATCGTTCGTTAGAGAGGTTTTATTTGTAACTCAACTTAAAAACAGCTCTGCCCTAAATTAACAGAATATATGAGAGTGAAAGATCGGTCTTAAGTAACTCGTTGGGTTCCAGACAAAAATGTTTTCTCATGTAGTATCAGAGGTGATTTATGTTTTTTTTTTAATATGGCGCCTTCACGAAAGTGTTTGTGATGATGGGCAGGACCTGCAGTTCACGTACCTATTGTTACTAATTTACCAATAACCCTGTATACAAATATAATAATTCCATCAAAAACTTGTGAGTACTGTGTGGTACTGTGTATGCGTGTGTTGGTCGCATGGTACTTGGTCGCATGCTAGGTCGAATTTAATTGGTTTCTAAACCGAATTTACGCGCTTACTCCATTTAATTGTAATCACTACCCAGCAAAAACCAGCCTTCAAATTCTTCACGATTTCTAAAATAATAACATAACAAAAGACGGTGATGGTTTCGTTCCAGATTCAAACGCAAATGAGATTTGCGCAGATCTCAACTTCAACTTCTTTTAATAATGGCGCCGCTTGCTTTTCGCTACGACTCTGCAAGAAATAAGATGATCTTTTGACAGTTTTCAATGATAATCAATCTTTTCAACATCAAAAAGTCGATGATTGACTTGACTTGATAGGGGCAGAATTCTGATTTGAGTTTGATTGATCAGTGCCACTGATGGACGAACTGCTTACAAATCGATTTATCATAGTTGTCAAATAAATCCACCTGAATAACGTACCTTCCGATCATACCGCGCGCCAGCTCCCAGAAGGGCATCTTGTGTGACTTGGTGCCTCCCATGGTGACCATGAGGATGTCGCTGCTGTTCACCTGCCCTGCCAGCAGAAGGCACAGGCAGAGGGCTGGCCAGCGGAGCCCCTGAAAATAACAACAGTTTTACCACTTGCGAAAGTATTCATACCTAATTTTTTTTCGAAACGGTATGTTTGAGGTACGACTTAGAAGTCTTATAACTAGTTGGATTTTGTCCGAGGTTCCCGCACGTCTCGGTAGATGGCGCCTGGCGATCGGCGTGTGTGATGGTCATGACCACGACTAGTCACGAGTGGGATCACATTTCTAATTTATGTACTTTATTGCATCCTTAATAGGATGTATGTGACTTTATAAAAGGTATTATACTATAATATATATATTATATGATTCTTTATTTCATATTATATTATAGATTATTTTTATTTGTATTCGTAGACGTGATCGTGACGATGATGTCGTCGCGATCACGTCTCGCCATCTCAGACTTGGGGCTCTGAACGGTAACGTTACATAAAAATGGCAGCGTTTTTATCACCCGAAAGTAAATGTATACCTACCTATTTATATTTTTATTATTTTTTCAGTGCCTTCGTATCCCGCTGGTCCCTGTAATGGCGTCCACACAATTATACACTTCATGACTATATTTACTTCATATAGTGTCATCGACAGAACACGTTTTAAGAACCCCACGACTATTTTGACTTGGAAACCAAAATGTTATTGCAAATTAGTTTGGCTGTTTTGAAACTGGACAACCTTAGAACCTTACCCAATCGACTCTGGGGTTTAAATGGACAAAAACGCTGACGGCTAGTAAATGTCCACATAAGTACCACATTTGCAAAAACTTTCCTTCTTAAAAAAAATGCAAAAGCCGAGTTTATTTTGGAGCTTAAAGCCTAATCTTTTGCCTACATAATTTACAACATCTTGAGCCTTGAACCTAAATTACACGAATCCCAACTGCTGTTAGGCAGAAAATTATGCCTAGGTTAGATTTAGGTACAGGCACTGGCGGGAACATTTCAGTGTATATGGATCACATCAAGCCAAGGCCAAGTTAAGTTAGGCAGCATTTTAAGGGGTTGTACTCCACAGAACTTTGCGTCTACCACCTTTCGTCTAATGAGATAATAATGACAAAATGTAAGAGAAATTACAAAATAAATGCATCGTAGAATCGTATACTTTAATGACGCAAATGGTTCTGGAAAGTACAGGAAAAAATTATAAAATAAAACGTCAAGTGCGAGTCCGACTCGCGCAACGAGGGTTCCGTAACTAAGCGTTATATTAATTATATAATTCTATGATCTTGTTTGATTGCGTTGACTTAGAAGTTTGATTTATATTGCGGCTCCGAGAGGTTACGAACTTGAGTATATAATGTGAATTTCAACTCGATGCCTCCACGCGTTTCTGAGTAATGAGGGTTGACAGAAGGACAGACGGACAACAAAGTGATCCTATAAGAGTTCTTTTTTGCCTTTTGAGGTACGGAACCCTAAAAATAAATAAATCTTTTTCTACCTATCCATGTCGGTTCTGTGATAATGTACGATCCGCATGTCGTTTTAGACGACTTGTTACTTGTCGAATTGCTTTTAGTCAAATTATTTTTAGACGAACAGTTTTAGTCGAATTGTTTTAGACGGATAGTTTTAGTCGAATTTTCCGCATAGCCAAAGAGAACCTTTTTGTAGTATTTTTACCCGACTACCAACAGGGGAGGGTTATGAGGTTAGCACCCTATGTTTGTATGTTTGTATGTTTGTATATTTGTATGTTTGTATGTTTGTATGTTTGTATATTTGTATGTTTGTATGTATGTGGCCGATTTCTTTGTTACCACGTAGCGCTGAAACTCCTGGTTCGATTTCAACAAATTATGTACCTATCGATTGATTCGTTTCAATACCCCGATGGTTATAGGCTATAGGATTTAGGGCTCCGACCCCGAATAAGCCTTCAAAACGCGTATTAAAATTTAGGTAGCCGCAGGCTGCAGGCCCCATAGAGAAAAATTACAATACCTACGACCTATTATCATTTTCAACTCTATGCCTATCAAATATGACCGATACGTCATTCTATTTTGTCAATGTAAATGTTTCAAACTTTTATAACTTTCACGTAGTCGGGTTGTAGTTTTTAACTTTATCTTGTTGAACTCACAGAACAGATTTTTACAACTATTCACTGGTATTTATCGCCTTTATTTACCTACCCGTTTCTGCTCGCGGCCTCGCACGCGTTGTTGAAGGTTATTTCTATCCCATGGGAACTGGTTTAATGTGATAAAATGTTTTATTCCAGGCCCAGAACTACCTGTGTGTAATTTTTTAAATTGAATTTCAACCCGATCCGTTCAGTAGTTTCGGCGTGAAGAGGTTGCAAACATCCATCCAAACTTTCGCATTTATAATATTAGTGTTTTTTTCCCGATATTTTAAAAAGTTTAAATTTAAACACAAACACTGTCGTGACTACGGTATGACTAAAGAGTACTGGAGCTAGGTACAGCAAAACAGGGGTAACATTATTCATAACTACCCTCACTTGGTCTTCGAAACTAGGGATATCCATCTGCACACTGAATGACACAAGCCATTGACTTTATCCGCAAAGCACTGAGAAACCACAGTAATATACAGTAATATAGGTATCTACGCCTTAAATCACCGTGAATTTATAATATAAGGATTTATCTTTCATAAGGTATCTACTGGCTATTTTATAAGGCTATGGTGGTACTAAATTTACAAACATTATATCGTTTTTGTATTGCCGTGCCATTTTTGATGACGATAAATTCTGTACCTAATACATGTGCTGTATTTAGGAATCTATCACATACGATTCCGCAAGTATTATATTTTTGAGACGTTCTTGCCCCGTTCTCCCCAGCTCGCATGCAACAGCATGTTGCATTAGCCACGTAACACATAAGGTCAAGATCCATAGAAAGCTGCCGCTGGTTTCCTAACTTCGGACTAACTGAACTCTCATTTTTAATCAATGACATTAGGTATTGCCAACGTTTGGTAGGGGTGTCAACCGTGCTAAGAAGTAATAAGCTATTCTTCTTTAAGGCAAGTAAATATAGCCTAACATTACGTTTGGTAGGGGTGTCGACCGTGCTAAGAAGTTATAAGGTATTCTTTTACAGGGTTATTGGTAAATTAGTGACAATACGTGAACTGCAGGTCCTGCCCATCGTCACAAACACGTTTGTGAAGACGCCAGGTCTTAATTCTTAATTTTGGTATTGGTAATGGGTACTGGTAATAACCCTGTATAAGGCAAGTAAATATAGCAGAACATTACGTTTGGTAGGGGTGTCGACCGTTCTAAGAAGTTATAAGCTATTCTTATTTGAGGCAAGTAAATGTAGCAGAACATTAATTTCTCACATCATTGCCACGTCTAGCCTCAATGTTAGCAGAGCTTGTGATAAGGGTACCTACTTACCAGCGTAGGACATAAATGTACACAGCACGCAGAATGGATTTTTTGACGCGGCACTAACAGAACACTCCGCCAGTAAAGATACCCTACAGGAAAATGGTCATATTTTTTAGATTTTTTTATTCCCGTACACAGATTGTCAGAAACATTTAAAGTTAGCAAGAAAATGGGCATTTTCTACAAAAACTTTTTTGATGCCAATCGATTCTGTTTCATAAACAGATCAAAAACTTATATAAAAGACCAACTTAGTTTGATGTACCAAAAAATCAGAAATCACCAAAAAGCTCCGTGACTCTTTTTGGTGACGTCAAAAAGATCGCCTGGCTTTTTAGGGAACATGAAAGATTCATTCCTCTGAAGTTGTTAAGATTGATAAACGGGGGACCTGATAAAGGCAAGGGCCAACTATCACTGGGTTCTAAGGGCAACGAATGACGTTGATGTTGAATGAGCCCTCACTGAAAAGGGTTTCATTCAAAACAACAAAGGGGTAAGTCCTCGAAAATCAATTGATGGATTGCGTGAAATTGTGCCTATAAAATGCGAATGGCCTTCACCCGTCGCTCGACCTCCGAGATCGCGACATATTGCTTAAGCTTGCTAAGTTATTAACTTCACGCTTATGACATAAGCATAACTCAAAAAGCGTGCTGAGTTACATACACTAGGCTTGATACCTACGAATTTGTATTGAAAGTAGGCGAGATTTCACATGTAGATATTATAATTTTTTTTATACCGATGAAGCTAAATATAAAAGGAGGTGGTTCTAGGTTTGGCTGTATGAACATACGTAGGTATGTATGTTTGTCGATCACTCCATTCTTTCGCTATACTAACTATATTCGTATGAAGAATGATCCCGACGTGGTCCATAAAAAAATTATGCCCGAAAGATAACTATCTTGTATTGTGTCAAAAATCTTAATAAACTGTATAATTTGAAATCGGTTTTTAGTTTTTCAGAACATTATATTTAATGTTTTTAATTTAATTCTATTATTTGATTGTAATTTTTTTGTAAATAAAGATTAACTACATATTTATATACATATATGATACCTATATATAATTTATACATTAGATATTAGATATTTTTTGTAAAACAGTTAACAATAAACATAATATCTGATTCTGATTCAATCAATTTATGATAATTGCATAAATTCAGAAATTAAAAATAAATTCATTTTCAAGGATGGAAGGAAATCCGTTGCCAAGTAGTGAAACCTTACAAATTATTTGAAAACTAAAGAAAAAAACAATAATTTTCTAAATATACTCTTTTCTTTGCTATTTTATCCCCATTACTCCTTGGAGACAAAGGTTGTTGCGAAAACCATCAAAGTTTCAAAACACAAGCAATATTGCAAGAAAAACGTGACTCGAAAACGGTAGAAAACTTTTATAATTTTGCCTTACTTGGAATCTTGTAAAATTTCGTCTTTTGAAATTTGTTTGTGGACTATTTTTACAGCGCCCACGACCACCTCATCATAATCATCAGAAGCAAGTAAAAGGTTCACTATGGTCCCCACTTTATAGATGCAGTCTATAAAGTGGTGACCATAGGTACGTACAAGGTATTATCTTATAGGTAAGGTAGTATGTTTAATGGTTTATGATCTTTGATCGTTGTCTTTGACACAGCATGCACTTCGCAATTAAGTACTTACCATAGACTAACATTTTGTTAGTGGTACTTCTTCGATCAAAAATAAGGAGTTCGAGGGGGGCCGGCAAAGCCGGACATTTTTGATCGATGTGGTACTTACATAGTTATTGAAACTTGAAACTCATAGGTAGGTAAGTTCTTCGAGTAAACTAGAATACTACTAAATACTACCGAGGTGACAGGTGGCCTCTGTGGCGGGGTGGGCGAAGGTCCACCTGCGATGCAGGAGGTTGCGGGTTCGATTCCCGCCTCGGGACAAATGTTTGTACGATCTGCAAATATTTGTTCAGGGTATTCTGATCATTTTATATGTATAATAAAAAAATATCTATCTATGTATATTGTATTGTATTATGTATATCAGTTATCTAGTACCCATAACACGAGCTCGGCTTAGCTTAGGGCTATGTGAATTGTCCAGCATTATTTATTTATTTATTATATTATTATTTATTTTACTACTGAAGTACTCTAATTAGTAAGGTACTGTAAATACTCACGAATTAGTACAAGCTGTATGAATTATCCAGCATTATTTATTTATTTTCATTTATTAGGTATACCTACCTTCTTATGTAACTTGCTCAAATAAAACCGTTGTAATACAAACCATGTAGATAATATCATAATCATCCGAGTTTGTTTTTTATCGTTCTAAGAAATATTACCTGTATTTCTTAGAAATCCAAAAAAGCCATTTTTCTTATGAGATCTTAGAATAGCAAAATAGGCTAATATTTGACTGAATACAACCAGTCAAGTGCGAGTAAGGATCGCGCGCCGAGAGGGTTCCATAATACTTTTTGAATTCAAAAGTCTGTGTTTTTCCACACAAGCTAGCCCCAAGTTAAGCAGAGCTTATGTTATGATATGACTGATATACTTAACACACTATATTTCATAATTGTATATATTTTACTAGGCATAGAAAATACCCAGTACACCCGGAACAAATATTTGCAGATCGTACAAACATTTGTCCCAAGGCGGGAATCAAACCTGCGCCCACCGCGCCACATCGGTCGTCAATCTATTTACACAATCGTTATGATGTTCAACCTACGCAGTTGTTGTTACGTAGAACCTTACTGAGAAATGATTACGTCAAAGAAAACTAAATAGCTCTACGAATTTATTACTACATCGTCGTATCTAAGAAAAAATTTGACCGGACCAAGTGGGAAATACTTCCTACTTGGTTCGGTCTGATGGACAAGGATATCCTCATAAATACCGTCACCCACCCTTTGGTGTAGTGGGTAAAGGACAGTATGCAACAAGTTGTTCGTGAAATCAAGTTTGTTTCGGGTTGTGTTTGTTTTCTAGTATAATTTATGAATTCCTTATCTAAATAAATCTCACTAATCTCACTAATATTATAAACGTGAAAGTTTAGATGGATGGATGGATGGATAGATAGATGGATGGATGTTTGTTCCTTTATCACGCCAGAACGGCAAAACGGATCTGGATGGAATTTGGCACAGAGATAGATTATAGTCTGGAATAAGACATAGGCTACTTTTTATCCCGAAATTCCTACGGGAACGGGAACTACGCGGGTGAAACCGCGAGGCGCTGCTAGTACTAAATATTTCTTAAAGGTCTTATGGGAATAGTTCTCATTTTACCCAAAACTACTTTGAAAATGATTTCATAGAACTGTCCTCATCAAATAATACTGAGTCCATCCCAAGGTTACCTGAAAGAGATCGTTCATATCGATAAGGCGTCATTTGTACTTCGTCGATTCGCCGCATTAGTATTTTGTCTAACGAGTTATCTATATTTATGCTCTCCATAGCTCGATGGGCAACATAAATATAGATAACGCTATGCTCGGAGATTCTCTAGAGGAACGAATCGCAACGAATACATCCGACAGAGAACCAAGGTTATCGACAAAGCTCAGAAGATTAGCAAGCTAAAGTGGCAGTGGACTGGCCATATTTCGAGAAGAACCGACAACCGCTGGGGTCAACGTGTTCTTGAGTGAAGACCGCGACTCGGCAAATGTAGTGTAGGTCGCCCTCCGACCAGGTGGGAAGACAATTTGCGAAAGATTGCTGGCAGATGCTGGATGCGGTAAGCTGAAGGCAGGACGCTATGGCGCTCATTAGGGGAGGCCGATGTCCAGCAGTGGACTAGTATAGGCTGATGATGATGATACATGCACATAACTATAATGAGTGAGCACCTGCACCTTCAAAATCAATTTCAGATCATCTATGTAACCTTTATAGATAAACAAAGGAAATTACAATCAAATGATAGAAACAAATTAGAACTATTTACAATTGAGCTTACTGCAGAGACTGACGTGACCGCGTGACCCGAGCTGGTGAGTATCTGGCACAGCGCATCAGCATTGCAATACAGCGGGGCAATGCCGTCAGCGTCTTGGGGACGTTTCCGCCTGGTATTGATATAGATCAGTTGAGCCACCTATAGATGGTTTGTACTTTATCGAGGGTCCCTGCGTCTCGGCTTATGATAATTTCATTGGGTACAAAAGATAACAAAACCACTTTACCCTTGTGTGAAATTTAATAGTTATTTAAAGTCCTTTTGTTAACCTTATAATGAGAACAAAAGTGATTGCATTTAAGGCGTCATTAGTATTACCTTCGCGTATCCTATGAATAGAGTTTAATAGGGGTAGAGCCATATTGAGTTCTATAACGATCTCATTCAATTAAAGCGTGTAATGTTTATTCCTAGGATTCTTGTATTTTCCTCAAAGGAGTAGAACAGATTTATAAATGGAAACCTTGCAGTTGACAGGAAATGGGTGTTGGTTTTTACTAGGTGCCGGCAGCCGGGCAGTAAAATTAAAAAAAAAAGTTGCCGGCGCGCGTCGGAAAAAGGCTGTTTGACTACATTAAAAATAAATTCCAAATTGTTTTCATCCTAGTCAGTGACAACGTAACCAAGCGTACCTAATCAGGTGATTTTTATTAAAAATATGCCTTTTTTACCCGACTACCAACAGGGGAGGGTTATGAGGTTAGCACCCTATGTTTGTATGTATGTGGCCGATTTCTTTGTTCCCACGTAGCGCTGAAACTACTGGTTCGATTTCAACAAATTATGTATCGATTGATTCGTCTCAATACCCCGATGGTTATAGGCTAGGATTGAGAATAGGATTTAGGGCTCCGCCCCCGAATAAGCCTTCAAAACGCGTATTAAAGTTTAGATAGCCGCAGGCTGCAGGCCCCATAGAGAAAAATTACAATACCTACGACCTATTTTCATTTTCAACTCTATGCCTATCAAATATGACCGATATGTCATTCTATTTTGTCAATGTAAATGTTTCAAACTTTTATAACTTTCACGTAGTCGGGTTGTAGTTTTTAACTTTATCTTGTTATGTAAAAGAATGGGATTAAAATTACACATTTTTTTATTATACATGATCACTTGACCGAAAACGCCATGTGCTTGGTTGGATCGCAAGTAACGTCACACATCCTCAGATCACAGTGTCAATGAGTTCTTCTTGATAAGTGTGGTATGGTGGGGTGACGTCATAGCTCAGAGGACGGGAGCCATGACAGAGATTAACGTTTTGGCGCGGCATTATTTTATTCAAACTTTAAAATTAGTTTTCATAACTAATACGACTGGCCTTGAAGAAATATCAATTATACATTTTGCATTATTTTTATCAGACAATATAATAATTATTTCCCAGTAGTAGTCAAGTAGCCTATTGGAAGAACATGGCGTTAAAGATCGTACATCTCATTAGGACACCATCAGAATGTGTACAGGTGTATGGAGGGTGCTTCACCTAGTATCAGCTTGGTTGCGCAACCGTTGCCGGCAACCAAATAACCCGCTGCGCTACTGGCGCAACCATGTATTTGGCGTCTTACTCACTCCACCACCCAGTTAGTGGAGGTGTTTTTTTTTGGTGCTTCTCGCTTGGTAACTCAAGACGCCACGATGACGCAATCGGCGGTGGCGCCACCTTGGTGTCCTAATGAGATAAAAAAACCCACTAATTTTTACATTATTATGGTAAATTTTCTTGTGCTTTTCTGTGACGTCACCGTTCAGTTTGTCAAATCAGTGCTTCTGTTCCTTCACTTAAAAATAAAATTAGAAACAAATAAATGATAAAAACTATCATCTTTGTTGTTTGTGTGTTGTGTATTATAAATAATTTTCATTCTTTCTTTCAAAAATGATATCCCGCGAAAGCTTCATGATAACACGGTGAACAGTGACGTCGAACTCAGAAATTTTGCGATTAAGTCCTAAAATATCTAGGTACTTTTCAATGATACATTTCACAATAAAAACTATAAAAAAATACAAGAATAGAATGTGTTTTCTATGAAGATAGATAAACAGAGAATATAAGTAAAAATAATTTGCATTTTAAAGTGACATGCCCGTATACCCTATTTTCGTCGATCGTTCAGTCACTAATAATAATATATTTAAATAATATATAATAATAAATTTGCTAAAAAAATCACATGAAACTGCACGTGAGGTACCGAACACGTGATTGTTTTGTTTTGTTCTAAACTATCTATTGTTGGGTCCACGAGAGGTAACAATTGCATTTGAATATTTCATTTGTATGGAAATGCAATTAATATAATTTCCATTGAGATTTAGTTCGGTAACTGTTTTGAAACTACGTAGGTATTCGTGGAACAAACGCCTGTGCGATCTACTGATATTGTTCCGGGTGTTCTGGGTATTTTCTATGTATAAAAAGAAACATCTATCAGTTCGCCGCCGTTCGCAACTTCAATTCGTAATACTATTACCTACGTTCCGTAATACAAAAAAATAATCATACAAAAAATAATTTAGTATTTTCCACATTAAGTTGTTATTCTGTAACAAGTTAATATAAGCTATGTTCCTTATTATACAAAACGGAAGATACTGTTATTTTTAATACAAAACATAAAGGACGAAAACATATGTATAATTTTCGACGTAAAACGACAAAATGCGATTTGCATACATTTCATTTTAAGTGAGTTTTGAAAAAAGAATAACCAGGGACCTAGATAAATACTATTCGAATACAATAAATAACAATAACATGGTGAACATATATGCTCGAATTACAAATAGTTTTGGTGTTACGTTTGTATGGGCAATTGATACATACATTGATACGACGCTGGCCCCTTAAGTACCTATATTTAGCAGGTACCTATAACACAAGCACTGCATGGCTATAGGGCTAGATGATGCCGTGTAAATTGAGATAATTTACAATAATAAATAGGTACCAGGTTTACAAAGCTAAAGATTAATTGAAAGGATGAAACTTTTGAGTGCAGCTAATTTAACTGAACGTTTGAAAATAACTTAAGAGTGTAGGTACCTACTCTAAGGACTTGCCTTTAGACAAGTCTTGTTTTTAACTTATGAGGGTACTCTAAAGTCTTTGGAGTACACTCTATCTTGAATTGATCCCGTGTTGAACAGCTAGGTATAATTTTTACTGTACCTATAGTTTTAATTTAATTATAGTTTTTTGAAACTTTTTCGTCTGTTGTCCGTGTCCACACGCACTGAAAGGTCCTGCCAGAAAACCAGCGTTGCTCAACCTTTGGTAGAGCAATATTAAGCTGAGGTAGGGCCTATTGGTTCACTGGGCTTGTTTATAGATTTAAGGATAATTCATAAATACGTGTATAAAGTGTTTGCCTTTGTGCGCCAATAAATAAATTTCTTCTTTCTTCTTCTTCTTTAAGCTATTTTAGACAAGTGATTTTGAGTAGGTATATCTGTAGATTTAGATCACTTGTCTGGGTGAATTGAATAAACTTACAATCTTCAAACTTACAATAAAATCAATCAATCAATTGAGTTGTCTACTATCATGATGCCAGGGTTAAAAACCTTAAAAATAAGATTGCCACTTTATTTACAACTTTGAACTAAAAGTATTGGCTTTAATACTAAGTCGGGATTCATCGGTCGGCGTACATACGAAAATAGCTTTGCAAAGAGCATTATTTCCAGGCAATTTAAGATGGTATGAAAACTTTTTGATGTCTGTTGAGAAAAAAGAGGTTTGTTCGGCATTGGGCGGCAAATGCGACAGGCTTGTTCTATCCTGTCCTGGCTAGTTCTATTCCTACTTCCAAGACGAGACTGTACCAATGACCTTGAGTCGAGCCAGCCGAGTATCGACGCAGAGCCAAGTCGACGCAGGGTAAACTATTCGTTGGGCGGTCAACAAAGCCACTTGACTTGACACCGCACTCATTTTAAGCGCGCCTCAGATTTTTACGCTACGTTTGTGAGAACTTTTTGTGTAAAAAAATACTTTGGAAACGAGATGATTTTTATTTCTACAGTAACCAATCAAAGTTTAAAGTAAAACTCAAACAGTATAGATCAATTTTTTTTTTATATAAATTATTACCGCAAAACTTTTACCGCAATTTTTTCTTTCGTCTGACTCTGTAAGTACCTCATTTAAATATTTTTATACAACTTCAGATTATTTATATCCTTATCTGTAGGAAATTGTATGGAGATAGATATTACTAGACTGTTCTACACAATAATCAAGAAATCTGAGAAATAATGCATCATGTCCCACTTACGCCTGGGACGCGGGGCGGTAGGTGTCAAGAATCGCAAATGACCCACGGGAGTTCCGCCTAATGAGAGGGTTCTCTACCAGTTGACAAAAAAAGGTCCGAATCTGATTCTGATTCGTTCAATTTTGATTAGTGCCAACCCTAGCAACAAAATTTTAAAATTACATAACTCCGAATTTCTACGTGTTACGCATCTGATATTTTACACGCAGGCTAACATAACACTAATGAACACGTGTAAGAAAATAAAGTGCTACTAAATCAAAAAAATTAAATAAAAATTACTTTAAAATAGCTTTCTTCATTGTTCACCGAGAAATAAATTACGCGTTTCAAAAAATAGCAGTTAGTTGATTTTAATTGCTATAATTGAAACTTATTTACTTATTTATTTTATTGCTATAATTGAAAAATAAAAATTTAGCTCACACAGATTTTACATGTATACCTCCCACGGAATGAGCAATGATGTAACAGGCACCAGTCTCTCTAAACTCAGGTTGTATAAACAAATTAACACTTCCACTGCCTAGTCTTTGTGGTGTACCCGAAGAGGCGTGCCGTATGCGACATGGGCAATGAAAGAGTTAGGCACTTGTAAATGTAATTAAATTACTGACCCACCTATTAGCAATACCTTGTTTAAGCGTCTACCACATAAGCTAGATTAAGTATGTACCTACCTACCTTTGTGAGAGAAAATAAACATTATTATTATCATTATTAGACAGTTACTTCCTTTCTTTAGGTTTTCTCTGTTAACTATAGAAAAAAATCATTGGAATTGGAATTCTAATCTAAGATTAAAAATAGCGAAAACCCGATTAGTAACATACAACATAGGGTGCTAACCTCATAACCCTCCCCTGTCGGTAGTCGGGTAAAAAGTGATGTCCAATTTTAGGGTCATTTTTCATACTATACAAGGTAAAGGGGTCGATTTTGACGCTGCGACCACCACAACAAGTGAAGAGATTAATTAATACATAATCTAATAGGTGAACGCTTCTCTTTTGCGCTTCTATTTGAGTTTATTATATCAACATGAATATTGAAAACCGCCTAAGACTTTGACACAATCTACACAACCATGCGTAAGTCGGTAAACCACACCACAACCTGTTAGATTACTCCTACAGTATAACTCTCTTCGTAATATTACGGCACTTGTAGACTTGGTGTGTATGTCTATTGGTTAGTGAGTCTAGATCCCCTCGGGGTCCGGAATCACCCCATTTCGGCTTAGTACACATGTTTGGTGGCACCCTGTATGGTAGGTAGTAGGTTCGCTATTTGAGTTCCCAGAGTCTAGACGTTTCGTCATTATTAAGTTTAATATTTAGATCACAAGAAAATGTTGTGTAAGTAAAATACAAATTTCTTTCATTTTACTTCTCATTCCAGTGGGATTGAGAAAATAAAAGAAAACAATAGTAATAGTCTTTTTTTTATTTTCCTAATAAACGGTAAACAAACGCTGAAAATGAGTTTTGTTCGCGTAAGCTTCCTGGAAATTAAGGCGTTAGCACATTTTAAAATTGTATTTTCTTAAACATGGACGGAAATATTGTCATAACTTTTGAATAAAGAACACGCGATGTATCATATTTACGTAGACTGAAAAACCAAAATCAATTCCCGGCGCGTTGTTTGAATTTGGAACGAAGAGCGCGCCGGCAATGTTGTATGAAACGGTGTGCTGTTTGAATTTAGAACTCTTTCATCTATCGTACACATTGCGTTCTAGTGGCTTTAAAGCCACAGATGCGTTTACCTTTTGGCACAAACTGTAAAATAAAAATAAAAAATTGGCGGTAAAGCGGAGTTCGTTGTTATTTTGTTAATAAAATTAAATTTATTCTGTAAAAGGCCCTTTTTTATTTCCTTTTTTTTAAGAAAAGCACTATATATGCCTCGGCTGAAATGGCAATTGCCTGTCTCGTATCATTGAAGTCCTCGCCTGCGGCTCGGCCTTCAAACTCATACTCGACCTGCAATTGCCTATTTCGCTGCCTTTGCAATATTGTACTATTATTTAGGTATCTTGATCTAATACTATATTAATAATATTATAAAGAGGAAGGATTTGTTTGCTTGAATTGAAGGCTTCGAAACTACTGGACCATTTTGAAAAATTCTTTCACCGTTAGAATCCTACATTATCCCTGGTGAGCATACCTATAGATTATACCCATACGAAGCCGGGGCGGACCGCTGGTTTTTAATAAAAGTGCTTTAGGCAAAAGTGTATTTAATTGTGTTATGGATTCGATTGTGATCTGAAATAAATGAGTTAATAATAATAATAATAAAAGCCAAAGATCCTTGAACCTTTATTATAAATAGTTTCATTGTTTTGAAAAAACTTAAATATGATTTCGTACTTCTTAATTTATACTCGTTTAAGGTTTTAAGGGTTTAAGGTTTTTTTATACTAATCCCTCGGAAAGAAATTTTTTATGCAGCCACCTCGGGATCATTTTCTATGCTTACAATTAGCGAACGAATTTCAAAATTGGTGTTTAATTGACAGAGAAATGGACGAAAATACATAAATTCAGCCGAATACAGAGCCACCTCCTTTTTTCGAAGTCGGTTAAACAAGTTTATTTTAAAGCCATTTCTAATGCCTAACCAATAGCAGAGTGACATACAAAACCAGTTCCCTTACATCTTCCTCTATTACGTAGGTAGGTACAAGTACTTTCGCCAACTTTGGTATAAGCCAAGTGTCTAGGTACTTATAGTTACAGGTATGATCTAAGTCGTTGCGAAACTTGGGGAAGATAGATTGCAATGCGGTTTGTAACTTCGATCTTTGATCTATTGCCTGCTGCGAATAATAGGGTATTAAATATTTTTAAGCTAACGCGATCTGAACACATAATAATTAATAGGGTATTACTATAAGGTATACCCGTTTTTTTAAAGTATCTCAATTATGTTCTAATAGCGTTATAATTTAAACAAAAACATTTTTTTTATTCTATCGATAAACAAGTACCCTAAAAATGTATTTAAAATTTCGCGATGTTATTTGACGAAAATGATGGACGCAGTGGTCGCCTTATTGCTCTGTCATGACTCCAGTTGGCTGCGTCGTGCCTGAACAAATGCGCTGATGTTGCTGATGACAGTTGATGCTTTTTAGTTTGCTCAGACAGCCGAAAGACATAACAAAATTGCGCCTTCTATTTCATTGTGTTTAAAAACAGATCAAAAAAACTCAAAACTTTGAATCAATAATAAGAAAAAGTTAAAAAAAAAAACAATAAAGTAGGTACTTACCTAAATAAATAAATTCAATTTTATACCTCTGTCAACTTCATGCAAACAAGCAGGAAAAGCCGAACTATCAAAATTTTCTCCTTGAACATTTTGTTGACTAATTAATAAAAGTCAAACAGTAAATGTTTCTCAGTTAACGTCTCACACTCAAAGGGCTATAGACTATCCACGAACTTTTTCCGGTTCAAATTCGATCTCAACTCAACCGACTCGATCATACCTATTCGAAGATGATGAATCAATTATAACATTACATTTCCTTCTATTATCATCTTCGTTTTCCCATCAGTATCCTACCTGCAGGGTACTACTCCTGCCTCCCTACAGGTCTTAACTACCTGCAGGGTAGTAACTAGCTAGCTGTGCTGGTGCGCCACAACACAATGTCAAGGATATTTTACAGTGTATTTGTTTGTTTTTAGGGCTCCGTACCCAAGGGGTAATAAAAACGGGACCCTATTACTAAGACTTCGCTGTCCGTCTGTCCGTCTGTCAAACGTTAGACAGTTGAAATTTTCACAGATGATGTATTTCTGTTGCCGCTATAACAACAAATACTAAAAAATACAATAAAATAAATATTTATGGTGGCTCCCATACAACAAACGTGATTTTTTGCAGTTTTTATAGATAATGGTACGGAACCCTTCGTGCGCGAGTCCAACTCGCACCTGGTCATTTTGCAAATTGGTAGTTTCGGTCATACAGGAGGTGGTAAAAACAAATTACCATGTCTCATTCAAAAGTTTAACGAGAACTCAACGTTCACTCAAACTTCCGACAGCGTCTGACCCTGCAGGTTTAAAAGTTGGAAATACCAAAGCAAGTAATTTAAGTCCCAAGAAATCCAAGCATCGCACATAATTAGGTTTATTTCTTAGCTAGTTTCTCCCCGCGGCTTTGCACACTTTGTTTTAAGGATAAAAACTAGCCTGTAGATACGTTTTTCCACGTCAACGGACTAATTGGTGTTCTATGGAAACGTCTTATGGTTATTTCTATTTTATGAAAACTAATTTATGACCTATTAATATGCGAAATTTTAGTTTATTAATTTTGCGTGAAAAAGTAACAATCATAAATCGTTTCATCCACAATTCCACACATTTCACATCCTTCTTTTTTAAGTCAGTCTTGCACTTTGGGTCTAAGAAATGAAATAAGTTCTAAAATTTCCGGTTTCGGCGGGATTCGAACCCGCGCCCCCCATACTCGGGTTCGAGTCCCGTCGAAACCGGAAATTTTGGGAACTTATTTCATTTCTTAGTCTTGTTCAAATTATAATCTACCGTGTAAAAGTTTAAGGTTAAAATCGAAGTGTTCTGATATTAAATTTTGCGAATTGGTATTACCTTACCCTACATGGGTACTTATGAAGGTATTTAGCAGTTATTTACGTTTCCAATTACTTAATTTCTGAGCCATTTTCAGGAAATAAATTAACTACCGTTTCTGGTTCAGTGAAATTAACTGAACCTTGTAGCAAGCAGCCTTTTCCTGGTTCATTTGTTAAAGTCAAAAGATTTTTGGTTGTCAATTAATTTTATGATCTGTGTCGTAGAGTTTTACTTTTCTTTCTAAGTAATAGGTTAGGTTAGCAGATGGTAAAATTTACGGAGATCTGTTCAAAGGTCTTAATTTCTTGTTTACAACAATATGTATAATATAATATATTGTTTACTTGATTAAAAACTTTAGGCCTTATATATACCTTTAAATTTTTCGCAAAGAAAATAACAATGACAGAATAGAAACAAATTAAAACTATAATTGAAACAGTTGAGTTAACTGTAGACTATTGCAAACAATCTAGAGGAAGCTCAACTGATCCATATCAACCAATCGGAAGCGTCTCTATTAAATAAGTCATTACTAAATTAATTATTTCTTTAAATATCAGTATCAAAGTAAAATTATTATAGGAACAAAAGCAAACCCAAACTTTGTAATTTTTGCGTCGTGACAGGGTTTTTATGCATTGTATACCTATTAACACTCACAATAAGTATGCACAAAATGACAATAAATTAAAATGAATTAATATGAATAAAGTTTTTGCGATTAATTTAAACACGCCAAACATTTCTTCTGCGCCGACCGAGTATAATTAAAGGAGGAGCGAAGATATTCGGTAAATGTCTTTACCACCACTGCAGGCTTTTGGTACCTACCCTGCCGTGGGGGTGAGGACATTCCAAAATATCCTCTTTGTTCTATGAAATTATTGAGTTCAAACAACGTAGGGCCCTCATAGTAATAGCACGTGCCCCAGCCAAACGGCAACGTAAAACACGTGGCACACGTGAGCTTGCGAGGTTCTATACAGACAGGGAACCGTTTCGCGTAACACAGGTTTCTTAATTTCTGAGAAAGAGGTACTGCCTCTTGGCCCTGTGTTTCAAATAAATAAACTCTAAGCTAGTTTGTTTATTTGATCAACACACATTATAGACGACCTCTGTGGCGCGGTGGGCGACAATCCGCCTGCGATGCAGGAGGTTGCGGGTTCGATTCCCGCCTTAGGACAAATGTTTTTACAATCTGCTAATATTTCTTCCGGGTGTTCTGGTCGATTTCGATATCATCGTAAAATAAAAAAATCTATGTGTGAATTGTTTGGAATTATGTATATCAGTTATTATTATCAACATTCAATCTGCTGAATAATTGTAGTATCGAAATTTTTTGGGAACTTATTTAATTTCTTAGAGATTATACCCAGAGTGCGAAGGCTTACGCACTATAATACAAAACCTATTTGCATTAATCGGAAAAGGTACGAAAGGATAACTGAGAACCCAAATGTGGATTGAATTTCATATAAGTGGATGGGAACATTGGGATTCCATGTTATCGGGATTGATTAAATTGGTCGATTCCCGATTTTTAGTATTGGTGATCCGATCGTTGTGGATGTTTTAAAATACTCAGAAAGCTTACGACATCCACGGGCTACATTGTAGGGGTCGATTCCAACGCCGTGTTGGATATTTGAGAAACAGTCATCATCATCATCAGCGTATGTTAGTCCACTTCTGTACATAGGCCTCCCCTAATGAGCGCCATAGCACCCTGTCTTCTTCTTCCTTGAATATCAGTAACGCATAAACATTACAGTTACTGTTAGTTTAAAATGTCCCACTGTTGAGAAAAAGGTCTCCTCCTGATCACTCCATGCATCACGGTTCTGAGCCAGTTGGACCCACGTTCTATCGAAGGTGTCTATTTCGTCGCGCCCTCGTTTCTTCGGTCTACCTCGACGCCTTACGCTGTCGGGACTCCATTAGGGTATGTCCTGACGGGTCACGCAAAAACCGATCATATCCTGACGGATCACGGCAAAAGGTGCTATCCGATATCGCGATCGGTCAGGATAAGAAACAAGATAACGAATTAGTGCTATCCGATCACGCCATACAATTCATACCTTACTTTTAATTTTCGTTTGTGCTGTTAATAGATTTTAAGTGGTGATCATAGCCTACAGGTCCCCGGACATGCGACCAGCTCAGCACCACTTGACTTTGCATAAAAATAAACACCAAATAATTTTCTTAGGATTAATAAATTAGTGACCTAATTCCTTCCTTATTTCCTTAACACTGCAAAATTTAGATTAAGCGTGCTTTTATAATTTTGCTTTCCTTGACACCGCGTCTTCATAAAACGTAGAGATTTATGTACAAAACATGACCTACTTAACTAGAGTTTAAATAAAACGGATGTAAATCTTTATTTGCAGTTTAGCAGAAATATTACGTAATGCAAGATTGCGTTCATGCTAGGTTTTATAATTTGCACTAATTTCGCACTCGATTGATCTACAATCATCGGACCAATCAGGAATGATTTCAATAATTTGAAATAACTATCTCGACGACGACGGTACGCGATGTTTGTAAGAAGCAGTGAGCGTTATTTAGCGGTCGTAATGATTTTGCGGCTAAGAAATATGAATCTAGCGCCTGCCCGTGGTTTCTCACGCGATTTTGGGATAAAAACGAAGACTTTATGTTTGTCCAGGTTCAGAACTTCATGCGAACGGTTGTCTCGTGGTAAAAACAGATGATATAATTATATTGAGATGCCACTCAGGCTAAAATAGGTACTTGGTTTGGTACCTCAGTGAGACGAAAGTTAGGTTGAGGCCAAACAAACAACTTTTAACAGCAAGGACCACTCATCGTGTTGTAGGTACCTGGAGGTATACTTTGAAAAACGGATAAAGTTGACGGATGACGTCGATCGTATAGATCGAACAACCTTACCACCAAGGGTTGCGGGTTCAAGTCCCGTAGAAGCCGAAACATTTTTGGTACATAATAAAATTTTCGTAGAACTCTATACTATTTTCTCTATAACGAAAGCTCAAGTCAATACCATTTTTTCATCTGCGAATCTAAGTAAAGACATAATGTATTTGTTATGTTGTAAGTATTTTGACTACTAACGTTTAAGTGACTCATCAATCATCCACATCTGTTTTGTCGCTAAATCATTTTGTGTTTCTCAAAAGCCGATGCCATCACGTAATTTTTCATCACTGTGAAGAATTAGTCAACGTTTGAGTAGGTACGTTGTTTGACAACTTTGGTTTTATCCGGTTTTTTCTATGAAATTTGCGTTGTTTGATTATCTAATTCCATAAATTAAAAATTGAATAACGAGGAAGGTCGCCTTTCTCTTAGTAAACTTGAACTTGGAGAGCTTTACATCATCATTAGGTAACTACCGAATAACAAGGCTTTTTACCCGACTACCAACAGGGGAGGGTTATGAGGTTAGCACCCTATGTTTGTATGTTTGTATGTATGTGGCCGATTTCTTTGTTCCCACGTAGCGCTGAAACTACTGGTTCGATTTCAACAAATTATGTATCGATATTAGTGAGATTGATTCGTCTCAATACCCCGATGGTTATAGGCTATAGGATTTAGGGCTCCGACCCCGAATAAGCCTTCAAAACGCGCATTAAAGTTTAGGTAGCCGCAGGCTGCAGGCCCCATAGAGAAAAATTACAATACCTACGACCTCTTTTCATTTTCAACTCTATGCCTATCAAATATGACCGATACGTCATTCTATTTTGTCAATGTAAATGTTTCAAACTTTTATAACTTTCACGGAGTCGGGTTGTAGTTTTTAACTTTATCTTGTTAAGTTTATCTTGTTACTTACAATGGGGGCCTTCATTGAGGAATTTCGAAGAAAGAAGGCGAGATACTACGCATCTCAACTTCTTTCTTCGAAATTCCTCAATGAATAGACTATAAAACATGGTATTCCAGCAAAACAAGACCTCATTTTGTTTTTTTTTAGTTTTTCGTAATCATTTTATTAATTTTCGAGTTCGTTTACGTATTTGTTTTCGTTTCCGACATTTATGCTAAGAAAAAAAAACGTTGATTTCTAAATTATTATTTTGTTTTCTTGGGCAGCGGAATCGGAAAACTCGGAACCTACAGATAATATACTTACCTACTCAAAGTCATAAGCCTCGTTTACGGAGATGCGAGGCATCGCGTCGTGCGTTGCGTTGGGCGGCGCGGCGCGGCCTGCACTTAAATGTTATGGCGTTGAAGAGTGCGAGAGACAGGAAAGACGCTACGCCGCCACACGCGACGCGTGACGCTCCTCTTTAGGTAGTGTATAATTTCTCAGGTGAACACAAGAAAAGATTGCTGGTTCCTATTCTCGGTTCTAGAGTCCAAGATATTTTATGTCAACAAAGACCTTTAATGAAAACTTAAAATAAATAATAAAATATAATCACTAAAAACAAAAAACACATACCTAGTTTTAAAACGCATAAAATGCCTCGCGCATCGAAAAAGTTTCAAATTCAAGTACGAAAACGGAGTAGAAACGTTTGAAAGCCTTCAAAACCAATCTTTGATTCGAACTTTTGCTATTGCTCCGATGATACCAGTGTTGTAAAATATTTACCACCAATATTTCTTTGGTGATAGGTACCCCTTTGTATAAAAAAACAACATATAGGATTCCAGAAGTCCGAGTATACTACACTATTTTTCAAAAGCTGGAATGATCCCCTTTTGTTTTTCGTATAGGTACGGGAAGCCTAGACTTGTGACGTCAGCGCGGATAATTGTATGGAAAAAAAGACAATCGCTCCAGCTTTTAAAAATTTACTACCTGTACAGGGTTATTGGCAATTTACTGATGCTACGTGAACTGCAGGTTCTGCCCGTCGCGTCGTCGTCATCGCGAATACGTTTGTAGACTAAACTTGAAAATGGAGGGAGTGGGAGAGAGTTCCTTGGTGATTCATCGGGTTCTGGATAAACGTGTTTTTCATTTTGTATCAGAAATTATTTAAAAAATAAAAACCGGCCAAGTGCGAGTCGGCCTCGCGCACGAAGGGTTCCGCACCATTATCTATAAAAACGGCAAAAAAAAAAAGACACGTTTGCTGTATGAGAGCCCCCTCAAATATTTATTATATTCTGTTTATTTAGTATTTGTTGTTATAGCGGCAACAGAAATACATCATCTGTGAAAATTTCAGCTGTTTACTATCACCGTTCATGAGATACAGCCTGGTGACAGAGGAACAGCGGAGTCGGAGTAATAGGGTCCCGTTTTACCCTTTGGGTACGGAACCCTAAAAAGCATTAAGACTTGGCGTCTTCACAGACGTGTTCGAAATGAGATAGCGCAGTGTCAGTGAATTACCAATAACCCTGTTAGAGGTAGGTATTTTTTTCGAAAATAACGAGAAGATACAGAACAAAAAGAGACCTATAGTTATTTTGGAGCGTTTGAAGATTAAATTGTGCAATTTAAAATCATGCCATCAAAAAAGTGTACCTCGACGACTCAGTTATAAATTCACAGATAGAAAATGAAAAAAGTTTTCAAATAAATTTCATATTTTTTTTAGGTTCATATTTTTGAATAGGTTTCTGTTCAATAATGTTATTTTGTTATCTTCTCAGCTAGGTCGTAGCTTTCTAATGACACTACTTTAAGGTAAATACGCCGTTTACTTTAAAAAAAATTAAGAAAAAAAACAAAAGACGAGGTTTTCATTTTTCAAAAAAAAAATCGCCTTACGTTTTGGGTTATGGTTAACTAATCGTTTTTTTTCGTATTTTATCGATAATTTTTGTCTAATATCTAAGCATTTCGTGTGATCAAGTTTCGAAAATCACATTGTAGAGTGTTTTCATTCGTTTTATTGTCAGTCTGTCCATTTTCTAATGAACAACTGGTTGTGGACGACTAGGTAGCAGCACAATGGGTGAGCATATTTGAATGGGCCTGCTACTTTCCATGGGTTAGTGAAAGCTAATCAGCACGAGCTAATACGCAGAGCATATCAATGCCGTGAGCGCTGTGATGCATTCGTCGTGTCCTGACTGGAAGGTACAGGGTTTGAGTCCCGGGAAAAAGTATATGTATAAATAATTTACGCATTCGATGACAAACTGATGTAATTTTTCTCTATTTCCTAGACAACAATGCTTACACGGGCATTGTACTACAGACGTATTCATCAAAAGCGATTTAGCCGTTTTGATGCGAAACACACGAAGAACATAATCTATGCCTCGCGGGCAAGAACCCGGGTTTATTTACGTAAACACGTACACATAACACACACGTACGTAGTTGACAATCTAGGTTACAGAAGCAAAATGGAGTTTGTTCTTAGAAGAACCTATCAAAATATGCCTCAGACCAAAAGCCAATACGTACCAAATACCTACAAAGAAAAAAATTATTTTACCGAAAAATTGGTGGTAATGAATCATAAAGTTGTGTTCAAGTTCAACCTCTTATATCATGCTCAAGCCGATATCAAACTTTATGATTCATTGAACAATTTTTCAAATAATTCTCGCTTGAAAAACTGAGGGCATTCGTTCAAAACGTTTGTTATTATTTGCCTCAAATGTTAGGTACGTAATTATTACAACTTCTCATATAAAATAAGACATTTATTATTAAGCATTTAAAGAAGATTGTAATCAAATAATAGAAACAAATTATAACTATTCATAACAATTGAGCCAACTGCAGACTGTTGCAGACAATCTTCAGCTCAACTGATCCATATCAATACCAGCCGTAAGCGTCCTAGGAGGTTACTGGCTAAATTGCCCTTTTGTATGGCAAAGCATCAGCTTTGCCATACAAAAGGGCATCAGCACTGCGCCACATACTCACCATCTCGGGTCACGCGTCGCTTCTTCCAGACGTCCAGGTATTTTTTCAAATTTAGATGATTATTTTATTTATTTATTTATTGGGTATCTTTCAGCACAAAAATACAAATTAGAGAGCCTTATAAAGAATACGGAGTGGGTCGATCTCTATGCACAAAGTTCTTACATGCATTTAGTCCTCTAAAAGTAGCGTCTGTTTGAAGCAATTAGACCACAAAGATATTTGGTGACAGTGATCACTTTACAGTCATTATCCTCTTTTAAACAATACAATAAATAACTTTTTAATGTACACAGCAAATTTAAACAAAAAATAGAGGCATTAACATGAAACATTTAAATACAATAAGCGGCCTTGTCGCTCATCGCCCTTCTAATGATAGGATAGGACACAGAAATAGAGGATCTTGAATCAAGCATCTGGTAGAGCAATCACATACCACGTTTCCTCCCACCTTTGATTGATATCGGAGACTACGGAGCGTCAGGATTAGTTGCTTTGTTTTGATTTCTATTGGTACAGCGTACACTGGATTAGCATAAATGTAAGTACCGAATTCCTTCACATCGATTTCGATACACCCTGTATACAGATAATCGTTTATATCATCACATTGTGGACTTCCGCGCAACCGACCATGACCGCATAAAGAGAGTAAAAATGTAAGCCACGAGCACTTTCGCTCTTAAACCTGAACCACTAAACCAATTCCCACCTTATCACTATTGTAATAAAGACTATAATCACTACAGTGTAAACATACGGTAGCGCAACTGGAGTTGCCACGACTGTCTTTTGTTTTTAGGGTTTTTGTGTACTGCTGATACTGCGCCGATAGATTTGTGTCGTCAGCGGCGCGACGCGGTGTAATCAATGCTATGAATAATTACATAATTAATTTTATTTATTTTAGGTTTTAAAGTACTAGGTATATACTATACGGACGGAGAAGGTTACTATGAGGAGGTGCTGAAAAGAGTTGAGGAGAAAAGTTTTTTTATAAACACTATTCAAAACACAAGAGGGAGAAGGATTAAACATCTTATACGACATGGCATAAGTAATATCATAGAAGGAAAAGTTTAAGGAAGACGCGGAAGGGGAAGACCAACAATTAACTTTATGAGTCAGATCAAGGAGGAAGCCAATGTCTTGTCGTATAAAGAAGTAAAAGAGACCGCATTGGAAAGAGTGATGCGCAGGAAACTGCATCATTGCAGTGACAACAGCTAGACTCTTTTTACAGCAATAAAGTATTAACACTGTTTTTAGGGTTACGTTCTAACAGGGTGTCAAAAATCGTATGACTAAGCTTCTGCTATCTGTCTGTCCATTTGTCCGTTCATATATCAGCGGGCTAAATAATAATCCCTTGGAAATAAAATTCTTATGGGACCAATTCGCCAAATAGTTACCTAATCCCTTGGGAATAAAGCTTAGGAACACATAATCTTTAAACAAAAGGGAAAGAACTTACAGACCACTCAAAAACCCCCTATTTTAAAGATTGAAGAAACATAAGACGATCGTGCCAGCTTTAAGCAACATAATGATTGGACGTCTTTAACTACAAAGAAATGCGGATGTAACAACTCTATGTGTTGGTAAGAAGGATGCTTTTTGTAGAGTAGAAAAGTAACAGTATAATAACTGATTGTGATATATTTCTGATCGTATAATACTTTTGATGGGTTCTAAAAGTTATATGATTATGGTGTAATTGGGTGTCTTCATATATAATTGTTATTTACGTCTTAACTGTCGATGTAGAGGCGTTTAAGTGGTACACGTATTACGCATTCATTTTGTACACACTTAAATATAGGTTTGGTTACAGATTTCGGTGATATGATGACAGAATTGATAAAAAGGTCAGATTTTGTAGTAAAAGTGTAGTGCGATGAACTTTTGTCCTGATATTCATCGAAAAAGGTAGAGCTTTGTAAGCTACATAAATAAAAAGCTATTCAATCTTGTACCTTGCATAAACCGGCTATTATACTTCGTCCAGGCGTCTATTTTCTTTGAATGAATGAAAGAATGCAATATTTCACTGGGAATATTCCTTTTTAACCGACTGTAGGATAGAACTGTAGGACTATAGGACTGTTTCTTTTTAACCGACTTAACTTAACTCTTTTTACTAAAAAAGAGGAGATTCTATGGTCGGCTGTATATATAGGATTTTTTTATATATGTTCGTTGATTTTTGCGTCAGTTATGAACCGAATTAGATAAATCTTTCGCTATTGTATAGAATAATTATAATATTATATATGTTTACTTACTATACCTACCTTTATTCTAGATTCTAGATCACATTCTGTTGACTATCATGCAACCCCATCAATCATCATCGTCAAGCTTTGACGCAGTATTTCCTTATCTCTTCCGCGAGGGACAATCCCGATGGCTATAATGACCCATTGTGTAGATAAATAGCGACGTAATGGGACACAATGCAATTATAGACCTAAAGGAAGCTACTACGTCATTTGAGGATTGTTTTGGAGCCAAAAACAATTAGATACTTTATACTCTGGTCAATATATAATACTGTAAACATTACCCTACAAGGTTTTTGCTATAGTGCATATCCGCACTTTGGGTACCTATATCTAAGAAATGAAATAAGTTCCCAAAAATTTTCGATTTCACCAGGACTCGAACCCGCGCCCCACCCTCAGTACGGGTGTGCTCTAACCAACTAAGCCACGAAACCCTTAGTCGGTTCAACCGAAAATCCTCGGAACCTCTTACGGACTAATAGCGCCGGTGGCTCCACCTACAGGGGTACAGGGGGTGTAATGTTACCCCTGTTATGTTAAATTTTTGGGAACTTATTTCATTTATTACCCTAAAAATCACTTTCTTATCATCGATTTGGAGTCAGAATTTGAACTTCTAGTCAAATTGAGCTCTTTCCTACAATGCTTAACGCTGAGAATATATTAGCGAACATCAGGCCAAAAAGATTATTTTTACCCGACTACCGACAGGGGAGGGTTATAGATTTTTATGTTGAGAGTTTACAAAAATTGTACTTTGAGAATGGCTGGAGTAGATAAGTTGTCTAAGTGCTTATTTTGTAAGCCTAAAAGAATGAATTTTGAATTTTGAGTACTAGCGTACATTCCTGCTTGTTTATAAACTTAATTGTTAGTGGCTAGTACGTATCAAAGTGCTTAGTGTAGTGTCGTCACCAAAGAAAGGTATGAAAATTCCCTTGTTTTTACTTGTCAAAAATGTACTACTACCTTAATTTTGCTCATTTATGGGCTTCAGATTTGAATGGGACTAGCGATCATCCATTGTTTATCTAATTGATTGCAATTTGATGGAAAAGAAATATTACATCTATGGTAATATTTCTACCAGTAGCGGGCTTATTACGTTAAATTTTAGCGTAATAAGCCCGCTACTAGTAGATCAGTATTTTCTCGGAAGGAAAATGAACTGAATAATTACTCTAGAATTCCGAGTAGGTATTCTGCTTAAATGAATAATGCTTAGCTTAAAATTTTCAACTTCTTACTTATTTCAAATTATTATCGGTAATATCCATTAAACAAAAAGTTGTTCAAATAATATTCCTTTACAATATCTTTTCTCGTACTTCAAATAGACTTTATCAAAGTTAGCAACTCCGAAAATTGTTTTTCCTTTGGCGAAAAACCATCAATTTTCACAAATGACTCCCTATTTAGATAAAGACTTTACTAAGTTTCGGGTTTTTTGAGACGACAGAAATATTTTTATCTTTCTAGTGCGTTCTTAGACTGCTAATGCCGGGTACAGACCAAGCGAGCGAGAGCGAGCGAATGCAAACGATTGGGATTTGACAATCGGTACGTTCGTTACATATTGCTTTCATGTAGCGACAACCGCCGGAGCACGGCCGAAGACGAACGAAGGCCCTTGTTTGGACTCGCTTGCTTTCGGAATGACGTCATACTGGTTCTTTTGCGTTCGTTCGTTAGCCTTCGCTCGCTCTCGCTCGCTTGGTCTGTACCCGGCATAACATTTATACTATGCCACTGTAGGTAAAATTACAACAAAAACAGCTATAATAAATGGCTGTCTTTCTCATTTCAGTTCATTACTCGTATAAAAAGCTATATGTATGTATATCTGAGCCTAGCTTATCAATTTAACATTAAGATGGATCCTAATTACCTGGTACTCGGGTTACGGAGGTACGGAGGAGGGTTATGAGGTCGGCAGTCGGCACCCTTTGTTAAATATATTTGTATGCAGCCGGTTTTACGCTCCCACGTAGCGCAGAAATTATATGTCCGATTTCAACAAATGAGGTATCGATTGATTGGTCTCAATACCCCGGTGGTTAATCGTTATAAGTAACGTCAGATGAAATCGGAGTCTAATGAGGGGTCAAAAATTTCGATGTTAGTATTACATGTATGTTCGAGTGGGGCATCATAGCAAAGGCCTTTGTTTGAATTTTCCACCAGTTTTTCAAAGGAAAATAAGGTTTACCTACTTTTTAAAATATCGGCGAAAAAGTTGGAAAAAAATTAAGTTGCAAACTGAAACCCGACTACGTAAAAGCCAACAAGGGTTGACCGATTGTCCTTATAATTTTCTTTTGATACTTTGGTAGTTAGAAGCACCCCTCATAGACCCAGGTTTAAATAGATTTTTCAATCCAGAAAATCCCGGGATTTGCCCAAATGTAATCCCGAAATTTTTGGGATTGGAAAAAGTCCGGTATCCCGGATCCCGAGATCGAATCCTCTATTTGTAATTAATTGTGTATGTCTTTGCGCCAGTCTGCGGTTACTTATTTTTTTTTGTGACGACGATGAATGACGTTCAGATTTCGAATCTGAATAATAAATATGAATAATAAATAAAATAATAATAATATAATCAGTCCTATTGACTATTACATTATGAAATAAATAAAACACTTACCATTTTGACCATCAACGCACTATCCAAAAACTAAAAACTGTCATTCACTTTGCACAGCACTGTCTTATTGCACCAAATGTTCACTCACTAACCTGCAAAAGAAAAAAAACACAACTTAGTGAAAGTGACTGTCTCAATGCAATGCCTGCTTTGTACAGATAATTTTAATAGAGCACAAAAAGTCTAGATTGGAGATGAAGAAACAGTAGGTGGTGTAGTGCCCTAGACTGGAACCGAAAAGTAGAAGCCTCTATAGCGCAGCAAGTTTTGCAATCGGTCGGTTCGATATTACGAAAAGTGTGTCATAGTTAGATTTAAATTTTATAAGTACCTATATATATATATATATAGATAGATATATTTTTTGGATAGATTTTTTTAAACTAAAGCGGTTGTGATTTATCATACATCATCATCATCATCATCCGATTTTACCCACTTTTGGGTATAGGCCTCCCGAAGTTCGTGCCATCCACCACGGTCCTGTGCTAACCGCCTCTATTGAAGCCCCCCGACGCGTACGTGTGTTTTTTTTATACAATAGGTATTTTACTCTTTAAGAGAAGAAATCTAAAAATATATTATTGAGATAGATTAGGTAAAAAGCAGTCGGAGAAAGTCGTTTTAGTTCATAAAATAACAAAACAAAATTTTAAAATTCAATTCAAAGTTTTGAGTTTTTTATCTGTTTTTAAACACCAGGAAATAGTAACCGTAATGTTGTTATATCATACGGCTGTGTAGGCAAACTAAAAAATATATAATAATAATGATAATAATAAATTTTATTTTCAGAAAAAGGTTATAAAGTTGGTACATGCTTAGTATCGTAATTTTCTTAAAGTATTACAATGTGTACGTGCTTCGGATTAACCTTTGAGAACAGAGGATAATACTACCTAACTCTTACGAAGTTAAACTTGTATGTTAGCATAATGTTAGGGCTCTTATTTCCGGCTCTTTAGGGTTAGATCTGTTAGTACATTATCATCAGTATCAACTGTCATCAGCAGCATCATCGCATTTGTTCAGGCTCACATCCAACTGACGTCATAACCACAGAGCAACTTGAACGTGTAAATTTTAAATGCATTTTACTTATCAATTGAATAAAAAAAAAATTTTTTTTTGTGGTTATTAGCATCTTAGAACGTAATTCAAACACTTTTCAAAAATAGGTGTAATACCCTAGTATCCACGCTGACGTCACAAATCTAGGCCTCCAGATACGAAAAACAAAAAGGAATCGCGCCAGCTAAAAATACCTATACAGTCTAAACTCTACACTAGATAAATAAATGTATTTATATTATATTTTACATTAATTTCAGACTGCACCATGACTTAGAAAAAAAAATATGTACCCTCATACAAAAATCTTAAAACCCCTATACCCACTTTTTATCTTTGACAGGTAAGTGTTCAAACATGTATCATCATGTGAATCAATCAACAATGAATGATATCATTATATGCATTTTGTGTCAAGATCTTTCCTCGTCCTTTACGTAAGCCCAAAACTTGGAGCTATAAATACATTGCAACTTCGTTTTCGATAAAACCTTTTTACCTTTAATACGGCCAAGGACATTCGCTTCGCTCGTTGTTAACGTATACGTTATTGCTGCTTATCGATAGTAATTTACCCTCAAGTCAAAATATCTCCTTATAATTAAAGCCATTCTCAAGAATTTCTTAAAATCGTAATTTCAACAAATAACAATTTTTTATTCTTAATTAATTAACCTTTCTTAATTCATTTACCTGTCTGGCTCTGACGCTATACGCCACTGATTGTGATGAATGGAGGACTTTTTTGCACTTTTCTTTTCTTTCTTTCTTTCTATCCTTCAGAGAAACTCCGAGCATAGCTCTTTCCATAGCGTTTGTGGTCCTCGCCATCTGTGAATCCATGTTTTTTCAGGAACATGTGGAGGCATTGAGTTGAAATTAACATCAAACACTCAGATCCGTAACCTCTTGGAGCCGTATCAAACTTTCAAACTTTTAAGTCAATGCAATCTAAAGTTACAGCTGCTTATGCCCAATTTTTATCTACGATTCATTAGATTTGTTATACGGAATTCTCGGTGCGCGAGTTCGACTCGCAGTTGACGTTTTATTCTTTATTCCTTTTATAATCCTTTTGCTAAGTAGCTTTCTATTGTCTCTTCCTTGGCTCTTAACATTGTTGCTTAATTCAAAGTCAAAGCCAATAACTTTATTTCTTTAGGCTTATAAAATAAGCACTTAGACTCACGCAATTGTAAAAGAGTCCTAATCGAATCATCTTCCTCCGAACGTAGGCAAGATGATTCAATTTCCATGCCACTAAGTTTCCCATCAACGGCAAACTTTATTGTTTTACTGGCAACTTGCTGCGTGAAACGCATTGGCACAGATGTAATAGAGTAGAAGAAAGAAGTTTGTTGAAATTGAAGAGTCCACTAGAAAAAGTCTTAAAAGTCCTCCTTGCTGGTTTTTAAAGCTTGCTTGTCAAGGAGTTTTTCCTGTCAGAGAAGGGAATGTTGGTACTTTTACTTTGACAATTTATTTATTTAAGTAGTATTAATTAATAATTTAGTATAAGTATGTCATTTATCTAAGTATATTTTTATCTATAAAGTTGTCTAAGAAACATTTTTGTACGTTTTTTTTAACAGGTATTGATTGTATTTATTTATCCATTGGTTTTATAATATTAAATTAATATGTATCTAGATCATCTTTGGTACACCCCCTTGCCTTTCTTAAATTAACAATTTTTTCCATCCAGGTTGCCTGAAAGAGATCGCTTCTAAACGATAGGGCCTGTGATGTAATTTTTTTTGTAATGTTATTTTCTGGAGTACAATAAAGGATTTTAGTATTGTATTATAAATTGTTAAATATACTTTAATAGTACAGGTAAAAAATAAGAGTCGCAAGCGGGAGACATTAAAAGAGGCTTATAAAAACCCAACAGTCAGTGGGCAAAAGAATGATGAAACCTGCTCTATCTTATGGGCTTGGAAAAGTGTAAGTGTCATGGAACATTATTTTAATCACGTGTTTTGCTAAAATCTCAAAATATTTTATTTTGTCTCTGGGTTGAATATCTTCGAAGTGAAAGTATTGTGTCCTTAAATATAACTTTACTTAACTAAGACATTTTAAACTTTTTGATGATATAATGAATAGTCATATTTCAGATTATTTTCATATTTCAGATTATTTTAGTCCTAAAAAATTTCGACTTCGACGGGATTTGAACACGCAACCCTCCCTCAAAACGGAATGAGCTGCCAATTGTGCCACGAGGTGAAGTGACATAGAAGTCGAAAGTCTTTGGATCTTAGTTAGATAGATAGATGAATCTTTTTTTTTTCGTCTGCAGACACACATGTAACAAAATAAACAAAGTAACAAAAGTGATTTTAAACTACTTAGTGATAATGACACACATATCAATCATAATAAAATAGTTCGGACTCAAGCGCCATTAGCGTCATATTTCAGACTCATAAAATTTTTGTGAAAAAAATGGGTCAGAAATTACAAAATTACCAACAGCCAACTACCAAAGTAAAAGACGAGAACCAACGTACAAACAGTCGTGACACAGTAACACACTCCGTTATTACGTGGTCAATGATCATCTAACTGCCAGAATTACAATATTAACACGGATTTGGACAGCATTGCGTTTTATTTACGAGAATTTATTACAACATAGGCATTCGTTAATGGTAACAGAAACCTTATCCGTTAAAAGTAGATTGATGTATTTACTAAAAAAACTTTTGTAGAAAACGAACCCATACTAATAATTGTTGTTAATTCTTACTCAACATTATAAATTCGAAAGTATCTCTGTATGTCTGTCTGTAAACTTTTCACGCCTAAGCGGCTAAATGGATCTTAATGAAATTTGACAGGGAAGTAAATGGTATCCCAGGGACGGACATAGGATACTTCAAAAGCGCGTGCGAAGTCGCGAGCAACAGCTAGTAGTATTATAACTTCGAAAATAACTTTGTCTGTCTCGCACTTGGCCGGTTTTATTTTGTTTCACTGAAGGATCACTGAAGCTAAGCGGAGACGGGATGTGTGAATACCGACGTTTTATTGGTTATTTAAAACACATTTCTTCTTCGCTCAGCTCAGTTTTGGTGGAGTCTGCCTCCAACAGGGCTGAGTAACAGCTGTCATGGTGTATCTCTACGGTCAAATAAATAATCTCATCTCACTAATATTATAAACGTGAAAGTTTAGATGGATGGATGTTTGTTCCTTTATCACGCCAGAACGGCAAAACGGATCTGGATGAAATTTGGCACAGACATAGATTATAGTCTGGAATAGGACATAGGCTACTTTTTATCCCGAAATTCCTACGGGAACGGGAACTACGCGGTTGAAACCGCGAGGCGCTGCTAGTTTGTAATCGAATATGAACGAGAAGGTTACTCTTGACATTTTGAAATCCTACTTCCTCGCCGACTTCCTAAAGTACCTACACCATAAACCGGCCCTTAGGAATTTAGTGTTGAAAGCAGATATGTTACGAAAACCTAACCGGACATCAAGTGCCTAGAGCTACCTAGATATGTAGGAAAATCTTAGAGCTTTTAAATTATTTTAGCCTGTAGATTGTTTGAAAAAATGCTGGACAATTCACACAGCATTATCTAGCCCCAAGCTAAGCAGAGCTTGTGTTATGGGTACTAGACAACTGTTAAACATAATACAAATAAAGTAAAGTATGGACAAAGAGCAACTATACCATGGAGAGGACCACAAGGAAACAGAGGTAGAGGAAGACCCTTGACCACCGATGTGGTACGGTGGGAGGTTCTCCTGCGACGCAGGAGAACCTGTTGCAAATTCAATTCCTGCTTGGGACAAATGTTTGTACGATCTGCTAATATTCGTTCCGGATGTTTGGCATATTTTCTATGCACAGTAAAGTATATATCTATGAAATGTATTGTTATATGTACATCAGTCATCTAGTACCCATAATACAAGCTCGTCTTAGCTTGGGGCTAGATGATACTGTGTGGATTCATCAGCCTATATCAGTCCACTACTGGACATAGGCCTCCCCTAATGAGCGCCATAGCGCCCTGTCTTCAGCTTGCCGCATTATTTATTTACTTGACACGCTAGGAAGACCATGTAAAGAAGACCGAGTGGCCGAGTGGCCAGCTGTCTTCCAAAAGCAGCTAGTGGAAAAATGTTTCCAGAGTTGGAAACAATTTTTTCCACTACAGATTCGCCATTGAACCCTTTTTTGTGCTACTTTTTAGTTCCATACTTTGTTTCGATTCGCCATCGAGGACAAAAACTTGAAGTGAATAAAATCAATAAATGCCTTATTTCTTATTTGATAATAATTACTATTTATAAAGCTGTTTATAGTGTACAAATTTGGCTAGTCTAAGTGATGATGATGATTCTTTGTTAATGGTAAATGTGTCTCGTTAGACACTATTCTGCCAGAATCAAGTAATGGAAATATTTTATATTTTATCAAGGGCCTAGCCTTCGTTATCTAGCAGGGTGTACCACGTGCAGGTCAGGTTGGCTTGGGAGACGAGATGTTGGAGTCCTCCTTACACCCCAGGCCAAATTAAAAAGGGGTTGGCTACACTGTCATATGATGACCCAGAATGTTGACTAGGTACTAAAGACAGTTTAGTTGATCCTTCTTTATCGTGTTTACCAAAACACTTTACAAACCGTGTTATCCGAAATGTATTCCTTCAAATACTCAGTAGGTAGAAAATAAATATCTAATCTATAAATGGTGAAGGTAGCTGGTGGGTATTAAATTATCAAGGTAACGTTGCAAATTGTTCTGCCTTTTTAACCGTTTCCAAAAAGGAGGAGGTTCTATGTTCGTCTGTAACTATGTACTTTTTTAGGGTTCCGTACCTCAAAAGGAAATAAAACCGGCCAAGTGCGAGTCGGAACGGCAAAAAAATCACGTTTGTTGTATGGGAGCCCCCCTTAATTTTTTATTTTATTTTAATTAATTAATTAATTTATTTTAAAAGTGAATATTTTGTGAATATTTCAAGCGTCTACCTGTTGTCGTTATCAACAACGAGCAAAAACGAGCAAAAAAATCACATTTAAATCTGTTTTTAGTAGGTATTTGTTGTTATAGCGGCAACAGAAATACATCATCTGCGAAAAATTCAACTGTCTAACTATCACGGTTCATGAGATACAGCCTGGTGACAGACCGACCGACGGACAGACGGACAGCGGAGACTTAGCAATAGGGTCCCGTTTTACCCTTTGGGTATGGAACCCTAAAAATAAACTCTTATATAGTTTGCATTAGGAAATTCCATTTCAAAACACTTACAGAAATAATTTTGCTTAAAATGTAATCGGTACACTAACGCAATAAATTCATTACACACCACGGTAGTGGGTACTTCTCAAAAAACCTTTCAAAATCGACCCTGTAGGCGATATAATAGTATCTACTTATTCTATAGCCTACAGCCTAAGATAATCTTTATAAATAATAATACTGGACAACCCAGACAGCATCGTCTAGCCCAAGCTAAGCAGAGCTTATGTTATGGTAACTAGATGACTGATACTCAATAATATATTACATTAAAAGAGAATTTTTAGGAACAACCCGCACTCACCGTGATGATGCCCCTCGTTAAGGGATGAAAAGTTAGTGTTCTTTTGACAAACAAGGTTCGTAAACCCTCTTCACATTCATAATGAATGTGTCCAAGTAGAAGGTAGTTTTACAATTCTTTAACCGACTACGAAATAAGGGGGAGGATTTATGTTCGGCTGTACCTAGGTATGTTTTATTTAACATATTCATGGGGGCCGCCGCCGCTACTTGGGAGCCATGAGGGCTATGAAAGTGTTAGTTTAGTATATTTCAGTTTAGTATAGGTAATGTATGTGATTTATGGATTGATTTGGATAACTAGGTACTTCGCAGTTGTATAGAGAACTAGCAGCACCTTGCGGTTTCACCCGCGTAGTTCCCGTTCCCGTCGGAATTCCGGGATAAAAAGTAGCCTATGTTCTATTCCAGACTATAATCTATCTCTGTGCCAAATTTCATCATGATCCGTTCAGCCGTTCTGGCGTGATAAAGGAACAAACATCCATCCATCTATCCATCCATCTAAACTTTCACGTTTGTAATATTAGTGAGATTATCCCGAAACGGTCATGTAGTGTATGCAGGTCGTAGATGGAGTATTTTACCTGTTCCTCTAATATGCAGGTTCTATATATGCCATGCATTCATTCACTATCTCGTGTGTCCATATATCGCCAGGCAAGCTGTCAGTGTCATACGTCATTGACAGGTGACAGACAGTCGGATGACGTGAGTGTCAGACAAGGACTACAGGCAAGGAATTTATATAGTACGTTACATAAATTACTTGACTACAGGTCACATAATAAATGTGTTCCCGAGATTTTAGTATTTATTTCGCAAACCTAAAAAATACAGTTTAAATAATTCAAAGTAGTTTTTTAGTTTATTCAAAACAATAACATAAATTCATTCAAACATTTTTCGTAGCACTTCGTAGCAAGTGCTGACTCGTTGAAGTCTTTTGTTCTGGCGCTTGGCTCTTGACACCAATAAATTAATTAACCAGTTAACCCGTAACACAGAGCCTTAAGACCCCTTTACACCACAAGCCCTGACCCATTTAGCAAGGAAATAATACTACGGGGTTGTCGTTAGTCGACTGGATTCCAAAGTTCTCGTAGACAATACCGGCTTGCGGCTTCGCAGAGCACCGTGGTTTTACAATAGGGTGTTTTACTCCATATAAGAAAAAATCTAAAAATATATTATTGGGATATAATATATTTTTAGTCATAAAATGCAGTCGGAAATTTTAGGTTTAATTCATAATTTAACAAAATTAATTTTAAATTTCAATTCAAAGTCTTTGCTTAGGTGCTGCGTACACAGTCAACTGACGTCATGACCACAGAGCAATTATGGCGTCCACTAAATCAAGCGTTTTCAAAATACGCGCGAAACCGGAAATTGTTAATAATAAATGCATTTTTGTGGCACTTGTTGATGGAATAAAAATGTTGTATTTTTTCTATGATTTATTAGTAAAGAATCAAATGGAGACATTTTTCAAAAATGGAATTGAAAATTATTTGAGCGCTTTTTTTTGTCTAGTAGTATTAAATTTTGTTCGAATAATTGTGTTTACCTAAATATGCTTTATCGAAGCGCTTATTCAACTTGTGCATCATCACCATCATCATCAGCGTATACTTGTCCACTGCTGGACTTCTAATACAACTAATAAGCGTCTATCAATTCACTAATAGTTGTCCGGGTGATAGTATCGAGGCAAATTTGCGAGTTGATGCGGTCGTGGGTCAATTGTTTGGTCTGCAAATATTTTTTCCGAATCTGGGTGTTTTTCGATGTACTATAATAAAAACGAAATGTACCTACCTACTTATCTCATAAAAATAAAAGGTATCCTATATCTTTTATCAGTTATCTTGTATCCATAACATAAAGTTCCGCTTACTTTGGGGCTAAATGATGGTGTGTGTATTATCGCGCATTATTTATTTTATATGTAATACTAGGTATATTCTACCCGCGGCTTCCCACGCGTTGCGCGTTGTTTCTATCGAATAGTTTTAAAACTTATTTCTATCCCTTAGGAACTGATTTATGGGATAAAAAGAAGCTCATGTTTGATCCCTGGCCTAAAGCTACATCAATGCAAATTTCAACCCAATCCGTTCAGTAGATTTGGCGTGAAGAAGTAACAAACAAAAAGTCAAAGTCAAAAGACAATAACTTTATTTCTTTAGGCTTACAAAAAACCACTTAGACAAGTCAAATTTTATACATAAACAACAACTTTAAAAATAGTAATTATCAAACAAGAAGAAGAAGAAGAAACAGCCGTCAATCCAAACTTTCGCATTTATATTAATAAGTGTGACTAGTTGCTGCCCGCAGCTTCCCACACGCTTTTCAAGTAGCCTTTGTCTGCCCGAGATACCATTTCCTGCCAAATTTCATTTCGATCCGTTCAGCCGTTTAGGCGTCGAAAGGTAACAAACAGACAGACATAGTTACTTTATGATTTATAATACTTGTATGGATTTAACTTCCATGACTATTGTCATTGCCACTTGAAAAAAGTTCCGGAAACTGAACCTTTTAAAAATTGGTTTTTAATTACGTGGTACCGAATACTTAACGAATAAATGAAGGTGACATACCGTCACCTTCATTTATTCGGTAAGAGGTGTTCTTATGCTATTTTTAAGTTCCCTTCAACATTCCCTTCAGTATAGATGTACCTACCTAAACCTTTAGTAACTTAACTGTAGTAACATAACTCAATAATAGCCTAGGTAGACAATTAATACACGTCAGATAAATTTTTCAAATAATATGTTACCTACAAGTTCGTTTTGACTCAAGAAGTTAGATACTGACCTTTATTATTTTATTTATTTTCTTTTAGGAAGGTATATGTACTTATTTTATTCCTCGTGTAAAATAAAAATAAAAAAGCGGCCAAGTGCGAGTCAGACTCGCGCATGAAGGTCTATAAATCGGAAAAAATCACGTTTGTTGTATGGTACATGTATATTTTTCGGTTTGGAAAATTCTCCCATATTCTCCCAGGTCCCCGTAACAATTTTACTCCCGAGGGATAAGCATTTGTCCCTAAAAACTAAAACAAACGGTGCAAATACTACGAAATTTGAAGTTTTTAGAGTTAGAGTTTTTAAGTTTTTTGAAAACAATCAAATTTTAACTGTTTCTACAAAACCTTTAGTTATACCTAGTGTACGTATACCTTAATACCTCCGCTTGTTAAAGCCTTGAAAGTGGCTTGGTTTTACGACAGTCGGTGACTCGTTTAAATCCCTACACTACTACTACCCTTCTACCCTTTTTTTCACTGGAAGAAAAGGGTAGACACCCAGGCTACTTTAGTGGCTTAATAGAGCGAACGTGTATCTATTGCAATAGCATTGCAACAGCAAGTAAGAAATAAAAGGAGCCACTTTTAGCTTACAACCTTATTGCTTTTAAGCAACTTCAATATAGTCTGATCAAAACACCTGACGTAACGCCATTCTGCAATATGGTGATACAAGCACCTCAACTTTTAACATTGCGCATAAGAAGTTTAACCGCTTTTATTCATAATCGGAAAAGGTTCTAGCTGTCTATATCTTTGCTCTTGACATACTACCTTATTGTAGAATTCTGGGTTGGTAATGCGTAAAAAAAACTATTTTTTACCATTTTCTAAGTTCTAAAAGTAATTTAGATAGCTTATGAGAAGATTCGGGCACGGCACCATTCAAACATCAAAGTGCTTTACTAAAGTTAGACCTCACAGGACACCTCACAGGACTCTTGGACACGTCACAAAATTAAAATTAGGTAGATACATAGGTAAAACTAGGAAATAAAGTGATCACTTTGATTTTTTGTTCACTTCAATCTTGTTCGGGTAAAGTAAAGAAACGAACAAGAAACCTTTACCTTGCTAGGTTACGTTTTTATTCTCTAGATAATCTGATATTTTGTAGTAAGCCTTTTTACAACAGTTATTTGTTATATAAGAGTGCAAAGTTGCTTTTTTACCGCGTGCTTAATTTTGTTGAACGAGCAAGCGAAGGATTCTAAAATTGAATCACGAGCGCAGCGGTGATTTTAAAATTAGAATCCTGAGCGTTAGCGAGGGAAGCGAGGTAAAAAATCTTTTTTTTTTTTCAACACGTAACTTTTCCCACCTCAGCGTGTGCACGATGTTCTAAATTCAATTTACTTAATCCTCTAGCGGATAAAAACGGCTTTTGCACTCAGATAGCGAAGAAGAAGCAAAAATACTCTTTCCGAGATGGGGGGATGAAAAGAATATCTCTATGAACCCACGTTAAAACAAAGTACGAATCGATTGTCGTTTCGAAGTCTATTGTTATGACTAAAATCAACAGTCAAAATACTCCAGAACTACAATTGATTCAAATTAGCAAAGATTTATAGCAAAATGGTAGACTTCGCTGTCCGTCTGTCCGTGTGTCACCAGGCTGTATCTCATGAACCGTAATAGTTAGACAGTTGAAATTTTCACAGATGATGTATTTCTGTTGCCGCTATAACAACAAATACTTAAAAACAGAATAAAATAAATATTTCAGGGGGCTCCCATACAACAAACGTGATTTTTTTGCCGTTTTTATAGATAATGGTGCGGAACCCTTCGTGCGCGAGTCTCACTCGCACTTGGCCGGTTTTATTTTCACTTGTGACCAAACCACTAAGGTCAAAAGTTCACCAGTGCACTACAAAGTTACTTTCTCTATGGATCATTCAAATCAATTAAGTACCAATATATTACTTATTAAGATGCGTAGTCTTGCCTATATTTCTATTAACTATGATCTGCACCACTAAGTAAATATAGAATAGATTTCTCTCGTCCCTGGAACTTAAAATAGAATTCGTAGAACCCCAGATTTAATGAAACTGACATAACAAGCCAAAGGCAACTTGTTCCAAGTATTTACTTTAGTTTAACCACCATCAAGTACATATACTCGATGTGTTTAACTAACCATAGTCAAAAACGAATTTCGTGGTTAAATATCGTCGTTCGTCCTATCAACCTTAACATAGAAACACATGATCGTAACCTTCGATAAAGTAAAAAACTTGTTCACACAATCCAACCATCTTTTCTTCAGTTTCCTCTCGCCTTCCTTATGTTCATATTCTTTTATCTATATTTAAAAAAAAAGGAGAGGATTTTTTATAGACTATAAAAAATATTTATAAAAGAGAAGATAATACTAGGTGACATAATATCATCTCTGAAACTACAAGAGCTACGAAGCTGAAATTTTACATGGAGTTTCCTTTTAGTACGCATCCGCTATGAACGGATTTTTGGAAATTCACATTGAGGGGTTTTCTGATTTGGCGTTGACAGTTTACATGAAAACCAACATTTCTCAGGGTTATACTAAAATCCACGTGAATGAAATCTCGGTCAGCTAGTCACCTATAACTTATATAGTTCTTGGTTTAATTTCTATAAATTTGAATTTGTGTCTGATTTTATAATAAAGTGCGTTATTACCTACCAACTACAATCATGTATTATTAGCATTGGGTTGTACCCTAGTAGGTAAGAGTTTTTAGAAAATGAATATAGTCAGTTTAATGTCAAGTCCTCATAATTACCTGACATCCTCGTGAAATCACCTTACAAGAACCTTAGAGAAGATTTAAGCAGTAACTTTTAAACTCACTCTACAGCAAACGTTCGTGTTATACTTTATTTCAAGTTGTAGGTATTGTATACAGGGTTATTGGTAAATTAGTAACACTACGTAAACTGCAGGTCCTGCCTGTCATCACGAACACTATTTATAATTGTATCTTAATCGTATGTAAATACCTATACTTTGACTTGACACAATAAAATTGTGTGACACTATGTTTACTGCACAAACTCCATCTAAGAACCAGCAGATCTCTGATGATGAGATGGAGTGTGTGAGTAAGTAGGTACCTAGGTAGATGCGCAAACCGTGTCGGATATGTATTTAAGCATGATTATCTCTAAGTACATAGATAATTCTCACGTTTCGTATAAGTTTGCGTGTTTGTTTAAGTTTGCAAAAATTTTCGCATGTTTTTGTAGACACTACCTATTTATCCATCACTAAGATGTTTTGATACTTTTCAACGCGAAGGTTGTTAGGTCATGAACCTGGCTCAGTACGTTACTTACCACTGTTTATATTTAAGGATTCAACAAAACTTTATGTACAAAAAATTACTTATATATATCAATCTCACTAATCTCACTAATATTATAAACGTGAAAGTTTAGATGGATGGATGGATAGATAGATGGATGGATGTTTGTTCCTTTATCACGCCAGAACAGCAAAACGGATCTGGATGAAATTTGGCACAGAGATAGATTATAGTCTGGAATAGGACATAGGCTACTTTTTATCCCGAAATTCCTACGGGAACGGGAACTACGCGGGTGAAACCGCGAGGCGCTGCTGTAAAATATAAGGATGAAAATATTTAGTAACAATTCCGCGAAATGACCTTCTCCGATAAGTTCTAACAAAATGTAGTCCGCGTTGTAGAAGAAAAACGACGCCAACGACCAAATGAAAAATACATATTAAAGCAAGACGTTAGCTAGTTTCGTCTCTCCACGAGACATCATCAGGACACCACAATGCGCCTAGCAACAACGGCAGAGTCCCACCAGAGATGTTGCCACTCCACACTTATATATATTAAACAAAGATAGGTGTATCATACATAGTGCAGAGTTGACGGCTGATAGAAGAGAGTGGAGGAAAAATACATGTCGTGCCGACCTCACCTAGCGTGGAATAATAACTGGAGAAAATGATGAAATTAATTCAAACAAATTGTCAAAAACATCCTATACAAAAAGGCTTACGTTAAAATATCAGATTGTCTAGAGGACAAAAAAAAAGCTTGGTTTTGCTCCAACTCGAAATATAACAACTAACAGGTTAAAGATCTCTTCGACGCTTCCTTACGTTACTCTACATACAGAAGCAATAGAAATCAAAAATACTACTTTATTTCTAAAAAGAAGATGATGATGGCAAAATACTTAGAATTTAATACTTATTTTTGTATAGAGTCACAACATGGTCTCTATCTCAGCATAAGATGGTTGTAAACTCGTTGCAACCAACGCTGGTCTTCCGACAGAGCTCCAGAGTGGCCTTATACATGTTGTGCCGACCTCACCTAACATGGAATGATTGGAAGATGATGATAATGATGGCAAAATACTTAGAATTTAATACTTATTTTTGTATAGAGTCACAACATGGTCTCTATCTCAGCATAAGATGGTTGTAAACTCGTTGCAACCAAGGCTGGTCTTCCGACAGAGCTCCAGAGTGGCCTTATACATGTTGTGCCGACCTCACCTAACATGGAATGATTGGAAGATGATGATAATGATGGCAAAATACTTAGAATTTAATACTTATATTTAATACTTTTTGTATAGAGTCACAACATGGTCTCTATCTCAGCATAAGATGGTTATAAACTAGTTGCAACCAACGCTGGTCTTCCGACAGAGCTCAGATTTATATCTCAAAAATAAATTAAACGTCTTGGACATTTCACTATTTAACAGCTCTACAAAATGGTTAGTCGTGTGTCATTACCAAAATAAACTATTATGCTTTCACTACAAGAGTTTTTTTTCTACTTTCAATTTTCAAGAGCACATTGTACTTAATGATGCATAACCGTTGCATAAGACTAGTGTTAGATAATATATATAATATTTCGTGATTTGAATCATACTATAAGCACAAAGAGATTAATAATCAAAATAGATGGACCTTATCACGAAAATTACTTTTTTCTTTGGGCGTTTTATTTGAGGGCAAAAGTTTAGATCTGTTTAAAATCGTAGATATTTTTGTAAACAAAGTGATTACAAATAAAAGAAATATTGGTGGAAAATATTTTATTTACATTTGACCGTTTTGTTTGAGGGCAAAAGTTTAGATATGTTTAAAATCGTAGATGTTTTTGTAAACAAAGGGATTATAAAATAAAAGAAATATTGCTGGAAAATATTTTGTAACACAGGTATCGTTGGGGCAAAACACAGAAGTTCGAAAGAATTGTTTGGTTTGGAAGTTATTCATAAATTTTTTTCATTCGTCTTTCGTCGAACTCGAATTTGAATCTTTTTCGTTGCGCTTGTTCTATTAAGCATTGTTGTTGTTGTGTTTTTGTTTTTAGTGATCACCTTATTTTTTCTGTTAATATTGTCATCAACAATTTTGTTAGTTTTTGTATATCGTATATCGTCAGCTTTTATGAATAAAAACAGCTGTATAAAAACTTACAAAATGTTTGATGTTTCTTTGATGAAGCGCAGTTCGGTAGTAAGTTAGATAAACTCGATTCTAAGGAACCGATTTTATCGAACAATACCAGCCGATTCAAAAAAAATATTGAGTAGAGAAAGTTCAGCTTTTTCTTATTTTTTACGAATCTCAATCCCAAAAACTTAAGTACCTACACTACACATATCAAGATCAGAGTTCGTATTGCATTTGCGATCGATATATATTCAGTTTTATGGATTACTTTTATAGATTTTGGTGTTTCAATGTTAGATTATAATTAGGTCGGTATTTTTTCTTCGAAATTAAATTTATTGAGATGAAAGTCGGGAATAGTTTTTGAGTTTTTTTTTTAATTATTTTTTATTTATAGTAAGTACCTACTGCTATAGTTGTTTTACAATTATTTAGTCTTTATAGGTCGATTTTTTTGAAGAGGATAAGAAAATAACCCGCCTAACTATTTCTATAAAAACTAGGTAAGTGTTAAATTAAATATTTTTATGTAGAAGAATTACGAATGAAATTACGAATTTTAATAGGTTGGTAATCGATAATTATTGTGATAAAATAGGTAAGGCCTAGTTTTCTAATTTCAAAACTAAAATTACTAGGTTTCCTACCTACTTACTAATAAATACCTACGTAATCTCAATATTTTTTTAGTACTGCGAATACTCTATCTAATTTTTTTCTATAAAAACGTATGAGGTCACAAATTAAATTAAAAAATCTTGTACGTACCAATTTTTTCCCACAAAAATCCATTCATAAAAAACAAAACAGTTCGAAATTCAAAATCGATGATCGATTGCGCGTGCGTCTTTCGCGCGTTACCGCACCAGACTTGCCCTACCACACTTGTTTCCTACCACCGCAATACTATGACGTAAGAGAATGGCTCTTATTCTGATAGTGATAAGATCTAAATGTCAATATTTCTTAACTGCAAAAGCCAAATGTTGTTCTTAGAGGCTGTTGGCCTAGTGCTATTCGAAGACTGCTTGCGATATTTGTTGATCCAAATAAGTACAGAAGAGCAAATGGGATTTCATAATTTTAATTCAGGAACCTGCAATCTGCTCTCCCCTTAAGGCACATTCACACAGGGGATCCGTTTTTTACGGAACCTCTACTGGAAACAATCGTTTTCTGAATCCGGTATACAGTCAGGTGTATGAACGCGCTCCTACAACTACATACGCTATCACGGAAAAAACGGATCCTGTAAAAGAGATGCAGTGTGAATTCGTCCTTAGATATAGCTAAGGCTCCACCTATATAAAGACATTGATGTCGATTCTAAATTAATTTGACGGCGGCATTAAAAATGTCGCTGCCCGTTTTTTGTATCGGTTGCCAGGAAAATACGGCATCATTGTAAGTAAGGTTCTACTAAATAGTGTACCTATGTTTCAGTTGGTGTCAAAAACTTTAATTGACAGCACTAAAATGGTCCCGTCCTTTTTATTTCTAGTGTACAGAGAAGGATGGCAACATTTATAGTTTCTCAAATTAGTTTTGTTTAGTTTTGGCAACATCTGAATTGAAACCACTGTCAAAGTAGGTATCGAATAACTAATATCGAAAAAAAGAGAAGTTTGTATGTTCGAAGTCTCTATGACGTACGTATTTTATGTATCAACGTCGAATTGCCCGTCAATGGACAGATTTGGAGAATTATTTCGCTATTGTGTGGAGATTGATGCCAGGGTGGTCCCATTAAAAAAATATTCCCGAGGGCTACTGTTTTGTCCGAAAACTTAAAAAAATAAAAAATAAAATAACCGTCCGAAAATTTATATTATAAGTACTTAGCTACCGTGTAGAACGCAAAAAATATTAAAAACCGCTAAAATACGTCTTGAGTTTCGCGCGAATCTGTGTCAGGGGCTCAGGGCTCGTACCTTCCTTATTCGAAATCGGAGTTTTCGATTCGTTTTCGTGTAAACGCTAACCTTTATGCAGGCGACATTGAGCTTCTTTTGAACGAAACTGAATCAAAAACTTCAATTTTTGATTCGGTTTCGTGTAGGTTCCTTTTCCGAGTAGGCCCCAAGATTCCGTGTCGGTGACTCGGCCGCTCGCCGCCGCCGCCGCCCGTGAAGAAACATGCAAAATAATGCTCACGAGTGGTCCTTATGATAAGAAATTCTAATGGAAATCTTATAGGCTAAGACATTTTATGGATATTTTATTATGAGCCCCAGCAGTGGTATGAAATAGGTGGAAAAAACCACTTCACTCCACCATCACCTTCTGGACCTTAGCCTTCCTCAAGTGTTCTTCGTCAGTAAGGTTAAATTCTTGTGCGTAGACTTGCGGTTTTCGCGATTTCTGTGAGCATTTAATGGCGTGTTGAAAGACGTGAATGGCCCAAGCTTTCAACTTTACGACACTTTAGATAAGAAACTGTGTAAGTAATATGTTAAAAATGCTTAATTATTCTAACAAGTTATGTACCTACCTATATCTACTTAGTACGTCTGTACCTAATTAATCTACACTATTAATATAAAGAGAAAATGTTTGTATTTTTGTATGTAACGAATAAACTTAAAAACTAATGGACCGATTTGAAAAATTCTTTTGCCGTTAGAAAGCTACATTATCACCAGTAACATTAGGCTGTAGAATATACCCGTGCGAAGCCGGGGCGAACCGCCGGTTCTATTTTTAGAGAACTCTAGCTCTAGGTCTTGATAAACCTAATTTAGGATTTTAAGAATTACTTAAGAGAAAAAAATTATGTAACCTTTTTAAAAGTAAATGCGAGTACCTACCTATCTTAGATATACGTATTACAAGCTTCTGCCAGCGGCTTCCCATGCGTTTTCCGGGATAAAAAGTTCCTTAAATCCTTCCCCGGGTGCCATCTATATTCCCTTGCTAAATATTATTAAGATACGTTCAGCTGTTTAAGCGTGAAAAGATGCATAACAAACAGACAGAGAGACAGAGTTAGTCTACCTAGGTATTTTAATTGGTAAGCATCATTGAGTTATAATAATAATTATAACTGTTATAAGTGGTAGTATTTCAATGGTAGGCGTATTTTTTCTTACAGTTAACCCCTAGACACGTTTGTGACGTTTGTGAAATCAGGGGTCGTTTTTACGACTATGGTAGACCCTGATCAGGGCTTATACGAGTCTACCGTACTCAAAAAACCATGCCCTGATGAGGCTGCAAACGAGTGTAGTCAAGTAGTGTACCTACATACTTACCCTTTTCTAACTAACTACTATTTCGATAATCTTAACACAACGAAACACGGAATACAAAACGCGAAGCATTCGACTATGCCTATGAGGAAATGTCATAATCCGATACCGATACTACCTACGTTACCTAACGTTAAGGAATGTAACAGACATTGGTACCTACCTACGTTGGTAGTAATAGGTATAAATCTACACACTTCCTTGGTACATAATATGTATATTGACTGCCTCGTTGGTCTGCTCGTTGGTGGTGGCCAGCGAGCACGTGGTGGCGGTCGCTTGTTCAACCGCTGATAATGAGCCCTTTTGAATAAAGGCCTCAACAGTCATCATACTCATCAACCTATCAGCGGTTCTGGGTTCTGGGTCGGACCAAAAATGTTATTGGTAATTTTCTTGTAAGAAAAATTCACTATAACAGCCAGGAGTTAGGAAGTTGACGGCTTACACCCTCACGCCTCGGAAAGCACGTTAAGCCGTTGGTCTTCCACCTGAACTCTACCCGGTCGTGTCGGTCAGCCGTCACATTGGATTATGAGTGTGAGAAAGAGTGCTCCTGTGTTGGCGCACACACTTGGGCACTATAATGTCCTGCGCATCTGGCTAGTCTCCATTGGGACTGGCCGCTGTAGCCGAAGATTCGGCTGGGAGAACATCATCATGATCATGGAGACATGTCAGTAGAGTATAGTAACTATACCTAGGTACCTACTCGGTTCTAGTATCCTAGTTTTTTTGTAAACAAAGGATTTACAAAACAAAACAATATTATGTTTGTGGAAATTATTTTTTTACCGGGGCAAACCGCAGAAGTTCGAAAGACTTTATTTTTAATTCGTTTTTTAATATAATCGAATTTTAATATAACCCGTTTCGCTAGGGAAGTTTCTATTCTTGTATTATCCTTGATTTTTTTATCAATTCAAGATAAGTTATTCATTATGTGTATACCTAATGTCTTTGTTGACATAAAATATCTTATTCTAGAACCGAGTTTAGAGTAAGCCAGAGATATTTGCGCGCGACTTGTGTGTGCTATGATTTTTAACTTTTTTTTAACTGAGTTAAAAACAATAGCAGGAAATACATGGATAAGGTTGGCGAGAGATAGAACAAAGTGGAAGGGTCAAGAGGAGACCTTTGCCAAAAGAGGGCAAACAGAAGAATTATCGATGTCGTAACAATAATTTAAGTAATAGTATTTAAAAAACAAATTGTAATTTTTTTCTGGACAAAGGCTTGAAATGAAATGAAATGTATGTGGCCCGGCCCTACTTAGGCAGGAATTTAAAAACGTTTCGTTTGCACGGCACATCACCAGTCAAGTCAGTCCGAAAACGAAATGCTATTGCGCAATCATCGCAATTTGCCGCGAATATAACTCGTGCGAACTCGAACCCTATATTAAACATGATCCTCAACTTTGAAAGACAGATGCCAAGTGAAGCGACGCGATCTAGCTGTGGCAACCTCTTAGCGCAGTAGACAAAAGGTCCCGTTGTCGACGAGAAGGTTGTGGGTTCGATTTTTCGGACAAAATGTTCGTGTGTTTTGTACATTATGTTCAGAGTCTGGGTTTTTTACAATACTTTATTCTATTTGCCCTGTTAGTATGTGTGTGTCTTGCAACTGAATTTTAGACTAGTTATCCTCAACCGAATGAGCTGAAATTTGGCATATTTGGGTAAGTTCCGTGACAAATGCAATGTCATGGTACCATCGAGGTGGTCTTATGATGAAGACAAATGGCCAGAAGAAACGAAACCCCGTCGAGTTTGGGTACGGTAGTAAAGTAATAGTAGGTACTTCAAAAATTATTCAAAATGCCGGATTAACGGTCGGCACGGTCGTATTCGTGCGTAACGTAACGTGCGTTATGGCCATCGCGTTATCACGTAGGACGATGACGCATGACGTCGCGTCGTCGCCTAGTTCCGATTTTAGCTGCGTGCGAGAAACCCACACGCGTAGCACCGCGGTGTCTCTGTTATTTTCTTTGCTCACAACCGTAACTGGGTTATCATGCAACAATACAAACGTTTTATGTTAACTGCCTACGTTTTGTTTCGTATCTTCCTTATACAGGGTGTACGGGGATAAGAGACGCGGAGTGTGCGAAACTGAGTGATAAAACAAATGTGGGTATAAATTGTTTATTGGTGTAATTTATCTAAATAAGTAGGTAGGTAGGTTGGTATGCCACTTTTTGGCAATCCCAAATGGAAAATTAAAGGTAGTCTACCTTTAATTTTTGGCCAAAAAAATAAGACCTACACTATCTGCAATTTATAATTGTCCTTTGGGCAACACGTCACGACGTACACTCGCGACCATAACATTATTCACTTCTCGCTGATACATCTCTCATCTATCTACGTATGTAACATCTCCTCAATTTTGTATTTTACCTATCTTGTTTGTGTTTGTCTGTGCAGTTCTTGTTGAGTCAAATAAATATATCTTTACATTATCTTTATTATTTTCAACAAAACGTACGATTAAACCGTGAAACATTCTGAATCTGTTGTTTTGAACTTAAAGCTCTGAATTATCCTTATCACTAACACTATCTTTACGATTGACTATATTATCCGAGTTGGTTCCCACTAGTTTCTTGGCTGAGACGTAGTGATCTGACAAATGTTGCCGTAGCAGTGATTTCAATCTGAAGCTCTCTGAGCATTGGTCACATCTGTAAAGAGAGAGGGTGTTAGGAATAATTAGGTACTTAGATTGTTTTCAACAAAACTAAAGAGAGACTATTTTCTTAACATTTAAAATGTTTTTAGGGTTCCGTACCCAGAGAGTGAAAACAGGACTCTATAGTATGTACTGTTAAGTTTCGAAGGTGAATACCTATCTCTCGGGAATACCATTTTTATGGCACCATCGCGGGATCACACGCGGGCATTATCCATACTAATATTATACATTCGAAAGAAACGCTGTCTGTAGAGACAGACAGCGTTTCTTTCGAATTTAAAAACAGTCAAACAGAGGTTTGACGACCTCTGTGACACGGTAGGCGAAGGTCCGCCTGCGACGCAGGAGATTGCGGGTTCGATTCCCGCCTTGTGAAAAATGTATGTACGATCTGCAGAGACATATTTCTTCCGGGAGATTTGGTCGTTTTCTATGTATAATAATCTGTCTGTCTGTTACCTTTTCACGACTAAACGACAAAGCTAGTATAACACTTACTTATACATATTAACACCGAGATGCGCCCTCTTGTGCTTAAGTAAGTCTCCACTTTGTGCAAATGCACGTTCACACAGGTCACAGTGAAATGGCTTCTCTCCCGTGTGCTTCCGGCAATGAGTTTTAAGATATTCTTTGCGTGTAAACCTGAAATTAAATAAAAAACAAGCCCATTTTACGAAAACTATAAAACAACGGCTGAACCAAAATTACGAAAGAGAAATCTTATTGAAAATCGGATCAACTATTTTGGAGTTTAGAGAAGCTCTTGTTAACGACACGGTTTCATCACGGCATGGACCCGTGCCGTTTTTCATAGCGGCAATTTGATGAATTGAATATGCCTAATACGAGTATTCAAAAATAGATAAAACCAGCCAAGTGCGAGTCGGACTCGCGCACGAAGAGTTCCGTACTATTATCTATAAAAACGGCAAAAAAATCACGTTTGTTGTATGGGAGCCCCCTTAATTATTATTTTATTCTGTTTTTTAGTATTTGTTGTTATAGCGGCAACAAAAATACATCATCTGTGAAAATTTCAACTGTCTAACTATCACGGTTCATGAGATACAGCCTGGTGACAGACAGACAGACGGACAGCGAAGTCTTAGTAATAGGGTCCCGTTTTTACCCTTTAGGTACGGAACCCTAAAAAAGGGCCGTTGACTCGTCCGGTGATTTCGCCGTGTCATTAACAAACTCCCACGGTATCTTAACCGTAGGGCGTACTAGGCGGGGCCCTATGTTTACGGTTTCATCACGGCACGGTGCCGTCGCACTATGGGACAGGAGCGTGATTATCGTGTCAAAAATCTGTAACTTTCTCAGTTTTCAATATATCTTAATGAATCTTTCGCAATTATACTCTTAGATATATGGACTATAAATGAAATAAAAATAAATAAATAAAAATTCTGTATTAGTATTAAACAATTGCCACTAAACTTAAAAAATATTTTTTTTTAAGTTTCTTGCTGGATTTTAACTAATCCAATGGACGTAATTAAAACAAAATTCTACATTTACATAATAGAAAATAATACTTATACATTAATTAATAAATTAAGATAAAAAAAATTACGTTAAATTAAACCTTACTTTTTAATGAGTAACAAGTAATAAAAAACCTATTTAAGAAGATAAATTGGAAACTAGTAAATAATTATTATAACAGAAGTACTTTTATAAATATAAAATAGAATAATATTATGTAATTAAAATTCTAATAATCGTAAAAAAGTAAATGCAAGGTTTTTAAAAGATTTATATAGCTTCCTGCCACAGTTCTTTCGGAACAGTTTCGCTTGGTCTCCTTAGGCTAGAGATATACGGATCAGATGAATGAAAAACGTCCTCATTTGTAGCCGACCTATAGCATTTTCTGGAATACTGCAATCGATTTATTTTTGTAGTCCTTATAGCGGGACTCTTGAACATATTCAGACAATTGTCCAATAGGTAAAACAGCAAAATGATTATATTTCCTCCGTGGAGTAAGATCTTGTGTACAGAAGGCATGTAATTCCACCTATATTTATCAACATGTAATTGGGCAGTACTCTGAGTATATTCACCAAATTTTTGAAGGTTAATGCTAATTTTTAGCTTAAAAACGAATCACTAAAAAAAACAAATATAGTTGGTTCAAAAAGTTGCTTTCGACCAACGATCACGGAATTTTTGTAATATATTTTGTTGTATGTTTTCAACAACTTTTTGGCGTTTAGTTGGTGTTAAGTTATAGTTTTCTTTCAAATACTTAAGAAGATTTTCCGAAGTGGCATCGTTCTCGAATAAAAAAGAACATAATTCGCGTTTTGATACAATGAATTCACACATTTTGATTTATTAATACACTTGTTTGCACAAATCTAGCAAAACAGTTTAAATGTTTGTAGTTGGAACCTGAATTCCTTTTTATAGTGACAGTAATTGATAACATATGTATTTGCACACGACAATGGAAATCTGTACAATTTCCATTGCGGTTTCTTGCACACGTTCCTCGAAATATTTTCCACTGAAAATTGATAACTTACTTATTTCTTTTTTAAGAAACTAAATATTGCGGTTCGGTAACCGCAATATTTAGTTTCTTTCTTTGATATGGTGATAATTTTTATCATATTATGCGATTTTTCTCTTATTTATGGCGGAAATAATTATAAAATAGGTACCTTCATAAATTTAGTTAACCATGTTTCTTACGTCAAAAATAATTAAATTTTATTAAAATAAAACATTCAATACTAAATTTAAGGTCATCAAGTGAATAAAATCCAGGATATATGCTACAATTTAAACCAAATTTTCCAAAAAATCCACTTTCATGATTTTTCCTATTTTCCCACGGTACACTTTTTTGCCTCTAAGTCAAATTGGGGCAAATTGGGGCAAAAATATAGTTTAAATCCTATTAGTATACAGATCAAGGAACGTTATAGTAGTCGTAACTCCTTGTCGGGAGACAGCGGTAAATACGAAAACTCAATTTGAATTTTCAAATCTGAAAAAATAGGAGGGCTTTCAATAATTGACTGTAAAAGCTAATTTTCTTATCCATATAAGGATATACTTGAATAAGGTGGAAAGTATTAAGTACCGCGCTTTTAATGATGTATAATAAGTAATAGTTTATCAACAAATATTTGTAAAAAAATCGATCTGAAAGTGGAGGATCACAATTTTTCCTACATCAATCAATTTACTTCCTTACATTCAAGTTCAAGCTATCGCTATTAAAATATGTTATTATACCATACTTTTTGTGGTATATGATATTTTAATCATCCTACTTCATATATTCACTGAGAAAAATGTAGAAATCTAACTTTTGTCAAAGTGATTTTTGGCACGATAATTACGCTGCTGACCCATAGTGCGTCGCTGCGCCGTGATGAAACAGTGAAAACAGGCGTGGCGCGGGTGCAGCGTAGACGCGGCGCGCATAAGAGTAAAAACGGCGCATGTACGGCGAAGTCACCGTCCCGTGCAGATGAAAACCTGTCGTACTTAACCAGCTTCCATAGTGATCCATACTACACTGACAACGGTACTTGTCCACGGCGAGTAAACCGTAGATTTTCGGCGAGCAACAGTGTTATTAACGCCCTAACCTTAACGCACATTCTTTCATACTTGAAATAATATTTCAGCCGTACCTACGAAGCCACGGACGGAAACCAGTAGGTTTCTGTCCTTGGCTGGCTTCGCACGCTTTTTTTCTATGGAAACGTTTGAAAGTTATATATATCCCATAGGAACCAGCTTATGTGATAAAAGCATGTGTTCTTGCAGGTCTAGACCTATATCTTCAGATCCGCTCAGAAGTTTTCGAAAAAATAACAAACATACAACCATCCATCCATCCAAACTTTCACATTTGTAATATTAGTGTGGCTATGCATTGAAAGCACTGGGACCAAATATTGATTAAAATATTATTTCCAGAGATAGAACAAACATTAGCGCCGCGGCGGGAATTGAACCCTCTACCGTATCTGTGTCTCATGCAGACTCTTTACTCAGAAGTCAGAAGTTGCATTTTTTTATATAAAATATTGTATTGTATTGTAATAATGCTGAACAATTCACACAGCATCATCTAGCCCACAGCTAAGCAGAGCTTGTTTTATCGGTACTAGACGACTGTTACACATAACACTACATTACATAGACAGATATTTTTTTTATCAAACATTGAAAATACCCAGAACACCTGTTTCAAATATTTGCAGATCGTACTAACATTTGTCCCGAAGCGTGACTCGAACCCGCAACCTCCTGCGTTGCAGGCGGACTTTCGCCCGCCGCGCCATGCCACATCAGTTGTCTATAAAAATGTTAAAAAAATTATATGGGCGGACTCACTTCATATGGCATGTATCACACTCATACGCCCTAACATTAAGATGTTTACGCGTATGTATCTTCAGTGAAGTATTCGTCGTAAACGTGGCCTCGCAGCGTTCACATTTGTAAGCCTTCAAACCTAAGTGGGTTCTCTCGTGACTCTGCATTTCTCCTGGAAATAGAGTTCAAATTGTCAGATATTTTACCTATCCTTAATGAATTAATGAATATATTTATATTTCCGATAACATAATACATATTTCAAACACATACATAACTTATTGTGGCAGGATATCTGTATACTCAAAATTTGGGGTGAGGTTACATTCCTCATCAACACACAATCAACGCGAATTGGATATTTTATCCCCGCCGAATCGTAGAATCAGCCAATTTGTAGAATTGCCAGGTCGATTGCAAAACAGGACAATTCAAAGGCTCAAAATGCACAATGCTAATAATTGCTCGCAACAAAAGCTGTAGAGCGCCTATCCACTCGAATGGTAAGGCATTTATGCTGAGTCGAGACCTTTTTGCTGCTGTAACACAGCACAGTCAGTGTTTTTGAAAAATGTTTTGTGAAATTGTTTTCGTTCTCGATGTTAAACTGTTACTTTTTTTTCTCAAACTATATTTTCATGTACTTATGTTTTGTACTGCAGCAGCAAATAAATGAATGTCTATGTCTAGAGGAGCTGCAAGATTTGGCATTTTTTAGGAAACATAATGAAGGTAAGAAATTTGTGAAGGGAAGAGGGATAACTGCACCGAATTCATCACATATTCCCAAAAAACTAGTGTCCATTTTGTAATCAGCCTAGCCACTTACCATATTTTTACTTTGTGCTTTAAGACGGCCAAGGATTATGCATATTTTTTTAATGGTGTGAAACATTTATTTTACTAACTACAAGTCTCACCTTTACTGACATACTTTCCAGGGCAGTAGCTACAAGCAAATTGTTTTAAGCCTGCATGTCTCTTTACATGTTGTTTTAAATTTGTACTTGAATCAAAGCGTTTTCCGCAAGTTGGGCATAAATATGCTTTGCCCCTCGTATGCAATCTAATGTGATTGCTGAGAATAGACAAGTGTGCAAAACTTTTTGGGCATATTGGACATGCATGAGGTTTTATTCCATTGTGTTTGAGCATGTGATCTGCCAAACCACTCTCTAAATGGTACGCCTTCGGGCATTTTGGACATTTGTGTGTTTTATTTATAAGATGGGATCCTTCATGTCTTTTTAAGTGACTGAGTTTTTTGAAAACTTTGCCACAGTACTGGCATGATAAAATTCTGCCTTTAGGCACATGTATTCGCATATGAGCAGACAAGGAGTTGGCTGATCTGAATGTTGATGAACACACTTCACACTGCACAGGTCCTGATACATTGTCACTCTCATGTATCTCAAGATGTTTCTCAAATTTTAAGCGTTCTTTAAATGACTTTGGACATTGCATACATTTAAATGAATTCTTTGGACGCTTCAGCCTTTTTATCACTTTTTTACTTTTTAAATTGTATTCAGAGGAATCGCCCAGAATATTGCTGAGGGGACAATTTTCACTACCATCAGAGTCTTCTTTTATTTCATCTAAGTCAAACTCAGGGAATTCGTATTCATCTGAATCACAGTTGTTCTCTACTTTAATGGGTATTTCTAAAATATCCTCTTTTTGCTCCGTTATAAAATTATCATAGTATTGATGAAGTTGCAGATCTACTTTCTCTGCAAGTTTCTTGAAGTCGAAGAAGCTAATGAGACAGTTGTAACAACTACTACATAAGTTTTTCGGTAAAACATCATCAAGTTGGATCTGTAAAATAGAAAACGCTAATTAATTGTGAGTGAAGAAGTGGGAAGCAGCTTTTTTTGTATCAATTTTGATCTTTACTTACAACAATGTTTGTAAACAAAGACAAAATTTCAGCTACAGTGGGAGTATCTTCCTTTTCCTCAAATATATCATGCATTCTATTTGATAAATCGTTCAAGCATGTTCGGCAGCAATCTTGAAGGTTTTTACGTAGTAATAAACTGGTCATTTTTTCGAAAAATGTATCGAAAACGAAAAGAAAATAAACAAACACAGAAGAGTATAGAGAAAGTGATTTTATTCTTTGTACATTCTAAAAACACACACTACACTACAGACTAAATTTTTTTTTGCTCTATGACTACAGCCACCACCGTAAAGAGTTAGTATGGCTCTTAGAGTATACCTAGAGACGGCATACCTACGATAAAAACGTGTATACCTAAACTTACCTAGAAACTAAAATGGCTCCTTTCCGTAGTGCTGCCTTTTTGTACCTCGATATTTTTATCGAAACAAGTATTTTTGTGACGATATTTTAGCAGTTTCGTAGTGATTTTATTGTTTTCACCACGATTATGAAACAGAATTCTATAATCATATAGTCATAGAATGCTTTAATTAGAGATACAAAGTATGTGAATGCACGTACCCAACTATGGCTCGACCGCGCTCATGAGACGCAACCACTGAGAAGTTAAGAAAATGAGCTATTATAACAATGGTAATTTTTTCATGTATTTTCCGAGTCAAGACTCATGCGTTTAGACACGTGCCAGACCTCCTTAGAATTAAAGATCAAAGTTCACCAAACCAGTTTATTGAACAGTCTGCAGTTAGCTCATTTGTTTCAATTGTAGGTAAATACTAGTTCTAATTTGTTTATACTATTTGATTCAAATTTTCTTTGTTAATAAACGTTGTGTTCATTTAAGAAAAAAAGGTACCTACTGAAATGAAACAACAAGCTACTTAATTGCAAAATATATTGTTTGTATGCAACAGTGATTTGTGAGATAGTATATTTATATTTGTATAACAATATGGGTATAACAATGTGTAATCTGTATCTTTAGCGTAGACGCTATCTATGCTTATATTATAAATGCGAAAGTGTATTTGTTTGTCATTCAGTCACGGCTTAACTAAGAAACCGGAACCTAACTAAGAAAGGATGGAGAGTAACATAGGCTACTTTTTGTCTTAGTAAAATAACAAACTCCCATGGTAGAGTTACAGGAATATCCCCCTAGATATTATATGAAATTCGAATTTAACGAGGATGAAACCGCGGGGAACAGCTAGTATTATTTATTATTATAATATAAATCACAAAAAGATAGACACCACATTTTATAAGCAATTCAACAAGTCTCATTCATTTATTATATCACAAATTTAACACAGACTCCTACATTTTTAATTAAACAAGCAATGTAATCCGTCTTATTCATTTACAGTATAAATCAAAAATTTAACACAGACGCCACCTGTATTTTCGATTGTAGAAGCAATGCAACAGTCTCATTCATTTACACATTTGCAATATACCTACCTAATTCAAAAATTCAACTAATACTACACCTAAATTTTCAATTTTACAAGTACCTAATGTAATCAGTCTCATTCATTTACAGTATAAATCTCAAATTTACATTATTTCTATTAAAGTACTGGATCGCGCTGGCACTAGTGGCTGAAACAAACATGAAGAATAAATTTATAATGCAACATTATTTGTCAGCCTACAATTATAGACTCTAGAAAGGTACTGAGTAGTTCAACTTTGAAAAAAAATCTAAAATCTTAAAGAAATTCTAAAAAAAAAGGTGGGCGAAGGTCTGCCTGCGTTGCAGGCAGACCTTCGCCCACCGTGCCACATCGTTTGCGAAATAACTTTATTTTGCATGGAAATAATTTGCTAAGGGAGGATTTATGGAAATGTACATTTTAGAGGGGATTTGAAGTATGGTAGGCTTTAATATTACTTTGGGTCAGATTTATTTACTTAAAACTAATATTCATTAATATCAAAATTTAAGCCCTTTAGAAAAATAAAGGTAGTCAAGTTTGTTAATGCATATATGCATTACTTTGCAATAGAAGTTTGTGGGAGTAAGGTCAAGTAAAATACTTACTAAAAAGATTCGTGACGGTACGGCATCCTCTCGCAGTCTTGTTATTTAAAGTTCGATTGAAGCAAGTTTCTTCAAAATGAAGAGAACGAACGAAAATATCTTTCGTACCAAACTTCAAATTTTCTACTCCAATTGAGTCCAGCCACTTTTTCTTTTACCGTAATTTTCGGGTAACCTAGAACGTAAAAAACCAGTTGAAAATTAATACACTACAATTTACACTTGAAAACATCGATACCTATGAAAAATGCCTTGAAGGACAACACTATCGCCAAACAAACAGTTTCATGTTTTCTTTAATTACACTTAAAACTTACAAAAATAAGCTACATTCGGTATGAATTTTATGTAAACTATTCCTATGAAAGCCAACACATAAGGTATTTATTGTATTATTTGGTAATTTAGCAAAATAAGAATACGTACCGGTGTAATGTTATGTTTGGACGATTTTCACTTGTTTTTAAGCCGCAACCTACCAAACTGCTGTTTGGCATCTTCCTATTAGCTTTCTTTCGCTTACTATATAAGTATTCACATGAAAAAGTCCCGAACTCAAATAATTTTAGCATTTTTACTGTAAATGCAACTCTCGTTGACAGTTTACATACCTGAAAGTAAAATGGCGAACCGGCCTCAATCATGCTTTGCTATGACGTCACGTTTCAATGTTGCCAAAAATAGGTTTCGCACATTATATTGATGTCTCTTTTTACATTGGTTATTGTAGGTAAGATAAAACGAGATAGCTATAAGTTTATGAGTACAATATCGATTTAGATCATATTTGTATAACCGAAAGTTCCTATAGAACAATACGCCGTCTCTATATACCTATACTCTAAGGTATGGCTAGCACTCTATAACTCTATGACAGCCACCCACTAATCACATTGATGAAGGGGATCTCTTTTTTCATTGACTAATGACCAATCTCCTAGACAGACCGACCCTAAGGGTCCCATTCCACTCATCCAATATCTTTGTCCAAGTTCTTTGTCCAATATTTGATCAAATTTCTTGGATGGATGCCCATTCCACTCATCCAATAATCTGTCCAAAAATTTTCTAAATAATTTGCGTAGTTGATTTCCAATGATATTATATCAAATGCATCACATCATACTAATATAAAAATGCGAAAGTTTGGATGGATAGAAGGAAGTTTGCTACTTCTTCACGCCAAAACTTCTCACCAGACCGGCCTGAAAATTTGCATTGGTGTAGCTCTTGACCTGAAATAAACCATAAAATGCTACAATAGGCTATATGACTACATTGAAAATAAGTTCCAAATTGTTTTCATCTTAGTCAATGACACCGTAACAAAGCGTAATCAGGTGATTTTTATTAAAAATATGCCTTTTTTAAGTGAAAACGGGACACATCACCGAAAACTAGTGTTTGGTTGGATCGCAAGTGAAGTCACACTTTTACAGATAACCGTGTCAATGACTTCTTCTTGTTAGGTGTGGTATGGCGGGGTGACGTCATAGCTTGGAAAACGCGAGCCATGACAGAGACTATCGTTTAGGCGCAGCATTATTTTATTCAAACTTTAAAATAAGTTTTTATAACTAATACCACTGGCCTTGAAGAAATATTGATTTCATTTTGCATTATTTTTATCAGACAACACGTTAGATTTTTTTTCCCAGTAGTAGTCAAGTAGCCTATTTAACCCGTAAAATTTCAGTTTCTATGGGAAAGAATTAACCTGCATACGTTTTCATACAAGCAACACGTGCAAAGACGGCTTTGCACGTTACTTCTGCCCACGAAACTAGTATCCAAATCTTTGATCATATATCGGTATTGCTAGTAAATTGGATGAAGTCATCCAAGTTCTTTGATCAAATGTACATTGGACAAATATTGGATGAGTGGAATGATCACCTAAGGACCGACCAGAGATATTGGGTGTCCAACATAATTTAAATTGTACTCTGTGATTTGTACAAAATGCGGCCGAAACACCGCCTACATCATATAATTTACGTACAATTTTGAGCCGTACAGCTGGCAGCCCCATACACTGACTTTTTTGACAGTGACTATAATAACTTTGGCATTTGACAGACTAGAAAAAATTATGTGTATAGTGCTGCCCACAATACCACTGCTATTTATTTCGGCTCGGATAGCTTTTTGAAAAAATGCGATGTTTATAACATAAATACTAGAAACAAGAACAAACTACACATCCCATCATATAGATTACGAAAGGTAGGGAAATCATTTATGGGCAATTGCGTACGATTCTATAACAGGCTTCCATCTGAAGCAACTGAGCTCCCTATTCGTAAATTTAAACAGTAGGAAATGTTACCAAGAAAACCTTTTACTCCATAGATATCAATAATGTTAATGCTTGGCCAGATGTCACCCAGTTCCACACCGAAATTAATATTTAAGGAAAATAATCTTAAACTTAGTTTTTATGACCTCTATCTAAATCGCATTAAATTTGTACTTATATAGACAAATAATACTGTATTTGGTACTATACTCTTATGCCACTAGTAATTTATATAAAATTTAACTTATATAAACTTACTAGTGGCATAAGAGAAGCATCTCGGCTGACTTCTAATAACACGCATTTACAAATCTCTGTGGTTTAACTAGTTGTCGCCGACCGCTACCCCACATAACTTCTTATACTATTATAGTAGTTACCAAGCAAAGAACATGTTTGCACACAGAATGATACCTTGGGGAAATACACTCAATATACAATAACATTATGTAGAGCACGTTAGCGATTTGTTTGGTGTGGAAGTAAATCATTACTTTCTTACCTTTAATTTAGTCTTGAATTAGAATTGAATTATCTTTATTTCAGCGACTTCTTTCAGCGTTATTTATTTCTCTGCTTCGCTTATTATGAACTCCTCAGAAGTTAAAATTGGTTGTTCCACCTGTAATTAAAGTACCATGATCTCACTTGTTGGAGACCGCCTTATGATATGTTCATAGTTTACAAAAGTATTACAATTTCATGGTTAACGTTAACCGTTCCAAGAGCACTCTCTTGGAACCCCGCCACGTGACGCGCTACCAGAGCTCTGAAGCATAGTACCAAGGCCAAGCCATCAGAGCCTCCCTTGGAACCACTGTTCTGTTACGCGCTACCAGAGCTAAGAAGCTTTAAGGTAGGACCTCCATACTAGGAGCAGCCCCGTGAGACATAGCACCATTCTAGGAGCATCTCTATGGAGCCCAACACACCGAATTCAAGCCGAACCTGAATCACTCGTTCCTGTTGGGCATCCCCAACTGCAACTATAACATATCATCTAACTAGGCTTAGGTACTTAGCTGATGTTAAAGGATGAATGAATTTCCATTACGCGGCAGTCAGTGTCCATAACACAAGCTCCACTTAGCTTGGGACTAGATAACGTTGTGTAAGCTTTCCAGCATTATTATTATTATGTAGTCTAAACGGTTTTCGGAATTCATCATGATAAAAACACAGAAAAATATTATACTGTTAAAATGTGAAAAGAAAATTTAATGTCATCTTGACCATAAATATATGACTTCAATCAAACCATAACAGCGTTTGTTCGAAGATATTAAAAGAAGGTTTTATCTACAAGTATGTACAATTCGCGAGCCGTCGCGACACTCCCGCCAACAACTAGAGCAAGGTGACCATCAAGTTGCTCGTCCATTCCTTAATCTTCTCTAAGGCAAGGACAGCTGCTCGTCTCCTTTGTCTCCCTTCTTTAGACTGTCTCTCTATGTGGTTATTATCTCCCGCATCCAGCTTCTGGTCTATTTCATCAAGTTTCTCTTTAGGTTCAAAGGTTCTCATATAGTTATCACTATTAACTAAATCTGTGTGTTCAATATCAAGAACTGTGCTGTTGTTCATCATTTCGATATGCTCTTGTTCTACATTAGTTTGTTCTGCCTCACAGTTCTCTGTAGACTTAAACGATGTTTCACCAGGTAGATTGACTCTTTCTTTCAAAGCTAACACAGGTAGGTTTAATTTTATCTTGTCTACTTGTGTTTCATCATGTTCTTTGGATTCCATGTCAATTGTTTCCTCGTGAGCACTGTCACTAATTTCATATTCAATTTCTTCGGTTTCTAAGGGATATAGATGAGCAATAGACCTTGTAAACACAGAGTCTCCTACTTTGACCTTGGCTACTCGACATAGACCATCGCTTCCTTGTACAAGAGAGATTAACTTTCCAACTTTCCAACCTTCTCGGTTCTTATCACTTTTTATCTGAACTATTTGTCCAATTTTTGGATTTATCTTTGACGTTATACGTGGTTCTTTCTTCGAATGTCTATATCTTTCTCTAAGACTCGGAAGATAACGATTACAAAACATGTCTTTAAATTCTTCAAGAATCATTCGAGCCCTTTTCCAACCCTTCACTAAATCCACTTTAATTGTGGTTCCTTGTATTAAAGATTCTTCACTCGTTGTTTCTAGAGTGATGCATCTTCCTGCATTCAGAAAATCTGAGGGTTTCAATATTTGCTCTACTTCAGAATCTACACATGTAAGTGGTCGTGTATTCAACACTGCTTCGATCTCTTTAATAACAGTCGCAAGCTGGCTATCTCCCAATAAATGTTTATGAAGTGTTCTCTTCATACAATGTTTCACTAAACCAACTAACCGTTCATAAAAACCACCGAACCATGGTGTTAGTTCTGGTATGAATTTATTTTGTTCTCCACGCAGTAACTATTTGTTATTATATCTGCAATCAATTTGAAATGTAATGCGTTATCTGAAGTGTTGGTATACCTCTAATAGAAATCATTCTCCTCAAAGCAAGTAATCCTTTCTCAGCCGTTAAGTTATTTACTACTTCTAAGTGTATTGCTCTAACTGTAATCCCTTTATTTCTTTTAATGTATTATCTTGTGGTTCAATTTATTGTCCATGTTTTACATTTGGCTCATCAGTTTCCATAGTTTCTACAATTATTCCTTGGTTAATAATCTTTTCTTGATCTTTCGTCAGACCCTCCCCAACCAAGAGAGAAGTTGTCCTTGGTGCACTGATAGGCCAATTGCTAGAATCTTTTAGTAAGAACTCTGGTCCGGACAACCACTTGAGTTTATCCTCTTTTGAGTTTGTTGGTCTGGTTGCTATATCAGCTGGATTTAAATGAGACGGGACATATCGTACTGTCAAATTTTTATTCCTTTTAATTTCTTCCATTCTTCTTGATACAAAGGGTGTTAATAATTTATCAGATTTGTACCAGTCAATCACAATTTGACTATCTGTCCACAAAGTTTGTTCTGTAACGTTCAGTTGGAGAAATTTAAGAACATATTGTATCAAGCGATTTCCAATTAAAACTCCTAGCAACTCTAGACGTGGAATTTTCAAGTTGTCTTGATCTTTTATTGGTACCAAACGTGACTTGCCAATCACAAAACTTTTGGTTCTTTTACCAATTATGTAGACTACGGCGGCATAAGCTTTTGTAGAAGAGTCCGTAAAACAATGAAGTTGACATTTTCTATTCTCGTTTTTTCCTATATAAAATCTTGGTAGACTTATCATTTTGGTCTCGTCTAATTCCCTCTTTATTTGCTCCCATCGCTCTAATATGTCTGCAGGAAGTGGTGCGTCCCATTTAACTTTCATTTTCCATAGATCTTGTAATAACAACTTAGCAGGTAGTAGAGATGGCACCGTATATCCACATGGATCATAAATAGATGCAACACTTTTCAATATACCCCGTTTAGTGTTAGCATTATTTCTTTCTTTGATTATCAAATGAAGTGTGTCATCGCTTAAATGCCAATTCAATCCTAATATTTTTACTATTTTATCAGGACATATGTCTGGAACTTTTTGCATAAATTCCTTTGAATTAGAACTCCATTGTCTTAGATTCATTGATATTTCCTGAAATGCGGCTTTAGACTTCGCATATAGGTCTAACGCATCTTTTGTTGAGCTTGTTCCTGTGACAACATTGTCCACATAGATGTCAGATGCTATTCGTTTTACTATATCTTCTTCTGAGTTTTGTAGATGATGCTTAATTGTAGCATTAAGTAGAAATGGACTTGATATGACACCGAAAGGCACGCGTGCAAATCTGAAATACTGTAAGTTATCTTTAGTTACTGGTTTTTTGACATCTTTTAACCATAGGAATCTTGTGACGTCTCTATCTTTTTCTTGTAAGGTCATTTGTAGGAAAGCCTTTTCTACATCTGCAGATATTCCAATTTGATGACATCTAAATTTTATAAGTAGACCCGTTAAATCTTCTAACAGTAGGGGTCCACAATAAAGGCACTCATTAAGGCTTTTGTTGTTTCCAGTCTTTGATGATGCATCATAAACAATTCTGACTGATTTGCCCGGTGTTATAACCCCATGATGAGGTAAATAATGGATAGGATGATCCACATTATTTTTACCCGATATCAGTTCTATGATTCCTAACTTTTGATGTTCTTCCAATGTATCATTGTATGATGTTAAAGTTGTAGAATCCAATCGTTTAAGTAGATTTATTAATCGACCATAAGCTAATCCAAAATTAATTGGTAAATCTGGTGGATATTCAATCCAGGGCCAACATACAGCGTATCTGTTATCTTTATATTTTGTATTTTCATTGAATTGTTTAATTGCTTCTTCATCTCGATTTACTTTTGGGGAATCTGTGATTCCAATAGATTCTAGATCCCATAACATTTTCAAATTACCGTTATCTAATGGTAGATCAGGTTGATTAAGTCCAACTTCGCATGAAGCTTGAAAATATGTTATAGCGGATAACTGGTTATTAGATTTATCTTTAGTTATTCCAGATAATATCCACCCTAGATCAGAATCTACTAAGAAAAGATCTTCTCCAATTTGAATTTTTTCTGTTGACATTATTGAGTAATAGTAGTCATTCCCGATTAAGATATCTACTCGATCTTTAAGTGAACCATCATCTGCAAGTACATATTTCTCTGTATTTATTCCTTTTTGTGACTCCCATTTTGGATATGGAACTCCATCCGAAATGGTGGGAACTACATTAGCAAATAAAGTCTTAGTTTTGTTGGTTTTTGTCTCTAACTTGAGTTTTACAAGTGAACTATCTAATTCTTGTGGTATTTTAGTGCCGAATGTGAACACAGTAAGATGATTTTCTTCTTCTATTGGTAGTTCAAGAATTTTAGCAATTTCTTGTGTTATATAGCTTCTTTGACTCCCCGAATCCAATAGAATTCTGTATTTTACTGGTTTAATACTTATTCCTTTCACTGATACTATAGCAGTTTGCAAGGTAGTAGAACCTCTTTCAATTACATGCATTGTTTTAATAATAGTGGGTTTGGTGTCCCATATCATTGGACATAGTGCTCTATTATGTCCTGTTTGTTTACAACGCTGACAGGTAAATTTAAATACACAATTTCTAGCATAATGTCCCCGTCTTAGGCAAATAAAACATCGATCTCTTAGTTTTTCCTTCCTTTCTTTAAATGTTTTAAATTTATTACATTGGTCATTGTAATGATCTTCATTACAAAATATACATTGTGATTTTCGTTTTTTACTACGAGAAAAACTTTCATTTTCAGTCTTTATGTCTTGCTTTCTTTTTGGTGGTCGATTTTGAATGTTGTTTTGAAATGTCTTAGATTTTATTTCATTATATTTCTTTGGGTTTCTTCCAAATGTTCTTGATTCGTTTCTCGTGTGTAATGTTTCGACTGTATAGTTTTTTGTGTTTTCTAATTTTGACGAAAAATCGACTTTCATTCGAGTTGTGTCTTCTCTGGCAGATATAATTACTTCAAGTTGTTTCCTCATGTCTCCTATAGACTCAGTTTTAATCTTTAGCCTCATCTCATAGATAACATCTTCTGGAAACTTTTCCAAGATAAGAAAGCGTAAATGATTTTGGTTCGTGTCTTCTCCTAACGAACTTAACACTCTGAGATGTCTTTCTATCTCATTTAAAGTTTTTCTACAATCAGCAACTTTGTCTGCTGCTTTAATTTTATATAATGCCGAATAATGGGCATCAATAATTTGTGTTTCTCTCCCAAATCTTTCCTTGAGAGTCGATACAGCAATTTGATAGTTCTTATTGGTGATGTCTAATCCTTCGATAGTTCTTTTCGCGTCTCCTTTCAGTGACGCTGTCAAATATAGTAGTTTATCTACATCATGCATATTTCTGGTATCAATATTTGAACTAAATTGGTCCCAGAATTGGTGCCAGTCCAAAAGCTCCCCCGAAAATTGAGGTAAATCTAATTTAGGTAGTCGACTTGACATTATATTACCTTCGTATGTCGAATTTGTCAAAGTTGCCTTTAGCGAGTCAGTTTTAATTTTAATTTTTGTGTTCAATTCCGCTAATACCTCCTCACCTCTTAACTGTACTGAAGTGAATTGAGATATCTCATCTGCATTAGGTTCCTTTGTTACATTAAAGTAATTGTATAATTCCGTACTAAATCGTTGTAGTACGGATTCTAATTTAGCGGACAATATTCTTGCACTTTCAATTATATTGTCATTGTTTATGTTACAGAAAGTCTCAACAGACTTGTTGGATAAGCTGTCAATTTCATCAGAGAACATGGACAAACGTTTTATCAAGATGTCTTCCATTTTATTGTTTGGAAAAGTTCTGTAAACAGACCAAATGAAATAAACATTATTTGTATTTGTTTTTGTTTTACCCTAATTTGCTGGTAAAATTTCCAATGTGGCAACTCTTAACAGTTCTAAAATAAATTATTTAATTTTAGTAATAAATCTGAATGATTATCGTTTTATTTTGATCTACGGTAAATATGATTCATATTTTGCATCATTGGTACCACTTCTCAAATGTCAAAACAATAAAATAATTTCAAATGATAAATTATTTATCTGTTTGTATTTCATGTTTGCACAAAATTACTAAATAAATAAGTATTATTCACGTATCCATAAGCTGCTTATTCACTGTCCTTGATAATACCAATTAGGTCTAGTAGATAATTATCTAATATAAATTGGTTCACTTTTACCTAGTAATAATAGGACCAATGAATAACTAGTAGAATAGTTTATTGTAATAAGCAAGCAAATGCGCAATTGAATATAGGATTCGAACCCATACTCTCATATATCCTAAAAGGTCACTTATTCACTGTAACACGTCGATAGTCGAGATGTGAGTACGTATAGTATTCATACTAGGTACTCGACTTGATATCACATCTGTAGGTTAATACACTTGATTTACATACCTTGTCGTAACTATTTAACACGTCTTTAACCAGACACGAAGACTCGTTCGTATGTTTGATCATGTTGTCTCCTTGACAGTAGGTGTAGACACCTACCCTTGGTAGTGGTTCAGTATCCAATGTAAAGATTCGTAGTGGATCCTGTATTAATTATGATAATGTCATATTATCTTACGATATAACTCATCATGTATACCTGCATGACTCATCAGGCAGATACTCCATGACAAATAACTATTATCTATTTAAATTTTAGCACTACCGCTAACAGATGATCAGACTGTTACCTAGTCCTTTCGTTTTAGTTTCATTCTGTGTGTAAACATGAAATACTTTAGTAAAATTACAAACTGAAGTTTACCCTTGGTAATAAATTCTTTAATTTATTGTGTACGATGGGAAATGATGAATGTAATTCAAATGGCACCAATATGCTCACCAGAAAATCAGCAAACCTTTATTCTTTGTACACTGCTGTCACAAATTTGTCTTCTCCGTCCGTGATCTGATTTATTACTGACGTCCAAATCGAATAAAAATCTAAATGACACAACACTTCACTTCTTCAATTGTTTTATATTCAAAAAATTTGTTTCCCGTCACTTTTGAACTTGTTCGAAACAGAATAAACTTTTTATTTCAAATGACGTTCCGTTGCATATTCGTACAACGAGATTTTATTTGTTTTGAATGCGTAAGTCTCGGGATTTACGCATTTACGTAATTTACGCATTATTTTATTTTACGATATAAATTACCGTTAAAGTTTTACAATTTAGACGGAAAATAATATACGTTTAAATAATATAAGCTCCAGAAGCTTATCTTTAGTTCACACGGAAAGATGTCGCTACATTACAGAAACTTAAATAAATCAGGCAGAAAGTAAATGATATACTTCTCACCAAACATGCTTTAACTAATGCCGTAGAATTCTTGATCTTGAAACACTCTATCCCTGCATCTCCACCATGTCGCCGACCGCTACCCCACATAACTTCTTATACTATTATAGTAGTTACCAAGCAAAGAACATGTTTGCACACAGAATGATACCTTGGGGAAATACACTCAATATACAATAACATTATGTAGAGCACGTTAGCGATTTGTTTGGTGTGGAAGTAAATCATTACTTTCTTACCTTTAATTTAGTCTTGAATTAGAATTGAATTATCTTTATTTCAGCGACTTCTTTCAGCGTTATTTATTTCTCTGCTTCGCTTATTATGAACTCCTCAGAAGTTAAAATTGGTTGTTCCACCTGTAATTAAAGTACCATGATCTCACTTGTTGGAGACCGCCTTATGATATGTTCATAGTTTACAAAAGTATTACAATTTCATGGTTAACGTTAACCGTTCCAAGAGCACTCTCTTGGAACCCCGCCACGTGACGCGCTACCAGAGCTCTGAAGCATAGTACCAAGGCCAAGCCATCAGAGCCTCCCTTGGAACCACTGTTCTGTTACGCGCTACCAGAGCTAAGAAGCTTTAAGGTAGGACCTCCATACTAGGAGCAGCCCCGTGAGACATAGCACCATTCTAGGAGCATCTCTATGGAGCCCAACACACCGAATTCAAGCCGAACCTGAATCACTCGTTCCTGTTGGGCATCCCCAACTGCAACTATAACATATCATCTAACTAGGCTTAGGTACTTAGCTGATGTTAAAGGATGAATGAATTTCCATTACGCGGCAGTCAGTGTCCATAACACAAGCTCCACTTAGCTTGGGACTAGATAACGTTGTGTAAGCTTTCCAGCATTATTATTATTATGTAGTCTAAACGGTTTTCGGAATTCATCATGATAAAAACACAGAAAAATATTATACTGTTAAAATGTGAAAAGAAAATTTAATGTCATCTTGACCATAAATATATGACTTCAATCAAACCATAACAGCGTTTGTTCGAAGATATTAAAAGAAGGTTTTATCTACAAGTATGTACAATTCGCGAGCCGTCGCGACACTAGTGTTATTTTATTATTATAAGATTTTCATTGTAATATTATTTTAAGTTGGTAATTCATAAAAAAAGAATAGATGATCATCTCCCGCCATCAAGTCTGAACATCAACATCCACAGCTGCCCACCGGTTGCTGATAGCAACTGCACGTGTCCCACCCTAAAACGATCTGACCAGGCGAAATATCTCGGTGGGAGAAGGAAGGGTAAGGTCTGTCGTACGCAATCCCTCTGAACAAAACGCTCGAATAACTTTTTCACTTTCCTCGACCCTTACATTTATAACCTGGTGAATCAAAACGTATCAATGTACTCGCTACCCAGATATAAATGCAAGAAGGTAGTCTCCGAGTGGCTGAAGACCCTATCGTGTGAGGAAACCGAACAGCTATTAACCACCCCCGATTTTTGGACGACAGGTGGCGCTGGAGCCAAACGGTTTATTTCTGATACGCTGCGATTTAATTTGAAAAAAAAAGTAATAATTTGATGGTTTAAACACCAAACACTACAATAATCAAAAGTCTACACAGTGAGATTTCTTTGAAGCCCAAATTCATCCAAAGTTATTCAGTTCCGCAAAAGTTACGAGCAATCGAAAAACATAACCTCAATTGACCTAACAACAAAGGACAGCTGGTGAAACATCCTGCTCAGCTGATTGGAAAAACGCAAGTAATTCACATTATTTACATCACTGTACACCGTTAACGTGAAAGCAACACATAAATACAGAAAAATAACAATACACAACAACTGAGAAATGGAATGCTCAGCTTGTAGACAAGAGATAAAAAATTCCTCCAAGATATTGCGCTGCACTGGGTGCAATGATAATTTTCATTATGCATGCATGAATATAACCTTGAATCAATATGAACAACACATAACCCAGTTGAAATTGTCATGGTTATGTCCAAACTGCCAAAACATAACAAGAAGACAACGAAACGATAACACACCAGCTAGAAAACAATACATATCAACTCTGGACGATACAACAATGTCAGTAGATGGCTTATTAGATGACCAAAACAATACAAAACACGCTCACTACGAAAACGATCAAACACAAACTTCTACAAACATGCAACATAACACAACAAACATCACACTAGAGCAAATCAGTTTGCTACTCGATCGAAAGTTAGAAGAAAACAAACGAGCTACACTACAAGAGATAAAAAACACTATAGTGACGGAAATAAATAACAGTATATACGAGTTCAAGAAAAGCTTCATAAAGACAACAAACACACTGACTTTAGAACAAACGGACATAAAAACAAACATTAAACTGCTAGAAGATAAAATAAATAGACTAGAAATTCAAAATAAACAAAACATAAATGAAATTACAACACTACAAAATAAACAGATGGGATTTCAACAACAAAACACAGAATATACAAAGAAACTAGTACTACACGGCTTACTTGAACACGACCAGGAAACTGGACATCTCCTCCACCAACGCCTAGTTAACATCTTCCAGGAAATACTAGACCTAGACCTTACAGGTTATATAGAAGACCAACTGAGAATCGGTAGGAGAAATGGCCGAAGACCAGTCGTGATCGAATTGATCAGTAAGAGAATGACAAAGTACATACTGCATAATTCACAATGTTTTAGGAACACTGGACTATACATATCAGAATATTTAAACAACGAATCACTACAAGAAAGGAAACGCTTACAAGATCAACTACGCTGTGCTAGGCAAAACGGGCACCATGCTGTTATTAGAAATAATAAACTTTACATCGATGGCAAACTTACCTTGGACTACCATTCAGACTTGCAGACAAAGTCAACTTCGGCTTCACAATGCTCAGATTCCACAATAACTACACTGAATAACACCACGCACAAACCAACTCCACAGAGCTTAAATAACACACTAAACGTAAGCACAGCTGGCCCTCACGATAAAACAGAAAATTTTCGTACTTTTCGCCACACAAGATATTAACAACACGAACACTATCCACACAATAGACATCCTCTTCCAAAATATGCAGAGTTTATCTAATAAAGTACATATGCTGGAATCATTTTTAGAAGAACACACTAACTTTATCGCATTATGTTTAACCGAGACCTGGCTAACCATAGAAAAAATCCCGCTATTAAATTGCAACGGATACAACCTCGCGGCATGGTACTGCAGGCGCAACTACGCAGGAGGCGGCACATGCATACTATTGAAAAAGGAACTAGACTTTGAAGAACGAAGTGAAATAATAAACTTGACCATCGAATACATCATCGAAATAAGTGCAATAACTATTCCTAAACTCAATTTATTATTAATTGTTATCTATTGGAATGGAAGACAAACCGATATTTTTTATGACCAATTAAAAAAACTATTAACATTACTAGTCGTTAAATACAAAACAATGAATATAGTTATCGGGGGTGATTTTAATGTAAATATCTTAGAAAATAATTCACACTCAACTAGACTCATAAACCAGATGTTAGAATATAATTTTCGCAATTATATAAGTGAAGCCACACGTGTCACTTGTTCAACTTCTACTTGTCTTGATTTAATATTTACTAATTTTCACAAAAACTTATTTAATACTCAAATCTATGACTTTGGTTTTTCAGATCATAAAGGAGTGATCCTAAAAATGACCAAAATGAGTAATATAAATATCCGCGAAACTTGGACCACAAAAAAACGTCAATTTAATAAACATAACATGGATTTATTTAAAAAAGAGATAAACAATATTGACTGGAATAAACACATTGACCTAAATAAAAACATAAACGAAAATTATACAACTTTTAATAAAATTATGACTGAAAATCTTAATTTATACATACCAAAAAAAAAATTAAAAATAAAATCTAAACAAAAGCACTACTGGTTAACTCGTGGAATAAAAATTTCATGCAAAAACAAACGAAATCTAAAAATACTTGCTTCATACACTAAAAATCCATTGTTAATAAAACACTATAAAACTTATACCAAACTGTTAAAAAAATCCGTTAATCAATCAAAAAAACTACAATATATTAATGAGATGAAAAATTCGGAAAATAAAACAAAATCAATGTGGCGAATAATAAAAGAACGTACTAATAAAACTCAAAAAAACCAGTTCAAAGGTATCTCACTAAATATCCGAAGTGTTATCACGTCCGATCCAAAACAAGTAGCAAACACATTCAATGAGTTTTTCTCATCAGTAGGTAAATTAAGTAACATAGCGAGTTCCCCAGCGTGCGGCCGCCCGGTCATTCAACCTACTACAAACACAATGTATCTACGGCCGGTAGAACCGCGCGAAACCTATCTTATTCTACGCAATCTAAAAAACAAACGTAGTTACGGCATAGATGATATACCATCAGTGCTTTTAAGGCACTGTGCTAAAGAATTAACCCTCCCCTTCTACCTTTTAATTAACCAATCATTCGTAGCTGGAAAGTTCCCAGATTTACTAAAAATATCAATCGTGAGGCCCATTCATAAAAAAGGGTCTAAATCTGACCCTAATAACTACAGACCTATAGCCTTGCTCCCGACTCCGTCTAAGGTTTTTGAGAAGGCAATGCAAACGCGACTAAATTCTTTTTGTGAAAAGTATTATATCTTTGACGACGCACAAAATGGCTTTAGAAAAAATCGATCTACAATATTGGCAACCTATAAATATATCCAACAAATTCTAAATTTAATAAATGACAAATTCTATGCAATAGGTATCTTATTGGACATGACAAAAGCATATGACAAAATTCAATTCAAAATATTATTAGATAAACTACATGGAATAGGTATCCGCGGTATAACACACGCCTGGTTCGAGTCTTACCTACATAACCGAGTACAATACGTAGAGATAGAACATTTTAACGAAAAAACAGGGAAGATTGACATGGTTAGATCAAATGCGGTGCAGATTAACAACTCAATACCCCAAGGCAGTGTCCTTGGATGTATTCTTTTCTTAATTTATATAAATGACTTACCGAAGTGTATAACTCAATCGTGTATTTTATTTGCTGACGATATTTCAATATTGACATCTTGCAAAAATGACATTAATTTAAATATAAATCTGACCGACATCTTTAATATTATTACTAAATGGATGACTGACCATAACCTCGAAATTAATTATAAGAAAACTAAAATTATGCAATTTAGACCATACCAAAAACCTCCGCTTGACATACATTTGACATACAATAATACTAAAATAGAATGCGTTGACACATTTACCTTATTAGGATTAGATATTGACACGAACATAAACTGGAAAAGCCATATAAAAAAAATCAAATCCAAATTGTCTTCTTTCTCGTATGCTTTGATTGAACTCCGAAAAGCGACAGACCTTAAAACGAGTTTGGCCGCGTACTACGCATACGCATATTCTTGGATCCGCTACGGAATTATACTATGGGGAAATAGCGTAGACGCAAACGAACTTTTCATCTCTCAGAAAAAATGCGTCCGTACCATAGCAAATATAAGAGTACCAGAGACGTGTAAACCCCACTTTATACAATTAGAAATTCTTACCCTAGTATGTATATACATCTTAGAAACATGCAAATTTGTAAGGAATAACCCAATTTTTTTCCAAAAAATAAATGACCAGCCTCGCCGATACCAAACTAGATACAAACACAACCTTGTCATGCCGGCATCAAAATTAAAAATCCACCAATCCTCCCCCAACTCGATGGCGGTAAAAATTTACAACACTTTACCAGAAAAACTAAAAAGTATAGAAAAAAATGACATGTTTGAATCCAAATTAAAAGCGATACTCATAAAAAAATGTTTTTACGAACTTGACGATTTCTTCATTGATAAATTTAGCGACTCGTAATCTTTTTAATAGGTATTGAATGCATTATTATTAAGTAAGTACATCATAAGTAGAAAGGCATGAAACCTGGCCTGTCTTCCATTGCAACACCCTAAATGGGTACATACTGTGAACATTTTATGAACACTCACCTAACTACTAAGACCTGACTGTATGAATGCAATAAATAAAATACTGAATACTGAAATACCCCCCCTCCCTCAAATTTACAGGGTTGCGTGCGTCCCATACAAAAAAAAACAGTTTTCTGCATATAGATCCTGAACTCTATGGCCTAGCCAAAAGTTTAATGGACCAAAAGTTTCTTAGATTTGGTAGAGTTTTTTTTATATCAAATGGTGATATAAAAAAACGAAAGTCGAAATTAACAGATTCGGGACTACTGTGGCCGGGCCCGTTCGGTTCGGGTTCGTTCAGCACTGAGCACAGCACATCACTAGGTATAGTTGCTAAACAGAACTGCGCTCGGCTCGTAGCTAGCTATAGCTGGCTACACGGGTACACGGAGTACGGACTCGGGACTTGTGTAATCATTCCGTAATCATTTTGAAATTTGTTTGTTAAATTCAATCAAATGAAATGACAGGATATTATTAAATATTTTGTGAATACCAGCCTGGAACTTGCCGGTAAGTACCTATATTAAAGTTGTAACCATCGTCAGTGAGAAAGAATTTAGGTTCAGACCTAATTTTGCCAGATTATTTTTTAAATCTATGCCACTACAAACAGCCCAAGTTTGAAAGGAATGAAAAAACATATTTTAGACCTTCTCAATACAACTACCTATGTACCTACTGCTAAGAAAAACGAACACCATTAATTACGATTTAATTGTGTTTCAGTTTTTCTGACTTGCCTAGGTACCTTTCGTTTTTGATAGCAGGCAGGTTATAGGTAATTAGCCTAGCTACAATTTTAGCACCTAATTTTTTTGTGCTAATTCATTTATATTGAATATCTTAAATCAATTTCATGATAAATTAATGTACAGATTTTACTGTCATAAAGTTTATTTATTTATAGGACTCCCCAACAGAAAAATCACATAGGTAGCATATTACAAAGTGTTCTTTAGGTCTAGTGTTCTAATGAAAGGGTGTCACAGCACAGAAGAGGATAACTCCTCAAGACCTGTGTAAATTATGGGTCGACTAAACTTAAGTTCTTGATATTATTAGTGTAGGTATTTGGTTTTGTTAAAAATGGCACCAACTCTTCTCAGATACAAAATAATATTTGAGAAACAAGTGTAAATTTGCAATTAATAGAGGGTTGCTAACTAATCCAAAGGTACCAGGTTAATTTATTTAATTTATGCTAGGCAAAGGTTCTGTTTGAATCCTCAAATTATTTTAAGAAAAGGGTACTCGTAAAATAATTTAAGGTAGGTACCTAAAAGAGTTTAAGCTACTAAACTACCTATGCACTTCTTTGGTGGCCTTATCAATGATAAAAGTAGTAAATATACCTATCATGCTTGATTTAAGTTCCAGGTTCAATATATCGTTTATTTTTCTTATTGTTCCAAATTTTATAGTAAAATAGTAGGTAATGTGATGGTTTATGGTCTAAATTTGTAGAGCAGCCTATTGGCTGCTCTATTTACTATTGTAAATAGATAAATTCATAACAAAATTCAGAATACGACTAGATAAGTTCTGATTCATACTATAATGTCCAAACCACCGTTATTCAACTCACTAAGTAGCTCAAGGTTTGTGAGTTGCTCTCAATCGGTACTAAATAAAACTTGTTTGATACATCAGTTTTATACGAGTAAGGACTGTCTTATCATAAAATCCAATTGTACATGAACTTAAAGTAATTATGATGGTTTTGAAAGAAAAATAAAAAAAAATACGAACCCCACCAACCCAAATACGATAATGCCATAAGATTTACATACCTATGTGTTTTGTTCAATAAATTTTATCACATATCGCCAATTTTAGTAACTTAATTGACTTCACCAACAACATAACCACAGAGCTCTGTCAACTGGTGAAACAAGTTTGCGGGGTCTTCTTAACACTAATGTGGTAACTTTCGTAATCTCACTCGAACAGGTATACAACCTACGTACCTAGTTTTTGAGACAATTTGACCCAAAAATTTAATTAAAACGATATATTTCTCATAGTACAATTCCACCTCAAAAACCCCTAGGTACAAACCTACTTGGGTATTCTGAAAATATTCGGTAGCTATACTTAATATTTATTTAGGTATACAGGGTGGCTACGCTTTTAAAGTTATTTTGTGTTGACGCTAAAAAGAAACAGGGTAATAATTACTGGAGAGTCTAACATAGAGTCTGTTAAACTGCATGATTGCTGATTTAAAAAAATGATAAAACCGAACAAGCTAACTTTGGTTAATAAAAAGGTTGGTTCTGGGTGTTTTCTATGTATAATCTCTATGTACGTATACCTACGTACCTATAAAGTATATTTATCAGTTATCTAGTACCCACAACACAAGCTCTACTTAGTATGATGCTAGATGTTGCAGTGTGAATTGTCCAAAAATATTTATTTATTGAACTAAATAGTAGACAGGTATCCACACTAAACATAGAATCATCCGACGCATTATAATAATGCTCATGTTGAGAGCATGCAGCGAATAACTGTAACAAGATAAAGACGGAAATCACCTTTCCATTAGTCATTGTTTGTACGTTTATCGAAGCCGTGTAACAGCATTTAGGAACCTAGTGATTGTCCCTGAAGAACACCTCTTCAAATCGTAGTCCGTGTCCAAAATAAAAAAAAAACGAGAACAAACCAAGCAAACTCAACATAAGTTACCTCCGTGGTAAATTGCTCAATTCTGTCCTCACTGTTTCAAAAGTTGTCTCTAAAACAAATATATACATAATATACCTAAATAATTAAACTAATCACAAAGTATGACCTTTGTCTGATCTACACGTCAAAATATTTTGTGTAGTTTATTTAGTTATTATTGTAGTATAATTCACTGTAGAAAATACACAAAATGAGCCCGCGCTCATTTTGTGTGCCGCGGGGCTTTAATTTAACCCTCACAGAAAACACCAAATGAATATCTACTTTGACTGTAGAAAATACACAATAAAAAATAATGTTCTTCATACAAATCATTCCTCTAATAAGATATAAAAAAATCATAATAATAGTTTAATTCAATACACCCCAAAAAATACGTTTTTGTAAAAAGCTTTGCGAAATAATTAAACCAAATTTATGTTTCCAAAACAATTTAACTACCGTATTGGTCATGTTTTGTTTCATTACTTAAATTTTATTAGATTCATTTTAGAAAAATTCCACCCCAATCGTTACCATCCATCTCAAGATTCTCAAGTCATGTCTTCGCTCATTACCTGTATCTAATATTGTACTCAGTAGGTCTTCTATCACTCACGTCTATCCTTTCCTTACGTAAGCTCCAGCACTTGCCATTGAACCTAGCTGATAAGCCTTTAGAGGACGCTGTGACCTGTTAAAATAGAAGCTCTCAGTTGCGTGTCAGTTGTCGAGGTGTGCGGACGTGTGTGTATCGTATCGTAGTTGAATAATCTGAGGTAAATCTGTTTACTTATTTTTTATTTAACGAATATTTTGTGTTTATCTATTTATTTGTTTGGTTCTGAGAATCTGTAAAACACAGTGCTTTACCATAGTTTGTTTACTGCTCTTCTACTGTAATGTCCCAATCAAAATAAAATCCCTATTATGCGTGTTGACTTAAATTATTTGATAGATTGCTATTAATTTGTCTGTTATTTATGTATGTACGTAAATACTTTGTTTTGTATTAGCGTTCTCTATTCACTACTGTATCATAATCATATCTCATTGTTCGCAAACTTGATCTATTTCAATGTGCGGTTGTTAATTATCTGTAAATAGAAACATGGATAATAATAGGACAAATTTATTAGCTGCATTCCGTTACGGCTGTTCTTTTGAAAGTTATAGATCTACATCTTTGTGATTTTTGTGCCCTTTAGATATTAATGTCTTTAATCTTGTTATTGTAATGGGACCTTGTTATTATTCTTGGGTCTGGTACTTTAACCTATCTGATAACAGTCACCTCAACGAGGAAGTCGTGAGATGCTTCGAACAATGCTCGATCGAAGGTGAGATGCGAGACTGTTGCTTAAGTAGGTACCGACTAAATTCTATTTGATTTCGCACTTGTCAAAGTCAAAATACTCATTATAATGCTCAATCGAGCAGTCCAAAGTCCATTCGCTATGACACCATTGATTTAGTTAATAGTCTATCTGTTGTTGTGTGTGAGTGAGAATGTTATTTCCTTTATGTGTATGTATAATAAGTTTTCCTGTAAAATTCGAGGTAAATTAATATTTTTTTGATGCCACAGAGCACAGATGCATCATCAAATTGAATAGAAGTTGTTGTATGTGTTTGTAGTAGGCAAGACAAAAAATTTACATTCAAGAACACGATTCAAGGTTATATAGATAGGTATAGATAGTTAGTAGCTAGAGTTACTTACTCTTCTAAATATCTATATCTACAGTAGGTATATAATTATTTTATAATTTCTTTTTTCAAGTGCCACCGTCTTTTTTGTTCTTACATGTCCAGTCCATCCCAAGGTCGCCTGGAAGAGATCGCTCATAGCGATAAGGCTGCCTTTGTACTTCTTCTCGTAGCATTTATTTCTGTACTGTTTTCTGTGTTTGTGTGGTACAATAAGGTATTGTCTATCTATCTATCACGATGATTTAATATAATTTTTTTAATTAAACTAAATTTTACGGAAAGACTACTAACGACGACAGAAAACAACTAGACACGCTCTTAAAAGACAGGACCTCAGTAGCGCAAAATAGAAAAGGGTTGAAGGAGGGGAGTTCAGTCACACTGCTGGGCAAAGGCGGGAAGCCTTTGCCCAGCTGTGGGACAGTGAAGTCTAATATAACTTATCATAGATTCAACATCGAGAGATTTAAGATAAAATTTTAAAAAATATATTTGTTTTGTAACAACGCGAACCGGTTCTCAAGTTTAATCTGAATTAGCATGTTATCAACGGTGGTGTTAACCGGTTCAACGTACGGCATTAGCACTCATACTGCCAAAGAATAATGTCATCTGTTTACTTCGACTAAAGACAGTCGTTTGTAAGCAGTCTATCTTTGCATAGAAGTTGAGTAACATCGCTATCTATTTGATAGGCCTATTGATGAAATAATGGTACCTACATAAGTTTCGTTTTGCAAACCAGAATCTCGTTAGGATGATAAACAAAACAATCCCCACTTGTAGGGAAATGTGTATCGACATTTTACATTTACTAGGCTTATCTAAAATTAAGTTCATATAATCTGAAAAACAATGTTGATTCAGATTTTATGGCTCCCTATAAAAGAAGCCTAATCACCGTTTCACATTCAGGCTTCATTTCATTGCTCTAACTCTCTCTTATTGCGTATTGAGTTAAGTAATTTGAAATTGTAAGGATTCGCAATGTTCCAATTCAAATCGAATTGCAAGTTTTTAGGGTTCCGTATTTTATTTACTCAATCATTTTGTAATACCTCTAGCTAATGTTCGATCTAGGTATGTGGAACTTTTAATTGACGTAGTTTTGCTTCGGAGCAACTGCAAGTCTGCTTAATTTTCTAGATCGCCATCAATATAATCATCACTGACATTACGTATGTTATAGGTATGGGTATTACACGAAAAGATGAAAAGAATTCTAAAAATATAATATTGAGATGGCTAAGGCAAAAAGCAGTCGAAAAATGTAAGTTTTAAGTTCAAAATAACAAAGTAAATTTTAAAATTCAATTCGTATACCTACACAATACAACAGTAGGCGCAATGTTATTAAGTTATACGGTTGAGTACGTAAAGTAAAAAGTATCAACTATCATCACCAATATAAGCGCATTTGTTTCGGTACACAGACAGCTGACGTCACACTGATTACCCCCAAGGGGGTAATCTGTGTGACGTCATAACCACAGAGCAATATGGCGTCCACTAAGTCCAACGTTTTCGTCAAACGAAGCGCGCCTAATGCAAAAATATTTGAAGAGGATAGGCAGGCATAGGATTTCGTCTTCATAGGAGCGGGACAGACCAGACCAACGTCAGTGCAAAAATCAAGTTTTTGCTTATTTTCTATTAATTATTCAAAATATAAGCATTGAATAGAAAAACTAAACGATTGCTTAAATAAAACATTAGTCTGGCTATGTCATTCGTAAAAAAAAATGTGGTGTTCTCGCTGATAATTTAGAGCATTTTTGTTAAAACAGTTTTTAACGCGAATTTTGTATATTTTTTTATTAAAGAAAACAGTTTATTTTGGTTTTTTTAATCTGCAAATTTACGTTCGTTACCATAAATCTAAATGGTAAAAAATACACATTTTGCTTGATTTTTGCATTACCCTTAGCCGGAAAATGTAAATTTTAAATGCATTGCTATGGCATAATTATCGATTGATCATTTTATATTTTTTTCTTTTGGATTATTATAGTTTTCAAATATGAGTGTAATATTTGTAAATCAATTTTGTATCACCTTCACACGATCTTGCCATCTATCGATTATTATGAAATACGGCACTTCTTGAACCATTGTTCACCACACTGGAAATCCACTGGTTTCCTTTTCTAAATACCTTACCCACCTGAAAGATAACAGTTATTTTAGAAATCAATGTACCTCCTGTATTTATTGCAATTGCCATTCAATTGTTGTAGTCGCACGTTAGGTAGGTACATCTCTTCTTTACATAATAAACCTGTCATTCATGCTAATGTAGGTATGTCACGTGCACATGTTTATCTTTGCCGGTGATTGGCTATATTATGTACATAATATTTACTCTGAAAACTAAAATATGTGCTTTGTTGTGATTTCTGGTGAGAATTTACTTAGAACAATACATACATCTTCAATTAGAAGTTTCTTATTTTCTGAATAAATGAATCTGCATTAAATATATAAATTGTAATCATTTAGTTTCATGACTAACTATATTCCTCAAATCAATTCAGCAATCCTTTCCCGTACATTTTATAACTTAGCTATTTTGAAAATATTACCTACATACTCGAAACGTAACTCAATGTAAATAGTAAATTTTGCGTCTTAGTTGCACGACCTTGCTGTTGAACTTATTAAGTTGTACCCTGCCAAGAGCATAATATTTCTAGTTTCCTTTTAGAGGTAAAACAACCTTGCTAGCACATACCCATTAACTCAACCCACGAAGCTTAGACTTATTTATTTATTAAACTAGAACAGAAATATATTCTAATTACACTCGTTTTAGGTTGGTTACATAACAATTCAATTTAAAAAGTTTATGTAATTAAATAAATTGAAAAAATTACGTGTATTTAAATAAAATTAATTAAAATTAGATATGTCAAGATAGATCAGTTATTTTTAACAATGGTAAATTACAAAAAAACAAAGTACTATATTCATTATAGTATAAGCATTTCAATTAGGCATCTATCTCACGTAAAGTCCAGTAACGTAGTCATGGCCATCTGCGGTCAACAACTTATTAGTCCATTCGAAAAAAAAACTATCTCACACAAAGTCAGGCATTCCGTCAACACATGCGCATGTTTTGTAATCAGCCGCAGTAAATTTTTGAATTTGAACATTTTGTATTAGCTTATTTAATGGGTTTCCTATGTGGGTTGGTTTAAATAAAAGATGCGTTGCACTATATATGAGTCTATTCAATTACACATGTTCCGTTTACATTTTGACTATTACTTAATCCTAAACAAGGATCTATATCTGATCGCGTTAGATGGATAGGAGTGGCTTGGAGTGACTGCCTGAGCTTCGCCTTGGTAATGAAAATGCCGAGTAGCAGAAACGCAAATGCTACGACTACTTGAAGCTAATCTGTGTCACTACATCAATCCTCCCCTTTTTTTAAATTTTTTACAAAAAAATTATCCTTTATATGTAGGTTATCAAAGTTAAAACATTACAATTTACAATGCTTTAAAAGCTACACAAGGCTCATGCCTTCTACACAAATATGCTTACGTTTTAAAACAACATGCGATATGAGGTCGCATTCGTAAGTAGGTTAGTACATCACAATCAAAGTTGTTTGAATGAATAACAAAAGTACCTACAGTCAGCCTGTTAAATTACATACATTTAAATTTTGAATACATTTTACATTTAATCTTTTAATAAAGTTGTATAAGCTTTTACAATAAAAATAAACTGTATAAAAGTAAACATTGAAATATTAAATGCTTTTTTTTGATATCTCTATAAAAATGTTATTACTTTAAACAAATTTCAATAAAATCGTTAACCAATTCTTTCTTTACATACCTAATACAAGTACTGTCGGCATACACAATAAAAAAAATTGTCCTAAATCCACAATAGGTATAACAAAAATTACATTTTCAAATTTTACATAAACAAATTCTCTGAAATAAATCAAACAATAAAATGAATTACAAACTGTTTAGGAACACTACAAATTAGACATAATATAACCTCATATACTAACAATTGCGATTTCGCTAACGCTGCAAATAGCTCGCTACATTACAATGTGTGAGTGAGGCTCTCAAGTTACCATTTCGACTAACGTTAAAGTACTTATTACGCAATAAAATTCTAAGAATGAACACTGACTCTAAAAAAATTTTTTTAACGCACTGAATTTACATTTTTGAAAAACACTATACACGCACACTAATCATGCGCCGCGTCCACTCCTACACAACAGCACCTTCTCAAAATCGCCGTCATTTTCTGTAATGGTTTCCATGTAGCGCAGGAAAATTGCCAGTCACTCGTAGCAGTGGGAATGAGCCATTTCTCCAAATTCCAACACTGATCCTCCGGTGAGCGTACCTATAAACTCCAACCAGGCAATAATTTTGAGTGAATCTGCAGGTATAAACACCATTTTCATCAAGATTGAGTATACCTCAGATGTAGTTGGCTCCAAAAATCTTCACTGCCGCTAAACCATGATGCGTGAATTTTGGCTGGACCGCGGGTGAATCACTTCCCGGTCATGCGTTGCCAAAATTACTTCAAACGCTAACGGGCTCCTCCATAGGGCTTCTGAAGTTGGTAGGGATCTGCTGACGTCACCTGCTGCGCATTCCATACCGCGTGGCGTCGTTGCACAGATATTTCGTCATCTTCTTAGGCTGCTTTTCTTTTTTAACCTCCCGAGGCGTGGATTTCATCGGGAGGGAGTCACTCCATTAATTTCACTTCACACAACCCACAAGGAATTTAAAATCACGTCGGGGTCACCAATTTTGTATTAGCTTATTTAATGGGTTTCCTATGTGGGTTGGTTTAAATAAAAGATGCGTTGCACTATATATGAGTCTATTCAATTACACATGTTCCGTTTACATTTTGACTATTACTTAATCCTAAACAAGGATCTATATCTGATCGCGTTAGATGGATAGGAGTGGCTTGGAGTGACTGCCTGAGCTTCGCCTTGGTAATGAAAATGCCGAGTAGCAGAAACGCAAATGCTACGACTACTTGAAGCTAATCTGTGTCACTACAAACACATTTGGTTCTTCCAAATGCCTAGTACGGTCTATGTCTCACAGACTTTTAGCTTCTAAACATTATAACTCGATGCTTCTAAAGATGTGTGTTTTCAAGGTTGCTTTTCGTCGTCTGGCGGTCGTAGGAGGTGTTGCGCTACGCTTAATGTTGAATGGGTTAAATTGACTTCTCTATAATGTAGAATTCTTTTAGAACTTAAAGATCAGCACACTTCTTTACCTTACTGAACCTCAGGAACTCCTAAAGGTTTCATACTAGGACCAATACTACTAAAAAAAAAACTTCTATTTAGCATTCTACGAGTTACCACAGTAAAGTATTGGAAATACACTGCAGAAAAAAGTTACTTAGCGTAAATTATCGTCTCTACAATAATATCACGCTTCAAATTCCACAATACATAATTATTTAGTGGTCGTTATCACTGCTGACGATGCTGATGAAACCAGCTCAGTTTAGTTTGTTTTGTTATTGACATATAGCACAAATTTCTTAATTCTTAAGTTTCTTCTTCGTCTCGGAATCTTTAAATTGAACTTTGGATTATTACTTTGTCTAGTTAATTTTGTTACGTTGTCGAAAATTGTTTTAAGTTTAATGTTAAGGAATTTTTACAGTCGTAAAACAAAACATACTGAGTTCATTTCTTGAAGTACTTGTATTATTTATTTTGTTAGGGGATATATTTTATTCATTTGCATAATATCAGTTTCAAGCCGTTTTCTTCGCTCTTGTATTCTATCTTCTACATACCTACGTAAACCATACTTACTAATAATATAAACTCGAAAGTAACTTTGTTTGTCTGTCTCTCTGTGTGTTCATATTCATACGCATAAGAAAAAAAAGTCATGTATTTTTTTCTAGAACCATTTTCGCGCCTAAACGGTTGAACGGATGAAATTTGGCCGGGAGGGAAATGGTATCCCGGGGACGGACATAGTCTACTTAAAAGGCGCGTGCAAAGCCGCGGGCAGCAGCTAGTATCTTATATTTACATAAAAGAGCTTAGGTTCCATATCGATGCTGAGCCAAGTAACATTATTTCATCTGTGGCTGAGCCATTGCGCTTCGTGACAAAAAAAGTCATTCAGGGCACATTGATTTTACTAGTTTACTAGTTTGTCATATATGTCTTTTCATTTAAATCAAAGGTTCGGTCTGCATTATTAGTATTTTTAGCTTCATTTTAGTGTGGGCATCATTAAGTGCAGGTATTTTAGTGGCTAGGTATATAATTTTTTCTTTTTAAATCTTTATTCCTTCCTTTCTACGTAAGTTAAACTTATATTGAAATAATTTTATCACTTTATTAACGTCATATTTCGTCAATTTATGTTTTGTATCGCTATTTTTATCATTGTTTTCATTTATTTCAGATTAGAAACGAAAACCTGACACGAAGCCCGCACACGATCTAGTCAACACGCGACTTTTTACAATGAAATAGCACAAAGTGTTTTATTTTAAGTATTTTTTATACAACAGGTAAACATAAAGATATAGTTATAATGGTATTTATCGCGTACTTTTTTGTTTGAAAAAAGGTATGCGATAAATATCTGATGGTTAAAATTATAACATATAATGTAAAACACCCATTTTTTGGCACTGCAGGTAACCTATGGTTTTGTCATTGAGCATAACAAATATCGTGCTAGCTAGACTTACGTAATCATTTAATATAGGTACTATTTAAGTGGGCTCAATAAATTACCCAAAACTGTCCTCACCCTTTTAAAGAATCTCTAAAAAAAACTAGGGTAACTGCATCAACTTTTAAGAGAACACGCCAGCCTATATTGTGGTGGACTGAACTTCCGTTTTCGGCTTGACGTTGAGTTTCGGGACAACCTGTATAAGATTCGTTTCAGAAAAATATTTTGCACGGAGCGCCCTTAATATGCTACGCACCCGATTAATGATATTATTATGATAATTGATAGCTTGATAAGTAATCAAATCCTTCTTTTATCAATTCATTTTGCTTATATTAGCAAATCATTGTCAAAGTGTCGGTTAGTGGAGCTGACAAACAAAAAAGTGGAACTTATGAGCAACTAGGTAATTAGAATCTTTGAGTGGAACTATGGCTGACTAATAAGTCTTTCAAATGTTCACAGCTAACCATGTCTAACTAAGCTCATTGAAATTACTAGCTCATTTGCAAATCCAATCATTTTTACTAAATATTTGTAAAAACTAATCTTTTATGGTCTTCTATCTTAAATACCCGGGTATATAATAATATTATGATCGAAGTGTTATATACAAACATTAAATTCGCCTAGTAAATTTTGATATGTAATGCCTCGGTGCCAAAACTAGGGTTGTGCCAAAAATAAGTGTTGTTACCTTGTTTTTTATTAGTTTTCTAAGTGTAAGTGAGAATGCAGATTTTAAAAGCACGTTTTGCTCTGCGGGCTTCTGCGTCACAGTTTCAAGCATGGAGTGTATCAAAAAGCCGGACAGCAAGCTCGGTAAGTTAAATTCACTTTATTGCTGTATCCAACCTTATTATAAGGGTCTTACAATATAGATTGCCTTGTTGAAAAAGGCTAGGGTCGTAAGAGAAGGTAGGTAATTAGCGTATTAATTTACATGTTGGCCGCGAGCTATAAGAGCTCTTGTATGCACGTTTTTTTCGCTGTGTAATTATACGGTTAATTCGCCATTGAAAGGCACGGTCGTCAGTGTTGTATGGATCACTATACTATATGGAAGCTTGTTCACATACGCGACGGCGGCGGCGGTGCGGCAACGCCGCCGCGCCGCCGTATGCGCCGTGTCTGCACCTCGGCGCGCCACGTCTACGCCGCCGGAGACGTTTTCAATGGCGACAATTTGGCATTTTCCAAAAAGTAAATAGGCCGTTGATTTTGCCTTGTCATATACAAGCTCGCACGTTTTCTTAAACGTACGGCTTTCTTGTCGTACGTACGCCGTACATTAAGAAACCGTGACATGTACAAGAGCTATAATAGCGAGCCTTTTCAAATCTAACGAAACACGATGTTTGTGATCGCTATGGATGGGCAAATAATTACAATCAAAATTTTCAAAGCCCTACAATACATAACTTTCCATTGCGTCTGTGTGTGTGGCTGCAAATTAGAAATAATAGAGACCTTCTGAACGTCATAAATATTAAGAAGAATTTCACAACCTCAGATTTTACCTGATGGTAATTAGCAACAACTTATCACAATTATATTAATAACGAACTTCCTACTAATATTATAAGGCGAAAGTGACTTGTGTTGTAGTTGTAATGTGTGTCCAAAGTAAACACCAAACTACTGAATGGATCAGCCTGAAATTTTGCACACAAAAAGATCTGGACCTCCAGGTCCAATAACATGTATATGCAAATTTTTATTCTAAAAATAACGTGCGAAACCACGCGTATATATATGTCAGAGATATTGAACTGTTTGCTAGGAGATTCACACTAGGTTAGTAGAGTACCTTAGAGCTCGTAACTTATTCTTATGACGCAGTATCAGCAGTATCTATGTGTTTACGAATACGGGTGTGGCGCAATCTAGTTACCATTACCAATAGAAGGGTTTGGTCAATGTTTTACTTGGGTAAGGTAAACTACTTACGACATGGTCTAAAACGTAGTACTATACAGTGTGTTTCTTACTGGGTCAGTATAGGGGCATAGTGGCATCAATGACCAGAGGCAGTACGGGTAGGTACATTTTTTTTAAAACTTCAGCCTGTTTATTGAAAATGATTTGTTTTTTAAAGTTGATGTTTTATTCGGAAAGTGTTCTTGTACCTCCTCTAGTTATGGGTGGACACGGTGGTCTTGTACCTCCGCTAGTCATACTGTCTCAGCTAAATAAACACTTTATAGTTATGCTGTATTTATATGCTCTGCGGATTACTCCAATTCATGATCCTGAATTGCGGAATGTACAACGCATTGTGAAGGAAAATGCGAATTTGTTCCTTTAATTCAAATACTTTTCTCATTACTTATTTTCTTAACGCCACATGACATTAGGATAGGACCAGTCAAGAATTCATAGAAACTATACCCCGTCCACTGTCTTATTTGCTGTTTGGTACATGCACGACTATGAAGTTCCATAACTGTTGACAGGTGAGTGAATAAAGACTGAATCACTTACTTTTGACAGATAGAAGTGCGAATCTGTCGGATCAAAAAATAGGGGACTTACGAAAGTTTCGATTTTTATCGAGCCGACATAGTAACGAAGTAAGTATATGAGTGTGATAATTTTTTCATGAAAACGTATTGAAAATAGTAATAAAAATATAGTTTACCACATTAAACCAATGTCTTTTTTTTTGCGAAAAAGACGCGTGAAACGCTGCCTGCGGGCAGAAGCAAGAAGCAAATAAAAAAACAAAAATTTAATGAAATATCTTTTTTTAAGCTTTTTGCTTTATAGTGCGTAACTCGCACTGGGTAAATTATCTACGAAAATGTAATAAATCGAGTCCTGCCGAAATAATTTTTTTTGGGACATTATTTAATTTTCGTAGTAATCGTAGTTTATTCAACAGAGTATTCTGATTCAAAAATAAACACATAGAATTGAGACGCCAGAGTAAAGTTTGTAAAATATTACAAAATGTTGAGCAACAATAACAAAATCGATTACTTCTTCATAAACAAAGTCGATTGTCATAAAAAATCGAATCGGTGAAGTATTAGGACATTACTACCTACCTGATTGTCAGTCGAACTATCAAACAGCAAATAAGAGAGTGGAACAACTATAGTAAGAGTAGGTAATACGTATTTGTTAACAGGAACCGCAAAATAAAAATTTGTTGTTTATTTACTGCAAGAATTAAGAATTTAAACGCAAATTATATTGTTGCACCTAATCAACGCAATCTTGTTTAACTGTAAACTTTGCCCATTCACACACTCTTTCACCGTGCAATCTCCGATAACGATTGCCAAGTGCACTTAATCTGCTAATCAAATTATGAGAAAACTAGCTGTTCCCGCGACTTCGTCCGCGTGGAGTGGAGTTGGAGGTGGTCTACCGTCAACGTAGACTTAGACCTGCAATGATTCTTGACCTAGCGGCACATTTAACGTTTTCCCCCCTGGAGCGCACACAAAAATATGACGGGCACATTATAGTTGGCCGTAAGAAAAACAATGAGACCTTAGGCCGAGAATGTTATAGTAATACTAACTTAGGTCAACACCTTTATTGTCTGTCCCTGCGATTTATTAATTGTCAAAGCAAAGTACACTTGTAGGGATGAATGGTGTACGCGGTTTAAAGACACTTTCGCCTGAGCCACATCCAATGGGAATCGCAGCCTCAATAAAATTTCAATGTGAAGCAGTTACTTTCAGTCGCGTTCCATTGCACAATTTTGGTAGTGTATTAACAGCATTATTTGAACGCCGACCTTTAGCGTGACATTGTGTCCTGAAAGACCACTTGCTGCGGTAGTAAACTGAGAAATCCAAATGGGTAACTTGTGGTTTTTTCCTGGGTATCGCGACACTGTTAATCGATGTGTATACTACCTACTATAATTTTTGCTAAAAAAATATATTTATTGAAGCGGCTTGGTAAATTCTCAATGTAATAGGCACCCCTGCCCATTCACTCCCCCGTTTTTCTTACTAACAGGTACTTAGCCCTGCCAAGTTACATAATTGCTTTTGCAAACATACTGCCTGTTGTAAATATAAATGAACATGGCCCAAGTAATTTTTTTTAATCCCCCGTTGTTCTGTCTTACTGGGACATTGCCATCCCAAACCACCTAATTGCTAGTTGATCACTCTAATGTACAACTGTTTTTGTGAACATACTGCCTGTTGTAAATATACCTAAGTGAGCATGGCCCAAGTAAAGGTTTTTTTTTTAAGGGGGGGCTCCGCCCCCCCAACCCCCCGTTTTTCTGTCTTACTGAGACATTGCCATCCCAAGCCACCTAAATGCTAGTTGATCACTCTAATGTACAACTGTTTTTGTGAACATACTGCCTGTTGTAAATATACCTTAGTGAGCATGGCCCAAGTAAAGGTTTTTTTTTTAAAGGGGGGGCTCCGCCCCCCCAACCCCCCGTTTTTCTGTCTTACTGGGACATTGCCATCCCAAGCCACCTAAATGCTAGTTGATCACTCTAATGTACAACTGTTTTTGTGAACATACTGCCTGTTGTAAATATACCTAAGTGAGAATGGCCCAAGTAAAGGTTTTTTTTTAAAGGGGGGGCTCCGCCCCCCCAACCCCCCGTTTTTCTGTCTTACTGGGACATTGCCATCCCAAGCCACCTAATTGCTAGTTGATCACTCTAATGTACAACTGTTTTTGTGAACATACTGCCTGTTGTAAATATAAGTGAACATGGCCCAAGTAAAGGTTTTTTTAAAGGGGGGGGCTCCGCCCCCCCAACCCCCCGTGTTTCTGTCTTACTGGGACATTGCCATCCCAAACCACCTAATTGCTAGTTGATCACTCTAATGTACAACTGTTTTTGTGAACATACTGCCTGTTGTAAATATAAGTGAGCATGGCCCAAGTAAAGGTTTTTTTTTTAAAGGGGGGGCTCCGCCCCCCCAACCCCCCGTTTTTCTGTCTTACTGGGACATTGCCATCCCAAACCACCTAATTGCTAGTTGATCACTCTAATGTACAACTGTTTTTGTGAACATACTGCCTGTTGTAATTATAAGTGAACATGGCCCAAGTAAACGTTATGTGTTAGCTAACACCTGCTCACTACTGCAGATTTTCTCTTGCTATTTAATGTTTCTAGTATATCAAAGAAAACAATTAGGTATAATTATCATCATAGTTTTTTATTAGCACACATTCATTGGTGCACTGTTTAGGAATGAGTTGGGCATATCACTAACTGCTTCAATAGTACCTACGTTTTGCAGTGTTTACGCCACGGCACCAAAACAATACACCACAACATCACACTTTGCTTATTTACTGGTATAGCACTGAAAAAAGCGGAAGTTCCTACGGATTTTTACTATCGCAGATGGAGAAAGGTTCCAGTGACTCCGTAGCGCGGTTTTACTGTTGTTCCAGTTCTGAGGGCTCTTTCATCAATATTCCTCAAAATAAGTCTGCGCTGATGTCGTAGCAAGAGGTTCCACTATCGCAATTCGCTGATATCTCCTACGGATTAATGTTAGATTTGGTTCATCTTTAAAAATTAAATAATTACGTTTTGTAGGCTTATTTGGGATTAAAACTCTTAATCCTGTCTCTTATGTGCAGCGTTGGTAGGAACATGCAAAAATTCAACTTGATCCATTCAATATTTTTGGCGTTTAGGTGCCTTAGCCAAACATCTTCACAACGGTTCATATTATGTACGTGTACTGATGAGGAGTTTCTTCTTACTGAGTTTTCTTGCTTTATTTATGCTGCTACTATATAATTTCACATTTTCATTTCATTTCGTATTTGAAATTTTGAATTGTTTTGTTTGTATACATTGTGTAATGGCATGACACTCCAGATAGCATGACAGGCAGGACAAACTGACGGATGTGACAGTGACATAAAATAGTGGGTTGATAATGACAGTAGGTCGTATGTTATAGGTAGTATATGGCTAAGTTAGCTCTATGAAAAATTAAAACAAATCTATCCCACGGGAACCATCCATTTTACCGGGATAAAAAGTAGCCTATGTCCTATTCCAGACTATAATCTATCTCTGTGCCAAATTTCATCCAGATCCGTTCAGCCGTTCTGGCGTGATAAAGGAACAAACATCCATCCATCCATCTATCTATCTATCCATCCATCCATCCATCTAAACTTTCACGTTTATAATATTAGTGTTAGTGATTAGTGATTGAGTGGCTAACCGAGACTATGATGGCTAAAAGTGCAGTGCAGCGTAGGTCCAGGCCATCATAGCGCGGTCAGCGAGGTGACCAAGCTGACAAGCTCGACTAAGCTTAGCTTGGGGCCTTATCCATCCATCCATCTAAACTTTCACGTTTATAATATTAGTGAGATTAGTGAGATGATTACTAATGATTGGATTATGATTATGAGAGTGTGGCGTTTATTGGTAGGATTTGTGAGGCTCGGCTCTGCTAACCCTCTAGCTAGATAAACATAAAACACCTCGCTAGTGCATAAAAAATGATTTATATGACAAACCTACGGTACATACGGAAAACCGTAGAAGAACCAAAGTCACCGACTTAGCTCTCAGAATTAGTAAGCTGAAGCGGCAATAGGCAGGTCATATAGCTCGCAGAACTGATAACTGTTGGGGCGTAAAGGTTCTCGAGTGGCGGCCGCGATGCATCGCGAAACGGAGTGTTGGGAGACCATCAACTGCGCTCGCGAGGCTGGGCAGTTAATGCGTTAACTTAAAACACTAGCTATTAAGCACTGTTATTTCTCACTTTAAATACTTCTATTGACATAAGTTGCACTCTGACTTAATTATGTCAATTCAATAGAAGAAGTCCGAGTAAGAAAAATAAAACTGTCTAGCAAGGAAGTAATACACACCAAATATTCCAGTCAAACGGACTTTCTACATTTCCACCCAACCCTTATTTATGAGCTTCATTGACTGGACTAAAAGTCCCGACCCGCTGTCAAACACTGTCGCCTACAATCCATACCTACACTGAAATACCCGTTCCAGTGTGTATAGATCACTAGCAGCGCCTCGCGGTTTCACCCGCGTAGTTCCCGTTCCCGTAGGAATTTCGGGATAAAAAGTAGCCTATGTCCTATTCCAGACTATAATCTATCTCTGTGCCAAATTTCATCCAGATCCGTTTTGCCGTTCTGGCGTGATAAAGGAACAAACATCCATCCATCTATCTATCCATCCATCTTAACTTTCACGTTTATAATATTAGTGAGATTAGTGAGATTAAAGTAACAGCATCATTCGAAAACCTAATGGCAAGTTATTTTCAGGACACGAAGAAAGTGGAATACAAACCAATCAGAAGCCTTCTAGTCGCGAACCGGGGTGAAATCGCCATTCGAGTTTTCCGAGCATGTACCGAGCTAGGGATCAGGTCCGTCGCAATCTACAGCGAGCAGGACAAACTGCAGATGCACAGGTACTTTTTGTATATTAAATTGTATATTTTCTACCACAAATATTTAGGAGTCATAATTTTCATGACCTCCTCTTTTGCAAGGTCGGCACAATATAACAATATCATTCGGGCGATACGAGAAGCGAGATGAAAGCAACAATGTTTTGTAACAAAAATGAGACGATAATTCGCGTGCATATTCAAGAAGGAAAAAACCTATTTTATGACAATTTCTCATGTTAGGTATGCCTGTAAAATCAGGCATGTATTTTGGATAGGTATCTCTTAATCCCAAAACCAACTGAATAGGTGGATGTTGTGAATTCGTAAATAACGAAGCATTAAACATAATTTAGATTCAATTACTATTAGATCGGGCTTTGGACTTTGTCAAGTCACAAAAAACAAAACATCTGATAAAGACGCCGATTAAAATAATATACGTGTTAAATAGATACCACGCTCATCAATTAATCGGTTATTATATTGATTATATTTGGGTATTTCCGATAAAAAATACCTAATCGTTTTACGAGTAGGTAAATGTCGCGACGCGCGACGCCATGCAATAAAATGTATTATTTAAGTAGGTAATAAGTTAGTCAAAATCCACTGAGGTCTGCCCCGGGCTTCGTACGCGTTTCCTGGCAAAAAGTAGCTTTCATACGTTCGAAATTTTGACCTGATCCGGTAGTAGTTTTGGCGTTATCTTGAGCGCATCTGTACATCTTTTGCCAAAACATTCGCTTTTTTAATACCAGCTCGCTGCTGCGTTCCCAAGCTGTTTTCCAGGGTAAAAAGTAGCCTATATCCGTCCCCAGGATACGGTCTACCCCCTACCAAATTTAATACAGATAAGAAATTACCTGTGTATTGTTGCAACAGTCTGCCTTTAGCTCAATTATTGATTTTAATTTGTTTCTATTACATATTTGATTGTAATTTTCTTTGTACTGGCATGACTTTATATTTTGTATTTTAGGTATGTATACTTCAGGAAGCCTATGCCCAGCAGTGTGGGTAAAATCCGGCTGCGGATGATGATGATGGTGATACATAGGTATCAATAAACAGGGCAAAGATCCCCATCCCTTTCTTTCAGTTTACCTGTCCTTTGATGGACGTTCTGATGTTATATACTTTGCTATCCTAAAATGTGCATTATTCTTACAGACAAAAAGCCGACGAGTCATACTTAGTCGGGAAAGGCTTAGCACCAGTAGCAGCATACCTCAGCATACCTGAGATCATCAGGGTTGCCAAAGAAAATAACGTGGACGCTGTCCATCCTGGCTATGGACTTCTATCAGAACGGTAAGGGCAAGTATTAATTGGAAAAGATTCCGTATCTAATTATGTATGCAAGATTATGCAAGATATTATGCAAGATCTGAGAGGACAACACTAATATAAAGTCCGTTAAACAAGTACGCTGGTCATTATATCAATGATAATAGAATGGTATTTGAAGCCATTTCATTTTCGCCATTTGGCGCTTAGCGTTTGCGTAAGCGGCTTGATCGTCTATGGAACTAATATTCTCTCTTTACCTATTCACTCTTCAAGACAAAAGTAAGAAACTTCACTGAACTTGCGTGTTTATTTTATGTCATACTGTTGGATTTTTAAAACAAGATTAAATTTAAATGCAGATCAAGACACATCCATCATACACAAAACACAGCATCAAAATATCATCCCGGCCCTTGTAGGTGGCACGGACGCACGGGGGTCTCGAGGCTGGGCCTCTTTACCCCGGCATCAACTCGAGGGGTGACGACCTCTCGGTCCTTGGGTTAGAACAATGCTCTTTTTGTTCTGTTCTTTCATTTACTTTTTTTTGGGCTGCATCTCTTGGTTTTTTTTATTTATTTTTTAATTTTTATCATAACCCAAGGAAGACAAAGCACTGCTTAATCCGTTGTTCATACCGATGATAACCGTTCTAAAATATTAAATTATGGTGCTTAACATTACTGCATTCACTGCCCAGCCTCTGCGATGCGACCCGCAGAGGCGCGTAGGCGGACCGCAGTCTGCTAGATGCACATATGCGTCCTGGACAATGTTACTTACAACATAAGTTTTTCGCTGTTTTTGAGAAGAGAAATTCACATATAATTATGATTACAGAGCTGACTTCGCTCAGGCCATAATCGACGCAGGCCTTCGCTTCGTGGGGCCTCATCCGAGTGTCGTCCAGCAGATGGGTGACAAGGTCGCCGCTAGGAAAGCTGCTATTGATGCAAGTATGTATGTTGTTTTAACCAAGACTTGGTTCGTAAAAACCACAAAATCGAGCTTTACGCAGAGGTTCTACCAATACAAAGCACTAATATAGCATATAAAGCACTTATCCTGATTAAGTTTTGTTTATTTGTTTTACAAACCAAGTCTTGGTTTCTCCAGACACAAGTAAACACACTTAGAAGTTAACAAAAAGTTTAAACTATTGTCGAATTATAATAAGCGGATAAAACACCGGCTGTAAAACTTGAAAATAAAGTGATCACTTGGATTTTTTGTTCAATTTAATGTTTTTAAGGTAAAGTAAAGAAGCGAACAAGAAACCAATAACTCAGGTAGTTAGTTTTCGAGCTAATGCAAAACTCGTCCCTAGCGTTTTTATCCTCTAGGTAATTATGTCTGATATTTTGTAGCAAGCCTTTTTACAAAGGATATTTTTGAATATATTTATTGATAATTTTTGCAACTCACTCTTAGTTTTGTTGTTTATCATTATATTTTAGTTGTCTCTTGAATATTTATTGTTTCTTTGTTTGCAGAGGTGCCAATCGTCCCAGGTACCGATGGGCCAGTGACGACGAAAGAAGAGGCCAGGGCCTTCTGCGAGAAACATGGCCTTCCTGTTATATTCAAGGTACGATCGCACAAACATGATTGATTTAAAGCCCCTCATTGGCTTTAACAAATTGTACAGTATATACCAGCGCAATACCATGGAGCACAGAAAGGAGGCAGTCGTATGTTGGTTTTAGGGTTGCGCACCCGAAGCGTTAAAATGGGACACTATTACTAAGCCTCCGCTGTCTGTCCGTCTGTCAGCAGGCTGTACCTCATGAACCGTATTTGGTAGACCGTTGAAATTTTCACAGAATATTTGCTTTGACCACAAATAATGTTAATCATAAAATAAATATTTAATTTAAACCGGGCTTCCATACAACAAATATTACATGTAATGATTTTCCGGGATACAAAGTAGCATAGTAATGTCCTTCCCGGGATCCCATATCCCATATTGCCAAATTTCCGAACAGACCCAATCAGCTGTTTAGGCTTGAAAAGGTATTTATTGTTCTATGTTAACGTAGAACAATAAATCACACAACATATTATTTGTCAAGACTTTATCTCTTGAACCGTACCTAATAGTTGGACAGTTGAAATTTTGACAGGATGTCTTTACTATTGCCGCTATAAGAACAAATAATAAAAATAAAATAAATTTAATAATTAAAGGGGCAACGCATATACCGCGTTGAGTATCGATCACAGAAGGCTGAATGTTTGCAAGTGTACTGACTAACTACTGGTTAACTTGCCCGGTTTTATATTATGCCATTTAAAGACATGGCCCTCACATGTCAAGGTGTTAATTGGACCCTAACCATAGCCTATTATAACAAATTATCGCTTATGGCGCGAGCTAAGATGAAGCTAATGTGACGAATGGTCATCGCAACCACATCTCTCAGTAATATTGTATTACATTTTAAGTATTATACAAACTTACTAGTGGTTTATTTGTCGCTTCTTCCACAAGTGGACAAAACATTTAAGCGAACAAAATCACTAACATTTTGTTTCTTATTTGATAATAATTACTATTTATTAAGCTGTTTATGTATAAAATTTTACTTTGTACCCAAAATAACAATTTTATTTTGGGTACAAAGATTCAGGGAAAAGCTAGAATACACCATTTAGAACCATTTGGGTCAAGGTTGTCTCAATCGAAGTATCATTTTAGATTTTTTTACGAGACAGTCATTAGGTACTTAACGACACAACGAAAATTACATTACATTTTAAAATAAACGACAGATGTTTTTAGGGTTCCGTACCCAAAGGGTAAAAACGGGACCCTATTACCAGTGGCGGCGTAGCGTGAGCTGGCACCCGGGGCGTTTTTCTACCAAGCACACCCCCCCCCGGGTCGGCTGACTATCCGCACCCTCAAATTCCAACAACAGGAATTATAAGTAATCGATATTTTTTTGGATTTTCGGATGTTAGGTGAAAAGTAACTAAGTTTGTTTGGTGTTTGGTGACCTTAATAATATTTCTTAATGTTTTTTTTTAAATTTATTTAAAAAATAAATTTATCGATAACTACGGCTAGCGGAGCGAGCCACAATTGGTAATTTCGGAGTTCGGTGAGGTTAGCAAAAATGCAAGTATTGTATGACCACGACGAAATTTTTTTTTGGCGATCTACAACAAAGCTAAGCAAACGAACCGGCGAGCGTAGCGAGCCGCCGCAATTTTTGTAACTTTTTCGGGTCACAAACAAGTTAAGGAGAGTATGAAAAATTATTAAGAGCGAGCGAGACGTTAAACGAAAACGAGAAATTGCGGCGGCTCCGAAAATTGTTATGAAACAAATACAAAATAAAAATCACCGTGCCGAGATGGCACCCCTTGGAGCTCGGTACCCGGGGCGGACCGCCCCTCCGCCCCCCCCCCCCCCTTACGCCGCTAGTGCCTATTACTAAGACTTCGCTGTCCTACTGTCACCAGGCTGTATCTCATGAACCGTGATAGTTGACGGTTGAAATTTTCACAGATCATGTATTTCTGTTGCCGCTATAACAACAAATACTAAAAAACAGAATAAAATAAATATTTAAGGGGGCTCCCATACAACAAACGTGATCTTTTTGCCGTTATATATATATATATATAATATTATATACCGTTATATACGATAATGATACGAAACCCTTTGTGCGCGAGTCCAACTCGCACTTGGCCGGTTTTTTTTTTGCCTTATTGAAAACATGTCTAGTTATTGCTCTTTCATTTGAGGTATAATTTACAAGGACAGCTTGCAAATGAGTGCCTACGAACCAAACTGAAGGAGAAATTTTCACATTCACATTTCGGCTGACGAATTAAACAACATTTTCATTTCATTTTGTGACCAAAAAATGTTACAAAGTAATCCAAATCCAAATCATTTATTGATAACTTCAAGTTACAGGTCCAAAAGGGTAAGCAATATAGAATAGAATAGAATTTATTTTGTTAAAGACTTACACATACTTACACAAAAATACACAATAAACTTGGCTTAAATACAAAAATGTAAGTCCAATAACAAAATGGCTCTGCCTCAGCATGAGTTGGTTGACTAGCGAGCTAGCAAGCTCTTTAGTTCTTCCATCAGATATAAAAGTTATATTGACTTAATTAATACTAATTGTAATATAATAATAATAATAATATTTCATATAATTTGTAAAATGAATGGACATCATCTTGAAATTACAAACATTCCTTGACTCTATAACAAGCTTTGTTTTAATATTCCAGGCGGCATACGGCGGCGGTGGTCGCGGTATGCGAGTGGTCCGAGAAATGAGTGAGGTTGAATCTTCTTTCGACATCGCCTCTTCAGAAGCACTGAACGCATTCGGAAACGGATCCATGTTCATTGAAAGGTTCATCGAGAGACCGAGACACATTGAAGTGCAGCTGCTTGGTATGATTATTTTTAACTGACGAAACGAAAAACAAAAGAGGAGTTTCTATATTCGGATTAGTGGCATTTCGTGCGCTGTCATTTTCGAGTAGGTAGTCACCCAAATAAGTCCCGTTTCGTGCGTTCAGCCACTTGTCAAAAAAAGTACCTCAACCGTTTGTTGCATCTCGTGCGTCGCGTACATTATTCGGCTATATGTTTTTTTATTTGTATGTACATCGATTACTCCGTCAATTATGGACCGACTTGGAGAAAATTGCTCTTGTACGGAGAATTATCCCGAGGTGGGCTCATACAAATTACAAATTATTCCCGGGGTATTACCTAGTCCGTTTTTAGTATACAAAATAATCAAATTATTATACTTATACTAGCTTGTCACGTGATTTTCCGGGATACAAAGTAGCATAATAATGTCCTTTCCGGGATCCCATATATCTTCCTTGTCAAATTTCCGAACATTCCGCTGTTTAGGCTTGAAAAGGTAAAACGGGCTTCTCAAATTCTTATTGACTTTTCTAACAGGTGACAAAGCGGGCAACGTGGTGCATTTGTACGAGCGAGATTGTTCCGTACAAAGGCGGCACCAGAAAGTCGTTGAAATCGCGCCGGCACCAAAATTAGACCCTGAGGTGAGAGTTAATCATAATACCGCTGTAGAGATAACGCTCATAGAGTTGTTTTAGTAGCGTGTATGCATAAAATTCGTTTTGTCGTATTATTAATGCAAGTAAGCACCCATATTTTTATTATTATTAAGGAACAAAACGAAAAATGAAACTGCATAACATAGGTACCTATCGATATAATTAAAAAAAATTGCGATTTTATGTATATCGATACCAATGACGTACCAAGTCAACGTCAGTCGAACTGGTATTTGTAAATACTGCTATTCGAATTTATCCAGAAGAAAATACCAAAACATTGCCATTTACCAATATCGAGAAGAAATTACCATTATTATTGGTACCGGTATCAAGCCGTAGTCGTGAACGATAGGGACGACAGTTAATCGTGTCGTCCTTTATGTGAACACCTTTATTGAAATATATACAAAACACGATTCTTTAAACTGCACGACTATTTTGACGACCTCAGTGGCGCGGCGGGTGAAGGTCCGCCTGCGACGCATATCCGCCTTAGGACAATTGTCCTAAGGCGTAAGGTTGTGTAGAAATATCTGTAGATATTTGTTCCGGGTGTCCTGGGTAATATCTAGAGATGGGCCGAACATGGGTTTCACCGAATACGAACATTCGGCCGAATATTCGGTAAAACTTTTACCGAACCGAATATTCGGCCGAATATTCGGTAGGTACATTTGATTCCGTTCCGTCGTATATGAGATGTCATATTTGTCTTATATCTCAGTAGACTAAAATTAAGTTCCTAACTCTAAGTGATTGATCTCTTAAATATCAACCTAAAAAGTACAAACAAATTACTAATTTTCTTTATAAAGAACTATATTGGTTGAATAGGATAGGTTTAAACGTTTAATATCAATAAATATATTTTGCGACGCTATGCTAAGTAGAAACTAGAAAAAAATATTATTCATAATCTACTAAGGTGTTGTGATTTGATTCAGCTATTCTCTAACACAATAAAGACTGACCGAAATAAATATCTTGTTTATTTTCCTTCAACTAAGGCCTGTTTAATTTTTTTATTATAAAGATTTAACACAGAAGCCTAATCCCAAAACAGCTAGATAGGTACCTTTATTTTGCATTAAGTTATTTTGGATTCCTTGCCTACCCTGCAAGGGATCCGGCGTGAAGATATTGATTGAAGTTATTATCTTTTTACCAACCTACTTTAATTGAAAATAAAGCTTCAGTGACGACAAAATCAGAAAGCTACACTCTAAAATACTTACTTCATTACACTGTACACTCAAATCATGATAATACACGGGTCTTTACAGTAAAAACTTTGAGTATCACTTTGCCGAACATTAGGTGATTCAGCCGAATATTCGGCCGAATATGAATATTCGGTAAAGCTGCCGAATATGCCGAATACCGAATATAAAACGAATATTCGGCCCATCTCTAGTAATATCTGTGTATACTTAAAAAAACTATCTATGTAATGTATTCTATTAAGTATATCAGTCATCTAGTACCCATAACACAAGCTCTGCTTAGCTTGGGGCTAGATGATGCTGTGTGGATTATCCAGCATTGTTTATTATCATTATTAATTATCTGTCTTCACGACATACCTAATGGGAACGCACCCTTGTCGTAGTCACATAAGCTCTGCTTAGCTTGGGGCTATTTGATGATACGTGGATTATCCAGCATTATTTATTTATTTTCAGACAAGAGATAAAATGACAGCGTGTGCTGTGCACCTCGCGAAAAGCGTGGGCTACGAAAACGCGGGTACCGTGGAGTTCCTACTTGACGACAAAGGAAACTTCTTCTTCATTGAAGTTAATGCTAGGTAAGTTTATAAAGGCTTATGCCCGCTGCTTCGCTAGCGTCCTGAATAACAGGTAGCCTGTAGCACTCAGGAATAGGCATGATCACTGATTTTGAGCAACTACTGCGCAATGTTTTTAGACATCTACTGAATACAAAATTATTTCTGCAAAAATAATAGATTTAAAAGATAATTTGTTGTTTTTAAAAATACAATTTAAATTTCGCTGAAATACTAGTGGTGTCTGTCTATGACGTGACCAATGCACGAATATCTGGTGAAACAGAATGACCATAATATTTTTAAGAGAAGAAAATCAGAATATACCATTAAAATTTAAATTCGCTTTGAATATTTGTAACTCGCGCCACTATCTATCTCATTAATAAACAAATAAAATATTTATTTTCACAGATTACAAGTAGAACACACAATCACAGAAGAAATAACAGGCATAGATCTCGTCCAATCACAGATCAGAGTAGCGGAAGGCATGACGTTACCCGAGTTAGGATTAACACAAGACAAGATCAGAACCGATGGCTTTGCGATACAATGCAGAGTTACTACTGAAGATCCTGCGAATAACTTCCAACCTAGCACGGGCAGGATTGAGGTGTTCAGGTAAAATAAACTCTATCTTTGTGTATATAAGGCTTACTTTTCAAGACGAGACAAAACACATGCCTTTGCGATAAATTGCAGTTACTTCTAAAGATCCCGCGAATAACTTTCAACCCAATCGACGTTCAGGTAATTAATAATCTATAGTCTATGAGATTATTGTAGATTTTAAGCCATGGTAATAAAGCTGATTTTGTTACAGGTCCGGCGAGGGTATGGGTATTCGTCTGGACTCGGCTTCCACTTACGCAGGCGCTGTCATATCTCCATACTACGATTCTCTTCTTGTCAAAGTGAGTGTAAACGTACAACCACAGCGAAAGTTTGGATGTTAAATGGTGCTTCATGCAAAAATTACTGAATAGATAGACCCGAAGTTTAATTTCTTGTTTTGGCGTAGATATAGATAATGGAATAAAATGAAGGATACGAATTATCAAGAATAAGTTTTCGTGTATAAAGTACCGACTTAGAGTGTAGACAGATGGACTGGATTTCAACTGCACTCTGACTACAAATTTGTAGTTTCAATGCAGTTCGAAAAAATGCGAGATTTCCCTAGAGGATATAGTCTTCGTGACAAAAACCACCCGATAGCAAAACCTTTGTCCCAAACAATGGAGGCATGTTCAGCGATGGACGTGTGTGCTGATGGGGGAGTAGGTAGTACCACAGATTATAATAAAACTATGAGTTACAACTTGCTTGACTATATAACCTTTTCCAGGTTATCTCCCACGCCGGCGACCTTCCTGCCGCAGCTGCAAAGATGAACCGCGCGCTTAGAGAGTTCAGGATCCGAGGCGTGAAGACAAACATACCATTCCTTCTAAATGTGCTGGAGAATCAGAAGTTCCTTAATGGTATGGGGAACTGTATTACAATACAATACAAAAATATTCTATAGTACACTAGAAAAAGAACATTACATAGAATATTATGTTTTTAAAGTTTGATGATTTTGGGGTATAATTCTGCTAACCAATCCCTTTACTATGACAATGTTATTGGCGTAGAATCGTCCAGCTAAAAGGAGCTCTAGGTAGTGCGTGCGGTGCTATTTGCACAGAGAGATTGATGGAACTACATACCAGATTTTATATCATTCGCTTACATATCTCACGTTTACATATCTCCGCAGAAAATCTGTTTTTATCAGTAGTTAAATAAAAGCAACAAACATCTTCAAATTGAAATGTCATCAGCAAATAGGTACTACTTATTTCAAAAGTGGCCTTATCGTAGTGTTCCAACTGTACGCTTATTATGTTATTACGCTTGTTATGCTTCCTTTTACTTAAATCTGGCAAATTAGCCATTAAGCGTGTTGTTTTCTCATTCAGACATGTCAAAAGAGGAAAACACACGACTCTTCAAGCTAGGAGGGATATTCGTTATTGAGCACCCAACATTAAACATATCTTTCTCCACAGGGTCAGTCGACACATACTTCATAGACGAGAATCCCCAACTATTTATGTTCCGGCCTTCCCAGAACAGAGCCCAGAAGATTCTTAACTACCTCGGCTATGTGATGGTCAATGGCCCGGCGACGCCGCTCGCGACGCCTATACCACCCGCTGATGTTAAGCCTTTCATACCGCCTGTGCCGTTAGGTAAGACTAACCTGGTATTAAAAACTACATGTTTCCCGCGTCTTTATTTATGTTTTATTAGGATATAATGTAGCCTGATTGATATCCGCCCCGTTATTCAGTAAGAATTGCTTGTCGCCATTGTAACAAAGTAGATACTGTCTTTTTTATATGTATGTTAGTCTTACAAGCAGCAACTAATTTGTAATTTATGTATGGTTGAACGTGTTTTTTCTTCGAAAAATGTTTATTGACAGTAATCGCGAAAAGTAATCGATACAGAATGCGGGATCGAGTGAACAATGCGGGTAAAGCCTGTGCACATTTATCAAACGCCTCTACAGCACAGCACAAAATTGTGCAAACAGATATGGCATTAAACTCGTTAGCTTTAGATACATTTTCCAGTAACAAAATGGCTTCCCGCGAGCTTCGAACGAGTGGCCCCCGAGCTGTCTATCGTCTGATGCCGACAATATAAAATGCATCTTATTGTCACGAGTTAAAGCTCAATTTGAATGCATATTTTTGTTCTGTGTGGCAGTAATACTTTCTAGGTGTGCAACAGGCACCTTCTAAACCTAATTAATAAGGCGAGATTTAACGCAATGCCTGAGATTGTGGAGTGGAATATATTGATAATAACATTTAAAGGTAGGCCTTTGTGGGATACCTACTAATTTTCTTAATAACAAAGAACTCTTCAGTTTAATGATCTTTATTTTTCTTTCACTTTTTGGTGTGCAATAATCACAATAACAAGAAATAAAATGTTTAAATAAAGTATTAAGTAAATAGTAAGATCGAGTAGTACCTAATGGATATCCTAATCGCTAAGAGCGATTTCAAGCAATGCCGGGACTGTTAACTTTAAAAAAAAAAGACAATACAATACAAAAATGCTTTATTGTACACCATAAAATAACATTACAAAGAGACATCACATAAGATAAGTACAATGGGCGGCCTTATCGCTAAGAAGCGATCTCTTCCAGGCAACCTTTGGATGGAAAGAATTGTGAATTTAAGAAAGGCAGGGGGTGTACCAAAGTTAATCTAAAATACATAAACTACAAAGACCAATGGATACCTACATTAAAGACATCCAATAAAATCAAAATAAATAAATAACTAAAAGTATACATAAATAAATAACATTAATATACTAACTACTAAGTAAATAAATAAATAGACAAAGTAAAGTACCATTATTCACTTTTCTGAAAGGAAAAACTCCTTGACACGAGCTTTAAATACTGGCAAGGATCGGACTTTTCTAATAGACTTCTAATTGTCTTTCTAATTGTTTTTTGTTTTGTATTTGTGATTCTTTCTTTTTCTTTTTTCTAAAAGACATACGACACCAGAAACTTCATAATTGAATTGGCAAAGATTCAGTATCAGTTTCATATTTTTCAGTTTCTTCTGGGTATCATCTTGGTAGGTTCAGTAAAAAATAGCATTTGTAGCAAATATTCTACGTGCTATATTATTTTTGTATTTCCTAATTTGCGTTTTATATTATATGCAAATTTATTTATCATTCACAAAAGCAATCTCTTTTTTACAGCTTTGCCTTTGAAAGATAATAGTACTCGTAAGTTTTTGTGACACTTGTACTTTAAACTTATATTATTTACTAAAATATCATTATTTATTATTAGATTTATTCAATAACTTATTTGTCGTATATAAATATTTATTCGATTATTACAATAAGGTCATGTGTACAACAATATTTTTTCTAAAAATATTGTAATAATCATTGCAGATTTTAATGTTTCTTGGCCTTAGTCTTTGGGAAAACATCATCATCTTTCTTATTGTCATTTAGATAACTGTCGTCCATCATTGTTATTAAGAAAGGTCAAGAACTATTGTTAAGATATGAACATCACAAAACACATAAATAACACTGTCCATAGTCAAAAGTATAATACAAACATTGACATATTCAGGTTTTTTATTCTCAAATGATCAAACCATGTTAAAAAGAACATAACAAGTTCCCTTCCTATAAGGATCTTTTCTATAAGAAAGGTCCGCGTTCGTCTGATACAACGTAGTGATAATTCACTGTTTACTCGCGCTCGACGTGGACCAGCGTACTATCGAATTGCGCGACGTTTTGTCAACTCACGATCTCGAGCACCATTCATAGCCTACAGCTAATCTACGTTTCACGTGCGTGTGGCGTGGTAGAAAAAATGTATGTGAAATTATAGTTATCGGGTTGCCCGCACGCGGACCTCCTCCTTACACGCGGGTGGGAATCCGCATTACAAGAAAAGGGTCTTTACACTTTCATTGCACACGATGCACTGCACATACCCTGGTACACCAGTGTGTCACTGATGCTGGGCACTCAATGGGTTATTTTATAAAAATAATAAATAAATAATGCTGGACAATTCACATAGCGTCATCTAGCCCCAAGCTAAGCACAGCTTGTGATATGTGTACTAGATGACTGATACGCTTATTAATAGCATACATAATAATTTCATGCATTACAATAATAGATTTCAATTTTTTATTATACATTGAAAGTAACCAGAACACCCGGTACAAATATTTCTTTACAATCATTTTGGCAACAGTTCTTGACCATTCACACGAGCATGGTAATTGGGTGAAGCCTCCATTAATTCTGCACTCCATAAATTTAAATGCACTGTCATTTTATCACTAAACCATGGTTTCAGACCTTTCGCCTGAGGCCCAAAAAAGACAGCAACAGACGGGCGAAAATACAGGTGAGAGCTGTTTTTCTTTTTGTGTTTTTTGTGTAACATTAACATGATATTGTTTGGAAATAACTACCCTAACTTTTTAACTCTTTTTCGGGCTAATTCTTACATAATTCTACATAATATGAAACATTTACTTACATTTATGTGGCGTTGGTCGTGCGTAGGTGAAGGTTAAATAATTCAAGAACAACCTACTACCTCAAGAGGTATAAAGTATCACATTCAAAAACGGAATTTAAAAGGATTATTATGACCGTGGTATGTCTGTCGCCGCCGGATGTTAGAATCAGCTCGTTTGTAGAAAGGCTAGGCCGATCGCAAAACGTATGCTGTTTTGGGATTAGGTACCTTATCAATTTATTTCGACTAGATGTCTAAGTGACTTTTAGCCATTATTGTTGAACGTTGATCAAAAATTAATTAGGCTGCAATTTACTTAATTGCGTGGTTTTGCTATCGGCATAGCCATATTCTAGATACGGGCTGATTCTACGATCCAGCCGCGACATGTCTTTGACAAAGAGAACATATAAAGTGTACAAAGCGTCACGTCAATGTCGCTGACTTTAAAACTCAACTCCGTTCTAGAAAACACGACTTAATCCGTCGATGTTTACAATGATGATTAAATGTAACCGTCTGCCGGTTATTCTACTTAAACAAAATAAATATCAACAAATGGTTGGGTTTTTCGCATTAAGTCTAATTAATCAAATTTTCAGCAATCCAGCCTCCCAAAGGCTACAAACAGATTCTGAACGAAGGTGGTCCCGAGGCTTTCGCGAAAGCAGTCCGCGCAAACAAAGGACTACTACTTATGGACACAACTTACAGAGACGCTCACCAATCTCTCCTTGCTACTAGAGTGAGGACGCACGACCTACTAGCGGTGTCTCCATATGTCGCTCACAACTTCAGTAATCTATACTCCTTGGAGAACTGGGGTGGAGCTACGTTTGATGTCGCTTTGAGGTTAGTGTTATATGTTCATAGAATACACCAACCACATATTTTTCAGAAGTGCGTAGGTACGTGAGTTTGGCAAACCAATCTCTATTAGCTCTCTATTTCGCTCATAACTTCAGTAATTTGTACTCGCTAGAGAACTCGGGTGGTTATGTGCAGCGTATATTTAAGGTTGCTTTGAGGTTAGTGTTATTTATTCATAGAATAGCTACACCAACCACATCCTTAGTTTGTATTGTAGAAGTATTTGCAAGGCACTTCCTAGTGTACAAGAGTTTTGCTCACAAATCACTTCTCACTACCTTCTGGCGGTATCTCCATATGTCGGTTATAATTATAACTTCAGTAATCTATACTCCTTGGAGAACTGGGGTGGAGCTACGTTTGATGTTGCTGTGAGGTTAGTGTCATTTGTTCATAGAATAGCTACACCAACCACACCCTTAGTTTGTAGAAGTATTTGTTAGCAAGGAAGTGTGTACAAGAGTTTTGCTCACCAATCACTCCTAGGTACTAGACTAGAGTGAGGACACACGAGTCACACGACCTTCTGGCGTTGTAGGAAACACAGAAAAACTATAAAAATCAAAATGTCTTCTATCTTTTTCCTTATTTCCAGCGTCTGCCGCAAAATGACTTATGGCAAAGATAAACAATTTAACACTTTGAAGATGACAGTGCGCGCGTGTGGGCGTGATATTTAAGATAGATTAGTTATATTGTTGGTTCGGATTGGAATCATTGGCCGGCAAAGGGTTAAGATCATACAAAGATTAATATCCTGAAGCACAGTCAAGTAGCAAACACAACAGCCTAATGCATTATTTGATGAAGTGTTTCGTTCCCAGATTCCTCCACGAGTGCCCATGGGAACGTTTAGAAGACATGCGTCGCCTGATCCCCAATATTCCATTCCAAATGCTGCTGCGCGGCGCTAACGCCGTCGGCTATACTAACTACCCGGACAATGTCGTTTACAAGTTCTGTGAAATGTCGGTAAGTACTGCCAGCTCACTGGAAACTTGCATTGATCTAGTGAGAAGACATGCGCCGCCTGATCCCCAATATTCCATTCCAAATGCTGCTGCGCGGCGCTAACGCCGTCGGCTATACTAACTACCCGGACAATGTCGTTTACAAGTTCTGTGAAATGTCGGTAAGTACTGCCAGCTCACTGGAAACTTGCATTGATCTAGTGAGAAGACATGCGCCGCCTGATCCCCAATATTCCATTCCAAATGCTGCTGCGCGGCGCTAACGCCGTCGGCTATACTAACTACCCGGACAATGTCGTTTACAAGTTCTGTGAAATGTCGGTAAGTACTGCCAGCTCACTGGAAACTTGCATTGATCTAGTGAGAAGACATGCGCCGCCTGATCCCCAATATTCCATTCCAAATGCTGCTGCGCGGCGCTAACGCCGTCGGCTATACTAACTACCCGGACAATGTCGTTTACAAGTTCTGTGAAATGTCGGTAAGTACTGCCAGCTCACTGGAAACTTGCATTGATCTAGTGAGAAGACATGCGCCGCCTGGTTCCCAATATTCCATTCCAAATGCTGCTGCGCGGCGCTAACGCCGTCGGCTATACTAACTACCCGGACAATGTCGTTTACAAGTTCTGTGAAATGTCGGTAAGTACTGCCAGCTCACTGGAAACTTGCATTGATCTAGTGAGAAGACATGCGCCGCCTTATCCCCAATATTCCATTCCAAAATGCTGCTGCGCGGCGCTAACGCCGCGGCTATACTAACTACCCGGACAATGTCGTCTACAATTTCTGTGAAATGTCGGTAAGTACTGCCAGCTCCAGTTGCCAGCTGTGCCAACTTAGTTAAAGTTCCTCCAGGCGTCGTTCCTGTGAGTCGATTCTAAACCAAACCGACGTATTAGGCAGAGGCCTAAAATACGACGTACTTTGGAGAGCCAAAGTATCGTCCGTTGTATCGTGCATTTGTTTCATCTCGCACCAAAAAGAG